>CM043703.1:27500-1227500 GCA_023935145.1 Bretschneidera sinensis | reverse complement strand
TTTCGTTGGAACAAAAAATTGCAGTGACACATGTCAAGCAGAGGCAGCAAGCAAGTTTGGCACCAAAGAGGCAAAGAAGCCGAAGAGTTGAACGACAATATTAAACCGCAGCAAAAATAGTTGGCAAATCTAAATAATCGGCCATAGAATTCAAGAGGTTTGTTTGTGGTTGTTGAGCGGTTTAAATAAAATGAATAATATTTTGAAGTGTTTTCCATATTTTTGCTCTTATCGCCATTGCCTTTGTTCATGACACAAACAAAACAAAGTGACGGATTCTACAACCCAAATTCAGACCAGCAAACAAAGTTTTCTCCTTGTTTAATTCTCTCTCTCCCTTTCTCCTAGTTTCTTTTCCTATTTCTCTTCATCTATATCTATCAAATTATACGTGTCTTAGAGAGAAAGAGAAAAGAAAGAGAAAGAGAGAGTACAGAGAAGAAAATGGCAAGCATAGCTGGTACTTGCTCTTCTGGTGTCCTGTTTAGGAACAAAGAACTAGGAAACAACGGGGCTTCTCTGGCTCAATACAATGGGCTAAAACCGGTGGAGAACATGCAGTTTTCTTCAGCTGGGGCTAAGCCAAATGGGTTCATTTCTACTTCTGGTATGAATTATGATCCTTTTCAGTTCTTGATTACTGTTATTTTTGTGTGATTCAAGCAATAGAAGCATGAGACAAGAAGTGCCAAAACCCAATAAATTAAGTTGATCATAGAAAGAAGAATCAGCCTCTTTTAGTTAATCAGGATGTACTGGTAGTGCTTTATTAGAGCTGACATTGGCTATATTATGTTTGAAATTCTATTATTAATGGATTTTGACTGAGTTTATTTTTATATGGTTATTGTCCCATTCCCTTAGCGTCGCAACCAACATGATAACTTCAGAAATCTTGATCACAAGTAGTTTGGTTTTGTCTATCTACTTTTACTGCAATATGTATCAGATGACCCAGAATAAAAAAATCTAAATTTAAAATATAGCATGTCTCTGGTAAAATATTGAAGAAAAAAGGAAAAAAAAAATAACCATAGATTATTTTCTTGACTCCTTGATTATAAAAATTTGGTCATCCTTTGATGGGGTATTTTACTAAATTTCTCAGCTCCATATTTGGAAGTGATAATTTAAGCTAAAATGTAGCATGTCAACTCATTTTTATTCCCTTTTTTGATTTCAATTGTGTAGTTTGATCAGTAATAGCTTGCTCTACATGTTCTTTTGCCTCATCTTTTGTCTGATTTAAATTGTGTTAGTGCTTCTTTAATGTTCTTTTTTTTTTCTTCCCTTTTATTGAAATCAGTACTAATATTTCTTGTTTCTTCCTCGTTGAGCTACTGTATAATGATACCTATCATTTAATTCTATGTTGATGATATGAACATATGCTAAAACCTGGCTACTAGTATATAGTCTAATCATTTAACTCTATGGTGATATTGATGATATGAATGCATGCTAAAAAATCAGGTATAATTTGAGAGATTTTGATTTTGTACCGTCTATCTATTTCATAGGAGTTGAATTTTGATCTATAGTTTCCTGTCCTCAGCTCCAAAATGCAGAACAATCAAGGCTATGACTTCCCCTACTGTCTCAGCTCCTCAAAGAGAGAAAGATCCCAAAAAAAGAATTGTCATAACTGGAATGGGTCTTGTATCAGTTTTTGGGTCTGAAATTGATACTTTCTATAATAAACTTCTGGAGGGAGAGAGTGGGATAAGCTTAATTGACAGGTTTGATGCTTCGAGTTTCTCTGTCCGGTTGGGGGGTCAGATTCGAAATTTTTCATCGAAAGGCTACATTGATGGGAAAAATGATCGCCGTCTTGATGATTGCTGGAGGTACTGCTTAGTTGCTGGCAGGAGAGCCCTTGATGATGCCAACCTGGGCACTGAAGTCCTTGAAAAAGTTAGTAACACATTTACTTATAATTTGCAAAATGTGTCATATCATTAAAGATTTTAATCAAACGCTAATGTAAATAATCTGTTTGTTATTATGTTTCACAGATGGACAGAACGAGAATCGGCGTGTTGGTAGGAACAGGAATGGGAGGCCTAACAGCTTTCACCAATGGAGTTGAAAATCTTATTCAAAAGGGATATAAGAAGATATCACCATTTTTCATCCCTTATTCTATCACCAATATGGGGTCTGCATTGCTAGCTATTGACACCGGTTTGATGGGACCTAATTACTCAATTTCGACTGCTTGTGCAACTGCAAATTACTGCTTTTACGCGGCTGCAAATCACATCAGAAGAGGTGAAGCAGAGATCATGGTAGCTGGTGGGACTGAGGCTGCAATCATGTCTACTGGGGTTGCTGGGTTCATAGCTTGTCGTGCTTTGTCTCAAAGGAATGATGAGCCAAAGAGAGCTTCAAGGCCATGGGACAAAGACCGCGATGGTTTCGTTATGGGAGAAGGCTCTGGTGTACTGGTAAGTCACAATTTTTTCTTTCTGATTTGAAACCTTGTTCATATTAATGTTTTAATAACAATTTTGGTTCGCGAAATACAGATTATGGAGAGCTTGGATCACGCGATGAAAAGAGGAGCTAATATAATTGCAGAGTATTTAGGGGGTGCAGTAACTTGTGATGCTCATCACATGACTGATCCTAGATCAGATGGTCTTGGAGTTTCATCATGCATAACCAAGAGTTTGGATGATGCAGGAGTTTCGCCGGAAGAGGCAAGAACTGACAGACATTGATATCTTGATATTGAAATTTTAGTTGAGAAAAACATGTTTCTGATACCATTTTTGGATTCTAATATAAAGACAGATAATTTAATGATCTGCAGGTGAATTACGTGAATGCACACGCAACATCAACACTAGCAGGGGACTTGGCAGAGGTTAATGCAATCAAGAAGGTCTTTAAAGACACATCTGAGATTAAAATGAATGGAACTAAGGTAAGAAACTTATGTCCTTTAATTTTCTTGTAAACTTCAATTCAAAAACTCAAAGAGCATTGTTTTACTCCAACTTCACATCTAGAATATCTCAATAATCGAATGGGAGCAGAACTGCAGAACAATTTAGCTAACAGATTTGTTTCTTTTTTCTTTTTTTCATTTCAGTCAATGATTGGACATGGACTTGGAGCTGCTGGTGGTTTGGAAGCTATAGCAACCATTAAAGCAATCACCACTGGCTGGTTGCACCCAACTATTAACCAAGATGTATGCATTACAACTCTTGTATGCATTACAACTCTTATAATTAGTGTATTTTTAGATTGAGAGAAAGGAGGGGAGAAGAGTACCCCTCCAAATTCTCTCGTCTTCGCTCATTTACTCTACTTTACTTTCCCTCCAAAACAAGAAACAATTAAAATGTTTTTAGAGTTTTGAGGGATTTGGAGGGATAAAGGTAGTCTTCCATATCCTTATTTTCATTAGGAAAAAAAATTGAAACAAGAGGTTCATGTACCTGTTCATTTAATCTCATTACTCCTTAATTTCTTGTCATTCCCCTCAATCCAAACAAAGAAATAGTATTCATTTGCTTTATTCAGTCGAGAGAGCTATGTGTTTCAGCAGTTCGTACCAATAAAGAGCTTTCCTTTGGTTGATTCTAATGATTTTCTAATGCATTTCATGTTCCTGCGTTACTTGTGCTTGTAGAACTTGGAGCCTGACGTTACAATCGACACTGTTCCCAATGTGAAGAAAAAACACAAAGTTAATGTCGGTACGTGCTTGGATTTTTCCATCAGATCTCTACCTAAGGATATAAATAAAACAAAGAGAAAGAGAAGGCTACCACTTGAATTCAGGGTTTAAAACTAGAAAGGCAACAAAAATGTTTTGTCAAGCAGCATTCCTTTGTCCTAATCAATAAAATAAATATGAGTTGTATCATCTACTGATCAAATTCTTGTTTGTTGATCTTTCTGCAGCTATCTCTAATTCATTTGGCTTTGGTGGACACAACTCAGTGGTGGTCTTTGCTCCCTTCAAACCCTGAATAAAACTCAAAGCCAAAGTAGTCTTTTTTCCTTATGATTGATTTCGACGATTTTCATTTGATCTTATCATTGTGTTTGATGAGGAAGGACTCAGTATTTTTTTTTCCAGTGAATAAAATACACATGGTATTTTCTCTCTGTTGTTCTTCTCTATCCATTGAGAAATCTTTGCATTCTCTGGTAATTGAAGCAGTTGAATAAACAAATGAAGAAGATGTAGCTGCAAATGTGTTTTGCTTTCATAGCCAAGCTTTTGTTCATTGCCTAAACAAATTAGGTAATGTATTGTAAGCCAAAAATTTGGGCCAATACAGACCAAAGGGTTTTGAAGAATGTTATTTTAGTTCTGCTTATGGCCTAAATCTACATAATGGGCCCTTAACTTGTAGTTTTCTTGGGCTAGACTAGGTTCATTTTCACTTCACTCTTCATGCATTAATAGATGTTTTTTTAAGTTCTTGATTTTATTTATTTTTTTGATGAAACAAAACTAAATGAATGAGTGCATAATACCAAATCAATCATTCAACTTACTAAGGCCATGTTTGGATTGTGCACTTAAAGCACCATCCAAACATCACCTAAATGCATTGCTCCAGTTCACAACCAATTAGGCTTACTTCATTAGTTCATTTCACCTATTAACTATTCACTTTCATTGTTTTTTAAACACCACCTGTTATGATGGTGTTTTGACATACCCGTATCATATTTATGTTAATATCCCTTTAAAATGTTGTTAATAGTGATTTTAAAGTGTTGCTTTTACAAGAGTTCTTCTCACACTCCCTTTACATTTTATAGAGATTATGCCCATAATTGTATGTTCCTTTTGGCCACCAATAATGAAATTTTTGCATGCTCGGAGGCAAGCTACAATGTCCATTCACCCTCTCATCCTTCGACATAAGGGTTATCAATCGAATCTAAGTTTTTAAAAAATTTGGTTAGATTGAATTTAAAATCAATATTTTATACCCGTTTGAAACTCTATTGATAATTTTAAAGATTTTATTGTGAATTAATTTTTAGGTTTCACACTTATACTGACACTATCAATAAAGTTTCTCGAAATTATCAATGAAGTTTCAGACCAGTTTAAAACATTAGTTTTAGATCCAGTTTAGTTAATAATTTCTCTCCAAATTCATGTGATACATTTTCTTGTTTGGATATTTTTCTCCAAAATCAAAAGTTTTCAGTCGACCAAAGTAAGGTTTTTTTTTTTTGATATTACAATTAAGAAAAAAAATAATATTTGCGTATATTATAACAATGTAATGAGAATGCATAAAGAGGTATTTATACAAACCTTATACAACAGAAAATACCAATATTTTACAATCTGTTAAGAATTGAGAGACCTTATGTGTAGCTTGATATACATGGATGAGCACCAATATAACTCAATTTAAGTCATATTGGAGTCCATGTACTCCAATGGTGTTCCGGAGTGGGCTCCTTATAATTCGTGTAACTCTTTATAATAATATAAAATGGCTAGTTTCTTTCTCTCGAGAATAAGTGATGAAGACTCACACGTAAAGGGAAGATTGTTGAGAATATTTAAGTGTGAGTAAAGGAAGATGTGGAATATCAATTCCACATCGGATAGAAATTAAAAACAAGAATAACTTATATATAGTTTGGGTCCAAGACTCATGAGTTTAAACTTTTGAATCATATTTATATTCATTCATATATATCAAACCGCACACAAAAATCTACTGATTTTTAACAGAACCTTAATCATGCCTTGTTACTTAGTTAAAAAAGCAAGTCAAAACTTTAAATGCATTCCTTTTTTGCACAACAAATTATCAGCAGGGATTAGGTAGGCATGCCAACTTTCTGGTAATTAACAAAGATTCATCAAAGAATCTGTATAAAAGAGAATTTTCTGTTTAGGTGAAATTGCTCCCTCAAGTTCTATTTGTAGATAGTTAATTTAGTTAATAAATTATTGATAATTAGAATAGATAAGCCCATAATTAGGCCAACTACTTTGTAACCCTGTTTTTGTCCTGGAAGCCTAATTAGCAGCATGATCACCTTCGTTAAAATAAGATTTGAAATTTTTGAGCGCACTGAGTGTAAGTTACATTGAATGTATGTCAACCGTCCATAAAAAAAAAAATGATTTTCTCTTTTTTGATGGACGATTGATATGCACTCAGTGCACCCAACAATTTCTCGAATAAAACGCACGGAATATTATAGTTTTTAGTTGGGTAAAATATAATTATATTTTTCAGGTTTAATAGTAATTGCAATTTAATTTTAAGTTTTTAAAAACGATAAAATCAATTTGTTGTTAAGAAATTTAACAAAATACTTATAAAAATATTATTCAACAAATATTCATCATATGTCTAACAAGCAAATCACATATCAATGGATCGAACAGCACAAACTCAATTAATTGATTGTCAAGAAAAAATCATTATTTCTGTTGCGATTGACAATGTTAGCTACTTGGAATTCAACTATTGTGTTAACTAAATTTTTTTTGAGAAATATCATTTTCAAAATTTTAAAGTTAAATTGTAATTACTATCAGCTTGAAAGATGTAATGGTATTTTGTGAAAATATGCCTCTCAAAGATCATTATTATTTAACTTTTTCATCACTTCAATAATATATTACCATGTTGGGATGTATTCTCTTCAAATCAACATTCAATTGCTTTCTTTCTCCCAAAAAAAAAAAAACATTCAATCGATTTCATTCAATTTTAATTTTTTTTTACAAAATTCATGTATTTCCTTTTTCAAGTTTCAACAACTCTTTTATTTTGACTTCAAAGAAAATTCTATTGTATATGAAAGCAAAATATGTATTTCTTTGCTTCTATATATTTGATTTCCTAGTAAATTTTCAAGCAATAGCATAACCCTAGTATTAAAATTGGGATCCTTTTGAATTTTTCATATCAATACTTTTATTTCTTCCGATTAATACAAGTTAAGTCCTCATTGAATTTAAAATTATATAATAACTCAATTTTAACGGTAAAACAAACCACAACAAACGAGTCTCAACTCAAGAAAAAAGTTAAGATTATTTACGTTAAGTATGTTAAATATATTAAGATTGAAATCAAGTTATGACTTAATTCGTTTTGACCAAATGATTATAAAGATGGGTTGGAGTGGGAAAAAAAATCAAATTATGACTTAATCCGTTTGTACCGAATTATAAAGATGGGTTTTGGGAAAGGGGGGAATCTAGGGGGGTGGTTTTGTAGGTGTGTGAGATCTTAATGCAACTTGTGCTCTCAGTACCTAAGCCTATAAATTCAAACTATAGAATGGGACATGTGATACATTAGGAAAGGACCAACTAATAAATTACCCTAAAGGGCTCTCACTATTAACAGCAATAGTTCCCTAATTTTAGCGGTAGAAAGGATTCCATCATCTACCTCTCCGCATAAAAATAAGTCAAAATAAAAAATGTTTATAAAAAAAAACCAAAATTAAGAAAAAATAATTTTTTAAAAATATAAAAAAAAATTAAAATAATCTATAAAAACTGACTTTGTATCAAAATTATTGTTTTAAATGTTGTATCACTGAATGTAAAATAATTTTTATCATTTCAATAATATATTACTATGTTGGGATGTATTCTCTTCAAATCAACATTCAATTGCTTTCTTTCTTCCAAAAAAAAAAACGTTCAATTGATTTTATTCCACTACAATTTTAATTTTTTTTTTCAAAATTCATGTATTTCCTTTTTCAAGTTTCTTCCATCAACATTGACTTCAAAGAAAATTATGTTGTATATGAAAGTAAAATATGTATTTCTTTGCTTCTATATAGTTGATTTCCTAGTAAATTTTCAAGCAATAGCATAACCCTGGTATTAAAAATGAGATCCTTTTGAATTTTTCATATCAATACTTTTATTTCTTCCGATTAATATAAGTCAAGTCATTGAATTCGAAATTATATAATAACCCAATTTTAATGTTCAATGGTAAAATAGACTACAACAAACGAGTCTCGACTCAAAAAAAAAACTAAAACTATTTACACTAAGTATGTTGAATATACTAAAACGATCAATGAGATTGAAATCAAGTTATGACTTAATCCGTTTTGAAAGAACGATGATAAAGATGGGTTTGTGAGCTGTGACATGTAAAACCCATTTTTATGTTTGGGAGGGGGGGATTGAGCTTATAAAGATGTAGGTGGCAACTTGTGCTATCAGTACCTTAGCCTATAAATTCAAACTACAGAATAGGAAATGTGATACATCAGGAAAGGACCAACTAATAAATTACCCTAAAAGGCTTACACTATTAATAGCAATTATAACTAGGGGTGAGCATGGGTCGGTTTGGGTCGGGTTATCCTAAAATTTTAACCCAACCCATTCATACCGGGTTGAAAAAATCTCAACCCTCAACCCAACCCAACCTAACCTATGAACTCGTCCAACCTCAACCCAACCCAACCCATTTTAATTGGTTTGGGTCATCGGATTGATTTTTTTTTTTACTAGATAATTGAACCATACATATTACATAACAAAAAAAATATTTTATTAAATCTAAAACTAAATCTATTCATATTACAAGTAAAATATGTGTGCTTGACAGCACAAAGAATATTTGATAACAATGAAAAGAGAAAAATTGTCTCATAGACAACAATGGTTGTAGGCTATGCTAAATTTGGTTTTTTGAATACTGCTAAGAAGTTTTTTGATGACATGCAAGAGAAGAATGTTATGCCGTGTAATGTCATAATTGGAGGCTATGTTGAAGCCAAACTTGGTAAGGATGTTTTAGCATTGTTTCATGAAATGCAAGCGAGTAATATAGAGTCTGATGAAGCGACCATGGTCAATTGCTTATCTGCATGCTCACAAACTGGAGCCTTTGATGTTAGAATATAGATTCATCGTTATATTGAAAAACACAATCTTCATCTGAATGTTGCGCTAGGAACTGCTTTAGTTGATATGAATTTAATTTACTTTAAAAAATTATTGAATTACGAAGAAAATATGGATTTTTGGACAGTTGCTAATAATACATTTTAGTAACTCAGCATTTGTTGACCGTGCTAGTACATTCTCACTAATCAATCTAATTTTAGAACTATGCTTTAATGCACTTGGAAGCGACACTAGGGCTCTTAAAAGGTCATAGAGAATCAAATTGAATGGTTCAATAATGTTTGCATGAAAAACTTCCAGCAAGTTGGTATTACTATGCTTTATCATATATTCAACATTTCTTCCATCAACATTGTGGTACATCTTTTTTGGAATATAAGTTTATCTCCATACATTGATCCGACTGGAATCTTGTAGGTTAGTGTTAATTTCTATGTTTATTTTATAGTTACAACGGTACAAGAAATCAAAATTTTGTTAGCATAAGTTAATTGTGCATCAATTTATTCTGATTGAAGTTATGCTTAAGAATAATTATGAAAACTATTTCATAACTCGTAATCGGTATTTGTTTCTAGTGTAAATATTTGAAACTAAAATATGGGTAATTGAAAAATATGAAACTTGTTTGGACATTGGAGTATTTGCTATGTATAATTTTACACACTAGTAGTAATTAGAATGAACATTTTATGATTATATATTTTACAATTATACTATAAATATTTATACACTATTTTATATTCAATAAATATAAAATATATAATTATATATTTGACCGGATTACCAGTTTAAGTCGGGTTGAAAATTTTGAACCCATGACCCAACTCAACCCACCCCACCGGGTTAAAAATATTTTCAACTCAACCCAACTCGTTATATCGGTTTGAATCGGATTCGCGGTTCAACCGAGTTTCATACTCACTCCTAATTATAATTGTTTACTTTTAATAAAAACAGAAATTAAGAAGAAAAAAATGTTTTTTAAAAATATATAAATAAAAAATAATCTATAAATAATAGATTATACCTGTCTTAGAGAGAAAGATCAAAAAAGAGAGAGAGAGAACACAGAAGAAAATGGCAAGCATTGCTGGTACTTGCTCTTCTGGTGTCCTGTTTAGGAACAAAGAACTAGCAAGCAATGGGGCTTCTCTGGCTCAATACAATGGGCTAAAACCAGTGGAGAACATGCAGTTTTCTTCAGCTGGGGCTAAGCCAAATGGGTTCATTTCTACTTCTGGTATGAATTATGATCCTTTTCAGTTCTTGATTACTGTTATTTTTGTGTGATTCAAGCAATAGAAGCCTGAGACAAGAAGTGCCAAAACCCATCAGAACTTTTGGCCAAAACCCAATAAATTAAGTTGATCATAGAAAGAAGAATCAGCCTCTTTAAGTTAATCAAGATGTACTGATACTGCTTTATTAGAGCTGACATATATTAAGTTGATCATATATTATGTTTGAAATGCTATTATTAATGGATTTTGACTGAGTTTATTTTTATATGGTTATTGCCCCATTCCCTTAGCGTCGCAACCAACATGATAACTTCAGAAATCTTGATCACAAGTGATGTCGTTTACTGTCGGTGCTGACGTGGCTTGGGAGCTGGTGCAGGCTGGACCTTACATGCTGACGTGGCCTAGGTGAGGACTCAGCCTGAGGGACGACTCAGCCTGGGTCCTGCACAAGTGACAAGAACAAACTGAAGGCCCTCGGAAGGGGCCGACTCGGCCTAGGTCCTGCACAAGTGACAAGAACAAACTAAAGGCCCTCGGAAGGGGAGGAGGAGGAGACCTCCGAAGGCCTTCCAATGCTTAAGTTAGCAAATATTTAGGGGAGGAGTCTTGGGTTCGAGAGAAGAACCGAGGACTCTTTAGAAAATCAAGTGAAGTGTGTGTCAATCTCAATCTGAATCATGTTTGTTGTGTCCATACCTTGGCCTATTTATAATCGTCTGCCAATGGAGAGGGTATGATTGTAAGCCTAGTAGAGGGGGTGCCGTAGGGCGGCCGTAGAGTCGCTGGCGGCCATAAGGCGGCTTGCGGCTATAAGGTGGTTGCAGGGCTAGGGGTTATGGAGTGGCTAGCCCCTGAATAGTGGCTGGTGGCCATAGGGCGGCTTGCGGCTATAGGGTGGTTGTAGGGCTAGGGGTTATGGAGTGGCTAACTCCTATAGGGTGGCTGGTGGTGGTAGGGGAGATCTTGGTGTGGGCCTGCTGGGTCATCCCTCGCGGATTTGGGGATTTTTGCTGGGCCGAAGAACACACAAGTTCATCGGGTCAGCTGGGCTGGATTACCCTTCCAGGGTCCGAACTTATTTGAGTCGTAGGTTTTAGCCGGGTCTGGAGCTTATTTGGGCCGGAACAAGCCTGCTGGGCTTGGTTTCTATTTGGACCAGTGTTTTTAGGCCGTATCAACAAGTAGTTTGGTTTTGTCTATCTACTTTTACTGCAATATGTATCAGATGACCCAGAATAAAAAAATCTAAATTTAAAATATAGCATGTCTCTGGTAAAATATTGAAGAAAAAAGGAAAAAAAACCATAGATTATTTTCTTGACTCCTTGATTATGAAAATTGGGTCATCCTTTGATGGGATATTTTACTAAATTTCTCAGCTCCATATTTGGAAGTGATAATTTAAGCTAAAACGTAGCATGTCAACTCATTTTTATTCCCTTGTCTGATTTCAATTGTGTAATTGGATCAGCAATAACTTGCTCTACATGTTCTTTTGCCTCATCTTTTGTCTGATTTAAATTGTGTTAGTGCTTCTTTAATGTTCTTTTTTTATCTTCCCTTTATTGAAATCAGTACTAATATTTCTTGTTTCTTCCTCGTTGAGCTACTGTATAAAGATACCTATCATTTAATTCTATGTTGATGATATGAACATATGCTAAAACCCGGCTACTACTATACAGTCTAACATTTAATTCTATGGTGATATTGATGATATGAATGTAGAACAATCAAGGCCATGGCTTCCCCTACTGTCTCAGCTCCTCAAAGAGAGAAAGATCCCAAAAAAAGAATTGTCATAACTGGAATGGGTCTTGTATCAGTTTTTGGGTCTGAAATTGATACTTTCTATAATAAACTTCTGGAGGGAGAGAGTGGGATAAGCTTAATTGACAGGTTTGATGCTTCGAGTTTCTCTGTCCGGTTGGGGGGTCAGATTCGAAATTTTTCATCGAAAGGCTACATTGATGGGAAAAATGATCGCCGTCTTGATGACTGCTGGAGGTACTGCTTAGTTGCTGGCAGGAGAGCCCTTGATGATGCCAACCTTGGCACTGAAGTCCTTGAAAAAGTGCGAAACACATTTACTTATAATTTGCAAAATGTATCATATCATTAAAGATTTTAATCAAACGCTAATGTAAATAATCTGTTTATTATTATGTTTCACAGATGGACAGAACGAGAACAGGCGTGTTGGTAGGAACAGGAATGGGAGGCCTAACAGCTTTCACCAATGGAGTTGAAAATCTTATTCAAAAGGGATGCAAGAGGCTATCACCATTTATCATCCCTTATTCTATCACCAATATGGGGTCTGCATTGCTAGCTATTGACACCGGTTTGATGGGACCTAATTACTCAATTTCGACTGCTTGTGCAACTGCAAATTACTGCTTTTACGTGGCTGCAAATCACATCAGAAGAGGTGAAGCAGAGATCATGGTAGCTGGTGGGACTGAGGCTGCAATCATGTCTACTGGGGTTGCTGGGTTCATAGCTTGTCGTGCTTTGTCTCAAAGGAATGATGAGCCAAAGAGAGCTTCAAGGCCGTGGGACAAAGACCGCGATGGTTTCGTTATGGGAGAAGGCTCCGGTGTACTGGTAATTCACAATTTTTTCTTTCTGATTTGAAACCTTGTTCATATTAATGTTTTAATAACAATTTTGGTTCGCGAAATACAGATTATGGAGAGCTTGGATCACGAGATGAAAAGAGGAGCTAATATAATCGCAGAGTATTTAGGGGGTGCAGTAACTTGTGATGCTCATCACATGACTGATCCTAGATTAGATGGTCTTGGAGTTTCATCATGCATAACCAAGAGTTTGGATGATGCAGGAGTTTCGCCGGAAGAGGCAAGAACAGACAGACATTGATCTCTTGATATTTAAATTTTAGTTGAGAAAAACATGTTTCTGATACCATTTTTGGATTCTAAGATAAAGACAGATAATTAATTTAATGATTTGCAGGTGAATTACGTGAATGCACATGCAACATCAACATTAGCAGGGGACTTGGCAGAGGTTAGTGCAATCAAGAAGGTCTTTAAGGACACATCTGAGATTAAAATGAATGGAACTAAGGTAAGAAACTTCCTTTAATTTTCTTGTAAACTTCAATTCACAAACTCAAAGAGCATTGTTTTTCTCCAACTTCACATCTAGAATATCCCAATAATCGAATGGGAGCAGAACTGCAGAACAATTTAGCTAACAGATTTGTTTCTTTTTTCTTTTTTTCATTTCAGTCAATGGTTGGACATGGACTTGGAGCTGCTGGTGGTTTGGAAGCTATAGCAACCATTAAAGCAATCACCACTGGCTGGTTGCACCCAACTATTAACCAAGATGTATGCATTACAACTCTTATAATTAGTGTATTTTTAGATCGAGAGAAAGGAGGGGAGAAGAGTACCCCTCCAAATTCTCTCATCTTCGCTCATTTACTCTACTTTACTATCCCTTCAAAACAAGAAACAATTAAAATGTTTTTAGAGTTTTGAGAGATTTGGAGGGATAAAGGTAGTCTTCCATATCTGATTACTCCTTAATTTCTTGTCATTCCCCTCAATCCAAACAAAAAAATAGTATTCATTTGCTTTATTCAGTCGAGAGAGCTATGTGTTTCAGCAGTTCGTACCAATAAAGAGCTTTCCTTTGGTTGATTCTAATGATTTTCTAATGCATTTCATGTTCCTGCGTTACTTTTCTTGTAGAACTTGGAGCCTGACGTTACAATCGACACTGTTCCCAATGTGAAGAAAAAGCACAAAGTTAATGTCGGTACGTGCTTGGATTTTTCCATCAGATCTCTACCTAAGGATATAAATAAAACAAAGAGAAAGAGAAGGCTACCACTTGAATTCCGGGTTTAAAACTAGAAAGGCAACAAAAATGTTTTGTCAAGCAGCATTCCTTTGTCCTAATCAATAAAATAAATATGAGTTGTATCATCTACTGATCAAATTCTTGTTTGTTGATTTTTCTGCAGCTATCTCTAATTCATTTGGCTTTGGTGGACACAACTCAGTGCTGGTCTTTGCTCCCTTCAAAGTAGTCTTTTTTCCAGTGAATAAAACACACATAGTATTTTCTCTCTGTTGTTCTTCTCTATCCATTGAGAAATCTTTGCATTCTCTGGTAATTGAAGCAGTTGAATAAAAAAAAATGAAGAAGATGTAGCTGCAAAAGTGTTTTGCTTTCATAGCCAAGCTTTTGTTCATTGCCTAAACAAATTAGGTAATGTATTGTAAACCAAAAATTTGGGCCAATACAGACCAAAGGGTTTTGAAGAATGTTATTTTAGCTCCGCTTAGGCCCTTAACTAATAGTTTTCTTGGGCTAGACTAGGTTCATTTTCACTTCACTCTTCATGCATTAATAGATGGTTTTTTAAGTTCATAATAGGTAATGTATTGTAAACTAAATGAATGAGTGCTTAATGCCAAACCAATCATTCAACTTACTAAGGCCATGTTTGGATTGTGCTTTAAGAAAGCACTTAAAGCACCATCGAAACATCACCTAAAGGCATTGCTCCAGTTCACAACCAGTTAGGCTTACTTCATTAGTTCATTTCACCTATTAATTATTCACTTTCTTTGTTTTTTAAACACCACCTGTTATGATGGTGTTTTGACATGCCCGTATCATTTTTATGTTAATATCCCTTTAAAATGTTGTTAATAGTGATTTTAAAGTGTTGCTTTTTCAAGAGTTCTTCTCACACTCCCTTTACATTTTAAAGAGATTACGCCCTTTTGGCCACCAATAAATAAATTTTTGCATGCTCGGAGGCAAAGCTACAATGTCCCTTCACCCTCTTATTAATCGAATCTAACTTCTTAAAAAAATTAATTAGATCAAATTTAAAATTAATATTTTATATCCGTTTAAAATTTTATTGATAATTTTGAAGATTTTATTGGTAATATTAATTTTTAGATCTCATACTTATACTTACATTACCAATGAAGTTTCTCGAAATTATTAATAAAGTTTCAGACTGATTTAAAACATTGATTTTAGATCCAGTCTAGTTGAGAATTTCTCTCCAAATTCATGTGATACATTTTCTTGTTTGGATATTTTTCTCCAAAATCAAAAGTTTTCAATCGACCAAAGTAAGGTTTTTTTTTTATATTACAATTAAGAAAAAAAAATATTTGTATATAATAGAACAATGTAATGAGAATGCATAAAGAGGTATTTATACAAACCTTATACAATAGAAAATACCAATATTTTACAACCTGTTAAGAATTGAGAGATCTTATGTGTGGCTTGATATACATGGATGAACACCAATATAACTCAATTTAAGTCATATTGGAGTCCATGTACTCCAATGGTGTTCCGGAGTGGGCTCCTTGTAATTCGTGTAACTCTTTATAATAATATAAAATGGCTAGCTTCTTTCTCTCGAGAATAAGTGATGAAGACTCACACGTAAGGGGAAGATTGTTGAGAATATTTACGTGAGAGTAAAGAGAGATGTGGAATTGATATTCTATATCGGATAGAAATTAGAAACAAGAATAACTTATATATAATTTGGGTCCAAGACTCATCGATTTAAACTTTTAAATCATATTTATATTCATTCATATATATCAAACCGCACACAAGATCTCCTGATTTTTAATTTTAATAGAACCTTAATCATGCCTTGTAACTTTGTTAAAAAAGCAAGGCAAAACTTTAAATGCATTCCTTTTTTGCACAACAAATTATCAGCAGGGATTCGGTAGGCATGCCAACTTCCTGGTAATTAACAAAGATTCATCAAAGAATCTGTATAAAAGAGAATTTTCTGTTTAGGCGAAATTGCTCCCTCAAGTTCTATTTGTAGATAGAGTTAGCACTAAACTAAAATAATACTACTTTTTTATGCCAACATGAAAGTTAAAAATCCACTTGCTTAAATGCTGATTTCTGTAGTATTGACTGGTGAATACAACAAAGCACATGGGTAAGCTTGATGTTGACATAGAAAAAACTTAATTACCTTATTGTCTCTAGATTCCCTGCTAAGTTAATTTTTTTTTCATTTTTTTTAGAATGGCCCTGCTAAGTTAATTTCTTTTTAGAATGGCCCTAATAAGTTAATTTAGTTTATAAATTATTGATAATTAGAATAGATAAGCCCATCATTAGGCCAACTACTTTGTAACCCTGTTTTTGTCCTAGAAGCCTAATTAGCAGCATGATCACCTTCGTTAAAATAAGAACTGAAATTTTTGAGTGCATCGAATGTATATCAATCGTCTATCAAAAAAATGTGTGATTTTCTCTCTTTTGATGGACGACTAGTATGCACCCAACAATTTCTCCAATAAAATACACTTAGTATTATAGTTTTTTGCTGGGTAAAATATAATTACATTTTTCAAGTTTAATAGTAATTGCAATTTAGTTTTTAAGTTTTTTAAAAACAATAAAATTAATTTGTTGTTAAGAAATTTAACAAAATAATTATAAAAACTATCATTCAACAAATATTCATCATATATTTAACAGGCAAATCACATATCAATGGATCGAACAGCACAAACCCAATTAATTGATTGTTAAGAAAAAAAAATCATTATTTCTGTTGCGACTGACAATGTTAATTACTTAGAATTCAACTTATGTGTCAACTAAAAACTTTTTGAGAGAATGTCATTTTTCAAAATCTTGAAGTTAAATTGTAATTACTATCAACTTGAAAGATGTAATCGTATTTTTGTGAAAATATGCCTCTCAAAGATCATAAGCTTATTATGTAACTTTTTTATTACTTCAACAATATATTACTATGTAGGGATGTATTCCCTTCAAATCAACATTCAATTGCTTTCTTTCTCCCAAAAAAAACATTCAATTGATTTTATTCCACTAAAATTTTATTTTTTTATTTTATTTTATTTTTACAAAATTCATAAATTTCCTTTTTCAAGTTTCAACTACTCTTTTGTTTCTTTTCTTCACTTTGACTTCAAATAAGGCTGCTACTTTCAAAGAAAATTATGTTGTATATGAAAGTAAAATATGTATTTCTTTGCTTCTATATAGTTGATTTCCTAGTAAATTTTCAAGCAATAGCATAACCCTAGTATTAAAATTGAGGTCCTTTTTGAATTTTTCATATCAATACTTTTATTTCTTCCTGTTAATACAAGTTAAGTCATCATTGAATTTAAAATTATATAATAACTAAATTTTAATGGTAAAACAAACCATAACAAACGAGTCTCAACTCAAGAGAAAAGTTAAGATTATTTACGCTAAGTATGTTGAAAATACTGAGATTGAAATCAAGTTATGACTTAATCCACCGAACGATTATAAAGATGGGTTTGGAAGGGGGGATGGGGGAAAAAATCAAGTTATGACTTAATCCGTTTTTCCCGAACAATTATAAAGATAGGTTTGGGAATCAAGTTATGACTTAATCCATTTTTACCGAACAATTATAAAGATGGGTTTGTGGAGGGGGGGCTTTGTTGGTGTGTGAGATCCTAATGTAACTTTGTGCTGTGGGGTGGGGGATCAAGAGTTAATCTATTTTTACCGAACAATTATAAAGATGGGCTGTTGGGGGGGGGGAGGGGGGGGTGCGCAAGTGGGGCTTTGTAGGTGTGTGAGATCCTAATGTAACTTGTGTTGGGGGGTGGGGGATAAAAACTTAATCTATTTTTACCGAACAATTATAAAGATAGGTTTGTGGTTTGGGGGGGCGGGAGGAGGAGGAGGAGGGGGGTTTTGTAAGTGTGTGAGATCCTAATGTAACTTAATCTAACTTTACCGAACAATTATAAAGATGGGTTGGGGGGGGCTTTTGTAGTTGTGTGATGGGGGATCCAGACTTAATCTATTTTTATCGAACAATTATAAAGATGGGTTTGTTTAGGGGGGGGGGGAGAGGCTTTGTAAGTGTGTGAGATCCTAATGTAACTTAATCTATTTTTATTGAACAATTATAAAAATTGAGAGATCTTTGTAAGTGTGTGAGATCTTAATGTAACTTGTGATGGGGGATAGAGGATGAAGACTTAATCTATTTTTACCGAACAATTATAAAAATGTGTTTTTTTTTTGGGAGAGGGGGGCTTTGTAGGTGTGTGAGATCCTAATGTAACTTAATCTATTTTTACTGAACAATTATAAAGATGGGTTTAGGGGGGGTGGGAGGGCGCTTTGTTGGCGTGTGAGATCTTAATGTAACTTGTGGTGGGGGATAGGGGATCAAGACTTAATATATTTTTACCGAACAATTATAAAAATGGGTTTGGAGAGGGGGGGCTTTGTAGGTGTTTGAGATCCCAATGTAACTTATGCTGGGGATGAGGATCAAGACTTAATTTATTTTTACCGAACAATTATAAAATTAGATTTGGGGTGAGGCTTTGTAGGTGTATGAGATCTTAATGTAACTTAATCTATTTTTACTGAACAATTATAAAGATGGGGGGAGGGGAGCGGGGGTGGGGGCTTTGTAGGTGCGTGAAATCTTAATGTAACTTGCGGTGGGGGATGAAGACTTAATCTATTTTTACCGAACAATTATAAAAATGGTTTTTTTTTTTTTGGGGCTTTGTAGGTGTGTGAGATGCTAATGTAACTTAATCTATTTTTACTGAACAATTATAAAGATGGGTTTTTGGGGTAGGGGAAATTATAAAAATGGGTTTGGAGAGGGAGAGCTTTGTAGGTGTGTGAGATCCTAATATAACTTGTGTTGGGGGATAAGGATTAAGACGTAATCCATTTTTACCAAACAATTATAAAAATAAGTTTGGGGGAGGCTTTGTAAGTTTGTGAAATCCTAATGTAGCTTGTGCTATCAGTACCTAAGCCTATAAATTCAAACTATAGAATAGATCCAAATGCAACTTGTGCTATCAGTACCTAAGCCCATAAATTCAATCTATAGAATAGGACAACTGATACATCAGGAAAGGACCAACTAATAAATTGCCCTAAAGGGCTCACACTATTAACAGCAATAATGGCCTAATTTTAGCAGTAGAGAGGATTCCATCATCTACCTCTCCGCATAAAAATAAGCCAAAATAAAAAATATTTATAAAAAAAACAGAAATTAAGAAAAAAATACTTTTAAAAATATAAAAAATTAAGATAACCTATAAAAATTGATTTTGTATCAAAATTAATATTTTAAATGTTGTATCACTGAACGTTAAATAAATTTTAACTTCATAATTATTTTATTAAAATTTATTTTAAGAGCCCAAATCCGTTTAATTACAGTAATCCCCACCTGTTTTTTTAGTTGAGGTAATGCCATCATGGTTATAGATGAAATGAATGTAGTTGAAGAATTAGTGAAGAAGTTATCTTCTTCTAAAATGTCATCAGTCTCAAATTGATTATGAAATTAAGCATGATTAATTAACATGGTTCAACCACTAATTATGTATTAATTCTTATTTTGTTGGTAGGTAAGCGAACGTTAACACCTATGATTTACTTAGAAAATCAGCATTATTGTATATTATTTCATTTCCTCACAATCAAGCATTCAAGGCCAAATTTAGGTACTAAATAAAAAAATTATTCAAGTGCCTGCTATTAAATAAATCTTTTTCTTGCATTAGCATTATTAAATTATATATATATATATATATATATATATTTTCTCTTTTTTTTTTGGCGTTTCTCATGCATCATGCTGATGAGGTTTTACCCTTAGGTTATAATTTTAAATTAGTAAAAAAGTAATATAATAAATAATATTTATACTTGTAAGATTTTAGACCACAAACAACAATAAACACATTATTTTAGCGATATCTATAAAATTAACCAAAACAAATAGCAGAACAGTAATAAAAAATAATTACATAAAAGTAAAAGGCACAAGATTTGTATGGTTCAACTGATTAATCTTACGTGCATAGGTGAGAGTAGAGAAATTCACTATAAAAAATAAATAATATAAAAATTATTTAAACAGTCTATTTTTCAAATCTTAAAAAATATCTTTATATATAAACTACAAAATTGATCCAAAAAATTGTTTATTTCTCTTTAAAATATTTTGGTTCGAAATCGATTTTTGAATTCAACCGAAATGAAAGACATCTCAACACACATTATATCTAACAAGCAAAAGAGACACATTTAAAAATCCCATAAAAATATGTCACCCTGTTTTATTTTTTAATGGATTTTAAATTTAGTAATTTTAAGCTTGAATTTCTAAGAAACATCAATGTGATGGCATGATTGATCAATTTCTTTTATTGATACAACAAATGTAACAAGATCATGTGGCTGTAATTCAACAATTAAGATCATAGTACATGACAGGGCATTTATCCATTGATTGGCATAAATAATAATAAATGTTATCTTACATAATTTGATTCTTTATTCCCTCAAAAAAGAACTTGATTCTTTATGATTTACTTGATCTTTCTTTTTTCTTTGGCTGTAATTAGAATATTAATTATTCCATGTTTAATTAGTACAACTTCAAAATTTAGCAGCACTATATGGAAAATCATCTGTTTACCATGTTCGAATGTTCATGTGAGGTACCCCATTGACCTAAATTAAGCACTAAATTCGTTGCTAATAGGGTTTAGATTGGCCAATCAAATGGTAGTAACATGGATTTTGACTTCATTAGTGGTGTTTGCTATGCATGTTTGACCAATCTTTTTATGTTTATATGACTTTCTAATTATTCTATAGAGATAATTAAATTAAATATTTAACGGTGAGGGAGCTGAGGAAGAAATCAAAAACATTTAATAAATAAAAATTTAAATTTTTTTTTAAGGTTCCTTCATATCATAGGAGTAATTCTTAGTTTAAGGATGTTTTATTATATAGCTAATTTCTATCATGCATGTGTTCGTGTATGTATTTGTGTATGAAAGCGTGAGAAGAAAAAACCCAAAAAATTATTTTATCAATTAATTCACGGATAAATTTTTATTATACTAAAAATATGAAATCAATTATCATTTTTTAAGACAAAGATAATTGACTTCAAATAAAAAAAATTATTATTATTATTATAATCTTTGCATTTGCAGATGACCATTAACCCATGATCATAGGTTTGATGATAATATTGTAATTAATTTTTAAATTATGCTTCTTAACGGATGATACTGAAGCAATCGGTTTATAAACATTGGGACGTTTGTGATTGTTTTTAATCTTTGATTAAAATAATTTTTTCTTAAATCACTTTAAGTAGGGATTAAAGACAATAAAACACTGCCGATATGTCTTGACAAAAAATTCTCAAAGACAAGACTGAGGTGGTGTGGGCCAATATGAATGTGTCGTGTGTCTAACGGTAACAAGGATTTTGTGTCATCTTGCTCTCTTGTCCCAAAAGTAGGTTAAATTTGGCTCCATTGAACGTCAAGATTTGTAGAACTTTGACCTAACAACAATCAAGTCCAAAGAAGCACTAGTTATATCAGATCCAACGGCTGGGAAAGCCTCAAAATCTGGTCAAAAGTTAGTCAAAAGCGTGTATTACCTTGCAGGAATCATGTGGTCAATTGTCTTCCCAAAAATATTTTAAATTATAGTTTTTACCTTATATTTTTTATAAATTCTTATAAAATTTACATGTTACCCTCTCAAATAACAATAACTTTATTTCTTACCCCAAAAAATTCAGCTCCACCCTGTTACCTTGGGGGACCAAAATCCCACTTAGCCTACCTCGTCAGATTTGTTTAAACTAAACACTTTGCTTACATGGAAACAGTTGAAGGCTTATAAGACTCCACTCACACGTTAAGAAATTTCCTATAAAGCCCCATGATTGTCTTCACATGGATTCCAACCCAAAATGTCTCATTCTTTAATGTATTTGTAAGGTGTCCAATTAAAAAATATTTTTTTATAAAAAAAACCTTAATTTTGCATTTTTTTCGGTGAAACTTGGAATAATTGAATCGAAAGTCTTTGAATTATTTTTTTTCAATCTTTAAACGTCGAACTCTCGATCTGAAGAAATTTTTACTTAGCACAAGTTCATGACAAAATATTTGATATAAGAGTTTATTTCACCATTGGATGACATGAGAAGAGAGAAAAAAAAATATTTTATTTTCATCCAATAATGAGATAAATTCTTGTACTATACATCATTCATAGATCTAAACTAAATAATAATTTTTTCTCAGTCTGTCATACTATTTAAACTATCAAAAACTTGCAATCAAGTCTTTGAAATATTGCATCCCGTTTATTTCATGTCGAATTTAAGAAAAAGACAATCAAAACCATCATGCATGGAAAAAATTTCTTGCATAACATTTGGTATCAAGGAAAGTTGTCTTTACACGCGGGAGATAACGTTTAAACATTTTCTTTCTTTGAAGACTAAAATTAAAGATTAAGATTTATATTTTATTTTTATTATACTCAAAGATGAATATGAGTGATTACTGTAATCATTTTAATAATAAAATATTTCACGTGATATCAAATTATTTATTTTGATCACAAAATTAAACAAAATAATTGTAAATTTTCTATGATTTGATAATCAAGTTGATAGTTGGAGATTCTAAACGTTAAAGAGTTGAAAGATGTTGGTTGGTAATTATTGTTTAAAAAAATTTAGGTTTAATTGCAAAATTCTTTCTAAATTTAGGTTTAAGTAGTAGTTTGCTCTTTAAGTTTTCAAAAATTGATAATTTAACCTTTAACTTTATCAATTTTAAGTAATTCAACCCATTGATTTGATTATGATCAAAAAAATACATGAAAACTTAATATATTTGCTAACTTGTCACGTTAGATGATTAAAATTATCAAAAACTTAATATATTCGTCATCTAGCATGACAAGTTAGCAAATATATTAAATTTTTTGATAATATTTTAATCAAAATTTGGTAAAGATTTGATCGGAATCAAATCTAGTTGAATTGTTTTAAATTGATAATATTGTGAATTAAATTATCCTTTTTAAAAATTCTAAAACAAACTGTTATTTAATCATAAATTTAAGAAAATTTTTACAATTAAACCAAAAATTTAAGATATCCCACGTAAGCAGTACTCAATCCTAGATGGGAAAAGGAGCGGTGGCTGTCCCAACTTTCAACTTGTGGGGTCTCTCACAAGTTTCTTTAATTCCATTTTTATTTTTCTTTTTTCTTGGTCCAAACAAAGGGGATCTCTCATTTGTGCAAATTAAGGGCAGTTTAAGGAACACCAACCAAATTGGTCTCCACATGGGGTGTGCAAACAATATCATAGTCTAACCAATCATGGTACGCACACTCTCTCTTTCTCTAAGCCATATATAATTTGCAACATGTATTAAAGAAGTATTGCGCAAGTTAAGAAATACTATTCCTTTCTGTATTTTCTTTTTCCTTTTTGAAAATGCAATGTTGTTGTCTTTAGTCTCTAGTGACGACAGTAAAATTAAAGCATCCCTTGTTTGAGGGGCTGGTGGGGGAATCCGTGGCATGTCCCTTATGGGGACTGTAGATTGGATCACTGGCAAGTGACAACCTAACTTAGGTCATAACTCATAAGGATGGGAGCTGCCATCACTTATTTTCAAAGTTCACTTAAATAAAATGTTCTTTTCCCCCTTTTTCTTTTCTGATATAATGAAATCTTAAGATACTGTTTGGTTAAGTTTTCAAAACGGTTTTTGCTTTCCAAAAATAAAAAATAGATCCAAACACACAAAAAAAAAAACAGTTTATAAGAAAAATCAAATGTTAAAAAAATAGACTTTAAGGTTTTTGTCTGATTGCCGCTTAGTATTTTACTCACACTTTCAATTTGGTCTTCGCACACTAAATTACGTTAATTTACCTTTTACATATAAAGGTGATCTCTGAACTCTTTTATTTGATCACACAATAAATTAAAAAGTCAATATTTAATCTCAGTGGATACGACCCATATTTGATTTCATGTAAACTTTAAAATGGACATTTTAATATTTTATCATTGATAATATAAAGGTTTTATAATAACTCAGTAATTTTCAGTTGTGATAAATCTTGATAATCTATGATTGTAAGTATTGAAAAGCCCATTTTGTCAACAATATTATAGAAGTGTTGTTAATAATTCAATAATTCACTATTTCCGGTTGTGGTAAAATCTCATAAATTATCATGGAAAGTACTAATAAGTTCTACACGCGTAAAAGAGCTATTAGGTATTATCTTTAAATACAATGGGAAAATTGATGTAATTTAAAGTGTGAAGAACAAAGTGATGTGGCGAGTAAAATACAATGAACTAATAATATGAAAACTTTATATTTTAAATAGTGAATTTATCTTAAATATAGAAACTTCACAGTTATTTTTCAAACGTTAAATAGTTTATAGTAATTAAACAATTTTTAACCTTTTTATTAAAAACTATTTCAAAAAACCTTTTGACTTTCAAAAATTGAATTTGAGCCAAAACTTTAAAACAACTTTTGAAATAAAAAATGTATAAATATTGGCGATGTCTAGGTCAAACTTAAAGCCAACTTTAAGCTGAAGCTTGTTTTTAAAATTTATCAAATCAAATCAAACCATATATTAATTGATGTTTTAATTGTTATTTAATGAATTTAATAACGGTTGGTTTAATTTAAATAAGTTTTTGATAAATTTTAAAAAATAATATATAGCTTAAAATTAACTTTTAACTATAACCAAACATCGCCATAATATTGTTTGGAACGTTGAAAATATAAATTTCTTAATGCAATTTTCAGTGTACGTATTAATAAAATCATATTGGCTCTCGTTTTGCATGAATAATGCAAGGGATTTGTATTTTCTTTTAAAAGTGAAGCGAAATTATACAAATACAATGATGTATTGATTTGATCACGATATTAATTTGCAATATTATCACATTATTTATTTAAAATAAATAAACACTGTATAAATAAATTAATTAATAATCTATATATCAATAAAAATCGAACATAAAACTTTATGTTAATTAGTTTATTTGATTATTTATTATACAGTAATAATTTAAATCTTACAGCCATGGCCCTATCTTTCCATCCCATTCCAAGTTACAGTGAGCAAAGAATATCAACTCTTGAAAGGGAGCAAAGGTCACAGTTCAATTAATTAATTACCATAATAAGACAGGACAGGTGTCAAACACTAAAGTTACGTATAAGAAATCTTACCTTTGTTTCATAATTATGCAGAGGGACAGGCAAACATACACATAACCAAACCGTGATTGGTTTGTCCTTACTCCTCTTCTCAATGTTCTCTAATTAAAATTAACCCTAAAAAGGGTTTATCACCTTAACCTATGACGCTTCTCCACAGCACTAAATTTAATTACTATTAAATGGGAACAAAATGAAAAATAATGCTGACGTGGACTCGACGAAATGTCTTGTAGTCGCACCAAAACAAAATCCTAAAACAACATTAATTTACTGATTGTGATGGTCACAATTCGTACCTACATCATCAATGTTTATTGTTTAAAAAAAATTAAGAAACTAAATAATTATTTTTAACTTCATGATTAATTTATTAAAAATTATTTCAAAAACCCGTTTAACAACTCAAAATTACTTATCCCCAAATATTAATTTACTTTAATTACAATTTAAATTATTTTATTCAAGGATAAAAATTTGTGATTAATCGATTTGAATCGTATCTATTTAAATTATGATTGATTAGGGGTGGCAATTTTGGACACGACACGTGAACCCGACACGACACGACACGAAATAAAACGTGTTAGTATTGAGTATAATCGGGTTCGTGTCGTAATCGTGTCGACACGATTATGACACGTAATAATCGTGTCGTGTCGCGGGTTGACCCACCAACCCGAAATGACACGATTATAACACGATTAATGGGTCGCGAGTTGATGGGTCGTGTTGACACGGTTATGACCCATGACCTATTTATGATCCATTTAAAAAAATATCTATTAAATTAAAAAAAATCTTAATATATATATATATATAAAATAAACTCTAATACTAATTTTACAATCCACAGACACAGAAATGGGTTAAGCGTGTCGTGTCGTGTCGGGTCTAACACGATCCGTTTATTATATGGGTTAAACGTGTCGTGTCGTGTTGTGTCGGGTCTAACACGACTCGTTTATTAAACGGGTTAAGCGTGTCGTGTCGTGTTACCCGTTTAATAATCGTGTCGTGTTCGTGTTGGGTTTTCTTGACACGATTAATAATCGTGTCGTGTTCGTGTCGACCCATTAATAATCGTGTCGTATTCGTGTCGACACGAACACGACCCGTCAACCCGAATTGCCACCCCTATGATTAATAGAAATAAATAAGTTTTACGCGGTTATAGATAGTATTTCATGAGTTTTAACGGTTTTGAATTCAAATTCAGATAGTAAAATAACTAAACAGATACAGTGATAAATATTTCAAATTTTACGAAAAAACTTACTCAATTCTTATTTTAATTTTATTGCAACTACATTTGGGTTAATCCAGTGAAGAATAAAGAAACATTTATAGAATAAAGCAAGATTCATGCACTGAGTTTTGCACTGATTGTTGAAATGGTATTGGTGAGTTAATTTATTAACTGGATGCCATCTTAACAAAGATATGCTTAAATGAACCAGTGAACAAGAAAAAAAGCACATAAGGGCGGTGGGTGTGGAAGGCATCTTTGATAGATTTATCCTCACAGAAGACAATGAGTTGCTTAATGTGTAAAAGATGCAAAGTAGGAATAGAAACCAATCATTATTTAAATTAAAGTTGACAATTAAACAAATCCTTTATTTCTTTTTGTTGTTCTTCATATAAATAGTCAAGGTTAAGCAATCTAATCTAATGTATCTAAGAGAAATATTATTTTTATTAAAATATTCATATGTAAGTTATTTTATACTTGAAAGAAATAAAAATAACAATAGTTTATATAAATGGTTTGGATCCAAAATTAATTTAAACTTTTGAATTATATTAATGTCTATTTATATTTATCAAACATATGTTACTGTGAATTTCCGACCTTATGCCCACGTTCGTGTGAATTCCCGATCTTATGCTCATGATTTTTTTAAGACTGTCACGTGTATCCCTTATAATATAGTTTAACCTGTGAAAAAAATTTACCTATAAAATCCGTGTTCGTATAATTTATTGTTATAAAATATTAAATTTTTATTTATTTTTAAGATATAAAAGGTCGTTAATATTTTAGTAAATTGCATTTTTCTTGTCATTCTAGCAAAAATAAGATGTAATGTATTTGCCCATCATAAATTTATTCTAATAAAAAGGAATAGGGTAATGCTATAATTCCTACAGTCAAACTTTCCAACGATATTTTATAACTATACAAACATAATTCAATATCACGTTATCTTTTGAATGCAGCACGCAAAAATGCAATGTAATTTTACCAAGCAAAAATTTTCCGGACATATATACCACTCAGAAGCCAACACGTGTGATTTCTATGCTGCTGACGTGAACAAACGAGAACCACCGAACTGCTTGCAGATTGCCCGGGAAAAGAACAGATCAAAGGATCAAGAAGCAATACTTACACGTGTTAACAGCTGGAGACCCCACATTTCAATGGCATACCTCTGTAATTATAAGTACCTTCACAGGTCAAACTCACACAAAATTCAAAACTAAAGAATAAAGAAAAAAAGAACCCAAAATTCTGCCGGGTTAACTCGAGCCAACCTTGTTGCCTGCTTCGAAGCAGACAACGAAAGAGACGCCATCTAACGGTAACGCCAACCACCTAAACGGCTCCCGTTAACCCCAATGACACGCATCCCGATGCTCCGTACGCTCACCAAATTATTTAAAATCCTCCGCCGCCGTTATGAGACGGTGATTCAGTATAAGTCCTTCACAGCTAGCAGCTTATTGCTTCCCTCTGCTTTTCCGTTAATCCCAACCGTCCAGTTAACCCCTCCATCCGGTTAAATTCCTAACTAAGGTTAGTTTTTTTATATCAACTAACTAAGGTTAGTTAACACTTGCATTTTACAAATACAGAGACAAGCAAACACAGCATTCAGGAAAAGAGAGAGAGAGAGAGACAGAGCCACGGTTAAAGCAACAAGAGACTCGCGTAGTATAAGACGCGCGCAAAGTGGTTTTGGGGATTCTCTGTAACGGCGTTTTCCCTGGATTTTCTCTAGAGAGAGAAAGCCTGAGACGAAAGAGTAAGCGGTTTTGTAACGGTTTTCAGAGGGAGATTGGTGGTTTTGCATCTCGCGATCGTTACATGCACAGAGAGAGGGAGTGTATAAATCGTGGTCGTGGAATCCAAAAGTCGCGGTTCTTGTGATAAAATCGCAATAAAGACAAGTTAACGATCAGAAATATTGTGTTTATTGGAGTGATTATATGCATATAACGAGGTAAATTTGGCGCGAGAGAGAGAGAGAGGTGAATTAAGCTTTTTGGAGTTTGATTATTCTTTTTCTGGTTGCTGTTGACTTTGGGGGTGGTTGTGGTTCAAATGATGGCCAACCGGGGAGGGTCGTTTTCGCAGTCAAGTAATTTTTCAGCTGAAGGTAAAAAATTGACTCGTTGATTTGATGTTTTGATTTTATTTTCTCGTGCTTTCCTTCACTTTCTGGGATTTCCTAAAAACTTTCCTTTTGGGGAGGGCAGGTTGTGGAGGAGACGATCTATACACGGAGCTATGGAAGGCATGTGCGGGCCCACTTGTTGAGGTTCCTCGAGCTGGAGAGAGAGCCTTCTATTTTCCACAAGGGCACATGGAGCAAGTAAGTCTCTCTGCGTGTTTATTTCCTTTCTTTCTATTTTAGATCGGGGGTTTTCTGTTTGTTTCTCGGGAAATTGTTCTCAGGGAAGTTGTTAGTGAATACTAAATAGTAGTAATAATATGTTCTTGGTTTCTATATTTGCGAGTTGTTCTTTTTTTGGTGTGAAATTGAAATATTGCTATTTTTGGGGATGGTAGTTAGAGGCATCGACAAATCAGGAACTGAATCAGAGGAATCCGTTGTTTAATCTTCCTTCGAAGATTCTCTGTCGTGTTATTCACATTCAGCTGCTGGTATTTTTCTTATCTGATTTTAATTTCTGTTAGCTTATTTTCTTTTTTTTAATAAAAAATGTTTCCATTTTTTGTTTGGTTGCTGAGAGAAATCGATACCAGAATTGCATATTGTACCTATTTGCTCCAGAAAAAAAGGGGATAAGCTTCATTTGAGCTTAGGCTCATTACTTTGTAAGGCTTAGTTAGTCGCTTTACCCTTATGGACCCTAATTGGCGATGACACAACTATTTGAAATACTATACTATCTGTTTTCATTTTTTTCCGGCATTTTCTTAGTAACCAAATAGACCATTATAGTCTTGTAGACAGTAGTTGAAGTGGTTCATATAGGGGAAATTTTTATCTATCTATTATGTTTGTAGGCGGAGCAAGAAACAGATGAGGTTTATGCACAAATTACTTTACTCCCAGAAAATGTAAGAAACAGTTTACTTCCTTTCTGATTTCAACATTTTTCATATCTTTCACTTGCTTATGTCTAATGGTTTAATATATTTGAAACCTCTAGCAAACTGAGCCTGCAAGTCCTGATTCATGCCCTTCTGAACCTCCAAGACCATCTGTTCACTCTTTCTGCAAGGTTTTAACTGCCTCTGATACGAGTACCCATGGTGGGTTTTCTGTTCTCCGAAAACATGCCACTGAGTGCCTTCCTCCACTGGTAATGTACTGCTACTAGTTCTGAAATATTCTTAGTTGAGTTTAAGTATATCATATATTTGACTTGCCTATATTGATTTCCTTCAGGACATGACCCAGTCAACCCCAACTCAGGAATTGGTTGCCAAAGATCTCCATGGTTATGAATGGCGATTCAAGCATATCTTCAGAGGTAATGAATTATGTCTGCTTTTAGTCTCGTCTTGTGATACGGACTTTTTTCTTTTTTAAGTTCTAGAATAAATGAGATTTTGTTCATTTTCTGTGAGTAGGGCAGCCCAGTCCATTTAGAATAAGGCATGCCATGTGAAAAATCAAATGGTAATCAAATCTATATGATAGCTGATGTTCCATTTGTCCATGAACAAAAGAACAGGTCAACCACGGAGGCACTTGCTGACAACAGGATGGAGTACGTTTGTTACATCTAAAAGATTAGTTGCTGGAGATTCCTTTGTATTTCTGAGGTATGTGTTTTGTTTTTGCTCTTGCCTCTTGTTCTTTTAACTGTCTGATATGTATTTAGTCTATGACGGCATATATAGTTTCAGCTGCTCAGGCTTTAATTTATTTGAATTGATCTAGAGGGGAGAACGGTGAGTTACGTGTTGGAGTGAAGCGTGTTGCTCGCCAACAGAGTAGCATGCCGTCATCTGTGATTTCAAGTCAGAGCATGCATCTAGGAGTGCTTGCAACCGCGTCTCATGCTGTTTCAACCCAAACCCTCTTCGTAGTCTATTATAAGCCGAGGTATGATATTCAACTTAAGTGAGCTGGAAAATAAGTTTCTCTTGAATCATAGTCATTGAATTTTCTTTTCTTCTATTTGCTTGTACTTGTCTCGGTTTGAATGATCAGGACAAGTCAGTTCATCATCAGCTTGAACAACTTTTTAGAGGCTGTTAACAATAAGTTTACAGTTGGGATGAGATTCAAGATGAGATTTGAGGGAGAGGATTCTCCGGAAAGAAGGTAATTAATTTTTTTTTAAAACATGGTTACTGAATGATTGTTTGTTGTTTGAGCTGTTTTTCTAAATATTTCTTCATATTTTTCTGTGATCAGGTTTTCAGGCACAATTATTGGGGTTGAAGACTTCTCTCCTCATTGGAAAGATTCAAAATGGCGATCACTGAAAGTAATTTCTATCTACATGCTTCTCCTCCCCTCCCAATTTTAATCTTTTAATGTAATATCAATAAATTTGTTTTTCCTGTTCCAGGTTCAATGGGATGAACCTGCATCTATTCCAAGACCGGACAGGGTTTCACCATGGGAAATAGAACCTTTTGTGGCTTCTGCACCGGCAAATATGGCTCAAACAGTTATGCCAAAGAACAAAAGGCTCCGAACACCCGTTGAACTTCCAGGTCTTGGTAGGAGGCATTCTTCTTACTCCATTCTGTGTTTGCACTGGATGAGTTGGTTGAATCTAACTTCTTTTTTTGTTTGGATTATAGATTTAAGTTCCACTGCATCAGGTCATTGGAATTCTGGATTGATGCAGTCCCATGATTTTACACAACTGAGTGTTACTGCTGAAGGCAAAAGGAATGAAGATCACGTCATGTGGCATCTCAAGCAGACAGATGTTAGCTCCAATGTCAACTCTATTTCAAGGACTCAGACCGAGGGGGGCTGGTTATCTTCTCCCCATGTGAGTGTTCCGCAGCATCTGTATCAGGATGAAACAGAAGATAACAAAAGTGTCTCCGCTTGGCCGGTTCGCTCAGGCTATTCAATTCAACACTCATCAAAGCTGACCAATAATGCAATGCTTGACCCTGTAGGGAAGGGGAAGAAATCTGAGACAGCTACTAGTTGCAGATTGTTTGGTATTGAGCTAATAAACCACTCTACTAGCTCAATTCCATTGGTGAGGACACAACCTGTACAACCAATTCGTATATCCAGTGGCTCCGCCGAGGCTTCTGAAGAGAAGAAGCAAGAGCAGTTACAGGCATCAACGAAAGAGATTCAGAGCTGGCAAAATTGTTCTATTTCTACCAGAAGCCGTACCAAGGTGCTGGAAGTAACGTGTTTCTAAGATATTAAATTTATTCATCGGATTATTATGGACATTTTCATCAAGTTTCTCAATATCACCAACTTTGCTTTTGGTATCTGAATGTGTGAACAGGTTCAGATGCAGGGTGTAGCTGTTGGTCGAGCTGTGGACTTAACAATGTTGGATGGATATGATCGACTTATAGATGAGCTAGAGAAGATGTTTGACATCAAGGGCCAGCTCCACCCACGGAATAAGTGGGAAATTGTCTATACTGATGATGAAGGAGATATGATGCTCGTGGGTGATGACCCTTGGCCGTAAGTACTCTTTACTAGCACGTTTTACTCCAACTTGGAATGATTTCACTTTGAACTGTTGGGAGTTTTTAAAATTTCCTATCTTTAGTTTGATTCTTATTCTTTGATCTAATTATGATGGTAGTGAATTCTGCAACATGGTGAGAAGGATATTTATATGTTCAAGAGAGGACGTGAAGAAGATGAGTCCAGGAAGCAAACTTCCAATGTCATCTGTAGAAGATGAAGCAACTATAATAAGCTCAGATTCAATTGAAAACTGAGAAATGAAACTCCCTTTCTTCCTTTTTTTTTCCTTTGTTGGTTGTCATTGTTGTTTGTTTGCGGGGAGTAGGCTTTGGTTTATTTGTAGGCTATGGAGAAAGGAGACAAGCTAATCAATAAGCTCCTTTTTTTCAGAGGTAACTACCAAAGGAGAGTCAAAAGTCATTGACTGGGTTTAGGGACCGAGAGGTCATAATGCATTAGTGGAAGTTAGAGAAACCGTAGGACTAGAAAATGTGAATATTGAATGGTATTTGTGGTTGTAGCCTCTCTTTTGCTTGTGGTTGTAAATATTAAAATATATTAATTTGATTTTGTCAATGTAATCTTGGTCTTTAGTGAGTGGGAGTTTCATGCTTATGATGCTAAACATTAGCTTCAATGATTAAACTAATACTACTAGGTTATCATTTTCTTTGTGGCTATAAACTATTCATCTTCTACCTATTGCTTCTTTTATGTATTTTTATGGCACAGTGAAAATAGTCATTTGCGTACGCCAACTTAAAAATTAGAATTTGTGGTTATATTAATTTAGCAGTTTTGTGTTCCGTTCGCATAATTGCTAAGAGCCCATAGGTTTTAGACAGTTGTACCAAGATCTACCCGTTGGATTGAGGACTTTTCTCCGCAAGGAGTCTTTCGGCCGTTTGGTATATCATTTTTAAGGGAGGGTACCCTGTAGTGCACACAAATTTTAAGGCAAATATTTTTAATTACTCTTTATATGTCTTTAAAGTGATGTATATGGGTCCACAATATTGTTAAAATTATGCTTTCATGCGGTTGCCACATGAACTGATAAAATTAATATATTAATAATTGAATAAAATTAATTAAAAAAATTCAATTATTACTGTTTTTTTTTGTGATTATTAATAAATTTTTTTAATTTCATGTTAACTTTTATGGAATTCTTCGTGAGACTCTCAGAAGTGTTTTTAAAATACAAAGGTATTTTATTTTATGTGGATGATATTTTGAGAGAAAGGTCTTTATGAGACATTATGAGACAGTAAATAGGATTCAAACGGTGAGATTTTTAAAATCCTTAAATTTCAAATATTATAATTTAAGAAATCCCTGATTTTGAAATCCTTGAACGATTTTTCTTAGTTTTTTTAAGTATTTCAAGAAAAAAAGAGAGACTCGCCCAATGGGTACATCTAGAAGGCCAGACTTGTCCATAACTGGAAGACATGAAGGTATGGCAAGAGAAATTCGTTAAGAGGGTTGAAGCGCTCAAAACCATTAACAGCTTAAGATTCAGGTAACTAGTGGAAGTAGGGCTTTCATTTTGTGAACAAAAATCTGCCATTCAATCGTAAGACAACATTAGGCAAAAATTTTGTTTGTTGTTTAATGACATTCTCTTATTTTTTTTGAAAACTTCGTTGCGAGTTTGGTTTCAGTGCTTTATCACATACTTAGAATTCACAAAACATGGACAATTCATATTGCGTCCATTCTCAAATGACTGAAAAGATAAATAATGAAACCAAATAAAGAAAATAAATGACAGAAACCAAATTCTGTGGCAATGAAGATGTGACCCTAATTATAATATAATAGCCACAAACCAAGATTCTTTGCTTAGTAGTCTCCCCACCAAATTACCAGGAAAAATATAGTAACCATGATGACCATCATGAACTTCTAGTCTCTATAGAATTAGACAAGGATTCATGAAAGACTTTAAGAATTTAAGTCACAACCTAAAACCCAACAGGACCAATACAATACATACTACATTGTGACATATTCCCCTTGTTTTCTTTTTTACTTGATACTTGATAGTCCCTTCTCTTGACTCTTGAGGGATATCCTGCTACTCTATTTTCTTTTCCTAACTTGTTATAAACCAAAATGAGTATAATAAAAAAAACTCCATAATCCTAAAAACCCCAAAAGAAAGAAAGAAAGAACATATTACTAATTCTAAACAAAGTATCCTCAAATGATTATATTGCATTCAGCTAATAAGTTTTGTTCATTCTTCTTATTTTTAGTAAATTTGAACAGATAATGCTCCCTACCTATCACTTTTTAAATGGTGCTCAGAAGGGTATCAATCAAAGAGAGAGAATGAGTTCCCAAGGAAACAATCTTCCACAATTTGGTTACTGATACTAGATGGGGTTGTTCAAATGAAAGGGTGCTTGGAAAAAGTTACTGTGAGTGAGAAAACCTAGACAAACATCGTAAGCAACATACAATTACAACAGGGAAAGACCGACTATGATGATAACTGATGACTACGTTTCCAAGCACGAAAGCAACAAGCAAAACTAAAACAACCAAAGCATGTCACAGAAAAAGCCCGGGACAGAGACCTATAATCAGAATATGAAGTGTCAATCCTTAAACTTAGAATCTCAAATCACCAAGGACACCAACAACATTATCATTCAGCAGGATCTAACTAAACATAACCCAAAACAAAATAAAAATATCAAAGTACCCCAATCCCAATCCCAAAACAAGATAATATATTCATCAAGATTGCGTTTCACAACAATATAATTAACATATTGGCCGAAAGAAACAATACCCACAATAAACAAAATTGAAAACAGGTTATTAAGCAGAAACGTCAAATATAGTATTAAAAGACAATATAATCCACCGAGGTGTCATCGAACTCCCAAATAAGCTCTCAGATCCAGTTCATAATCTACTCATACCAAAAACATTCTAAAACAACATAAGATAAGAAGAGAGCATATGATACGGAGTGATGATATTCCCGTCGATTAATCGACGTTCTGCATGAGATCCTCCGAAGAGAATTTGGTACCCTTTTCCTTGTCAGCGGCGGCGCGACCCTTCGCCTTGCGGTCGAGCAACGACTTGCGGTCCTTGTCGAGCCTCAATTTGGTGATCACTACTTTCGAAGGGTTAATGCCAACATTGACAGTAGATCCGTTGACTTTCTCCCTGGTAATACGCTCGATGTGGATGACCCACTTGCGGCGGTAGACCTGAACGACCTTTCCCTCGCGGCCCTTGTAGGTCCCACGAACCACCTGTACCTCGTCGTCCTTGCGCACTGGCATCGATCTAACGTTGTACTTCTGGCGGAGCTCGGCAGTGAGCGGCGCGCTCATCAGGACGCGGCGCACGCTCGAAGGGGCCGTGAAGTGAGCCTTCCTGCTTTTACGGCGGGACGAGCTTACACGTGGGTTGTACTTCATCTTGAAACTGGGGGGTGTTCTCTCCTCTCCCTCTCTCAGACTAGATAATACGAGCTAGGGTTTTGAGGAGATGAGGGTGGTTTATAAAGCATTTCGATGAAAGGGCAAACTAGGGTTCTTGACTTCTTTCTGATTGTGGGCTTTGATGATCATGGGCCGGTGGTAGAAAATGCTCAAACTTGTGAGGTGGATCGGGTTGAGTTAGTTTTGGGCTGGAATTCTTTTGAACGTTTTGTTCTGCTGAATTAATTTCCACAAAAGTTGAATCATTAATATTATATATTGAATTTTTTTATCATATTGAAATTCAATAAAATAAAATACTTATTTACAATTTTAAATTGAAAATAATGTAATTCAAACGCGGTATGTATGATAATTAAGGAATATTTATACTTGTGCTTTTTTATTTTATTTTTTACCATTATTCACTTCTTTTTTTTTCTTCAATAATGTGATAATTCTTATTAAAATCAAGACCTTCAAGATAAATATAGCCATTGAGTTAAGCTTATAGTCACCATAATTTGTTGGCTATAATATGAATTTACTCTTTGTGGGGGGAAGGGGGGAAGGGGGGGGGGGGGGGGGAAGATTATTTTACTTTTTAAAATTTTAATTGTTTTAAGTTAATATATTAATTTCTAAAATCATCAAAATCAAACAATTTCATTGAAAATCATGTCAATCACTTAATGGAAATAAAAGTAGAAGTCATGTAAAATGAAAAAAAAAAAACATTTTGGAGGTTCATATCTTAAAAAGGGATTATTGACCGATATCTATTTAATTTTTAGTCTGTATCTACTAAAATATGGGTATGAGTTTAAATTTTGAGACTCGTTTAAAAATTGATCTGTACTCAATTCGACTATCGAGAATTCAAATCGGGTCATGTTTGCCCACGGACTAACGGGTTTGCCCGTTTAGCTAATGTCTTGCCACATCTTCGGTCATATTTCAAATAGACATCTACTTTATTAGTGGGTCTTTGGACCATTATCACTTGCCTTTGGGGACTTGTCTAGACTCTAGAGAAGCTAAAGGTGCTATTGTGTGGTCTTTTATGCTGTACAAACTTTAGTTTTGTTGATGGGGTTACATGTTTCTTTGTGTAATTATACACATGGAGAGGTTTTTCTTTTAAGAATTGATGCTCAGATTGATTTATTTACTTTTTTTTAAGAAAAAAATAATTTGATAAAAAATGAGCCTCTCAATTTTATTAGAAACACGCAGATTCACTTATTTTTAAATAGATCAGACACGGACATAAAATAATAGACCTATTAAGAAGCAAACATTTTTAATTTATGTCCGTTGACCTGTCACTTATGGCACTCATTTTGTATCTAACCCGTCTTATCCGTTTCTCACCTCTATTCTTCTTCTTTAATTTAAAAAATTTTCTTGTCTAATGTAACTTTGGATAACTATTAAGTCAACACCATAAATGATGTAATATTTGTCTAATAGTGTATTGGGATAAGTACTTCTGGGAGAGAATGCTCATCCAACAGAAAATGTCAATTTGATCCTCAAAACTAAGCTTGCTTGTGGCACCCTCTCCTCTAAATACTGTTTATTTATTTATTTATATATTATGGAAATAGAGAGGAAAAAAAAAGGTCGAAAGTTCAGCGTGTCTAGAGTTTATAAGTGTAAGGTCAAGTAAATAGTAAATCTAAAGAAACGCACCCCAAAAAAAGTTAAGAAAAAAAAAGGAAGAAACATTAGTTAGAATAAGATAAATAATTAAATAAAAGGCATGTTGGCATCAAGTCGATATGTCCGAGTGGTTAAGGAGACAGACTTGAAATCTGTTGGGCTTCGCCCGCGCAGGTTCGAACCCTGCTGTCGACGAATTAAATTTAATTTTGTCAATTTTGCTTTTGCAATGCGTAAGCATTTCTGGCTTCATTCTTTCCAGAGTTTCAGCTCGATTGTCAAACAATATGGCCTATAATAGTTACCCATCGTCAAGTGAGTTGGTCTTATCCCAATCTCCTTTTCTACTTCTTCAAAGAGAAATAACAAATTACATTTACTTTAAAGATAACAATGTAAACTTTTACCTTTATCACCTTAAAAAAAACAAGTATTGTTATTTGTCAGTGTCAAAACAAAATAATTTGAAATAACATAATTATAACTAGTTGTGAAATATAAAATAAATGATTTGTGTTGTTGTAACAGGATCGATTAAGATAACCGAACAAAAATAATGAAATAGTAATAAAAATAATCACACAAAAATAAAAGATACAAGATTTACGTGGTTCGGTTAATTAAACCTACATCCATGAGTGAGAACAAAAAAAATCACTATTAAAGATAAATAGTACAAAAGTAAAATAAATAGTCTACACAACAGGTCAAAAAAATTCGTCCCTATCGAATCTCACTTTTCTTTACTTTTAAAATTGCTTCAAAATATTTCGGGTCGGAACAGATCTTCGGATCGAACTGAAATACAAAACATCTCAACATGTAGAATATAGTTTTGTTATTATAAATTTTTGCTCTGACTTTAACAATCGTTACCCTAACAACATCATATTTTTAAAAAAAAAAAAAAACATATGAATCCTAACATTCAATTTAAACGTGCTGTGTAAAGTTTTCTCATTTAGTTAACCTTATATTTTCTATGGACCTCCTAGCTAAGGCAATTGCAAATGAATGTTAAGCCAATTTTATCCACTATCAAAGGTCCTGAATTGCTCACAATACGGTTTGATGAAAGTGAAGCCAATGTTAGAGAAATATACTTCATGGATGAGTATATTTAATTTATTTTGATAAGTGTTTATTTAATTTATTAGTAATCACTAATTAATTTTAATGTTATGGAAAAATAAAAAGAAAAAAAAAGAAAAAGAAAAAGAAAAAGAAAAAATTCGTCCCTATCGAATCTCATTTTTCTTTACTTTTAAAATTGCTTCAAAATATTTCGGGTTGGAACGGATCTTCGGATCGAACTGAAATGCAAAACGTTTCAACATGTAAAATGTAGTTTTGTCATTATAAATTTTTGCTCTGACATTAACAATCGTTACCCTAACAATATCATAATTTTTTTTATAAAAAAAAACATACGAATCCTAACATTCAATTTAAACGTGCTGTGTAAAGTTTTCTCATTTAGTTAACCTTATATTTTCTATGGACCTCCTTGGTGTGGGAAAACTCTACTAGCTAAGGCAATTGCAAATGAATGTTAAGCCAATTTTATCCAGTATCAAAGGTCCTGAATTGCTCACAATACGGTTTGGTGAAAGTGAAGCCAATGTTAGAGAAATATAATTCATGGAAGAGTATATTTAATTTATTTTGATAAGTGTTTAATTAATTTATTAGTAATCACTAATTAATTTTAATGTTATGGAAAAATAAAAAAATAATAAAAAAAATAAAAAGAAGAGAGAATTCTAATCTCTACATAGTCCAAAGCACATTGAAATTGGAACAGTATTAGTGGCGCGATAATTTGCAGCCTTCTCTTCTACCAATAGATTATTTCTCTGCTTTTCAGCTTCAATCATCGCCTTCTTATCTTCTACAGCCTTCTGCGTGTTAGCTTCCTTATTTTTAAGCTTCTCCATTTTCATTTGCTTCCGTTTTTCCACTTCTGTCTGATGATATAGAAATAATTTAAGAGTTGCTAATTGTTATTACGATTCAAATCTCTGATATTAAGACAATGTAATAATTTAGGTGAAGCACATACAAGTCACATGACTTTAAGTTAATATCGTTAACTTAAAGTGCAAAACTGAGTTACCATATAAGTTTGGGAATCACTTTAAGTGAGTGGGAATGCACCAATTAAACTGATAGGGCAGCACTTAATTGGGTTGCACCAATTAACCTCATAGATGTGTTAAATCAAAACAAGAGATAGGCCATTGGCCTCCTTGAAGTGGGCTTCTATAAGTATAGTCCCATAACCTTTGGAGTACAGAAAATTGGCCTCTTCATGGACCTTGGGTACTCATACAATGCATTCTGGCTTCCTATCACCATGTATGCCTTTCTCCCTCTTTTTTTGATCGGTATGCCTTTCTCCCTCATACTAACATATGATTAACTAACACTCATATTAACATATTTCCGCCGGCTTCAAGAAAAATTTGGACATACAATGAAACTTGTGTGTATTAACAAATCACCTTATTCCTAATTAGGCATGATTTGCTTCATCAACTATGTGTTTGGACATGTAGAACAACTGATTCTCGATCCGAATTACCCGACTCAGGCAATCTTCCTGAGTTATGCAAAGACGTATTACCACTTGATGAATCTTCAATATGTATAGTTACTTGTTCTGTAGAGGAAGAGTTAGCTGCTGATTGCAGCTGCTGTTGTTGTTCCAATTGAATACTTTGTTGATGGAGATTTGTGTCTAAATTATCTCGTTGGCGTGGAATATCAGATGCAGTAGATGGTGCTGGATCGAGAAGCTTTGTAGTGGGGATAACTGAGCATCTGCATAGTGGACAAGTTGAGTTTGTGTGCAGCCAATGATGTATGCAGTCAACATGAAAGATATGTTTACATGATGGGATTTGAAGCAACTCTTCCTTCATCTCAAAGTCACCCAGGCAAACACAACATCTGCAGTAAAAAAACAGCTTTAATAAGGTAAGTTTCAACTGATAGGAAATTTAGGTACCATATATTTTTTTGTGTTTGGCCTAACTTTGTTTTTGGAAGCCAGGTTAAACGACATCTTATTCTATTTTTCGAGTGATGATTTTCCACTGCGCTTTTCGAAGTAACGGATGTTATTAGAGATTCTAACCAGCATGGAAAGATTCTGTAAGTTTCATTAGGTTCAACGCAACTCAACAAGCATGGTTTAAAAATGTTGATGATAAAGTTTTATTTTTTGAAAAGGAATTCAAAATGTTGTTTGTTCAACCAACTCTGGAACTTGATGCCCTAACACTTTACTATGACATCAGATGAGACCCTTTAATTCTTTAATTTGAGCTTTACAAGTTTTTCTGAATGTCACTGACTGATGACATGACATTCAAGGCTTCTGTGTACATAGCAAACAGGGTTCTCCAGTAAGAAACATGGGATTTCACTTAAAAATTCAGAATTCTATTGGGAAACTTAAACAAGTAAGAATTTTAAGAGGGGAAAAGTCATTAGAAGAACTTCCAAGGTAAGATAACTTTTGCATGGCATCCCATAATTTTATGTGCTTAAGTTCCACTAAAGTGATAACTTTTGCTTAAAGAATCCTTAACATCAGATAATGGACACTTGTTTCTTACTTTTTAAATCATAAACTTGCCTCCTCCAAAGATGTCAATTTTCACAAATTCAAATTCCTCAACTTTGTCCTATCAAAGTAACTTCAAAGAAAATAGTGGATGTTAATAAAGATTCTAAGTGGCATGTGGAAGGAGACTAATCCGGTAGAAAAGTTGCTTTATAGGGCATACCTGCAGAAAAGTTGATTTATAGGGCATACCTGCAGAAAAGATAACTCTGCATGACTTTAAGGTGGGGTTTCAAGAATGTATGTCTTTATCAATGGCCCTCCCTAAGGGAAACTTTATGAGTGGTCAATTTCAATCATTCTTTTTCTCTGTGTTGGCCTGATCAACTTGATGAATGTGATATAACAGTAATAAACAACATGGGCAGATGTTGCAGGGCATGATCAATTATTTAGCAGACACAAATGTATTTTTTTACCAAGATTATAGCATAACTTATCCCAAGAGTTTAAGAAATTGTTTTTTTTATAAATAGAAGTAAGTGAAGCACCTTTTAAAAAAACTTTCTGAAAAAAAGAAATTGAATAAGAATTTTTAAAAACCTGAATTTATGTAGAACAACTCATGATTTCCGCTCCACATGTTTTTCACTTAAATCTGTTTAAAAAACTACAATTAGGCCAAATGGTCATATATTTTGTAGTGGTAAAGCTCAATTAGAAGAAAAAAAAAACTTACTGTGAATCCTTTGTCCTTAATTCTTCATCAAAGAAAACAACTGGAAGCTTGTCTTTGAGCTGCCCTTTAATACCAATTTGACAAGACTGTAGAAAAAAAGAAGAAAATTAGACATTTCTATATAGGATTGCAAAATCAAGCTACTTTCAGTGTGAGTGCTTGAGAGAGAGAGAGGTCTTACTGAGGGGATAAAAGGAGTAGCCTGATTAGCACTTATGGGAAGCATTTGAGGAGGGGATGAGAGAGTTGAAGCTCTTCTCTTGAGGTAAAACAAATAAAACAGTAAGAAGAGAATAATGGAAAAGAGGATAGGAATTGAGAAAATGAATGCCTGATACAGTTTTAGTTGAAGTGCTTGAGGATAAAGATGAGGAGAAATTGGAGTTTGAGGGTCACCCATCAATAATCCCCAGGCCTCTAAAACACCAAAGAGGACACTTTTTGATGAGAGTTGAAGAATGATATGAGAGGCAAAGAGACCCTATTTATTCAGTGTATTTATGGAGATATATTGTGGTGGGCTTCTTAGAGAGAACATGAGCGTAAAACTGAAGGGTCGTTGTTTCAGAATTCAGATTGGAAAAGCAAAAGGCATATATATATATATATATATATATATATATATATATATATATAATATGATTCTTTTACATTGAGAAAAATTACAAAATCACCCAAATAATTTTCTATAAATCATAATTGTATCTCTTTATTTTAAAAATATGTATCTTTAAATTTTAAACATGATTAGTTCAGATTGATTAAAAAAAATCTTGTAATTATCACTAATTAAAAATTAAATATTAATGAATTAATTTTTTTTATGTAATTATTACAAGACTTTTGATAAATTGAATTAATCATGATTAGAGTTTAAAAATACATTAACATATTTTTAAAGCTTTCAATTTACTCTAAACAATAATGATGATTTTGTAAAATTTTCATTAAATTAATACATAAAAGGTACTGAAAATAGCTTTTAGTATCAAATTTACATGATATGTATTCTTTCTTTTTCAATGATTAGACAAGCCTATGGCCGCCCCCCACTAAATTTATAGGGGCCCTTACATTCAAGCACTGAGGCCCATTTGTCTTCATTCTTCATTCTCCAACCTTGAACCCAAACACCACTGCAAATACATTCTTCAGATGTTAAAGGGTTAAAAATAAAAATAAAAATAAAAATGATTGGGTTGGAAAGTATGATTTGTTTGGTAAGTGGTTAGCTAAAACAACTGCTAACCATACTACTCTGCAAGAGCTTTCTTCTTGCCTAAGAAAAATTTGGAAGACCCCACTTGCAAAAAAAGTTAAAGGTAGGTAAATCTTGTTTAAGGCAGCTTGCAATAGACTGTAGATGAACTATTGAGATATTTTTTGGTTAGTCAACAGCTTAACAACCTTGAAACCAAAGGGCCAACTTAGTAGGTTTATCTCAACTTCAACTAATTGACATATTGCTACATTATCGGTTCTTTTATTTATTTAAAAATTAAAATCATTGAACGAGTAATTCTTATTTAAAACTCCATTTAATAGATTAAATTAATCGTGAATCGATATTTTAGATAATTTAAAAATTTATTAGATTGTTGAAAAAGAAATTCTTAATTAGATGATTGATTAAGTCCACGATTTACATGTTAAGTCTAAGTAAGATTTTTCTCTTTGAATTGGATACGAGATTGGTATTATTTAGATGTTAACCAAACCTCACAGTTTGCTTTGTTTAAGTCGTGATTTGGGTAATGTTTTAAGTGAAAGTTAAAGCAGTTTTTTTAAACTATCATTAAAGCATTATCCAAACGACGCATAAAATATTGTTAAACCGCTTATCTTTTCTCTTGGTTTTGTTTTCCACATAAAGCTGGAACTTCTTTTTCTTGAAATTAAAGTTGAGGGCAAGATATAGCTGAAGATAATTAGTGTCCCCTTGATACACAAGAAAGTGATTGTTTAGGGCTAAACTTTTTCTTAATTAATTACAAGTTTATCATAACGAAAATCAAAGATTTTATTCTTTTTCGAAATGAAAGAATGAATTCTTTCATGGAATTTTATAAAAAAAAGTGAAAAAAAGTGATGCTTGTGCTTTGAACTTTTTATCATTATCATTGCATAAACACCAGGAGTCAGGACCGACCATTTGTAAAGCGTTAATGAAGCATCTAGCTAGTACTGCTAAATGGTAAGACAATGGCGTTTTATATTTGAAATAAACTCCACCGTAGTAACCTTTTCCCGAGATATTCTTTGTTGTATCGGGTGAAAATTTGATTTATAATTTTTTAAAATTTTATTAATAACATCTGTATATATTAAATTAATATTATCAATAAAAATTAAAAAATTATCAATCAATTTTTTACTGATACAAAAATATTGTTTTGCACTCGGTACAAACAAGAAATTTTTTCTTTTTCATTCACTTGTCCACAAATTTGGGTGAAAAGCCAAAACAATATTCCACTTTTTAAGTCTTTTGAACACCACAAATGATTTTACCAGCTAAACTACCAACCATACTAAGTATTTATCATAGATAACATTGTCTAATTTCATTCACCAACTCAATTATTAGTTTAATCAATTGACTAAGCAGGCCAGAAAAATGTTGGTTTGAATGATTTGAGACCCACATTCACTTTTATGCACCATGATCTTTTTTTTTTTTTTTTTTAATGTTCTTGACATTTATTTTGTTATCCTATGAGGTGCAACTTGTCCATTTCTGTTTTTTTAAACTTTTTTTTAGAATGCAGTTTGATCAGGGAATGTCCTTTACTTGGAAAGAGGTGATCTCACTATTGATGGTGGATCATGAAAAAAGCCCTCTCTCACACAAAGTAGGCATGGGATAAGATCTAAAATTGCACCACTAAATCAGATTCTCTAGGTAAAGAAAAAGGTGACATTGTTCACATTTTGTTTTCAACTGAACAAAGTGTACCTATTTTTATTCCTAGTAATACCCAGAAATTGGCAGCTATAGAATCTGCTACAAATTATAAAAAAAAAAATGTTTTAGACGATAAATTATTGGGTGATGACTGAAAAATCATGATATGAACAAACTTCACTGTTCTAGTTACTTGAATATAATTGGCAGATGCTGACACCAGAAAACTTTTTGTGACTAAATGATAGTTAAATACAAGTAGTTTATGATTAGTGCTTTCCTAGAAGGATCAAGCCCAGGATCCTTACCAAGATTGATGTTTCATGTTGGATACATTTCAGAGCACTTGACATTCCATAATGATTTTACCTTACCAATCAGATGAGGTATGACTCAGTTTTTTATGTTGATTTTGTTCAGAGAAATGATTCAAAATGCAGCTCTAATCCCAGATCTAATGCAAAACTAGCTAAGAAGATGAAACTTAAGATGGATCTGATTTAATAAACCCGGTTCCTGATAAACTAATAGACATATTTTGGTTTGACTCCAAGGTCCAGACATGATTTCATTGAAGTTCATCAGATTTAGATTCTGAAATCTAGATGCGCGAACAAAGTTCAGAAATAGAAAACAACTCATAACTTCCTAAATAATAAGAAGAATTAACACGAGGCTCGGTATATTACATCATAGAAAACCGTGAAGTGGCACTCTCATTAACCGGAAGAATTCTTGCCTAGCACAAGTCCATAAAATATACATAGCACAAACATTCCGATCATTGGATGGCATGAGAAGAGAGAAAGAGGAGATCTTTTCATCCAATGATCAGAAATAATTTTGTACCATGTATCTTTCATGGAACAGGCTAGACAATAAATTTTTCATTACAGACAATGACCTAATCAAAGAAGCCAAAAGACAGACGCAAGAGTCCTATCATGCTTGATAATCAATCAGTTGAATTTCCAATAATATGTACACTCTTCCTTATGCAACTTCTAGCAACCGCATATTTTCTCTCTATTGCCATCAAACAAGTTATGTTACAAATACAAATCAAATTCCAATATTTAGGGGACAAAAAGAATGCACAACATGAGTTTACAAAATCAACGGAACTTCCTCCATCCTAGCCATCTTCCCCTCTAAGATACAAAGTACTTGTATTAAACTAATATTTCCTCTTCCTTATCTTGAAAGTGGATGATCGGATGACATCATCATCTGTTTTAAGCGTAGCTTCAAGAACTTCTATGGACTCAGGTTTTGTGAAGTAGGTGAAGAGGAGGTATATACCATCTAAGTAAGTGTTAGACTCCCCAGCTTTGTTTTTCTTCTTGATGCTATAGGCTAGAGGAATTACCCCTCTGTTAAATACCTCCACGTACATGCCACCCCCAGCGACAAGCAACTGTTAGACAAACATCATTAGCTAAGCCTTCGAACAAACTTGCAATATAGTGATGCCTGAAAGTTTACACCCATCATTTTGCTACTTCATGCCTCACATTTCGATTTATAAACAGATATTCTGTGTAAGCTTATTTTCTTTTTTTTGATACGATATTATGTGTAATCTTCAAGCAGATAACTCATTAGAATAAGAAATTCATGAAAAATATAGAGATATCACTTATTCTACTAATTAGATACTATCTCGCTGAATGAGTAAAATCTTGACTTCTAACTATCCCTACCATCAGATTAGATATTAATTCAATTTAATTTGCTAAAACTCAAACGAAAAGTTCACATCACGGATCTCAAAATCGCCCCCATCCAAATATCTAAAGTAGATTACATGAGAGACAAGTTACAATAAACCCATATGGCAAGACATTGGAATCGCTAGTTTTTGTTTTTTTTTTTTTGAAAAGAAGAATCACTTCAACCTTTTAACCAATTGAAGGTCTGGTATTTCTTGAAAGTTGAGATTTTAGGGGTAATTTCAGTTGCCTATGCAATCACGACCATCCTTGTCAATATACTGGCGTAAATGTGAGAATATGCTGCTTAAATATTTAAAAATATTAGTACTTTTTTCTTCTTCTTTTCTTTTAAGGAATCCCTTTCCTTTTACTCCATTTCAATTAATTCCAGGTAAACAAGTGTGAACATTTTCATAAAAATCAGTCTCTTGTCACACATAACTTCATATCAAATCTAGATTCTCTAGAAAACTACCGGTCTTATATTTTTCATTAGAGATATCAATTCAGTAATATTATTTACAATTTTTTAAACCCCTTTTCATGAAAAGAGAAGTATGTCTTCTAAGTTTCCTAAAAAATATTGTTTCTTCTTCCGAGTCATTCATCACCATCACTGAACTCACCGTAACCCTAAAAGATACCGTGACACTCTTTGGAGTGGTGCACAAGTATTGAGTAAGGGAGCAGAAAGAGGCAAACTATCAATAATGTTTCTCTTACCAGCTCTTCTAGGCCTAAAGGCTGCCTATTCTTTCATAGTAGATAAATAGTAGTACCATTTTCCCTCCAATTTGCCCACAAAAATTGCTCTTCTTCTCCATTAATTCATTATACTTTCAATAAATTTCACGTTCTTACAGAATGAATCAAACAAAAACACTACTTGACCGCTATCCAATTCGATAGAACCACTGGAACATGCTACAAGCTTAAATTAAATGGGTTCAGCAACTCTATAAAATCAAGCATTTACATTCTTCAATTGCATTACAATTTGCTTCATTTTTCCACAACAAATTCAACCCCTTAAAATATATATAGCTCATGAGATTGTAGCACAATATTACTACACCCAATGAACATTCTGCGATTATAGTTCAATTATTTATTAATCATTTCAACAACTCTTTGGTCGTCAAATTCTTCTATTTTCCTAGATTTTCTCAGCAACCAAACAGAGAGCATAAAAATGCATAAATAAATAACACCCACAAAAAGAATATTTAAAATCCACATTGTATTACCTCCTCGTACTTCTGGGTAAGAGTGAGCCGCTCATCTTCAGACATGTCGGGTCTCAAAACCGCCATTGTCTCATATGGTCGGAGGCCTGGCGGGCACTGGGGCTCGGGCTTGTCCTCGACGGCCGTCAAGCCCGGACCGGACTGTGATGGAGGGTCTTCTTCCGAACCGAATCCACCCTCGAAGAACGAGCCCGAGAAGTCCAAGGTCTGGGCTTTGACGGTCGATGTTAGTAAGCGACTACTGTATCTCTTTTGGATGGAAGAGATAGTTTTCGATTTTGCAATGAAGGGCTTGAGGGAGTGAGAGAAAGAGTAGAGGGGTGGATATGGGAATTTGGAGAGAGGTTGGCAAAATAGGGAATTCGAGGAAGTGACTGAAGAGTTCGCCATTGTGGGAAGCTTATGTTTTCGGTGATGGGTAGCAGTAACTGAAAAGAAAAATAAATGGATGATGGATAAGGAGGGTGCGAGCGCACCCTGGCGTATGTTAGAATGTATGCTTTTGTTCAACAAATGGGCTAAGATATGCCCCTGTGATAGATTAATAGGGCCATTTCTGGCCCATCTGACAGATCAGGCCCATTTGGTTCTTTTCCTTTCTTCACAACCAAGCAAATCGAGAGTCGAGACCAAAGCAACAACTGTGGACAAAGAGCACTAAAGCAGAGAACGAAGACAGAGACATACGCACAGAGCGAGTGAGCGAGCGAGAGAGAGAGGGAGATGGATCCACAGCTAACAGAAGTATCGCAGATATTCGAGAGATTCAAAGCAGCGTTCGTGAGAAAAGATTACAGTACCTGTGACAGTCTCCTCTCTCAACTCAAGGTCTCAAATCCCTTAACCCCAATCGTTTATTTCTTCGATTTCATTTTAATACGCTTCATTACGATCGATTGGTTCCAGTTTCTTTTATTATTTTTATTTTGACAATAAAAACGGATACAGGTGGTGCATTTAGTGTAGGAACTCGAGAGGTTATTAGGGTTTGTTTTTGGTTTTTGTTTAAATCGGATTAGTTTATCTTCTTTGGTTTCTGATGGCTTTTGAACAATGACACCGTTCGAGATTAGTCAATTAGTTCGCTTGAAATTTATAGGGTTCTTCTTGCTGGCACCTTCTGTGTACAGTTGTCTGTAATTATGGGCAGAATTTTTTAATTTAGAAGCTGAATTGTTATTCGAAGTAATTGCTTCGCTTGTTAGGAGCTAGGACTGAGCTGTAGTAGACCGAAGATAGAATTGTGCTTAATGTTAGCAACTAAGGCTGAATTGTCGAGGCTGGTTAGCAGTAGAGGTAGTAGACCATGGTTATGACTTCTTGAAATCTTTATGAGTTGTGATATATGAGACCCGCCATTTATTTTTGATTGCACATGGCAGTCCGACATGAGTTATTTTGGTTTTGTTGTCTTGCAGGTTCTGTTAACCAGATTCAGAAGCCTTCCACCATTGTTTGAAGATACACCTAATGCGGTTCAAGAATTGACCATAGCTAGTAACATTATTGACCTGACTCTTTATTATTTATGATATGCTATGTTTTACCTATTTGTTTTTGTTGACATTGGCTTGTCTTTGATTTGAGGCTTTTTCGTTTTAAATATCTTGAATAAGCAATACCTAAAGAAAACCATTACAAAATAAAAATACTAAATACTCCAATAACATGTTGAAATAGTCTCAAATGTGATTTAGAATAACCAAATAGAAATAAGAGCATTAGTCTTAGTTCTATAAGTATACTGTAATATTTGCTTGATGCATGAAGCACACGGTTCGTAGCTTATTGAGACTGGACTAGTTGGAAGATTATGTATAGTTGGTGTTGCTGCTTTTAATTCCTTGTTTGTAAGTTCTTTTCACTCCTGGTTTCTTGTGTTTGGGAACTTTCAGGGGAAATTTATGAGCATGCTGTTGTTCTCAGCGTGAAGATTGAGGATCAAGATGCGTTTGAGAGGGATTTCTTTCAGCTGAAGCCCTATTATACAGATGCAAGGTAACTTATTCTCGCCTTATTTAAGCTACGTATAAGAGTGTACTTAGCATTGCTAGTCCTCTTTTTACTTATAAAAAAAAGTATTTCTAGTCCTCAACCTTTTTCTCTTTTCTTTTGCTAATAAAGATTGATTTTACTTGTCAAAGAAAAAAACTAGTAAAGATTGATTTATATAAACATTTTTGTCTTCTATAAGGACAAGTTTATAAAAAAGACTTATGTGATTAACAGTGTAAATGGTGCTCACTCGTTTTAGCTAATTTTCTTTAATCATTTGCTAGTCTTATTGTTTACGAAGGTGATTTTAAAAACTTTACTTATATTTTGTTGGAGCAGTAGCCTTCTTGCATCATCCCGTCAGGAGTATCCAATCCTAGGTCTTAACCTCTTGAGACTCCTCGTGCAGAATAGAATTGCTGAATTCCATACTGAACTAGAGCTACTATCATCCACTGCTTTGGAGAATCCTTGTATCAAACATGCTGTGGAGTTGGAGCAATCTTTTATGGAAGGTGCTTATAATCGTGTGTTGAGTGCTAGACAGACTGCGCCTGATGAAACTTATGTTTATTTCATGGATCTACTGGCCAAGACAGTAAGGTGAATCCTTAAATTTATGGTAATAGTTTGATGTATAACAGAAGTTAAATTGTTGAAGTAACAACTAGAATCATTCATCACTCAGAGGATGGTCATATCCAGCAACTAGTTACATCTGGGTTTAGTCTTTGACCTTCCTTACACCAGTGTGCGGTGGTGTTACTGCCTTCACATGGAGTGTTTTGGAGTAGTATATATGCATAATGCATGCTACCAACTCTTTGAAGGAACTTGTAAAAGAAAAATTAAAACATTGTATGGTTGGAAGTGACACTGGATCATGTAATGATGTCAACACTTTTTTTTTGTGTTAATTACAACTACATCCATTAGGTTAGCCATAAATACAATTATATCTTAACTTTTCAAAAAATGACAATTGCATCCCATCGTTTAAAAAAGTTTCCGGAAATCATGGGAATTGTCCTTCCTTCAACGCGTTGGAACCCTATGTATGAGCTACTTTTTGAATTAAACCAGATAAACTTGTGATGTCACATCATCATTTAACTTGATTTTTTTAATTTCTTAATGTTTCTATTGCACTATGAGATGCATTTGTAATTGTATATGAAAGTTTGGGTGATGACATGTTTTAAAAACTTATGATGTAATTGTATTTATGACTAATGTAGCAATAATTTACCTTTTTTGATATATATTTGCCACGGGCATGTTCGATAGCGGTGCTGTTCCCCTTCTATCATGATGAATGTTAAGGATCCATATTATCCCAAACAACATTGCTGTAGAAATTCATGTCAATTTCATATGATACATATCCGTTAACTACCTTGGAGTTTGTGATCGGTGGAAGTTGCACGCCCATCCTTTTTCTAAACAAGTGTATTTTAATTTAATCATTGTTTGCCCTATAAAGGGTTTGTTTTTGTGTGCTCATTAGTTTATTTCTGTTGTTGCTTCTAGGGATGAAATAGCTGGATGCAGTGAGAAGGCATTCGATCATCTTTCTATTAGTGATGCCCAGCAAATATTGCTGTTCTCTTCTGACCAGGAACTTTTGGAATATATCAAGGAGGTAAATTTTATTTTGATATAACTCATTTCCTTTTGCATCGATCTCATCCTCAGAATTAACTTACTAGAATGCATGAAAGAGGCAACTGCATGCAGTACAATGCTGCAAGCTGCAAGTAGTTTGACTTCGGCTAATGCTTGGGGTTATTGTGGTCCTCGATATTTTTAGGGCGCCATATTACTGGAGTTGTGGCTAGTTCTGCAGAGCATTAAGATACATCACTTCTAAATAGTTAGGTGTTTATTTAAATGTAATGATCTGTTTGCTTGATTGCAGGAGCATCCTGAGTGGGAGGTAAAAAATGGGTTTGTGTTTTTCCAGAAAGCAAAAGAATCAGCACCTTGCAAGGAGATTCCGTCTCTGCAACTTATCAACCAGACTCTCAGTTATGCAAGAGAGTTGGAGCGTATCGTGTAGAAGAGAATGTTTATGTGTTTGTTTTTGCTTCATAACTACAACTATCAAGTCATTTCATGCTAATTCTGGGCCTGAAAGTTGTTACTTTCACAATTTACAAGGAACTTTAAATTGTTTGTTTTGTATTTTAATTTGGTCATTTTGGTGGCATATATCTGTAGCATTCTTGTGCGTTCAGCGTAGTTTCATTTTCTCAAGAGGGAGGAGTTACTTCCATTGTGTTCTTTATTTGTTTGAGAAAGAAGCTTAGCAAATTGAAGATTGGATTTATAAATTAAAGGTTAAAATACATGCATATAACCTTGTGATTTGGTTCATTTTCAGGACAAATATTGATTTTTTTTTTTCTGTTACATAATCTTGTGGTTCGCATAAAATGTGGGTTTTACACGGCACCTATTGCATTATTACTGATGGGGAACTCCACTCGGTTTAGTCTCTTCCCCCTCCTTTGTGGCGCAGCTTGCCATTTTGACCAATCTTCTATCGTTATTGAATGAGGAATTTTTTGGACCGTGGAAATGTGACAATCAATCACAAATTTAGGATCATAATAATCCAACTCTTTGATAGTGAATTCTCAACAACCACGTGATTTTCCCTTCAGCAAAATGCATTTGGAGTTAGTTGCCGTTAACCTGCCGACATATTTTACCACGACCAAGATTCGAGACATATTTCCCCATTAAAATTACAGAACGATATTTCTCTGAAAAATCATTATCTAAGGAGTTCTTAGTACTTCATTGTATGACTAACATAATTACTCGGTCGTTTATCTCATCATTTGGCACGGATCTTGTTACAAATATAAATGATCATTATTTGATGATAGTAATGTTTGAATTTTTTTATTCTATTCTTAAATCAAACTTTAAAAAAATATATAAAATATTATGTAGTGCTTCTCGCTAAAAATACATTTGGATAACTTTTTATTATCGATTTAGATAGCTTTTACTTTTTAACCTATTTTATTATAACAAAATTACGATTGAGAGAGAAAAACTTGATTAATTTTGGTTATCTCGTATATTAAGAAATATTATGAAAAAACGATAAGAGTAAACAAATTTGTTTTAAAAAACAGTTTTCAGTAACTTGTTTAGAAGGCACTAAACACGTATTTTAAGCATCAACGAACTGTTTTTTTTCAGTTTTCAGACACTATCCAAACTTACTCATTGAAACATTGCAAAACCCACTTATTTCTTAAAACCTTATTTTACAGCGAGGTAGACATGACACTTAAAAGGAGAATGAAGATAGCAACGTTGCCTACTGAGATGTCTCGTATATTAGACGTCACAGCTCATCGCTGGAATTAAATCTCCAAGGTGAGCTCCTTAACTCCTGTCATGATTTTTATTGTTGAGATAGTCTCAAAAAAATGGAAGGAAAGTGAAGTAGATTAAATCTATAAATGGGCATTTGTATCTTTTTACCAACTCCATCTATCACCAATTAAACCTCTCCTGGGGAAGATACTAACCTCTCACTCATTGAATTCCCCATCAATAATGCAATTAGTTCTTATTTTCTTTCCTTCACTGGGTCCCAGAATCGAAAATAATCAAACCACCACATGGCTGACATGTGGCTAATTATTTATTGAATTCAATGATTTTCTCCAACAGTGGTGAACCCATTTCTCTTTGGATCTTCCAAAAAAGTAACATGACTGTTGAAATATTGCTTTCAATTCAATTCTCTACTCCAATATAACAACGAACGCTTCAGATTTACCCGCTTTAAACTTGTCTTCTTGTTGATCTTTGTCTTCTTCCAACAGTTATATACAAGTAAATAATCTTCACAACCCCAGCCTCAGTGCAATTTCACTTTCCTTTTGCTTTCCAATTCAAAACCGTCAACAGACACTAAATTCATTGGAAATGAAGACCAATTAATTGGTTTCTTTGAGCGTTTTGGGTAATATATTTAAAGAAGTGAGCTTGAATGGGAGGTGGGTTTTGGATTGCAATTCCATATTAAGAACAAGAGGGGCAAGGTGCATGCTCTTTGTATTCTTTTATCTTACCCTTAGTACTCCATCTGTTTGTTGTATTGATCAAGAAGACTTTCAGTCTCATGTTTTTCTTTATGTTGTATCAGTCTCTGAATATGGAAAAAACTGAACTTAGAGTATTTGTCTTTTACTTTTGAGCCTTTTTTCTGAACTTTTTCTAACTTGCTCATAAAAATAGAAAACAAGAGAGAACATAGATTCTGAAATTTAATTCTACTGTTGGTAAAATCAGTTGAGTTGAGGATTTTGTTTTACAATGAGTAACACAGGATACAGACTAAAGTTTCCTTCCTTTTTCTTCTACCATTTATCAGCAATGGAAATGATCATTAGGGGATTAATTTCCATGTAAATACCAGTTTAAATTTTGTTACGCAAGTTCAAAGGATTCTTTTACTTTGCTTTTGAGGGGTCAGTTCAGGAAAATTCATAAATACGGTAATTCTTACATGCGATCAAATATATATAGGTTTTCTAATGTTGTTCTGTTTTTTATTAGTCAGGTTGCTGAGTAAATCCAGGATTCGCTATCAAGGACAACATGACTTCACCATCTTTGGCTTCTGCCCCTAAAGAAGCTTCAAACCATGATGAGCTCTTCATGCAGCAGACTTTGCACTTTTCAGATACTCTAAGGGTGTGTTTTCTCTTTTCTCTATAGTCTCCAGTTATATTGCAAGTTGTGAGATCTCTTATTATAACTGGACAGGCATATCAATGCATACAAGAAATTACAGTCTTGGTGAATTTTAAATTGTTTCCGTTTTCTGAAATTAACATATGATAGAACACAAAGCCAAGAGTTCTCACATTTATGTTTTAAATAGATCATTAACTCACTTCCTTTGGTTTATGTCCTGGCAGATTCTATTGGGAAAAATGATATTTTCCTATTAGTAAAATGGGGTATAACTTAAGACGGTTAGACTGGAAAAATGAAATCTTGCAATGATTTGGATGATGAATATTCACTTCTTCTTCTTTTTTTAAATATTTTGGTATCTAGGATTTGAAGAATCTGAGGAAACAATTGTACTCAGCTGCAGAATATTTTGAAGTATCTTATAGCAAAGACGACCAGAAACAAATGTGAGTTGCTTTTAAAAGTGCCTTGCTGATGCTAATTAACCTTCCATTTCAACAACAGGAGGTTATAGATATTTCTTATTTACAGGGTGGTAGAGACTTTGAAAGATTATGCCATTAAAGCTTTGGTGAACACAGTGGACCACTTGGGTTCTGTAGCATTTAAGGTTAATAATTTTTTGGATGAAAAGATTGGTGAAATTTCTGGAACAGAGCTTCGATTATCTTGCATGGAACAGGTAAGCTTTATTTCTCTATGTTTCATTACTTACTAAAATTCCTCTTGACTTTACAACATGAAATCAGCTTTGATAAAGAATTAATAATCGAAGAAAAATATAGAATGAGGCAATAAGGCCTAAAAAAGTTTCAACTTTCAAGTTTTTCTCCAACTCATCTTCTGACCAAGGTAGTACTCACAATATGAAGACTGCAAGGAAGAGGCTTTCTGAGAAGAGCTTGAAAGATAAGTAGCTTATAGAGAGTTGGGACTCTGTGGCTATGATTGGTAGAGAGGAAAAGTGAGAGGAAGGAAGAGGGAGAGGAAAGAAAAGTGAGTGGATAACACTTTTCTATTGTTTTCTGGAAAAGAGAAGTGGGAAGATTGATGTTTTCTTTCCACATGTACGCTTCGTGATCCTTCCAAATTGAGATGATTGAGGAGTGGAAGTTATAAGCTAAAATTTTGTCATTTTCTTCTTTCCTTTCACTTTTCTATCATCTTTATTAAACGCATGATGGAAAACACCAATCTTTATATTTTTTCATCCTATCCCTCTTCCTTCCTTCCACTTTTCTTCTTTAGCAATTTGTTTTGGCTATATTTATTTCTGTATTTGCCTTTCTGGATCATTCTGCAAGGATCCTTTGTGCATTACTGTTTAATTTAGAAAATTTTGATTGTATAACAAATTCATATATACTTGAAGTTAACACATTCAAATCCCTGCTCATATAATTGTTGTTCTTCTTCTTCTCTTTTTCCTGTTTTTGGGGTCCTAGAGAATAAGAACATGTGAAGGGTTTATCAACCATGGTGGCATGTCTCAGCAGTTACTGGTGATAGAAACTCCCAAGTACCATAAGCGATACATCTTTCCAGGCAAATATGCTCTACTCTGCTATTTTTCTTTTGCCTTTTTTGTACCAGTCTTAAAAGATTGTTTCCTATAGAGCTTAAATCTTTATCAGAATTGAGAAAACCGTGTTTTAAATTTACCCGGTCACTCTTATTTTCTTTTCAGATGAAGAAATTGGCCAGAACAAATCTGAATTTTACTGCAGGAGCTTTAGTGCAGAAGAGGACTCATATCAGTTTAGAAGTGGTAAACATATTTCTTTGATTTATTGGTGACTCAATAATCCTGCTTCAAACCATTGTCTTTATATTATAATATACCAGTTTTACATTTGAATGTTGGCTAATATTCAAGTCCTTAAGGAAAACCTGATGATTTGCTTATTTGATTGTTTTGCCAAGCTGTACGGGAAACAATAAGAAACACCCCTTCTTCATATGTCAGGTAATCTTTTATTTTCTTCATTGTTCATTATTCTGGTGAATTTTCTATATCCCTAGTCTCACCATGATCATGCTCAATGCAAAAAATTCGATTGCAGAGAAGGATATTCTAAAATACAGTCCCCATGGACTGCCTCAAGACAAGGAAACTTTTCATTCACAGCGATTTCACGCAACAGAACACCAGGTTTGTGCAAAATTATTGTTCTCATCTGAAAAATGTTGTAGTGATTCAATCTATATGTTTAAAGATTCATCTTATTAGTTGGTCTTCAAAAATTATAGTTGGAAATGCTCAACTGATAATATGCTTCTTTGACATCAGAGAGACGAGCAAGCTCTCCCATCCACTTTCCTTTCATACGTTCTGGATCTCTTCTAAAGAGATCAAACTCTCCAAACTATTCTAAACAACGGGTAAGCAGAACAATTTTTTGTTGTGGAAAATATCTACCCTTATGAACATATATAACTAGCTAAGCAGAACAAACCAGAGAACATTGGAAGAGTACTATTGTGAAAAATATTAGACAACAGACTAATGAAATCGGATACATAAATTAGTAAATAAAAGAATCAATAAACTTTAATTGTGTCGTCTAAATTATATAGGGATTCTTGAACCCGAGTTAAGAATAAGAATTTCTTTATTACCCATAATAGAATAACCAAATTATGGCATAAAGTTTCACTTCAGTTATTGCTAAAGCTAACCTTATGAACACGTATTTCATATTTGTTATACATTTGACATTTCAGTGCAATATGCTTCTGACTTTGAGACAATTTTCTCCAATTTCAACAGTACACTTCAGAGCCTCGGAGATCTGTTTCATTGTCTACTTATGCTGAAAGAGAGAGAAAAAAAGATATTGAACAAAATTCCAGCAAAAGCAAACGCCTCTTCAAGGCCTTGCTCAGCATGCGCAGGTCTAGAAAAGATGGCGCGTTATACAAATTCTTGGATGAAAACTGAAAGGAAAAAACTAAATGGAGGGATAATGGGAAGGGCAGAGACACCTATTTCACATTATCTTTTCCAATTTTGTTTTTTTTTCCCCCTAATTCAGCAGCTTATAGTGACTTTGTACATGTTTTTTAAGTTCTACCCTAGGTTTATCATGTATTAAGTGAGATTAAGGTGCAATAATGAGATGTTTTTATTTAAGGAATATCCTTTGCTCATTTTTTTCTTTTGCTTCATCTTATGCATCAATTAGATTTTTGTTTTGGTTCATGGGCATAAGGTCAATCACTCCTTTCCCTTCACTCTCAATCTTTGGTTTGAGAAGCAAGATTTAACCTCAAATCTTTTGTTTTGTACGGTGATAAACGGCTTTATCAATCAAATGCAACAATGAGATTTTACCGTGTAAAAAGACCATCTCAGCTAACTTTTTTGCTAACATTGCATATTTCGAAAGTATTAGAAAATCATTCGCATGAGATGCATTAAAACAGTAAGTTCATCTGAGATTTATACTAGTAACCTTTTGAATCATCTCCCAAGTTTTTTACATTTTAGAAAGGTTAATAGCTAGTAAAAACAAGCTAGCAGAACAGAGGGCCAACACCAAATTTTAGCTCGCCTCAGCTTTGAAGTTAAAAAAAAATGATTGCATCAATCAAATTTTGCACAAAAAGCCTAATCTTTCATTCCCATTGCTTTCAGTGATCATGATATTTTGAGCCAGAAAAAATATGTAGTGCTATCAATTGATTATAGATGTCAGTACGTCAACTTTTGTAGTATAAAATGGGAGGAGAATTAGAGATGTCTGTTGGTCAGACTTTTCTTGGCCATATGAGATGGAAGGTGGAACTGGATAGTCATTGCTCAAAATCCGAGGTCGAAACTAGGGCATTCATCCATCTCTTTTGCACTTTTAGGCTCTTCAGAGCCCTTCCTTTCATCATCAACGGGGCAATTAGAAGCAGCAGCACTTGACCTTGAAATACCAAAAGCAAACGCTCCCACGTTGCCTAATTGAGACTACACAATACATTTAGTCATATTAACATAAGAGCTCGCAAATGGGTGCTAAATGCTTTTCTTAAAAAAAAAAAAGAGTGCTCAATATAAGTTATGAACAAATTACTGTAGAACTATAATTTAGGTCTGAGATGCAAGATAGATGGCTCTATGATGTATCCTAGATCTTGCCATATTCGTAAGGTTACAGCTAGCCTTATCCTTCCGGTCTAGTTTGGCTATGTAATTCTTTCCCTACATTTCATGATTTATAATGTTATGCGGATTTATGTTTTTAAGGGTATGTTTGAAGAATTTAAGCCAGCCATACACCAAACACAATCATCCTCACACCCTTCCCTGCCATCTCCTTTGGTAGCAAGAGGGGTACAAATAAACATGATAACAATACTGCAGCTCCCTTTAGGCTTGGGACTGGTGGTGAAGGAACAAATTGAGGCACTAAAGCTATACAAGCATAATTATCTGGGGTTGAATAGACAAGCAACAAAATTGGAAATTGCAGAGATGATAAGGAAATCACAGCCCAAACCTGGCGGGAGTTTGCAGTGTCATTGTCCTTGGAGAATTGACTGCCACTAGGTGTTGCTGCAGAATTTAAACGAGGTCAGTTTCTCAAAATTTACAGCTAGAGAAATATAATATAGATGATTACATGGCCAATGATTTTGCATGTGCGCAAAGTTAATACGACTAGCCTATGGAAGAATTAAGGTCAGGGGATTTCTCAATGTCCATACTTTCACTTGATTCACCAGTTTCTGCATTTCCGCTAGATCCATCAAGTGGCACTGATGCTATTTGAATTAGACTATCTTCAGGAAAGTCTTTAGTAGCATCTGAATCTTGAAGCTCCTTCACAGAGGAAACTGGCCTCATAATGCTCTTATCAGAACATCCATTAGCAATGCTCTCTTGAACCATTGGTTTTTGGAGAACGGACAGGATTTGATGAGCTGCACACAGAACATCAAATTTAATTGCTTATAAGCTCAACACATCAGCATGATAATATCAGCACAACTATGCAAACATGTTTAAGATCATGGATGAAATGTGTGGTAACTTTCTCCAATGCTATTGACCATTTGAAGAATACCGATAAAGAATGCAAAAGCTAAAGTAAGAATAAGAACAAGTAGCGTGAAGCATATAACACAGTGTTCTACCCTATTTGCTTAAATTTATTGGCTGTTACAAGGATAACAGAAGAGCCATAAGTTGTACCAGAACGTATAGAACCAGCCTTTTGGAGCAATAAGTTGCATTGGAACTCATAAAATTAGTCTTTGGCTGAGTGATAGAACATTCACCTTTTTTTTTTGCTCCAGAACATTCATACTCCACATAAGGGAAGAGATACAGGGACCTCTTATATTACACAAACAACAATAAACATAAGCACACACAGAGACATGCACACAAGCATGCTGCACACACACAAAGATGTGAAATTAATGAAAGGGGAGTGGTGAAGGAAAACCCAAATAGTAGAAAAAGGAAAAATGCTTCAAACTCATTAATGTTGTGGCCTGAGATGGACAAAGTAGAATGAATGTACCATCACGTAACGGCTTGTTTGTAATGATACCCTTGATTGGTTTAGAGTTGCCAAAATTTGAATCTGCATGTCCCCTTGAACAAACATTATTTTGAGGTTTTGCTGCACATATAAGAAAGACAAGAAAGATGAGGATTGATTAGACATTTTCATTGATTTTTACTGACTATATAGACAAGGTCAGGATGCTATCTTTAAATTTACAGTGAAGAATGTACAAAGAAAAAAAAAATCGCTGCTAAGTTCTAGATCTTCATTGGCATTGACTTCCATAGTCTTTGGCATATGTTAGGAGTTGATGACAATTGATATCAACAAATTCATGGCCAAGATATTAAGGGAAACTTATCCATACGCCCCCACAAGATGGACAAGCATTAAAGCAATAAATTGTCATGAAGCTTAGTTTCTGTATAGTGGCTTTTCCTTTTCTTTTGGTGAAAAGGAAATATAAATCAAGAACTACAGTGTTCATACAGACCATTCTTGGAGTACAACTGCCCCTAATATCAAACATGTAGCACAAGATCACAGAAGATGGAGGTGCATGAAACAAAAAAAGATTATTAGCTTCCTGATACATGTTTAACCCGTAATGCGATGGTAAATGCTGCCATTTTAGGGTGGCATGAGGAGGTTTAGGGGTAAAACAATACATATATATCACAGAAGACAAAATTAGACAAATAGGAGAAATGGGAAGAGAATAGATACGAGTATATGACCATGGGAATGCATGAAACATGACAGTTACGTCAAATGGTAATAAAAGATTATTCGTTCCACTTACCATGACAAATGCAATAATTTGGAAACTATGCTGGCTAACCTTTTACAACAGATCTATCGGCTTTAAGGCAATTCTGTCGTTCATGAAGTATCCTTGTTTTCTCAATAACACTGCGATTGTTTTCTTGAACATTCAGATCCTTCGATTGTTGATTGTTCTCTTTAGGTTCTCCAATATCAACCAAATGAGTATCAAATGTGAATGATTCGCCAGACCTTATTACTTCGTCTTTCTTGAGGAACCTACTACTTAACACTTTCTTGCTCGCATCATACAGCATGGCCTAAACAGACCAAAAAGAAGTCTCAGCATAAATTCTGCCTTTTGAAGGACAGAAATCCAGAATAATAAAATCATGTAATTAAGGTAAATATATCTTTTACTATTTTATGTATCATAAAATAGAGGATTTGCATTTGCATTGCTCCAGAAGGGCTTATAAAATGGTAACTGGAAAAAAATGGTTAACCAACTAATTAATAATCTATTAACCACGCTATTTACAGATATCAACAAAAGAAGATAACTGGCTCTGTTATTGTAGAAATCAACCTGCCTCCCTAGGGATCCACCATTTGCAAGTCGTAAGAAACCATCATGATATTTCTTGGCTTTTTGAGTTACTTGTGTGGTGTACATAACCTCCCATTCTACAATGAAAAGGACTACATGTTAACTAGGGGATAACCATAAAGCTTGTGCATGCAGAAAACTATTGAAGAAAGAAAGAGAAAGGACAGATGGATTTGACATATCAAAAATGTAAAAGCCTTGTGACAAGAGGAAATATAAGCTAAAATCGATGAAGTAGCAATAAGCAATTTTCTGAACATAATTGATGCAGCAGAATTCACAAAACTACCTGTCATACTATATTTTGTTGTATCTGGACCAAACTCTGGTGCACCATGCATATGTACTTCACTCTTTTTTAACACTGAAAAGAAAATCAACTGGTTAGATCAAGTATGGAGCATCATCTGAAACAATAAATTGCCATGAAAACCTACATTACAGTCAAAGACAGCATGAAAGAAGTCACTGAGGGAGCTTAAAAGCACAGGATCTTCAAGACACAAACTTAAGGAGATTCCCAAAAAAATGGCAACTGGGGAAGACTACTTTCAAGCATCTAACTAAAACGGAAAAGAAGACAAAAATATATGTTAATGTATTATATGAGCTTACTCCCACATTGGTTGTGTATAGCTTTGCTTCTCCTATTAGCTTGTATAAATAGGATAATCCCACATTGGTTGTGTATAGCTTTACTTCTCCTATTAGCTTATATAAATAGGATAGCTCCCTTTGTAAGTAAATCACACCATTCAATACAATTATATAGAGGCATCAGAAGTCGTATGATTGCAACAAGCAGAATCAAAATACCATCGGGATGTACCTGGTGTAGCTGACATAGCTATATTGTTACCAGTTTTAGTTAGAGCCTCGGTAAGAATGGTGCATAAACCACTCCAATCAGGTGAAGAGCTGGATGAAGTTGGTGTAGCATCAGTGGCTACAGCAGCAGTATTCTTTGACTTGGAATAGAACCGATTGTATGAGCCTCGTGAGCGATATTGGTTCCCATCTGACTGATTTCCAGAAGGAAATTTAGGGCAGTCTGCAAGATAGTGACCCGGTTCTCTGCAGACTTTACATAGGCGAGAAGGACATTTGAGCAATTCATGCCCTTGTGAATGATAATACTTGCAATATAAGGGCTTCTGGTATGAGTTTGTCTTGGCAGCTGGTGTGGCAAGAGCAACGGGTGCTGCAAGGGCAACATCTGTATGAGATCCTTGTAATGTGGCGAGACGTGTTTCCTCACTGAGTAGATCAGAAAGGACGTCGTTTAGGGGAGGTATTGCGCCTCGGTGTAGGATTGAAGCTCGTACAGGTTCAAATTCCTCTCTCAAGCCCTTCAGGAATTGCATAATGCGTGACTCAGTTCGGTACTTTCCATGAACATCGGCGTCTTTTGTGCATTCCCAAGTTGGCTCAGTGAGAGCTAACTGGTTCCACACAGCAGTCATCTGAGATAAAAAGCTGTTGATAGTTTGTCCAGGTTCTTGGCGCATGCTATGAAGGATGGAAAGAAGACGATACCGATTTGAGATGTCTGCCCTGGTGTAGCGGTGTTGGAGAAGATCCCAAGCTTCTTTAGCTGTATGGAGTGTACCAAATTGAAGTTTGATTTCTGCGATAATAGTGGCACGAAACCACGTGAGAATCTGGTGATTTTTACTATCCCAGTCCTCTAGACGGTCAACATATTTATCAGCATCTTCATCGTCCTTCTTCTTGGGTTCAGTGATATCTCCAGTCACGTAACGCCACAATTTATGTCCACGGAGGAAACCAGACATTTCTTGAGCCCACACAACATAATTAGATTCATCCAGAACAGTAGTAATAACCTGGGGTAAGTACGATTCAGCCATAGGCACAAAGAGGAAGGTGAACCTCCAAGAAACCGGTGATGTGGCGGTCAACTGATGATGTGGTGGTCAACGGGTAACGTGGCACTGATGTGTCAGTGAGGTGGCGTTGATGTGGCTTTTAGGGCTGACGTGACAGCAGTGTTTCTGAAACAAGAGCGACAGCGGATGTGATGTCAACAGGTGATGTGGCACTGACGTGGCAGTGAGGTGGCGTTGATGTGGCCTTTAGGGCTGACGTCGCAGCAACGTTTCTGAAACAAAAGCGGCAGCGGAGATGATGTCAATGAGACTCCGACTATAGTGATGACCCGACAGGTATGAAAATGATATACTAAAAGTTTTTCTGATGTGAAGGATCCACTAATATAACAAAATAACGAGCACCACCCATGGATGTATGAGGAGAAGGCCCCCAAACGTCAGAATGTACTAAATCAAAAGGTGCAAGGGAAATAGACTGACTCTCATTAAAAGGTAAAGCTGATTGTTTTGCAAGTTGACAATGAATACAATGAAAAGACTCATGCTGAAGTAATCCTAACTGACCACTAGAAATAAGAGAACGTAGAGGGCTGGATGAAGCGTGACCTAACCGAGAGTGCCACAATTCCACGGGAGAGAGTACTGGGATGGATGCGGCTGATTGGTTTGGTGATGGTGAGGATGGGACTTGGAGGTGAGTAAGCTCAAAGAGGCGTCCAACTTTACGACTGATTCCAAGGAGTTTTCCTGTCTGAGGGTCCTGCACACGACAACCGGTAGAAGAAAAATGCAAATCAAGTCTTTCGTTCAGATAATGCAATGGAATATAAAGACCGTGTTTTTCTAAACTTACTTCACAAAAATGGCACGCTTCCCCACCGCTCGTGCTCTGGAACCTCCCAACAAAATGGACGAGCCGAACGCAAACATAGACATATTCTTGACACTGTTCATGCTCTACTCATTTCGTCATCATGTCCTGAACGTTTCTAGGGTGATGCTGCCTTAACCGCAGTGTACACAATTGAATTTAAGAGAGAAAGTGAGACAATACAAAAAGAAGAATTGTATTGAATGGTGTGATTTACTTACAAAGGGAGCTATCCTATTTATATAAGCTAATAGGAGAAGTAAAGCTATACACAACCAATGTGGGATTATCCTATTTATACAAGCTAATAGAAGAAGCAAAGCTATACACAACCAATGTGGGACTAAGCTCATATAATACATTAACATCCCCCCTCAAACTCAAGGCGGTAAGTGGGAGGTGAACTTGAGTTTGGAAACCAGAGAGTGAAAGCGTCCGGGTGGATGAGCCTTAGTGAAAATGTCAGCTGTCTGATCGGCTGAACTGACGGATTGTAGACGAACCGTATTCTGGAGAATGTGATCACAGATGAAGTGGATATCATTCTCGATGTGTTTTGTACGCTCGTAGAAGATATCATTATGAGCGATCTAAATAGCACTCCTGTTGTCACAGTGTAGGATAGTGGCAGCAGGAGAAGAGATACCCATGTCAGCGAGTAGCCATCGAAGCCAGAGAAGTTCTTGAGTTGCATCAGCCATGGCTCTGATACCATGTTGAATTTAAGAGAGGAAGTGAGACAATACAAAAAGAAGAATTGTATTGAATGGTGTGATTTACTTACAAAGGGAGCTATCCTATTTATATAAGCTAATAGGAGAAGTAAAGCTATACACAACCACTGTGGGATTATCCTATTTATACAAGCTAATAGGAGAAGCAAAGCTATACACAACCAATGTGGGACTAAGCCCATATAATACATTAACAATATATATCAAGTTATCACCATCAGACATGAAACTATATGAAAAATCAAGTTCATACTTGCCAACCAAATTTCTAACAGATCTATTGCTTTCAAGAAATTACATTGTCCATGGCTTATCTCCATTTTTCCTGCAATGCTGCCATTGTCCCCTTGAAAAGGGTTTCCTTCACACTCTCCAATTTCAACCAAATGACCATCAAGTGCTATTGATTCATCAGATCTTAGCACTTCATCTTTCTTAAGGAACCTGCTATCCAATTGTTTCCTGTTTGCATCAAACAGCATGACCTGAAAAGGGACCAAGAAAGTTATATACTCCATTGAAAACAAGAAGTGTAAGAAGCAGCTCCTAAATAAATTAACCTCTACTACGTATCACTTAACAAAAGGACGTGTGACCTCCGGGTTAAGGAGTGACTATAGAGTGGGTAGCAAGCAGAGAAAGGGGTGAATTATTCCTTTTTTAGAACAAATTAGATTGAGTTATTGATTGAGATCAGTAAACAACATGATCGGCCTTTCAAGAAGACAATCTAGAAAGTTTGTAACAACCAAACCTGCCTCCCCAGGGATCCACGAGCTGCAAGTTGTAAGAAACCATCATGATACTTCTTGGCCTTTTTAGTTAGTTGTGTTGTGTACAGGACCTGCCATTCTACATTGGAAAGGGAGTATGAAATATAAGGGGTGATGTTGGCGTGGGATAATAATACTAAATATAATAAACAGAAAAGAATGCAGAAGATCTTCAGTGGAAACATGAAACTCAAGCGAGATACATCCTCTTTTTTGATAAATAACAATTCAGTAAAAGCAGTAAAAGCAAGGCGGTACACCCTCATACATGAGACTTGTGTGGTATGCATAATAGATGTGAAGCAGTAAGTGTCACTTTGACAATTTCTTGCCCTCTAGCAGCTATCAAGGTAATAATGACACGTTTTCATGATGTTTATTCAATCATTAGCCACTCAAACACGAAGACATGTACACCCAAGAGAAGAGGCAACCAAAAACAAAAAGCATATAGGCAACAGGACTGTTAACTTACCTGTTATACTAGGTTTTGCAATATCTGGACTACTCTGCTGTGCCCCATACTTGTGCAGGTCACTCTTCTTGAACTCTGGAATGTGAGCAACAATTACAAGAGTGCTAGGCTTTAAGCTCACATACAAACCATACCAATGTGAGGCGTGGTGCCACTGTCTCTCGTCTTATATGCAATGGTTGTGTTCAAACCAAAAGTTATATAGAAGCAAATGAAGAGATAAATTGCACACACTATTGAAAACGGTAAGAGAGACAAAGGGGACAGGCAAGTAGGAGGCACTTTCATGACAAGTTAGGTTCTGCAGATGGGGAATGAATAAGATTATGCCAGTAATTAAAATGACCTCTAATAATCTTTTGTGTTGGGCTTAGACTATTCAGCGGTGCTTTATTCCTCTCTACATTAGGTTTTCCATCTTCTGCTAGAAAAAACAAATAAGAAAACAACAAAAGAAATTGTGATAACATAATTTGTGACTTGAAGGTTGAAACCTAACATGTTAACAACTCAGAGGATAAACTATGGATGACATACCAGAGGAAATTGAACTATTCTTGAACTTTTTCCCGTGAATGAAACCAGGTTTATGGTTTAATCCTTTATCTCTCGTTTGGAATTTCAAATTAGATAAAGGCTTATGATCTCCCTCGGGATCGCCAACATCAACCAAATAAGAAGTGAATGTGAGTGTCTCGCCAGAGCTCACAACTTCATCTTTCGTCAAGATCCTGCATTCCAATAGCTTCTCGCAATCATCATACAGCATCACCTGTGTTCCACAATTAATGAGTATCGAAAAGTATTAAAACAAAAAAAAAATCTACAACAAATCAGACTAGCCTAATTTTCATTTATAGCCACACGCACACACACAAAGGAACTACACAGTAATAGGAAACATCGATGCCCTAAAAGTTCCTAGAAACCAGGCTAATTTCTACATTGAATTGAACTTCAATTCCTTAAATAAAGGCATTTTGACTCTTAAACAGAGAAGATTAATAAGTTAATTCCACAAAGTAATCAAAATAAATCAACGTAACAAGCTATAAACGTATTATCCAGAACAGCAGAGTTATTGATTGAACAATTTACCATTTCACATCGATTGAACTCGAAATGAGAGTAAGGTTTAATTTTAAATTAGTATAAAATTCATGTAGAACTAAATAGAATAACTGATTTAAATATTTTTTTTTTTTTAAAAAAAAAAAAAACCTTGTTGCTTGAGCTATGAACGTCTAAAAAACCGTCTTGATAAACCTTCCTCTTCTGCTTGATGTGCTTCGTGTAGGTAACGCTCCATCTCTTCTTCTCATCCTCCATTTTTCTTTTCTTTGGTGTGTGTTTTTAAATGAATTACGTATCGCAATTTTAAAAGCTTTAAAATGTGAAGAAACCAAAATTACAATCTCTCGAATGGCGGGAACCCCTACGTTTTTTCTTGGGGAAGAAGAGAGTAAGTAAATTTTTTAGAGTAATATCTAAAAGCGTAAATTACAACTACATCCTTCATATTTATCATAAATATAATTATATTTTAAATTTTTGTAAAACAACAATTTCATCCCTTCAGTGAGAACATTAGTTGAAATGGTGAGAATTGTTTTTCTTTCAATACTTTGAAACCTCAAGTATGAGTTATTTTTTGAATTAAACCTTAAATATATGTAATGTTACGTTATCTTTTAACTTGATTTTGTTAATTTTTTTAGCATTTGTATGTAATATGGGATGTACTTATAATTTTATATAAATGTTTAGAGAGAAATGACTCAGATTTGATCATAAATACAATTACATTTCAAGTTTTTTCAAAACAATAATTTCATTCCTCTATTTAAAAACGTTAGTTGAAATCATAAAAATTGCTTTTCTTTAACAACTTGGAATCTCACATATGAGTTATTTCTTAAATTAAACCAAAAATATATGTAGTGTTACATTATCATTTAACTTAATTTTGTTAAATTTCTTAATATTTGTACGCATTATGGTATGTATTTATATTTTTATATAAAAATAAAAGAAAATAATATATTTTGAAAACTTGAAATGTGATTGTATTTATAATCAAACTTAAGGGATGTAATTATAATTTACCAAATTTAAAAATTACTAGTTTACTTTGATTGGGCTCCGTCAAAGCCCAAAATATCAACATGGAGCCCAATTTAAGAACATAGAAAACCTAATTAATGAAAACGTTTCGTATTTCTTCTCACATTCCGTTTCTTCTCCCACAGTAACAAAGACAAGGCAGTAAGCACAGAGCCAAAACACGCCATTCCTGTGTGAGTAGTCTACTTTTCTTCACTTCTATTGCTACTGCATTTTATTTGATCTTTTGATGTTTTGAGGAAAGCAAAGGAGCTTTTGCAGTATCTGGATTGTGATTTATCACTGTTTCCACTTATTGATTCCATTCAATTGTTTTGATCTATAATCGTTGCTATAATCTTCTCTGCAGATCTGAAGAACAACGATAGGAATATTACTGCAAGCGTACAATGGTAATACGATCTATTTGTTTATTCCTGTTGTTTTGAGGAAAGCAATGGTAATACTGAAATTGAAGATTGGTTTCTTTTCTTTTTCTCTTTTTTTGGGAATTAAAGTCGGCGTTGTTTAATTTCCATTCATTTTTGACGGTGGTGCTGCTTGTGATCTGCACGTGCACTTATCTGAAGATGCAGTTCCCCGCCATACTTGAACAGAAAACCGGGTTAGTGTCATTTGGTTTTCTTCTCTCATGATTATTTTGCTTAATTAATTATCTGTTGTCTGTTTAATTTCGATAAAGATAGCGCTGAATTGCAGATTTTCACTTTTCATCTCTTAGCACGGTTTATAATTTTCAATCTTCGATTGCTTTTCTTCTCTTTTTTGAGTCGGCTTAGATTTATTAAGTCCGGTATAGTGATTTCTTCCAATAGTTGAATTTTTCAATCCTTGTTATAAATTGAGCATAGTAGGAGAGATCATGATTTGCATAGCATATCACGATGAAACTAGGTTTGTTATTTACTTTGATATGAATTGCTTTACATTTAAGCTGCTTAGGACAGCTATTTAGATTGTTCCTTTCTGTAGTTAATATGAGTAATTGAGTATTGAAGTATATTCTGATGTGGGTGCACAGTATGGCTTTGAACAGAAGCATAATGCACATATTTCATTCAGTTGTGATGTGATTAGTTACTGAGTCCTGGGCGCAATACAATATCATTGCCCTGCATGAACATGTTTGTTTAGGTCAAAAGAAATCTTCATTGAGGCCTTGTCCCATAGCATATTCTTGGTAAAGCTCAAGAATTATTGCAAACTGTTGTTTTCAGGAACACCCATGTTTAGTTGGACTAAAGTTCTTGGTTGGGCCGAGACACTAACTCGGTTTAGATGTGAATATTGATTCTTATTGTTGATGTTCTTCTGCATGAACTTTGGTAACCTATCATGCAGTCATGTAGCTTGACATTAATAACATTATATGTTATATTGTGTCTTATTCCTGATCTCTCTCTCTCTCACGCAAACACACATGCAAGGGAGATAAGAGTCTGATTGCAACATGTAAACATTAGCTTCTGAAAATATTGTTCATTGTCTTGGTATTTTCTCTCTTCTACTTATATTGATTTCATTTAATCTTATTTCGCTAAGGAATTATGTGATCTTTGTTTTTATTGTTATTTCTACATGCAACATCCAAATCAAGTTGTATTCTTAATGGATGTCTCTTCTTGGCAGGTTTCGTGGATTCTTTTGGAAGGCAGCTAGAATAGGTAGGTTTTACTTGCATGAATAGTGCTTCGACTGAATAATTATTATCTATTATCTTCTATTTTATCTTGTGTTTATGATAGTTAATATAGACATCAGATAAACATGTTTCCAGAATGCAGCCCTAGCGAACGAAGTTGTTTAGATTTCCTTAAGATTTATGGTTTTCAACAATGGGACTTATCAAGTACCAGGACGGTTCTTAACAGTGGGACTTAATAAGTTCAACTGTACAAGGACCCAATCTTAGGCCCAACTGAAGAATCCTCACCAAATCCATCCCCATACCTAAAATTTCATATATGCATGTAGACACATGCTGGGAGTAAATGGCATATATTTAACATGTTTTGTTGATGAATTGTTCCAGTCGTGGAATGTGTCCAACTCTCTGTTAATAACTTGTTAGTCTGCCGAACACAGTCAAACTTCCGTACACATATTTTTCCCAAAATGAGTACTGTGTCAAGTGAAATTATATCTTATTGGTTAGCGTGCAAATATTATAGCCTAACATTCTGGTGGATGACTTGCTATTGTTGCTTGAATCAGGTGAACGTTTAAGTCCGTGGGTGGCTGTAGGGTGCTTCACGATGGGTGTGTCAATTATATTTTTCTGAACGGATATTGTTTCCACACTTGATGTAGTTCCAATTTTGTTTCGTACAGTTGATCTTTTGACTCATTTTACTCTGATGCTGCTTATTGGTGCAAAACAAGATTGTCCCAACTTCAACTAGTTTACCTTGTAATGTTTGTAGTAGTTGACGATGTTGTTTTGTGTATGGACTGCATATAAATTGGCCTGTTGAACATTTATTAGTTTAAGAAAATTGCAATATGGCGGTCACCATTTCAGCTGAAGATGAATTTTTCGAAGATTTGCTTTACTCTCTTCCTTGCCCTTCACTGCTGTCATAAGAATGATTAAGGTAGGGTTATTTTCCATCTTGCGTAAATTTCTATTTTGTCTGTTGATTATAGGTCTAGTAGAGGGTGCAAAAGATTGCATTTGGTTCATATTATACCCGTGCTATGCATAGGTTTGTTTTTTTTTTTTTTCATATTTAGTATACATTTCATTTCAAACAACTATTTAAAATATTAATAAGATTCAAACATATTCTCTAAATTAGTCTCTTGATTTTTTGATAAATTTTTTCTATGCTGAGTTAATAGCATAAGAATTATATGAGCAACTATTATTTTATTACAATATTATTAAATCATACACTAAAAGCAACCGGTTAAATATAGTTTTGCTAAAATACCTAAAAGATTTTATTGGTGAATAAATATATTATACAAATTTTCTTAAAAAAAGTAAATAAAATAAATACATGAACAAAGAAAAAGACAAAAAGAAACAAATCAAAACCTAATTTTGTGTAGATTAATCTGACAATGTCAAGCAATTTTTCTTGACATAAATGATCACATAAAGAACATTTATTTTTTATATTAAACAAATACTAACAACAATAAATAAAAAAGTTGACAAAAAATGGAAGGGTGGAATTGTACTTAAAATGATTTGGAAGACACTAAATGAAAAATAGATTATAATACCAAAAAAAAAAAATTTGTTGATGTCATTCTTTAAGTAAAATCTAAAAAGTTCTTTTATTGTTATTGTATTTATTATCGTAGTCAAGAATTACTTGTATAACTATAAAAATAATGGCAGATGCACCTGCCTTAGTTTTTTTTTTTAATTTTTTTTTTCTGGTGATGCGTATGTGTACTAGCAAGTAGACCCCAAACTCTTGGAAAATGTACGATGCAGATACGCCGTAGACATTTATTACTTTAAATTTTCCATGATGTGAGTTTACAATAATGTCCCTTTCTCTTATCAGAGAGGAATAAGATAAATAAATTGATTTATAGTGATATGTTAATATCGGCTGACATTGTAGTTTTTGTTGTTTTGACGTGGTCAAGCACTGCATAAAATGACGTCACTGAATCTTTGTTTTTAGTGCCGACTGTTCTTTGATGTTTACTGTTAATTAATGTATTCTTTTTCTCTTCTTTTTTTTTGCTTTTCCACTGTGTTTTTTTTATTAATATTTTGCTCACTAATTAATTCATTGTGAAATCATACCACCACCGAGGAGGGTGGTATTCATCGTCATACAAAATTATTAGAAAGATTTGGGCAATTGGCTCTCATGTTTTTAAGATTCTTAAATTTAAATTTATTAATAAATTATTTAGTGCATTTTCTTTATTGGGTTATTCAGTCGGAATACTGTACATTTTCTTTTCTTTTTTATATAGGGATACTATACATTTTTCATTGATTATTGCTTCAAATTTAAGTATTGGAATATTTTGAGATCCGATCCGGTCAAGTTTCTATGAATAAGAGAAAGGTTAAGTTTTATGAAATATCTCGTGGTCTGTCGGACTTTTAATTTATACCCTGAGATTTTTTTCTTAAAAAAATAAACTATGTGATTGTTTTCGTTAACGTAAAGGATTGACAGTTATTAAATTGTAAAAACAAAAAATCTCTTTTATTTAATTCACCGATAAACATTATGACAACTGTTGATTATGATAAAAAGTACAATCAATTCTTTACATAAAAGATCAGTTTTCTTATATATAAATTTTTTTATTCCCTATAAATATTCCAAAAGCAAAAAAGTTACGTATATTCTTTCACAATACATATATAGAATGCATATTTTGAAGATTATTCATTTCTTTTCTTTGAAAGATATAATTTTTGAAGATTTTAAAGTTTTCTTTTTTTTGGGTAATGAAGCATGCTAGAATTTATTTCGAAAGTTTTAATTGAAAGAAATGATTATTTTATAATATCTTATCTGTGAAGTGAAAAAAAAGGAATATCGATATGATTATGACTAATCACTTTTAAGCTTTTATTATTTAAGAAAAATAACCATATAAAAATAAAGAAGAAGAAAAAAAAGAGAATGCAAAAATACTGATTTTTTTGTTAAAAAACAAAATGATCATAGAGAGGGCAAAACAAATACAACACTAACCATGTGGAGAATAAAAAAAAGAAATAGTAAACGGAGAAGAAGGCAAAGAGAGTGTTATGTTCGGTCGGTGCAACCGTGCAGCACAGAATCAATTCTCCATATTTTATCCAATTGTATGCAAGTAGTTAATATTTAATACAACCGTTAGAATCCATGAAAATGGAATCACACTCTGCAATTTCTCACCGTCCCCCACTCCACCCCACACCTCTCCTCCTTCTTTGTCTCTCTTCTCTCTATATCCAAATCCCAAACACAAACAGAGAGAGAGAGAAAGAGAGACAACAAAGAAAAAAAGTAAAAGAGAAAGAGAAACTTCTTTTCCGGGAAAATCACTTTAAAGCCGAGAAAGCGCGAGAGAATGTGCGAACCGGAGGAAGAGAACCGGCCAAAGTCAAAGGAGCTGCTGATGGACCTTGACGATCTCGATCTCTACAGTTCGTGGCCGTTGGTCGACCAGATCGCCATGGCCTCTATCCCAATGTCTCCCTTTGTTATATCCTCCTCGGAGCAGCCTAGCTCTCCTCTCTGGGCTTTCTCCGATGCCGCCGCCGATTACGACAAGCTCGGCTCAGCCGCCGCCCATCATGCCGGCTTCCCTCATCTCCGGCTCTCAGATTATCCCCTCTTATTTACGTGTCAGTCTCAGTGATCTTCCTTTTTTTCTCTTTTTTGTTTGGTTCATTTTAATCATTTTAAGTTAGATAAAAGTTTCCTTTTTCTGTTCAAACAGCTTGAGTTCTTTTGTAGTATAGCTATTTTTTGTTGGGTTTTTGGGTATTGATTTGTTGTGGTCTGAATCAGACATGACGAGATTTTGTTTTTCTTTAACGGGGTGGTGTCTTGTCTGAATAGGAAATTTGTTCTCATGGATTGCGTTATGTTTGATTTTGACATTGTATAGCGAGGATTATTTCTTGTTGTGTGTGTTTAGAGTAGACACGTATTGATAATTTGTGTTGTTTTCTTGTAAAGTTTTGGCTTTGGTTTTGTGTTATTGGTTCAATAATTACTTTTCCATTTTAAGCTAAAATTTAATTTGTAATTTTCGAAGTTGATTTGTTCGAGTGTTTCACGGTTTAGTTTGTTTTATGGAAATTTTTAAGTATTGTGTTTGCGATAATGTTTGATGAGGAATGCAAAAACAGTTTTTTCATTTCTCTATGGTGGCTCTCTGTGCTGTTTATGCATTAAACATTTTGCAAAATATATAAAAGAAGGTTCCAAATTTTAGTTTATATGAGTTTATTAAGCTCTCTTTCTTAGCTGAGGAATTGTAGGACAGGACTAAGAAGATGAAATTAGAAGCTTGCATTCCAATTATTTATGTCGGGTGGAATGACCCCATGATATCTAAAGAAGAAGAAATTAAACTGAACGAATCATTTTAAGGACTATTAGGTAAAGTTTAGCTGAGCCTTTCTTCTTCAAAGGAACCAAAAATAAGAAAACTGCTAGGCTTAAGGTTTTTTTCTTTTGTTTCACTAGCCTCCTCACCAGCAAAGAGACCATTTAATCCCATCCTCAATTGCACGCATTGCCAGTGATTGAGTTTTTGAATTTGAAAATTTACTAAATGCAGGTACTCCCAGTTCCGTGAATGAAAATCCAGCAGAAAATGATGGTAGAAGGCTACCTTCTCCCTTTCTGGGTATGATGCCCGTAGAGAATCTGGATGGTTATTGTGTGATTAAAGAGAGGATGACTCAGGCACTACGATACTTCAAGGAATCGACTGAGCAACATGTTCTAGCTCAGGTTTGGGCACCTGTAAAGAATGGGGCTCATTTTGTACTCACAACTTCAGGGCAACCCTTTGTTCTTGATTCCCATAGTAATGGGCTTAATAAGTATAGGATGGTCTCTCTGATGTATATGTTTTCCGTGGATGGGGAGAGCGATGGAGAGCTTGGGCTTCCTGGCCGTGTTTTCCAGCTAAAGTTGCCAGAATGGACTCCAAACGTGCAGTATTACACCAGCAAAGAGTACTCACGACTTGATCATGCTCTGCACTACAATGTCCGGGGAACCTTAGCTTTGCCAGTCTTTGAACCCTCTGGGCAGTCCTGTGTTGGTGTACTTGAGCTCATAATGACTTCACAGAAGATTAACTATGCACCTGAGGTTGATAAAGTCTGCAAAGCACTTGAGGTTGGGTTTCTTCTCCAATTGCTTTGCAAATTACACACTTTCTGTGTTCTTGTTTATTAGCACTAGATGAAGAGTCCATTCTTCTGGGGATTTTACAGAGAACACTTTTGCTTATCGGCATATGATTCTTTTGATTGTATTAGTTGCTCCTTGGATTTTATTTTTTTCCAAACACTTTTGGATTCATCAGTCACGAAATTTCAGTTATTTTGCAGGCAGTAAATCTGAAAAGTTCAGATATATTGGACCATCCAAACACACAGGTGAGCTGCAATTACGATCTGTATAAAATCTGGTATACTTTTAGAAACTAAGAAAGATAAATCTGGCGTTCTTTCAATTCTCCCTCCTTTGTTCTCATAGATTTATACTTTGGCAATGCTTTAAACCAGATTTGCAATGGAAATCGCCAAAATGCGCTGTCTGAAATTTTGGAGATATTGACAGTGGTATGCGAAACTCACAAATTGCCACTGGCTCAGACCTGGGTTCCTTGCAGGCATCGCAGTGTTCTGGCCTATGGTGGTGGTCTGAAGAAGAGCTGTATGAGCTTTGATGGAAGCTGTATGGGACAAGTCTGCATGTCAACAACTGATGTGGCATTCTACGTTGTGGATGCTCATATGTGGGGTTTCAGGGAAGCCTGTGTTGAACACCATTTGCAAAAGGGTCAGGGGGTTGCCGGGAGAGCCTTTTTATCTCGGAACTCATGCTTCTGCGGAGACATAACCCAATTCTGCAAAACTGAGTACCCATTAGTACATTACGCACGCATGTTCAAATTAAATAGCTGTTTTGCAATCTGCTTACAGAGTACTCATACTGGAGACGATGACTACATTCTTGAGTTTTTTCTGCCTCCTACAATTACAGACAATGGTGAACAAGATACTTTGTTGGGCTCTCTATTGGCAACAATGAAGCAGCATTTCCAGAGTCTCAAGGTTGCTTCTGGAATTGAACTTGATAAAGATGAAGGATCTGTTGAAATCATTCAAGCTTCTATGGATGAGAGACTTGATTCAAGACTTGAATCTATCCAACTACCCCAATCTATAAAATCACCACCAAGGACTAACGCTTCACCAAATGGAGGAGAGTTGCAATTAGATCAACCGAAAAAGCAGTTAATGGTGAACTCTGACCAAATAAACGATAAAGACAATGTTTTTAATCTGGGCAAAAGCCACACTCATGCTTCTTTTCCAGAGCTTAAAGACACAAAAAAGACATCAGGGAGGAAACGTGGAAAGACTGAGAAATCTATTAGTCTAGAGGTACTCCAACAGTACTTTGCCGGAAGTCTCAAAGATGCTGCAAAGAGCCTTGGTGGTATGCTTATACTCCTAAAAGAAATTTGCTTGTATTTTATTTTATGTTATTTTAGAGATGCTGAATCCTTTTTATTTGAGAGCTGGATTATTTTTGTGGTAGCAATAGAAGTGGATTGTTATTAGAGAGATTCTTGCTTTTCAGTTTGCCCTACAACAATGAAGCGCATCTGTAGGCAGCATGGGATCCCCCGATGGCCATCTCGTAAGATCAACAAGGTCAATCGTTCCCTCACTAAGCTAAAACGTGTCATTGAATCTGCCCAAGGTGCTGAAGGAGCATTTGGTTTAACTCCTCTCACTTCAAGTCCACTCCCTGTTACTGTCGGTTCCATCTCTTGGCCTTGCAACCTGAACGGGGCCAATCAACAGAACTCACCAAGCTCAAATCCTTCTGAACCTCAGGGGAAAAAGAATGACTCCCCCACCTGTAGAACACCAGGAAGTGATGAACAATTGCTGGGGGGAAGAATATTAAGTCATGAAGATATTAATCATGAGCAAAATCGTTCACCAGGGTTAGACAAAAGCTCCAACAGGTCCAGAGTCGGTAGTGGATCAAGGGAAGAGAGTGCTGGGACCCCAATTTCTCATGGTTCGTGTGAAGGTAGCCCTGCTAATGAAAGCATAGCTGCAAAGGATCTGGTTGTTGCTTCCATTTTTGAGCGATGCTTTAGAGTAGGGGGCTCTTCTGAATTGGCATTTCAACCGTTAGGGGATCAACTGCACCTATCAGCTGCATTCTCAGTACCTGATGCTCTTTTGACAATAGAACTTCAAGAACCTTTTGGAGGAATGTTAGTTGAGGATGCTGGAAGTTCAAAAGATTTGAGAAACCTGTGTCCTTCAGTTGCAGACGTTGCTGTAGATGAGAGACTTCCAGAATCAAGTTGGATGCACCTAACATGTTATAATATGCCTCCCAAGGAAGCCACAGTAATCACTCAAACAATGCCGCATGTGACAGCTAGACAGGAAATGAAGAGTCTTACCATAAAGGCAACTTACAGAGAAGATATAATAAGGTTTCGAATATCACCCAGTTCTGGTATCACGGAGTTGAAAGAGGAAGTAGCCAAGAGGCTAAAGTTGGAGCTGGGTACTTTTGATATCAAGTATCTGGATGATGATCACGAGTGGGTTTTGATATCCTGTGACGCAGACCTAGAGGAGTGCTTGGATGTTTCAAGACCATCTGGCAACAGTATTGTCAGACTTTCAGTCCATGATGTAATGCCTAATCTTGGCAGCTCCTGTGAGAGCACCGGGGAATTGTAATGATTATAGGCTGTAAATATTTTTGAAGTTAGAGCAGTACCATTCTTGTAGTCCTAGGACAAAGAGTGAAGGTCTAGAATCTTGGTTCTAAGAGCCTGGTTAAGGTGTAAAAAAATTTCCATTGAATTATACGATATTCCCTCTAGTTTTACTAAGTTTTTAGTGCAGTTTTGTCTTTTGAAATCGAAATTTTTTATTTTGGTATTAGAGTCATACTTGATCAAAGAAGGAAACTGTTTTACATGCTTACAAAGTGCATAAATCAAGTAACATATTCTTCAGTTATACGATCTAAAACTTATCTCTGTATCATTAATCATCTAAGGTAACCATAAGAGAAGTTATCTTTGCTATTTAATTCGTTCTCTGTCCTTTTTAAGCTAAAGCTGATGGCTTTTTTTGGTACATTGACGAGGAGGAATATTGAACTCAGATCTCCTGAGGAAGTGATTGTTAGGTCAAGAGGTTACAGTTGAAACTGATGGCTTTAGGGCATGTTATTCTGTGCTAGTTTTCTTCACCTTTATGATCATGATATGTCAAAAACGTTCGCTCTGGTAGTCTTTTCAGAAGATATTTTTTTCTTCTTGAAAAACCAAACCTGCAAAATATTTCAGAAGTAATTTGAACTGAAAATTGGATCCCCAAGAGAATTTTCGTTTCTGGGATTGGAGTCAAGCGAAGTCGCTTGTGCTTTTGCATGGTTTCTAGTCTAAAAGTCCTTATATTATAAGTAAAATTTAATTGTCTAAAGTACTTAGCATATTTTCATGTTTTCGGATTGAATCTTCAAATCAATAACTTTCTTATGGATAAAAAAAGTTGTTGTCATGCGTGAGAGAAATTCTTGTTTCGATTAGAAGATGACTTGAAAGAGATTATTTCCATAGAACAGTGCCGAATACACCCATTCCATTATGCTTGTCCAAATGTCCAATTAGGAACCAATTCCTATGCAGTGCCTCTCAATATGGCTTACTGGTAAAATGGCCCTAATGTTGTTGGCTACACATTATCTTGACTGCCTTAAAAATGTTAAAAACAGGCATATTACAAGCTGAAACCAAAATAGTACAACATGACTAAATTTATGAGAAACCATCATAGTTTGACTTTGATAATTAGACTTCCATTGGGCTCCAATCATCTGACAGTAGATAGGTGCGGGTCCATCATGCACCAGCGGAACCGCTTATCTACTTGGTGCTCCCAGGCACAATCACCTCTGATAAATCTACCTCCTTGCCTTGCCTTGCAGCTATGATTCTTTTTGTGTTTTTGTAATATGTGGCATACAGTAATAGTTGGGCCAGTGAAAACAGTGTCCCTAACCCATTGGGAACCTGAAAGCCCAATGAAAAGGCCCATTTAGAAACCAATTGAGATATTACCAAATGACTAAAGCATTTCCGTTGACTTTCCATCAACAAAAATATTACCCGTTGACTTATAAATAGCATTCCAAATATAGAAGTATAAATATAATCTTCTAAAAATATTTTTTCCAGTTATTTAATAAAGAAAATTGTATTAGAAAATTTCGAATAAAGTTTACTCACATAAGATAGCTGGAGTACTGCCTAATAATATATAAAAAAGGTTATACATACACTGAAATACATAATTTGGTTGTCATGTTGCAGAGATTATAAAACGGTTTATATTTTTAAAAATTAAAATTTAGACCAAATAATTTAATTTGCTCAAATAAATTGTATCTGCAATTTTTTTAACCAAATATAAAACAAATATTGAATTATCTCTATTATTGTTTTATCAAAACCTGTTTTAAAAACCATTTTAACATTATACAAACCAAAAATACTGTTTTGACCAAACATTTACTTATATGGGTGGCAAATGGTTGGTACAGTCAATTAAAAATTTTAATAGATTTTTTTCGATCAATTTTTTTTAATTGTTTTAACCGAATTAATTTAAGCGTTTCGACATTAATCGATCAAATTGATTTCGTTTGAGTACGGTCTGTTAATCGGTTAACTAACACTGTTTATATAATTAAGTTTTTTAGTTTATTATATATTTAATTTATACTTAATTTTTTATAAAAATTATTATAGTTATGTTTAATATATTATTAATATTAATTAATTAATTTTTTAATCAGTTAAAAAGTTAAAACGATTAAAAAAATTTAATTATCAGCTTATCGATTAACCGATATATATTATTTGATTGACCAATTTAATACCGATTTAATTGATTAACAGAATTATTTTATTTAAACAGCTCGAAATAATTCTATTAATCTATTTTAACTGATTAATGATGTCTTTAATTACCTATAAATTGATATTGTAACTTACAGATATGAAAGGGTCAAAAGGGAGGAAAGCATAAGAAGTCCAGGCAACACCATTGGCAAGGGAAGCGAGTGACAGGAAAAACGGCATATACTCCACGCTTTTTGTTGTAATCACCAGTTTCTGAATCATAGTAATTAATTAATTTTCCTCAGTAAAAAAACAGACTCATAATATTAATTAACGGTATGATATAATTTGCATGATAATTAATATTTAATTAAGAATATTAATTAAGATACTAACCATGACGGCTAATGGGGAAGCATACATCGTGATGTTGAAAACAATGCAAATGATCCCAACAACCATAGAGCGTTTCTGAGTGGTGTGGAGGAGAGTGAGGACCAAAAGGGTAAGAATGGCAATAAATATTAATTCAATCAGCACAACCGCTAGAATTTTGAGTCTCTTTTTCTTGTCAGAATTGATCAAAAAGAGGGTTATGTAAACAAGCTCGATTGCAGTCCCTGTGCCATTTATTGTGATGACCAAAATGCTCTTGGGGTGCACCATGGGCAACCCATACAGAACCCACACCAGGCAGTTCGCTAAAGTTGCAAGGTATGGGGCTGGTGAGTACTGCTCCACTGACCCTTTCTTCCATATCCCAATAAAAGTTGGCCTGAAAAATATTTAAATGTTACTATCTCATTGATTAATTTACACACAAAAAAATTAATTAATTACCCATTAATCTTAGATTCTAAATTAATTAGTATTTTATATTTTTTTTAATACTTGTAGAGGAAAATTTGAACTTAAAGTTCAATCTGTATGGCTATTAATTGATTATGTCCAAACCATAGTATAATATTTGAACAAAATAATATTACAAATTTCATTATATATCAAGTTACTAGTACAAAAAATTAGTCTCGTTGATACCCAAAATATGATTGGTTATTGTTTGTCGTGAACAAGTTTTTTTTTATAATTGTTTTCAAGAACATGACATGTTTTTTAAAACAATTTTTTTATGTTTTAATTTGTGGGTTTATAAAGTTTTTTTAGGACTGTTTTTTTCAAGAAATGAGGAATTAAATACATTTTAAAAATATATAGAAAATATTCTCTCCTTAAATGTATCACTATTTAAAAGCAGAGAAGTATAAACAAACAAAACTTTAATAATTAACCTAAACATGATTTAGTTAAAAGCAATAAAAACAACTTTTTCTTAACATGTTCTTTAAAAAAAAATCAAAACATACTCTTTTTTTTTTTTTTGCCAAAATCCAAAACTCCTCCTAACTAATGGTTGTGGAAAGCCAATACCCTTCTTGGTATAAAACATGCTAAGACTGTACAATGAAGGGTTTGCCCTTTTTCTCTTCCTTTTCCACTTCTTTCCTTATTTTGTTGGGGGCCAAAAAGAAAATATAGGGACAGCCAAAATAATTAGTCTTTAGAAAAGTTATAAGCCAAGCTTACACTGGTGACAAGAACAAGAAGAGTGAGATGATGTTCCCTGAAAATAAACAGAAAGTTAACCCACATCATTTTTCATATAAACTGTTAATAAAAACTCTACAAATATTTCTCTGTTATACAAGCAAGAACTTACAAAGAATTCAAACAACTAATTCATCCATGGAGTTAAACAGGCTATAGAAAATTTGTTTCTGTAATATAGAAAGTAAAAATAATTAACCTACCTAAGACCCCAACTGCATTTCGAGCAGTGTTCACTACAGGAGAAACCATGGCTTGCTAGCTTGAGTTGATTAAGAAGAGAAGATTAAAGCAAAAGGGTTCCTTTTTTTTTTCTCTGAAGAAAAGGGATTTTGCTTACATATGAAGGTTACAGAGATGAAGAGAAAGATATAGTATATGAGTTTAAGAAACTGATGTACATGGCAATATATATATACATGGAAAGTAGCATCTCCTACTTGAGAAGACAATCTCGTGTGCTATGTTTTTTATGGTACCACATTTAACTTGATGGTATTTTTAATGATATTATGAATACATATACAAGTACTATTGTCAAAAATAATTCGGATTTGATGATATTTTTATCATATATATTGATAAAAATAATAGAAAAATGGAAGTAAATAAAAAAAATACAAAAAATGTACTTATTTAACTTTTCTTTCTTAATTATCTCAATTTAAGAGAATTATAATTAATTTATATATGTAAAAAAACCAATTATTTTATTTTTCTTTCGTACCAAATGATAAAAAAATATTCCATTTTTTCTTCCTTCTTCTTCCTCTTTCCCACTTTTCTTTTTCCTTCCCCGCAAATTGTAGCCTTACCCTTATGTGAGAGTAAAACAAGACTGGTGATTTTAAAGTCAACGTGCCCACTGACTTTAGAAGGTACAAAAACTTTTCATAACTGACAGAGAAAGTAGAGGTAGGTCAAAAGATGATAAACTTTGAGTTCTCTGTGTGTATGTTTTACAATAAAGATGTGCATGATGTTGGTGCAGTACTTGTCTGAGTTGTGGATCACATTATTTTAGTAGTTGAAGCAGCATATATTATAGGAATGAAACTGGCAACTCCCATTAGTTTAGTCGGAGCTTTTTGCTATGATGACATCAAAAGTGTTACTATTACAATAGCTATCGGTGAAGAATTCAACTTTCATTTTTTTTTTTATTTAAGAAAATGATGTAATTTTCATTATTTATGTATTTTTGGATTCATAAAATACATAAGCCTATGTATCTCTTGCATCAATTTTTCAAAAGATAAAAAAATAAAATAAAAATTGTGTTAAAACGTTTTGTCAAATTACTTTTTTCTCAAAACATGACAATAAGTTAATCTTTGGACTTATAAGATAAAAGTTACACAATTCAACTTTTACTTTTAAGTCAAAATCAACTATTTTTTTTAAATTTTTATACTTACACTTATTAGCATATGAAAAAACAAATGTAGAGTATTTGACTTAACTTATACTACTCGAAAGTAGAAGTTAGGTTAAATGAGATTAAAAAGAGTGACTCATTCTATTAGATTGTAAATGAATATTTCAAGTTTACTCATCAATTTAAGCGTATGGGATAATTGGTCATTCAATATCTCTTCAACATGATAGTTGTATTCGATTTTTAAAACCTTACTTTCTCATTAATTCTTTTCGGCCAAAGTTTTGTCCAATTGAAACTTTGTGCAAAGATCATTAATCCTTCGATTTATGTCACCATCTTATAATTATGTTCACATGCAAAGCTATCAATTTGCACATGAAATGACGTGTTAGATTATAAAATAATATTTGAATATTTTCTATTAATTAAAGCGTTTGGGCTGGTTGATCACCGAATTATCTATTTTATAAATTATCACATGTAATAAACCAAAAAGAATAATTTGGAGATCAATAATATTATCAAAAACATAGTTGAGTTCTTGTCTAGTGTGTAAAGCTTGAAACCTTAGGACCATAAAGTTTCATGTTCGATTCTCACCGTGTGTGAGTTATTTGTCTGATCTATATATCGATTATTTCTCTTATTTTAAGAGATTACATGATAGTATTATATATTATAAGTTTTTGTATGAATTTATATTGTAATCAAATAAATCATTTTATCATTTATATAGTATCACTTCAACAAAAAAAAAAATATTAAAAATATTTCTTTTGTTTAAAACAATAAAAACCCAACTCCATATCGAACCTCTTAGTTATATTTTCGTAATGTGTTATACTTATACGTGTTGTTAATGGACCTTTACTATCATGCATGTATATATCTTTTTACCATTGAAAAAAAGAAAATTATTCAAAGCCAAAATAAAAGGAGAAAAAGTACATAAGATGATCTCCTAGGGGTCATATCTTTGCAAAATCCACCACAAAAAGCATGCAAAGTTGCAAACTATAATGGTAGCCTTACAACACACCATGGATATCAACTCGTGGCAGAAGAGTGAAGTCTTTATCAAAACAACAAGGCATTGACCAAATCAATGGTGAACCACAACTTTTATATTTGAACATATTCTTCGCTTAGAAGGATGGAAAATTGGTCTCATGAATCAAATTCTGACAAATACTCTCAATTTTCTTCCTCCCAATGATATTAATGATTGAAATAGTGCATACGAAAATGAAAGATAAGACATGAGTATTTTGAAAATTGAAGTGCCCATGCCACTAAATTCCTCCAAGCAAGGAAATGGAAAAACAAAAACAAGAACATGACCACCTTCAAGTCATCAGTTACTCCCTATAAAAGTAAAAAGGTTGCACACCCATGACCAAACCCATGCTGTTCTGCCACATTATTGCAGGACCATCTGTGAAGGTTTCCTAATTCTTTGTCATCTTCTAGTTTCTTCTTTTCTTCTTTTTCAATAAATGGGGAATATTTATTGGTATAAAGGGCTATCTTGAACTGAGAGAAACTGGAATAATTCTGTGAAGTGCAGCCTTGGATTTTGACACTTTTATTCTTCTTTTTTCTGCATTATTGAGATTTTTAAAACATTAAGTTGCATCTGAATGATGAGAGAAAATTAAAGATAAAATTCATTCTTCAAGTTGCTCTAGAACTAGCCTTTATAAATAGTAACTGATCTTCAGCTGATACGAATTTTAGGCTTGATCATTCAAGATAAAAACAAGCCCACATAACTGTAAAAAGTGAATATCACCCTTTTTTTTGTTCTTTTTTTCTCTTATATGAAATGGCTATAGAAAAGCAAAGATCTCATAGCTTTGTAGAGGGATTCATAGCTTAAGACAACAAAGGACAGTGAGAATGAGTGATGTGTAATCAATTGATTGAAGGTATTTTCAAGAAAAACGGAAGAATTAGAATAAAACATGATTTGATTTGAGAATAAGGGACAAAAAATGTACAAACCTATCTGTGTTTCATGATAATCCACAGCATAATGGTAAAATAAGAATTATGAACGTGGCTCCAAGAAAGAGTTAGTAAGATAAGGTTATTCTGCCATTGAACAGTAAGGCGCATTACCCTTTTCATTTCAAAAGGGAATAAGTTTTAAGATGACTAAATACATCAAAGCCTAATTAATGATTCCAGAGAATATTAAAAGCATTCATGTTTAACTGTTAGAAATGTTGATTCAGATATATACTACATTGTGTTCAAATTGAAATGGAAATGTCAAATAGAGAATGCTTCTGTACTTTTCCCCTATGAAATTTGGCTTATTTTTCTTCATTGTTGATGAATTTTTCCCATATTGGGGGATGATTTAAAAGCAGAACAAGTTGAGCATCGAATGGCTTCACCTAAAGCAGTAAAGCTTATCACGGAAGCTTTAATGGAGTGATTGAGGATCACTTGCAAATAGTCATGATAATGCTAACAATTAAGAGAGTGAGACAACTTTGTTCCGTGCAGTAGAGTGATCCGTCCAAAGTCTTTTTGAGTTGACACCCACAAATTCTTTTGAGAGTGCCAACGTCAATTGTTATCGACACGACCAACGGTTAGCAATTCTCGTGCAGTGTTTATAAGCATGCACTGCATAAAAGAATTTTAACCATCAATTGAAGATAAGTAACGGAAACATAAGAAATATTAGAATTAAGAATTTTAATCTAACAAATGGGGAGAGGGGAATAATTATAATTGAAGATATTAAGAATTATTATCTTGGTTAGCTTTCATGATTAAAATTAGGTTTGTCCCTCATGGTTATCTGATTTGTTAAATTCGGATTAAGCTTATCTCTCATGGTTATCTGATTTGTTGTTTTTATCCTCCTACAATTTAGTCTTTATCTTTAGGTTAGGATTTTTCCTATGTATATGAGATTATCATTTATTATTCGGTAGCATGAGTGGATTTAGATTAAATTATCAATTTTCATACAATGTAATTAAGTGTTGAGTCGTCCATGTAATTTAGACTAATGTTCCATGTGATTTGGGTTACTGTTCCATGTGATTTGAGAAGATCCATATGATTTGGATCATCTATCTTTAATTTCACTGTTTCTTTTTAATTCTTTCCTACTGTATGGCATCAAGTGCTATCGGAACCCTAATTTCGTTCAATTGTGAGAAAAAAAACACTATCAGAAAAATCCCGCGTACAATAGCTAAACACACATTTTTTTGCTATTTGCCATCAACCTCCACCACCACCAGCCGCCGCCACCAGCCGTGAATAGAGAGGTTGGCCGAGCCCGAGCCGAGCCAATCTAGTTCAAAAAAAATTTAACGATTTTATTTTTTTATTGTAATTATTTGTATTTTTTTTTTTTGCAAAAAAAAAAACAAAAAAAAAGATTAGAAAAAAAGGCCAAAAAAAAAAGAAAAAAAATAATCATATTTAAGGTATTTTAGTTTTATATCATGTCTTATCGTATTCGGATTCGTATTCGAAATCTACAAGTTCAGTTATCAAGTGCTTATTCTCGCTTGATTGCGTTGAAATCCAAAGCGATCAAGTATGTATGAAAAATATAGAGAACTTCAATATTGGGTTTATCGTGATAAGAGATGACTTGAAAAATTGAAACATCAATATAAGTACGAGTGTAAGCAGACTTCTCGATATGTCCATGCTTTGAATGGCAATGATAGTTATATTTATGATGATGAGAGAGTTGCGTATAAAAATTATTATTATGTTCCTAAAGCTGCTTACTATGGTTGCATTGGGTATGATCATGCTTCCGACAGTTATGATGTCTACGACGAGCTTGTGATAGAACAGAAGTCCAACCCATTAGCTTCCTCACAAGTTCGAGAGAAGCTAATCCACTTAGTGAAAGAATGTAAAGAAACAGTGAAAGAATGTAAAGAATTGTGCAAACCCTTGAATATTGTGACTGTGAAAGATAATCCTGAACTTGATAACTCAAAGCTCACTGATGGGGAAGACTCCGCAGAGCAACAAAAGAACAAGAGAATATTGTGAAATATAAATCAGTTCCAACCCAAGATGAAGTCGACGAGACTGAAGATATTCCAGTGGAGGTTGCACCAGTTGAGCCAATTTCTTGTGCAGTTGATTTTGTTGGGCACATCGTGGTGGTTGAAACGGTTCGAGAGGAAGATAAAGTTGCTTATAGAAGTAAGGCTTTTGTGGATCCACCTGCTCTTGTTATTAAATTTATCCTCCCTACCTAGTTTTAAGTACCTCGGCAACAAACATTTCCAGCGAAATTTTTTTCATCTTCTAGTGCTTTCGCTTTCACAGACTTTCATGACTATGCTTTGTTTCTTCACGCCTCAAAGCTCTTGCAACTAGCACATTTTTCAACTCGATGCCGAGTTCTTTCTAAGTGGTGGAGAATGATAGGGAATTAGAATTAGGAATTTTAATCTAAGAATTGGGGATATGAGAATTATTATGTAATTGAAAATATTAAAAACTATTATCTTAGTTAGCTTCCTTGATTAGGATAATGTTTATCTCTCATGGTTATCTGATTTGTTGAATTAGGAATAGGCTTATCTCTCATTGTTATCTCTCATTGTTATTCTTATTTTCTTACGATTTAGTATTTATCCTTAGGTTAGGATTTTTCATATATATATATATATATATATATATATATATATATGGGATTCTCATTTGTTATGCGGTAGCTTATGAAATAATTCATATTAAATTATCAATTTTCATACTATGTGATTAAATGTTGAGTCGTTCATATGATTTGATTCTATATTCTCATGTGATTTGAATCATCTATCTTTAATTTCTCAGTTTCTTTTCAATTCTTCCCTGCATCTCTAAGTCTGTCAAATGATATCTACAGTCGAAACAGAAAGAAGTTACCCTTTGATTTGCTGCACAAATGCAAGACGGCCAGGGTTCTATACCCAGCAGAAGCATGACACTGGGACAGAGGAAAACTTTTGTTGGGAAAACAAAACGCTGGTGGGCTAGTTGATCAATCTAAATATACTGCAACAGCAAGACGTGTAAGATGCTTGAGCAACAGACTAAAAAGACATCAATTCATCCTCATTCAACTTTATTTATTCAAATGAATCTTCCTTTCTTCAGTGAACAATCTCAAGGGCACAACACAGACAATCAATTAAACAATTAACATAAAAATGGGGATTTCAAATCTCAAAGAAAAAAGAAAAAGAAACAGGAAAACCTCACCAAATTACAACTTTTAACGCTATACATGATCTTATATGTTACGGAATCTGCACGTTTGGTGGGAGAGGGTGAGAAACATAGTTTTAAAGTCTAAAACCCAAGCCAGGCCATCTCTTTGTCACCTCCTTCTTTGTCCTCCTTGAGTTGCGATCAATCAAATTTTCTAGGGATTTTGCTTTCCTGTTAAGGGACCTGCCTGCTTCTTTCAGGAGCTCAGACAACCGACTCTTTTCGTCTTCAAAATCTGGATTTGCAATTCCAAGCTTTTCTTCTCTCAATTTAAGGACATACTCCAAAATCTCAATTGCATCATCAACTCTGTAATGATTTCAACAAGATATGTTTCAATATCAGAGAAGTACGTCGATATCAGCTTTGAGCAATAATAGAAGTACAAACAGATCCCCAATTTCACATTGACAAACTAATAAATTAAAAAAGAAATCCAAGTCCAACCCAAACAATATGAGCCTCGAAAATATGCAAATCTTTGAAACATTCAGACAGACCAAATCCATCCATGATTAACAAAACTCAACTAGAAACTGAGAATTAAAATACGTGATAGAACAGGACAGAATCCACTAGGAATCAAACTTTCAGTAAAAAACTAATACATTCATTTCAGACTTTCTTAATGCTGTGCTCTACCACTACTTTCAGTAAAAAAACTAATAGAACAGGACAGTAGTCTTTCCCAAACACTAGTTAAAATGATGCTACGGACAGTCAGAGCCACGTAATGCTGTGCACCACCCACCACTGCTTTCACCAAGAGAGAGAGAGCAGGGGCAGACAGAGAAACAATGACAGACAGAGCGAGCTCTTTGTTTTGGCTTTTCAAATAAGACAGTCCACCCTTTTTTTATGAGAAGGGAGGGGGGGGGGGTTTTACGTGGGTATGCAAAAAACTAAGAAGTCCTAGCTTTACCCCAAATGCTATCAGATACTAGTACATTACAACTGACAGATTGTTAATCATCCAACCGCAGAAAGGCCAAAGCCTATGAGCAATGTTAGAGCCAAGTAACAATATCAGATATAAAGATGCATAAACCATACCGTAAAAGCTTGAGTAAAAAAGCAAGCAGAGTAGCTTGAAATGATATATTACCTCCCCATAGCATCATAAGTTGCTGCCAGATTGCTGTATACTCCAAGTGTATCTTGATGACATGGGCCACACTCCTGTTCCAGTATTCCTCTTGCTTCTTCAAATAACTCAGCTGCCTCATCGATTTTGAACAACTGTACACAAGCCAGTCCCATCTGGTTCAACACAATCCCAAAGAAGGCTGATTTCCTCTCCCCACTGGCTCTAAGTTTTGCTACAGCACTCTCAAAAGAGTTCCTTGCTTCTTCATACCTCCCAAGCATGTAAAACATCACTCCCATCCGTGCTTCAATTCCTGCAATTGTGCTTTGCTGTCCTGGCTTGTCCTCCAATAACTTCATTCCCTTCTGCAAGAGCTTCAGTGCCTCCTCAGGCTCATCTACAGACTCATAAATAGCAGAAGTTTCTGTTAACCCAGCAGCAATCTCTTCCACTGTGGTTCCAGGCACAGGTTTTGCATATATCCTCAGGGCATTTTCACAGTACGACTTTGACTCTCTAAGCTTTCCAGTTCTGTGGTATAGGTCAGCGAGGCATACAAAGACGGAAGCAACTGAAGGGTGGTTGTCACCCTTGGATGATTTGAAGACAGTGAGCGCCTTCTGGTAGGAGAACACTGCCTCATCAAAGCGACAGAGAGACATGTAAATGTTTCCAATGCCGACATCAATAGCAGCAACCTCATTGTCCTGCCCATTTGCAATCATTGCCATGCTGGCCAGGACAAGGTGCTCAAGGGCTAATTCATAATCTCCCTTTGCCTCACATATGAGGGCCATTAGCCGGCGGTCAGCGGCCTCTTCAAGAGATGCTGGTTCACTGAGAGCACGATGAATTTCAAGAGTTTTCTTGCATAAATCTTCTGCTTTATCAAACTGCATTGCTTGAACATGGGCCTCAGCCAAGTACCTGCCATTTTCAATATGAATGTACTTCAAATGAGTTTATCATAAATTCATAATTATTACGTGAATATAAAGAAAACTTGTAGGCTAGTATTCACAATTTTTATAGGTTTACACATTAATACAGACAATTAGTCTTCCAGTAATATCACAATTCTGATAGAAATGCAGAATTTTTTTTGTTCTATCTGAAGAGGGGATCTTTCAACCATACTCCAACAAACTACTGCCTTGGTTTTCTTTTTTCTTTTTAATGGAAGCCCAAGATTCCATTCAATAGTTCCACTCCTGATCAACGATTCCAAGATCCTAGTTTAAGTAAAGACTCACGGAATATGAAAGCTATCTAATATTCCTGGTCTCAAAGTTTCTACGACATTTCAAATTTGTGAACTTAGAGTAAAAAACAACCCAATGAATTATTAACTTAATTCCACAAGTTTCCATAGTGTAGCATACTGCATATCAGGAAGCATCATAGGATATGGAAATTGACTGATAAATTCACATCTCCCCAGGTGGCGTCTCTTGTCATGGTTATATTGGCCACAATTCTATTCAAGTCACCTTCAAAGGGCCATTAAAGAAAATAAGAGATATATGTAACAGGTAAGCATATTTGATGTGTTATCAACTTCTGTGGATATGGTTAAGAGCCATTACAAAAATCAGAAATCTCGCTATATTTGAATCGTGTTAGAAGAAAGCATCTTTCTTATTTCTCATAGCAAAGAAAGAATATGAAGGGATAAAACGAACCGAGCTTTGTAGTCACTATGAAGTAATCAAAATTTCTTCAAAACAGCAACAACAAATAAACCCATTTTGCTAAATATGCAATTGCAGCGTGGATGAAATCAGAAAAATGATTTCGCATTGAGATCAATTTCAGATTACAGTAAACTCATACATTCAGATTAAATTTTCTGCCTGAATCATATCGATAATTTCAGCCAAATTTCTACAAATTTTAACTTAGTTTTTGAATAGCATAGGGAGATAGGAACAACTATTTTTCCAATCAGTAATAAATGGCATAGGATATAATTCTCAGATAACTCATTAATAAAAAGCACCCCAATCTAAATCTTTCCAAATTCAGCCAATCACTCCCCAAACTAATGCTGCCTATTTTCACCTAGAAAAATGACAAGTTTTTTATTTTGACCGAAATCCTACTACAAATAGTAATACTTACTATAACAGGAACACAACAAATAATTAAAAAAAAAAAAAGAAGAATAACAGCAACAAAACCTGCAAGTTTCTCCAACTCTGGGATCGATCTCTCCCAAGGCTTCGATCTGAATCTTGAGCCCTTCCTCGTAGCAAGCGATTGACCGATCAATCTGTCCCAGCATCGAGTACGTGTCCCCAAGCTGCATGTGTCCGGAGAACGCGGCGAGCGCGTGATCTGGCCCACGCGCCACATGGGGGACCTGTATGGCCCGCTCCAGCGCAGGTACCGCCTCTTCGAACCGGCCCAAGCTGCAGTAGATGGCGGCGAGCACGTGCAGGCTCATAGCCAGGTCCAGGCTCGGCTCGGCCCCCTCGGCAGCGCATCGCTCGAAGGACTTGGAGGCCCGGATCGCGTAGTCTAGGGCCTTGTTGGGGCCCTCTCCGGAGGCGATGGTGTCGCGGGCGAGCTTGAGTAGGAACGGGCCGAGATCTGGGTTGTCGAGGGAGGGATCGGGAATGCTTGGTGAGTCGGGCTGCGTGACCTTCTTGGCGGGCCGAGCCGGGGAGGGCTTGGATCGGGAAAGGGAAGGGGAAGGCGGCTTCTTGTTCGCGAGAGGCGACGGGGTCCTGGGCGGGTTCCCGGGTTCGGGTCTTTGAGTTTGGGTCTCGGGCACGGAGATGCGGAGCGGTGGCGCGTCCGGTGGGGTTTTGACCGACACAAGACCCGGCATCGTCTATCTGTGTGTTTGATCTAAACTCAAAAAAAAAATATAAAATAAAAAAGAGAATTTTGGGATCAGAGATTGAGAGTGGAGGTTGGTGAAATACTGAATTAAAGGCAGGAAAAATATGAAGTACAAGTGGGAGAGAGAGAAATAGTTAAGGATTAAAACTTGCTACCATTCTCAACTGACAGGAAGGTTGGGGTTTGGAATCAGAGATCAAGTGGAGGAGAGTCAAGTGACTGAAAGTTTAGGAGTAAAATGGTAATTTCGACTGTGTACAACTACCCCGACAGGGAACGTACCCTCAGGTGCTTGATTGATTATGGTAGGTTGATTGAGTAATTAAACTTTCTTGCTTAAGCTAACTTTTCCGGGTAGAGTAACCGTAACCGTTAAAGCTGAGCTAATTTTCATGCTCGCCGTTATATCTAAACGACGTTAGCCAGGTGGAGAGGCTTTACTAGTGAGAACCGCCGGTACACTGGAGTTGCTCCTTGGGTATTCTTAAAATTACGGATAAAACTGATTAACCGAATTATTTTAAATCGTTTTTGCTTTTGTTATTTAGAAAGGCTGGGGATCAGCTTGCTTGAACTGATATAAGCCGTCGAGCTCTTGTAATTACTACTATAGATCCACCGTTTTCAATGGATTTGGAGTGAACTTGATTGGATCTGATGTATTAAGTGATGAAAAGTAGGCTGACTATACGGGCAGGTGGGATGAGTTTTAAGACACAACTACTACCACCGTCCAATTACCCCAAAGTAAATGTAAGAAACTACCTCCTGGAAAGCTCAATTAAATCACCATAAAGTCACAAGCAATCTCCATACAACTCAAAGAACAGAGAGTAGGTTGGGTAGGGCTTTCCGTTTCATACTTTGAGCAATTTTCTTTGGGAAAATATTGAGTCATCTTTCGAGGTGATTCACGACCTGTTATATGTTGTCATCCTCTCACATTTCTTCAACCTTCGAACCCATATCAGTTCTTCAACCCATATGTTTGCCCCAGTAATTGATATCAGTTCCCTCGGATTTCTTCAACCTCTGCCATATCGAGGGGATGGAACGAACAAGAAGCGCGGAGAGAGAGGAGAATTTTCGAGAGAAAAGAGAGATATGAAGAAGAGGGGTCGTCGGTTTGTATGGTCGGCCAAGATGGAGGAGGAGAACCGACTGGTAGGGTTTTTCCTGGTATTAGGTGGTTGAAGATAGAGATTATTTTTTTAATTAGGATTAAGGTTTTTCCTTTTAATTTTGCTCTATTTAGTTTTTTTTTCTTTTTAATTTTAGATTTTAGTTTCTAATTTTTAATTTATTTTTTCTGCATCCGACACGTGTCTTTTTAAACCTTTTCTTTAAAGAAAAACCGTTAACTCCATCATTCTAATTGGACGAAAATTAGAGAGAAGCATGATATTGCAATAAATTTGAAAAACTCGTGGTTTAATGTGCTACAAGTAAAAGTATGTATTAATGTGCAAGACCCTCTTAAATCTTGGGATCAAAATGGATTTAAGTCATGAGTTATTTAACAAAAACTTTTTATAAAATTCCTGTTGATCTCAGTTATCTCGTGCTTAAAAGAATTTTGATAGTTATAAAATAAAAAATTTAAAAATTTAATTATTATTACAATTTTTCGTGATTATTAATAAAGTTATCTGGTTCCATAATAACTCTCACGGAATTGGATTCATGGGAACAAAACTCGTGGTTAAAATGTACCTCAATTAAGTGTAGATTTTGTCAAATTGTCAAATAATGTTCGTTCCTTGTGATCATTTCTTTCAATGACATTTTAACCAATTTATGTTATATTGTTTTCTTAACTGGAAAAATTAAAAAAAAAACTAGCTAAAATAGAGAAAATTCTTAATGATTAATATAAGAATGCACTAAGCTCTATTAGCCTCCTCGGATAAGATTGGAGGAAAAATTGGTTAAGTAAACAAAATGTCAAAGAAATTAAGGATTCATTCATTTGTTAAAAATTTCTTTAACTTTTTTAAAAAAGCATATCGTCCAAAAACACGCGCATAAGCAATGTTAGAGGGTTGGTACCATAATCGGGTGGAAATTAGTCGTGTGTGTAAGAATTGGGTATATTTGAATCGAGAAAAATACAAAAGGGAATAAAAACCTCTAACAAATTGAATAAAAAGATAAATTTTCATTTGAAACACTGTTTCTTTTACTTGGTTTTTTAAAGTTGAGTTATTTTTCTTGAATTTTTTATTTGACATCCAAACTCAAATAAAAAAAAACATTTTTAAACTCTAATAATTGAATGAGAAGAAAAGAAAAATGTGGAGTCCCTGTATGAGTATTTCTACATGTATGTCAAACACAATTGACATACACAATTACATGTATGTCAAACACAATTACTTATTCATAATAGATTACTAGATGAGGTTTACTGCACTATATCATAGTATAATGATCTAAACATTTTTAATGAAAAAAACAAACATCAGACACCCCGTTAAAGCTTTGATGGTAGAACATGTAATTGAAAGTTGACTAAAATTATAAAGAAAGACTGCAACCTCTTGATTTAGTGATCCCTTCAAACTTAACATATAAAATATTCGAGTTCGATTCCTTTTTTACCAATATACCATAAAAAATAAAAATAAAAAACCTAAAAACCTCACAAATTTTATAATCAAGTAAAGATTTTTAAAATTGAATATGACTAATCATCTCATCTTATCTTTGTATTCATCTTATATTTTTTTATCTTCCTATTTATTTTATGTTTTTCTTAATACGGTTAACCATGCATTTAATTAATAAAATTAAAGACTGCTCACATGATGCATGCTCTGTTAATGTTGCCTACCTATTGTATGATTGTATCATAAGTTCATATCTCCCTTGCACTTGATTTCTGTTTTTTCAATGTCATGTTGTACGGTAAAGGACACAACCCGCTCACTTTCATGGAGAGAGCCCTCAAGTCCTCTCATTTTGTTGGCACTCAAATCATTATATATATTTTGAAATTTTATTTTTAATATTTTTTTATTTAAATTTTAAAAAACATAACTAAAATAATTAAATAAATAAATTTTATTGAACTAATTCCTTTAGCTCCTGTGCGTGACCACTCAAAAACCCGAAATGAATCATTGTTTGAGTTCGTGCTTCGTTATCGGAAAGGGAAACTCCAAGCCTTGCCTTAAACAGCGAACTTTTTCGGTTCCTTGTTAACAGGTAAGACTTTTGTTCGATTAAATACCATCAAATGAAATATTATTCGAGCGGGTTCTGAGGCATCCCTTCTCAGATCAAATATATGACTGATGTATGAAGAGAAAAGATAAAAAATACAGGGTAAAATACCACGCCAAACATTGAAAGTTGAGTTCTCGTTACGCCTGCCACTTCAATCTCACCAGAACAAAAATTTATAAATATATAATTGATGTATGAAGAGAAAAGACAAAAAAAGCAGGGTAAAATAACACACCAAACATTGAAAGTTGAGTTCTCGTTACGCCAACCACTTCAATCTCACCAGAACAAAAATTTATAGAGATTGCAATGATTTATTGGTTACAAATTTAACTAATAATTTTGTCTCATATTTATTATTATTAATAAAATTTTAAAAATTTATAAATCAAATATTTATTTATGCAAACCAAAAAATTTTCAAAGTTTAGCAACATGAAATTTGATTAGAAATAGAATTCAGAACAGTATAGGCAGTGTGTTCTAGCCGTGGACTTTTTTGGTATGAAGTTTAAAACATCCAAACTTGAAGGAGAAAATTGGAATTAAGAAAATAAGGCAATTTACTAACTTCACGACGGTTGTCGAAGTCAAGGTCTCAATTTGATTGCCCTCTCTCTCTCTCTCTCATATCTTCTGGTTCCTTGCGAGAACGAAGCCGCCAGTGCCTCTCCGTCTAACTCTTCCAGTGAGCGTCAGGTTTTTTGTTTATTTTTTTTCTCTAGCCAGGGTTAAATTTTGTGCGAGTTTGCCTGTGAATCTTTAACCTACACAAAGGCAAAAGCAAAAGCAATAGAAGACTACATTTGAGAATTTCCAGTTGGTTAATTATTTCATATGAATTTTCAGTTAAATTCGAGAGGCTTTGGCTATGTTTATATATAAATTTGTTCAATCGCTAATTTGGGAGTGGGTTTCGTTACTTTGAAGTGTAAGGACATTAGCTGTTTGGCGAGGAGAGAGAAGGGAGGGAGGAGAGGTGGTGGGACTTGAGTTTTTCTAGATTGGTACAGATTTGAGACAGAGAGGAGGGGAAGAGATATATGGTGCCGTTTATAGACAACACCGCCAAACTTATTAGTCGTTTTTTTTATATAAATAGAGTGAGGATATGTTTTTAAATCGTAGTTAGGGTTTTCGCATATTTCTCTTATTTCTCTCCATCTCTTTGTGGAATATTTTTTAGGGCTTTATCTATTGGCTGAAGATTTTTATCTTTCTTTTTCCGTTTTGAGTCTCGTTAAATATATCCACCTCAGCGAAGTAGTCTCATGCGGTTGTGCTTTGTAATTGATGGGGTATTAATTCTTTTTGTCAGGTATTAGTTGAAACTCTGCAGAAAATTTTTGAGTTGTTTTGTGCCTGCGGATTGATCTGAATCGAGGCTTGAACATCGAGAAGAGAGGGGCGATATGGTAGACTCTCCGAGAGAGCATTGGAACGATGATTTGGAAGCTGAAAAGTCGAGCAAGCATCGGAGGAAGAACAAGGACCACAGAAGTAAAGACCGGTCCAAAAGAACCAGCGATGGCGCTTCCAAAGACAGAGAGAAAGAGGTTAAAGATGCTGAGAGAGATGGAACATCGAGCAGGGACAAGAGGAAGGAAGATAGAGATGATCACGGGAAGGATCGAAGCAGAGATACTAAGTTGAGGGAAAAGGACTATGATAGGGATAAGCATAGGGAGAAAGAGCGGGAAAGGGAAAAGGATCGAAAGGATCGAGGGAAGGATGTAGAGACCGAGAAGGAGAGTGACAGGGGGAGAGATAAGGAGAGGGGAAAGGAGAAGAATAGGGATAGGGACAAAGAAAAGGAAAGGGAAAGAGACAGAGCAAAGGAAAAAGACAGAGAGAAACATAAGGATCGAGAGAGGGAGAGGGAAATTGAAAAGGATAGAGAGAAGGGTAAAGAGAAAACTAGAGAGAATGAGAAGGAAGTGGATAGAGAGAAAGAGAGGTTAAGAAATAGAGACAGAATGAGCAAGAAAAGCCATGAAGAAGAATTCCAGAGCCGCAAGGACGTGGGAAACTATGACGATGAAGATAATAGGGATAGGGATGAATATGAACAAAACACTGAGGGTGCATCCGGGGGACTACAGTTAGTGGCCTCACATCTTGAGGAGCGCATTTTGAAGTGAGTAAATTCATCCCAAAGACCTTTTCTTTTATGTTGTGTTATTATTTCATTTAAATTGGTTAACTGTCATTTGGTATTGTTTGAATTCATACTGCATCAATCCAGCATTTTCTTGGCATCACAGAATAACTTAATGCAAAACATACCTACTTTTATTAAAGATTCTTCATGATAGTGTACTTTAGAGTTTTCTAGGATAGCGTAAGTGACAAATAGGGAGTTTTTGAGTTGTCATTTTACTACATATTTCTTTGGTTGTCCACTTTGCACTCCTTTCTTTTGCATATGGTATGAAAAATCCTTCATTATTGGTTAAAATCATTTTGCTATAGTATGGAGCATAGGCTTCATCAAGAGTAGTTACGCAAAATTAAAATGCCAGCCAATCCAAAAAGTTAGAACCTGTTAATCTGTTATCTTTTTTTGATAAGTAAAAGGTGAAAGAGACACTAAAGGGCACCAAGCGGGTGCAAAAATACAAGACAAAGGATCAATGAAACCTAGCATGTCAAGTTCATTTAAATTTGCTGTCCAGCAAACTGTTGTAGTTTGGGTATTTATAATGGTGATGGTGATGATCCGGTTTGTCATTGGTTAATGTGGTTTTCCACATGTTTGTGATGCAGTTATTCTATACTTGGCACTCTATTAGGTTTAAGATTTGTCATTTAATCTTTCTAAGATTTGTGATTCGTAGTGTCATCTTATATTTCATCACAAGATATTGTTGCATGTTTTAATTATTTCATTTTGATGTGGCAATTCTTGGTAGCATCTTCAACATATGATCTTGTGTTTTTTGAGTGTACAAAAACTTATTTTTATGACGAGGTTTTAGATGACGTGAATAGTTATCTTTGCTCTTAGAATGAGGGAAGGAAGATTAATGAAGAAGTCCGAAGGTGATTCTGAGGTTTTATCATGGGTTAATAAGAGCCGTAAGCTTGAGGAGAAAAGAAATGCTGAAAAAGAGAAAGCCTTTCAGCTCTCAAAGATTTTTGAAGAGCAGGTTAGTTACTTTTCTGTCACTATTTTCTCACACAATATGATTGATCTCATGTGAGGTTAATATTTGATAGTATGGTGTGTTTTTTATCAGGACAATATTGTTCAAGGGGAAATTGAAGATGAGGAGGCTAGCCAGCATGCTACTTGTATGGTTTCCTTTTACTTTTAAGATTTTCTTACTTTTTTTATAAATAAAATTGTATAAAAAGAAAAGCGCACCAAGGTGGTGCAATCCATGTACAACGACTATCTATAGGATAGAAACTCCACAAAATATAAAAGATCTACCTCATTTACAAGAAAATTTATTTTGACCCAAAAAATAAGGGCATTGAACCATTTTTCTCTGATTACGTCGATAGATCTCTCAATGCTATCAAAAGCTTTACGATTCCTCTCGTTCCACACGATTTAGAAAGAGGAATCAATGAATAAACTTTCTTAAGCTCCTTAGGAGCACGTAACCTACTCCAAGCCCACACTTCATCTTTCACGGAGCCCACAAACCGCCACAACACTAGAAGCCATCTCCCACAAGGTTCTAGCCAAAGAACACTCTATCAAAAGATGAAAGACGTACTTACCGCAACTTTTGCAAATGAAACACCTATTAACAAGCACTTTCCCCTTTCTTTGTAAATTGTCAATAAGAAGAACCTTCTCCCAAAAGGCTTCCCATACACAAAAAAAACACTTCTTTAGGAGCACGAGAACACTAAACTGCATTCTATGGGAAAATGGAGGATCCCTATGAAGGAGCCCCATCAAGAATAGTTATATAAAAAGATTTCACATCAAAACCTTTATCCGGGCTATCGCTCCATCTAATCAAATCTTCTCTAGCCATTAAAATTTTCTTACTCAGTAAAAGCTAATTGTTCAAAGGTGTATATAGATGTCAGTTGGATTTTAAATCATCTCAATGCTGTACTCATAAAAAAAATTCTTCCAAGAAATTCGAACACCAAATAAATGAACAAAAATTAGTTTCCATATATGTAGGGTGTTGTTCATTATCATGGATGGGAAACGTATACCTATCATGTTTTATGCCCCACCTATGTAATACTTTTTAATCTATATGTGAAAGCCAATGATGGTAATTTATGGATTGTTGTTTGATTGCATTATCTACTCTTTTATGCACTAACTCTGTCCCGTAATGATTGTCACCTTTCAAATTTCCAAAAGTTTAAGGCAAGCTTTGTGTTTCCTTTAATACCTCTCAATACCTTGATGTGGGCCATGATTTGTTTAGGCAGAAACTTTTGACTTTTTGACACGATAAGGTTTTGAGAGTACTACTGCCATTATTTTCTTCTTTTACTTGGTGGCAAATGGGAACAGGACACGCACAACCATTGGGGATAAGAAAAAATATCGTGAGAAAGAATCAAAGAAATGCAAATTGAACTGGACATTCTAAAAGAAAAAACAATATAAATCTGCCACTATAATTACTTTTTCCTCACTTATTTTTCTCTCCAAATATTTTTCCTTTCCCTCCCATACCTGATGCTTTCTACTTTGCTTTATCACTTTTTTTTTGCTTTTAATTTTGTTGTTTGGATTTTACCTTGTTAATTTTCTATAATTACTTGGTCACACTTTTCAATTGATGGACTATGTTTAAATTTGAACCATCAAATCAAGAGTAAAATATTTTGTAGAACCTTAACTGATTGAATGATGACCACGGCTAAAGATGGCCCACGCATTCATTAAACTATTCCATTTTGCTTTAAGTAAAGTGTCTAATACCAAGGGTAATACTAGAAAGTAAGTGTATTTTATATTCCAATTATAATAAGTGGACAAGCACTTTGGAACATCCATTTTAGGAAAGAGTGACATCATCCAAGGAGTAATATTTTATGTTATAACTTTCATGGTTGCATTTTTCATGGTCTATCCGATGATTCATATATGTTTTACTTTGCTTTGGTTGATTTACTTTGATCTTGAAAACCTGTATACAGATGATTTAGCTGGGGTGAAAGTTCTAGATGGGCTTGACAAAGTAATTGAAGGTGGAGCAGTTGTTTTGACACTCAAAGATAAGAATATCCTTGGTGATGGTGACATTAATGATGGTGAGCATTCTTTTGTATTGCTCTATTATCTTTCAGTCTTGGTTCCTGAAAAGATATAACGTTGTGTAACAGAGATTTTGGTCTGATGTGACAGAGGTTGATATGCTTGAGAATGTGGAAATTGGAGAGCAGAAGCGACGAGATGAGGCTTATAAGGCTGCAAAGAAGAAAACAGGGATATATGATGATAAGTAAGTTGAAGATTTCTATAATGCTTTAGAGTTTTACAAGTAGACAAGAAACTAATTGATCACACTACCATTCTGCTGTTTTAGGTTCAGTGATGACCCTAGTTCAGAGAAGAAGATGCTTCCACAGTATGATGACCCAGCTGCAGATGAGGTCAGTTATATTGCTTAGTTTTTTTTTTAATTTCTTCTCTAAGATACGTCTTTTAAGTTTATTAAAGGTATTTCGAATGTAGAAATTGGTGGCAATTTCGTTCTTAAAACAATTCTTTTCAGGGGGTAACTCTGGATGAAAGGGGACGTTTTACTGGTGAAGCAGAGAAGAAACTGGAGGAGGTAATTTATTCTTTCTTTTGTACTGATCTAGGAATAGTGATAAGGAATATTGTTAGTAGTATTTTACTAATGAAGGGCTACTTTTTCTTTTAATTAATTGTCAGCTCCGTAGAAGACTACAGGGTTCTGCAGATAATCGCTTTGAAGATCTTAGCTCGTCTGCAAAGATCTCGTCAGATTACTTTACTCATGAAGAAATGCTTCAATTTAAAAAGCCCAAGAAAAAGAAATCTTTGCGGAAGAAAGATAAGTTGGATATAAACGCACTTGAAGCAGAAGCTGTTGCTGCGGGGTTGGGAGCTGGGGATCTTGGTTCTCGGAATGATGGGAGAAGGCAAGCTCTTAGAGAGGAGCAAGAGAGAGCTGAGGCTGAAATGCGAAATAAGGCATACCAATCAGCCTATGCTAAAGCAGATGAGGCATCTAAATCACTGCGACTGGAACAAACTCTTCCTGTTAAATTGCAGGAAGATGAAAACATGGTGTTTGCAGATGATGATGATGATCTTAATAAATCTTTAGAAAGAGCGAGGAAATTAGCTCTTAAAAAGCAAGAAGAGGCAGCACCTGGTCCTCACGCAGTTGCACTTCTTGCGAGCTCTTCTGCCAGCAATCAAACTGCAGACAATCAGAACCCCCCAATTGGAGAGTCACAAGAAAATAAGGTTGTCTTTACCGAGATGGAAGAGTTTGTTTGGGGTCTCCAGCTTGATGAAGGTATTTTTCTTTTTAATAATGTCATTCTAAGCTACTTCCTACTTTTAAAGCTTAATATTTCATGTGTGAATGGAAAATAATTTTTGTACTTCATATGTACTATATTGATCTGCCTTGCATATTTCTGTCTATTCAATATCTTCTTGTCAGCTGGTTGCATCTTTTGTATGGTCAAGATCAAGGTTTGCAGTCAGCATTCTTCATTGGAATGTTGTTCTTTTTGTTGCTGCTGCTTTTTACTTTTTGTGATTGTTGTTCCAGACCATCAACAATCTGTTTGTCATTATGTGGTTGCCATAGGATATTGATATAACTTTGGATCATGGCCTTTTACATCAGCTGGAAATTAGATTTGGCATTTAAATACAACTTTATATCTTGGTATTGATTTCGTAATGCTTTTATATTTCCTTATATTTGCTAAGTTCAAGATTTTTACTCTCTGTTATGTGTGTATGAATATTTATGTTGATTTTGATCTTTCAGAAGCCCACGAGCCTGAAGGTGAAGATGTTTTCATGGATGAAGATGGAGCACCGAAAGCTTCTGATCAAGAAAGAAAAGATGAGGCTGGTGGATGGACAGAAGTTAAAGACAGTGCTAAAGACGAAGACCCTGCTGAAGAGGATAACGAGGAGATAGCTCCAGATGAAACCATTCATGAAGTTGCAGTTGGCAAAGGATTATCAGGCGCACTGAAGCTGTTTAAAGAGCGAGGAGCACTCAAAGAAAGTATTGAATGGGGTGGCAGGAACATGGACAAGAAAAAGAGCAAACTTGTTGGCATCATGGATAATGATGGAGATAATGATAAATATGAGATTCGTATTGAGAGGACCGATGAATTTGGGCGAATTGTGAGTACTTGATCAATTGATTTACTTTTAACTTAACTGTGTATTATAATTTGTTACATGTTTCATAAATGGTATGACAATGCGACATGTAGGAATAGGACTATCATTTTTCCTGCCAGAGTACTATCTTACTCTCTACCACATAACTTAATTATTAGTTTATTGACCATTGGATGAATATGGTTATTAAGTTACCTTGAAAATCACTTATCAAAAAAAGTTACCTTGAAAATCAATTGAATTATGCTTATGCTTAGAGACAGGTTGCTCCTGGTAGGAGCCTGGTGGTGGTGAATATGGACTGAAAGCAGATGGAAGTGTGTTTTTTCAAAGCTACGTAGTTGACAATCAGACAGTAATTGTTGATGGACTCCTGGCTGTCTTTACATCTCTACCTCCTTTATTACTGACCAGCAGAGGTGCAGAGACAGCCGTTGGGTGTGAGACTTCTCATCTCATGGAAATGGAGACCATTTTGATTTCTCGTTTAGTTCTATTTAAAGAAGAAAATTGTTATCCTAAGATGAACTTGTTGAAGAAATAAGGCATTATACAGTGTTATTATAGAATAGAACCCAAAATTCAAGATGGATATGAGATGTTATATGGTGGACCTATACAAATTTTGATGTCAAGGGTTTTGAAGTGCATTTACTTGTTACAATGTTGAACCCTTTTTGCATGTCTGTTGAGATGGTTTAAGATAAGCATGCAAATTATGTGCTGTTTGGTGTTTAGCATTATTTAGTGAGTGGTTTGAGACTCTTAAGACCTTTAGAGTTGGATGGTTGAAGTGAAGTTAGAGATTTATATTCATTGGTCTTTGTCTATGGTCATATTTTGTGTCTATATTTCTTTGTTATTTGAACTTCGTGTGACAGTTGTTCTAAGCTTTATATCTATTTTTTTGAGTTATTTCCATTCCTTTTAACAGATGACTCCCAAGGAAGCATTTCGAATGATTTCTCATAAGTTCCACGGGAAGGGACCTGGAAAAATGAAGCAAGAAAAGCGCCAGAAACAATTCCACGAAGAATTGAAGCTGAAACAAATGAAGAATTCAGATACACCATCACTTTCTGTAGAGAGGATGAGAGAAGCTCAAGCTCGGTTGAAGACACCCTACCTTGTTCTTAGTGGTCATGTTAAAACAGAGTATGCTTTTTGTTATGTTTCATTTACCCTTTCGTAATAGTGATCTATGATGGCTGAAATTTACCGTAGTGAAAGTAGTAGGATAAGAGTAGTTTGAAAAAATTAAAGAATGTTTTGGGCTAAAAGACAGATTTAGGGCATAATTCTTTTAGCTGCGTAAATTAACCTACCTTTTTGCCATCCCAAATTGGAAAAAAGGAAAAATTTTGTCTAAGTTTTTTTTATAAGTAAAAAAAAAGGTACGCAGAATTTTTCCTGTGTACCTTTTAAAATCTCTTTCGAATATCTGCATGCATTTTGATAATATATATCTGTATGCATGGATCTGTATATGTCTATAAGTACGTGTCTGTACTTGTCTTTTTCTTTTTGGTTGTTGGGGGTGGGGGTTTGATGGGGTGCCCAATCTTTGATGTCCCTTTTTAATGCAAACACCTGTATTATTTGCATTTATGTTATTTGATTGTGGAATCAGGAGGATTTGTTAGAAGAAATTATGGTTTTAGTTATTTATGGTCCAATCTTGGTGCCGAGGGGTTACTTCCACATGATGGATGCAGTGCCCGGTCATTTGGTGCCCTTTTTTTTTTATGAAAGCTGATTCTGCCCGTATTATCTGTTATTTGATGAGGAATCTGGCACACCTTTAGATAAATGATGATTTTTCTCTTCTATTTTCCTTTTCTCTTAAGTGGTGGATCCTTATTTGTCAGGTACTCAGGTCACTCTTGAGTTCTATGCGTCACCCAGTCCGGGAGAACAATAATTTCATAGTTATAGTTTTGAGGAACTTTTTACATTTTGAGTGATCAAAATTAATTTCTAAGATAATCTACATCTATCCATAAGCCAGTACTTGTTGAACCAGGTTCTTGACGTGACATGCATCAATGCACTTGGTGTTGATTGAGTTATTGTAATCAGATATTTACAAATTTTCATTGGAAAACATAGATGAATAAGTACACTGATTGAGAAATCATCTTGTCAAATGCTCTGGGAGAACAGTAATTTCATAGTTATGGTTTTGAGGAATTTTTTACATTTTGACTGATCAAAATTAATTTCTAAGATAACCTGCCTCTATCCATAAGCCAGTACTTGTTGAACCTGGTTCTTGATGCGACATGTATCAATGCACTTGGTGTTGAATGAGTGATTGTAACAAGATATGTAGAAATTTTCATTGGAAACCATTGATGAATAAGTACATTGATTGAGAAATCATTTTGTCAAATGCTCTGGGAGAATGGTAATTCCATAGTTATAGTTTTGAGGAATTTTTTACATTTTGAGTGATCAAAATAAATTTCTAAGATAACCTACATCTATCCATAAGCCAGTACTTGTTGAACCTGGTTCTTGATGCGGCATGTGTCAATGCACTTGGTGTTGATTGAGTGATTGTAATCAGATATTTAGAAATTTTCATTGGAAACCATTGATGAATAAGTACATTGATTGAGAAATCATCTTGTCAAATGCTCTGGATAACTTGCTTTTTGCTTGAAAATTAAACATATCCATGCAAATTGCCTTTTTCTTTTCTTAGCTTTTCCCTTACATTATTATACTTATTTATTCTGCATTATTTTTTATGTTATGTGTGATGTACAGTCAAACTAGTGATCCTCGAAGTGGTTTTGGTACTGTTGAGAAGGATGATTTAGGGAGCTTGACACCCATGCTTGGTGATAAAAAGGTCAGTCAACTCTTACATTCTTCTGCATGTGCATAGTACTTATATACACCCAGAATAGTGGGGCATATGCTTTCTTTAAGTGTATTGTAGATGTGTATTATGATGTACTTGGTTGAAATGAGGCCTCTTTCCCCTTTGTTCTTGCATGTACGTAGATAGACTCATGCATACAGATTGATGTGCTCACAAGTGGTTTCTTTTGTGTTGTGGATAATTTTTTTTCCCTAATAAGAAGTATATTGATAAGGGCACCAAGGGGGTGCCAACCCCTGTACAAGAGTTAACACTTACAAGCCAAAAGTCCTATAAATTCTATAAACTCTTCATCCTAAGAAAAATCTTTAAACTAAAATTAAGGGTGTGAATGCATTCATCCTTTAGGATTCCAATTGGCTTCTCATCTCCATCAAAAGCCCCCTTCTATTCCTCTCATTCCACACTATCATCCAAAAAATGGAAAGTTAGACCAAAGAAAAGGCGTTCCTCCTAAAGATTAGAAGCATGAATTTCCCTCCAAGAAGCCCAAACATCTTCCTCAATGGAACTGGCCACCACCTAAGAAAGCAATCTCCCGCAGCCTACAAGTCCGAGAATATCATAGCAAAAGATGATTAGCGGACTTGACTTTCTTTTTGCTAAGGTAGCACCGGTTTACAATTGTCTTGCCTCTCTCTTTGAAGATTGTTGATGGTTAAGATTCTACCCCAACCTTCTTAGCAAAGAAAAAAACCTTTGTAGGAGTTTTTTTCGAGTTGGCCTTTGAAATAGGATTTCACTTCAAAATTGCCATCCACCATCAATTTCCATTTCACTTTATCTTCTTGTAGTAGATCCACTCTTACTCCATCAATCTTTTCAGAAAAGCACCCTACACTTTTTTCCTAATCTTGAAGGTTTCATCCAAATAATCTCTCATCCCATCGAAGACAAGCAAGCACACGGTAAAGCTTCTTTATCCTTCGCAATAGCAAAAATATCTGGATGTTGGATCTTCAAAGGTCTCTCCCCACACCACACATCATACCAAAACCGGATTGTATCCCCATTACCGCCATCTTAAAGTAAAAAAAGGGAAAATCTTGCTAGCCCTTTCTTATCCATTTCCACACCTCCACTCCATAATGACCTCTACTGAGTACTAACCTTTGTGGTGTAGATTAGGAAGTGAAAACGGCAATTTAAAACAGATTAAAGGCTAAAACTCTGATGTATATCAAAGCTGGAACAAAGTTAGGGTTAGGGTTGAAAACCACTAGATTCTCTGAGTTCTAATAATCAAGGCTGCTTACAAAATGTCTGAAAAGACTATTTATACTTGGGTTATGACAGCCCTTAATTCCCTACCCTTGATTTAAACAAATCCTAACCATCCATGCTCATTAGAAGTCACATGTTAGTCACGTGGCTTTTAATTAAAAGTCACATGCTAATCACATGACTATTAATAAAAGTACGAAAACATATCTGCTGTCCATAAACTAAATAAAACAGGAGAACTAATAAAACATATTAATCGCTAATTAAACCAGCTTCTTAGATGCTCCTGCATCACTTAGAGACCCACCCATTGTGATTCAAACCATCGTTAGCCTCAATGAATTTCCTCCAAAAGTGATCTTTCTCAACCTTAAACCTCCATAACCATTTTCGAATAAAGATTTTAATCCCAAACCTCCTCTTTCAATTGGTTGCTTCACCGCTCTCCATTTTACCACATGGTATTTGTACTCTTCTCCCCTATTACACAAAGAAACCTTCTTTGAATTCACTCCAATTGGAAAAAACAAAGCGACATGAAGTGAATCGGAAGGCTTGACTCTTAAGAGGTACTTTTTTCACATATATCAGGCCTTTTATCTTTAGCGATGAGAAGATGCAGTTTCATTCAGGGCTTCACTTTACGTGCACGTCCATGACCTTGTCTTCATTAAGACTAATTTACTAGTACCTTATGAGAGGTTTAAATCTTAAGCATGGATACATTTGGAGAGAAACTTTCTAGACTCTGGCAACAAAATAACTGCCGGCTTTGATTTCCTGGACATTATTGCTAGCAACACCTCTTCATTATCATCCCATCCCTTCTGTACCATTGTCCACCCCCCCCCCCCCCCCCAACCCAACCCAACCCAACCCCCTACCACAACAACCCATTGCCAAAAGGAATTGAATTGACCAAACATTGCTAAAGCTTGTCTTCAGAGGTACTATTTTGACATATATCAAGCCTTTTATAGTTACTGGTGAGTCTGATGACAAAATTCATTTTCATTTAGGGCTTCACAATATTTGCTTGTGCATGACCTTTGTCTTCATTAAGACTTATTTACTAGTACAGTACATTATGAGAGTTTTAAATCTTAAGCATGGATATATATGGAGAGAAAATTTCTAGTCTTCTCTGGCGACAAAATAGCCACCAGCTTCAATTTCCTGGACATCTTGACAATATACAAAGAAAGGGAAAAGTGATTGTTAATAGGTGCTATATTTGTGAGGAGTGTGCCGAATCTGTGTTTTATCTCTTGATGGAGTGCTCTTTAGCTTGAAGTTTGTGGGAGATGGCTTATAAAATTGTTGGAGTGTCTTGGGTGGTTGCGGGCTCTGTGAAAAATGAAAGTTGGGCTTGGAGTGGTTTGAGAGCTTTTAAGGAGGTCAAGAAGGCTTTGTCTTTGATTCTACATTCTATTTTTTGGATAGAATGGAAAGAAAGGAATCGGAGGGCGTTGATGGAGTGGAGAGGTCTATTAGAATTATTAGAGATAGTTAATTCAATACCCTCAATTTTTGGTTTAGAGAGAATCTCTTTGTAAATAATGAATGATTTTCTTGATTTTGTGGATTTCCTTCAGTGTAAATAGCCTTGAGCTTTGAGTTGCCCTCTTGGTGCCTTTTATTAAAAAAATTATTTATAAAAAACAATAACTCTTTGTTATCATTCCGTCCCTTCATTACCATTGCCCCCCACCTCTCTATCACCCCGCTACCACATCAACCCATTGGTGAAAGGGATTGAATTGACCAAACATTGCTGTTCTGTGAATGTCAAATACATAACACATTTAAATTTAAAATCAAAGTGGTTGAGTACATATTTGAGTAACCTGCCTATGTCTTTTTGGTGGGTCTAGCTTTTGGAAACAAATAGGCAATTTAATGTTAGAAAATAATCAGAAAGGGTTTAGGTTTTGTAGAAAAGTGTTTGTTTGTGTTAGAATAGAGTGGCAAGTCGCTAGAATTTCTAGGCAAGCAGCATTTACGGAGGCTTTTTGCTTGGGATTTGGTGGAAAAGTTTAGGAAGATATGTGGGATTTAGGGTTTGTCATGCTGTAATAAGGGAGGAAGATTTGGAGATTATATTATGGCTGGCAAGTGAAGTTTAGGGGCTGTTCAAATTGCTGGAACAGTTTCTATTCAAGAATAGAAAGTTGATCGAACAGTAATTTGAGAATAGTAGAAGAAGTGTGTGTTGGGGGGGGGGTGTGGGGGGGAGCACCAAGTAGAAAGGGCAAACACCTGACATCAATAATGTCTCAATAAACAAAAATAACTCAAAATTATAAGTTAGAACCTAAAGATACATAGCCATTTATGCTCTCAAGACTTGGTAGATGGTGTTGCTGCAAATAAGAGTTTATAACTGTGGTGATACCTTGAGACCTGTTAAATTGGTACTGCACTACTGTAAAATTGGTTCAGACGTCAGAGTTTACTTATTCACTTTGTATTGGAAAGAGTATAAGAAAAAGAGCATGATTAGCATCAAGTATGACTTTTAATTTTTTGTTTTACTGCATCTGGCAGGTTGAACATTTCTTAGGGATAAAGCGCAAGGCTGAACCTGGGGGAACAAGCGCACCTAAGAAGCCTAAAACCTGAGATTTTGTACTGAAAATTTCTACAAGCAAATGGTATTTTTTTGGTGGACAGAATAGCAAGTATATAGATGACTTGGTACATTATGGCCTCTTAACTGTAACGTTTTATGGTAATAGTGTTTAAGGGACCATATTGAGCATCTGGTTTTGCTGTGGACTGTACACATAATTTCAGAGAGAAGAGAAATTGTCAACTTTTGTATCGAGAAATTGTGAAGTTGGTTTGAGGAATATAGAATAGCAAACATTGAGATTCTTAACCGTTTTTTCTATAATTTTTTTGGCTCTCTTAATTCTTATATTTTCTGTGCACGTATTCCATCCTACATATGTGGATTTCACTAAGATTCGTTATTAGAAATGCTGGTAGGGTGAGGGAAAGAAGAAATCCTGTATGTAAGCAATTTCTTTGGTATGAAAGATTGTGAAAACTAAAGAACATGTTGGTTTGCAGAAGGGATGGGATAAAAATGAAATGAGATTAAGAGACTAAAAATAAAGGTCTTGGGGTTTGAGGAGATGAAGTATTAATATTTTTGTTGAAAGATAACTTGTCTTATGTTTAGTTGAAAGAAATGGGATTAACAAGTTTTAAGATGATAATTCTGTTCATTTTAGACACAAAATAACAAATTTTATGGAAAAAAAATATTTAACACTTCATCATCCCAATCCTATTATTTAGTGAGGCACGGTGTTTCACTTGTTAAGTGAGTCACGGTAGAACTCACCAAGTTATTTTTGCTTGTATGAACTGTTTTATTTTTTAATGTATTCTGTTTATATATATTTATTATTTGTAATTTCACGTTCAAAATTGCCAACGGTTTCATACTTCATCTTGATAACGTGAAGAAAAAAAACTAAAAACTGTAAGTTAAGGTTATGTTTAGAAATAGTTTTCAGTTTTCGAAAACTAAAAATAATTTTTAAAAACTTTTTTTATGTTTGGCAAACAGTTTTCAAAAACAATTTTCTAAAATTGTTTTCTGAAAACTTCAAATTGGTGTTTTCTGACATAATTTTTGAAAAATAACTTTAAAATCAATGTTCAGTTATCTGTTTCATTCTTTTTCCATTGTATATAAAAAACATTAAAATTTCGAAAATGAAATAATATTAACTATTTTAAATATTTCGTAAATATGAAAAATAAAATTAATATAAATTTTAAATTTAAATTCAAAACTAAAAATAATTGCAAAGTGTATCAAAACAATTTTCAAAATAAGATTATCCAAACAACATTTCATTGTTTTCTGTTTTAAAAACAGTATTCGAGTTACAATTATCCAAACATGTTTTTTTTGAAGAAAACATAAAAAAACTGTACTCAGTTTTCATTTTCAAAAACTGAAAACAAAAAACTATCACACAAACATCTCCAAAAAGTTTTTAATTGTCGATATAAAATAGTTTCGAGTGGGGTATTTTTTTTGAAAACAGATAAAAATATTTCACTACATTCGCGAGAATGTATTGACAAGACCAAATAACGTAATCCTTGTCAACAAAAAAAAAACAGATATTATCTCCAGATTTTCTTTTTACAGCATACACATTCCCTGTCATGAACATGAGCATGAAAATGGAAAAAAAATAATCCGGAAAATCAAACACAACCTAAACTAATCAAAAGTGGTTCTCATCAAAATGTGTGGACTGGCATGAATGAGCCAGCATAACAAGAAAAAGAAAATAATAGGACCAAGCCGAAATTGCAAAAGTTCAAGCCAACAAGAGAGGAACGCTTCAATACATACCAACTATCCTTCTAAATCAAAATAACAAGAAGATTTGACTGTAGCATTTTAACCTAACGATTATAGTCTTCCATTTATAAAACTCTGGCTTGATCCCCCTCTTCATTAATGTACAGAACAAGAAGATTTTGCCATCACTTACAACTGAATGCAAGAAGTCAAGAATCATTGTAATCCAGTCAGGCGGGAAGATGTACAAAGCTGATAAGCCGCCAACCATTTCCTAAATATCAGGAAGGCGATATATAGAGAAATATCTGTCCCAAGAGCTCAGAAGTAGAGGGTAAAATCATGAAAAAAAATGAATTACTACACATTTCATAACAATAGATTAGAGGCAATATGTATATGGCATACTCATCAAATGACAGTGGTGAAGTGGTAAAAGCTTCTTTAACAACATGCAAAAGCCACTACAACTTTTGCAGAATCTGACATGGAAGACAGGCACGAGTTACCTCCAAAACCTAGTTTGGCTCAAAAAATATTGGCATCAGACATCTGCCTCACAAACCATGTAAAACGAACCCAGTTATGATGTTCAAACATATTTTTGTCCATCCTCTCAAAGTTGTATGAAAAGGAGGGTTTTTCTATACCATCTGAGTAGAACTTTGACATCTTTAGCACTTGTTTAAATGATTCATCGTCCAAACTGGCTGCAGAATTTTCACCCTCTAGGGGTATATCACACAAGCTAGCAGCCAATAAAAGCTGTCTCAAAAAACTCTCAGGGCTACCGACTGGGTTAACCTGTTTCTCTTCCATATCTTGCATTTCAAAACATGGACAGCACAAAGTAAAGCCATACCTACCAAACATGCGAGCAATAGGTAGGTATCCATCTCTGGTTGAAGTATTGTAATAGCCAGCCGTTAACTCTAAAGGATGAGATTCTGCACCATAATGCCAGAGGATACCAGCCACTTTAGCTGATGTATTAACTCCAGTACCTCGAAAAATGGACTCAGCTTCCCCAGAAATCCTTTCCCCATGAAGGAGTAGCATCCCTGAGTACCATTCAAGGAAAAATTTACCGTATGGTGTGTTCCAAGAACCGTCACCACTTCTGAAAAATTCAGTATGTTCAGGATGATGCATCAAATTGCTAGCACCTATAGGACCACAATTTACCCAATCTCTCAAGCACAAGAATTCAGAGACGCAAGCATATACTGTTGGAGCAGTTAAAAATAAAAAACAATCAGTACAAGGTTTATGAAATATTAAGAAATGAAAGAAGGAAACGGTCATGCCAGCTCCTTTTGACACAAGGTAGAGTTTCAAATACATGCTTGCAGAACAACAAAATTCCCTCCCTACCTTATCATAGCATTGAAACTCTCCTAGTTCACGTGAGCGCCAAGCCCATCTTAGCTTCTTGGAAGGGCAAGAAGGATACCGTAACTCACCAGCAGGACCCATTCCTACTTGGATTCCCTGCACAAGAAATAACCATAATAATGAAAACCCAATTTAGAGATCAAGAGATCTGCAATTTTACACTGACTGACTAACTTATAAAAAAAATTTACGCAGACTGACACAGAAATATCCTGAACTATAATGGTATTTTCTTACTGTAATTATAACACCAAGTGAAGGTCTAAAAGTGTCTCTGAAGTTCCTCAAAAAATCTGTATATGCTTGGACTGGTGATTGCCCACGCAGAACAGGAACAATATCACATCTCAGGGAAATATATTCCATATTTCTTCTTCCAAATCTGTCAGAATATGTTAAATCTGGATCTTTAACCATCTCTTGACCACCCACTGAGGGAGAGGAATCCTTCAACACAGAAGAAGAAAATTCAATGTTTACTACATATAAGCAGAAGAATGTTAACAGATAAATATGAAGCAAAATAACTAAAATTTTAAGCCGAATTTTCTATCAAAAAATTTAAAACCAAATTTATGCCTTGAGACAAGCAACTACAAGATCAAAGAACAGCAAAACTAAGTTAAGATCATTTTTTTACCACCTACTATTTGAAAGAACCTGATCAGATAATTTAGAACTCAAGCTTTATGAGATTCCTCTTACTCTGAAAAATCAATGGACAAAATGTCAAGATTATTAAGTTAAAAAGTTTAAACCCCGGAAGAATACATGAGGGCATGGTAATTTGGAATGCACACAGGAATAAATCTGGAACCCAACAAATAAATCAAAGTAATCCTTTGTAATTGATTCAATGGCATAAAACCCAGAAAAAGGCATCAAAGCCTTTCCAATACCCACTGAACACAGAACAGCCACAGCATTGCTATTTTTTAAGCTACACCACTAACTTGATGCCTTTAACTGCATGATAGGGTGACTGCAAGCAACACTTTCAGAGGAATTAGCTGAGCTACGAGTCCCTAAATATGCCTCGCAGAACATGTACCATGATTTGACTAGTGCAGTTCCACAACCAAATGAACCTTACAAGGGAAACTCCCTATGCAAAATCAACATAATCACATAATTTAGACTATTTATGCTATTAAACTTGCCATGACTTACCAAATACCATTTGATCAATTCATATGACCCATAAACATCAAACCATGTATATAAGTCATTCTTATTTCTTATTTCTTATTTCTTTTGGATGTACGATAACTCGCATGAATATTTCTTAGCTAAACCAACCATATCATTCTTGATTTTCTATCATCAGTTTCATAATGTAGAAGAGATTAGTGTATTCTTAATTGATATCATAATATCATTTTCTTTTTTATGATAAGTATTATAAAGACACCAAAGGGGTGCAACCCAAATACAAAAGCTAAATAAAAGAAAGGAGCTCCACAAAATCTACGAGGTCTTCCTCATTTACAAAGTAGTTACTTCTGAACCAAAAAGTAATGGCATTAAACCATCCACCCCTAGTGAACTCTATTGACCTCTCAACACTATCAAAAGCCTTCTATTTCTTTTTTTCCACACGACCCAAAAAATAGAAAGGGGAAGCAATGAATAAGCCCAAACTTCATCACAAACGAAATTGGTCACCACTAAGAAACCCCCAAGACAAGATAGGACATTTCCCATACATGCCTAGCCAACAAGCAACACAACAAATGATGATTAACGGATTCCATCATTCCTATGCAAATATAACACCGATTAACAAGCACCTTTCCTCACTTTTGTAAAATGCCCATCGTTAGCCTCTCTTCTGTAATATCATGAACGTATCAAGCTATCTATTCATTTTACCTAAAACTGCAAAAAGAAATTATGGAGAAAAATTACCAAAGTATTTAACCGCTATTTAAGCAGCTTAGGCATTGCAGCATCACCTTGGGAGTCCTAATCAAGAAGACATGTCAAAACAAAAATAGAGATAATGATGCAACAAACGTATCGGCACTGATCATGATTGAAAACTTCCTAAAGAGTATCTCGTGGAAGCGTATCGGCACTACCTTAATTGAATCAGAGTAACATCACTCCACGGATTTAGAGAAAAGTACCCTAATAATGCTAAATAAACTTCCATGTCTCACAGCTATGCAGTAAATGGTTTATATGATGATAATTAGCATTACATATCAAATAGATGCACTGTATATATGTGTTAATGGCCAATTGGAAGCGTTGCAAGAACAATGATAAGACAAGAAAGCTCGGATCAAGATGATGAGATTAAAATGAGTACCAATAGTTTAACTGTATTCATGGCATTATAATGAGTGAAAACATGAATTGAAGATTCAACTCAAGTCCAAATAGTTGCGGCAAGGCACATGTCAGGTGAGTTGACCAACTCAACAAAGTCAAATAGTGGCCAAATACATTAATGTGACGACAATAAAATAGACTTGATTCTTTGGAGAAATGAAATGAAGGTTAATAAGCATGTATTCTTAAATGTCCAAATGCAATTTAAAATGGTTAAAAAAACTCTAATGAGAATGTACTTCCAATAGCCGATATTTTATATGAAACCCAATATAAGTCGAATCAACCTACATGAGTAGACGAAACCACTGAATCAACCAGTTGTACAACCCTAAACTACAATACACTTGACAAGAAAAAAACAACTCCAGTATACTGTCAAAAAAAGCATAAGATTAACATACTGTCAAAAGAAGCATAAGATTAACACACTGTCAAAAGAAGCATAAGATTAACATGAGGACGGCTATGTTGTACAGTTTCTACCGCTCTATAATCCCTATCAATTTCAAAATATATCAAAGACAAGCTATGAATCGAGCATGCAGAGAACAGAAAAGCCACCTAAAGAGACATACTAAATAGGCAAACAGATAACAGAGTCCAGACTCAGAGTAGTTTCATTCTATAATTTAGTTAATAAAAACTGAAATAATCTATCCCACTTGTTCAGAATGTCACGAATATGTAATGTATACAGGAGCAGCTTTTGCTGGACAGTTTGAGATCCCAAATATGCAGCCAATCCAACTTTTTTTTTGAAGCCGTAAATCACTAAATACTTCATTATACATATAAAGAAAGCCTACCATGATTCCAAATGAAACATTCAAGAAACATCAATGTTCCTATCACAATTACTTAAAACAATTAAACCCATCACAAGAAACCATCAAATCCAAAAAAGAATAAAAAATTATTTAAATAAAAAAACACCTTAATCAAATTAAATTAAACAAAAAGAAAGAAAGAAAAAGAAGAAACCGCACCAATGAGATCCCCGGGGCCAGTGCCGTAGTGGCGAAACGCCATGACGACTCGGACCTTCAAGCCGCAGCTCCTAACCAGAGCCACAAGCTCCTCGTAGCCTTGCCAGTTGTAAGCTCCAGCCTGCTCCCTCTCCACCAGGACCCACCACACCTCCACCACCACCCCCTCCACGCGGGCGGCAGCCAGAGCACAGAAAGACTGCATCATAGCTTTCCGCCTCCGCACAAGCCCCGCTGGGGCCACCGCGTCCACGGGAAGCTTCACGAACACCGGCGAGCCCCTTCTCCTCCCCCAGGCCGCAAACCCGTGCTGCAGCTTGTACTGTACGTCCCCGTTGTCGGGAGATACCGAGCCGCCCACGCCCGAAGACTTGGACGAGTTGAGCAGGGATGAGACGGCGAGTCGACAGCGATTCAGCGAGTCAGTTGTGGACCGTTTCGAGCGAGCAAATGCCACGGAGGGGAAGCGAGTGAGGCGAGTCGACTCGGCGCGAGTACAGCAGAAGGAAGCTGAAAAGCTTGGCGTTGATGGAGACGCGATCGCCATTGAATGAGGAAATTTACAGTAAGGGTTAGGGCTTTGGTCTGAAATCTTGGTGCCTTTTTTCTTGCAGAAATTTAGAGAGAGAGAGTTAACGAGACGACTATACTGTGAAGAGAAAGCGTACGAGCTCTGCAGGGCCATCACATTTCTCGTGAAAATGTGATATTATCAGTGAAGCAAGTACACAGTTTTATGGCTTGTCAAAATGTTTGCGTACGTGGAGCACAGTAATTGGTTCAGACCAGATGAAAAGTATGATTGTCTGATGGGTAATACGTGATAATACGACAACAGTCTATAATGGCCGTTAAAACTTTTTTCAGTGTTTTGCTTAGGCGTTGAGGGTTAATGCGTGCTGGAACCTTACAAGGAAAATGTCCATTTTTGCTAATTTGCGTGAACCCTCAACTGAATGTTAGACGAGTCCAAGTACAGAACTCCCAACATCACATGTATTTGCCAGGTAATGACTTTGAAATGCTCCCCCAAATCCAAATAGAAAATGAAATAATAACAGCGAACTAATTACATAACATCAGCATTTGAAGATAGTGGCACGATCTGATTACTATCATTTCGGGGAGGAAAAACATTTGAAGACGGTGAAAAAATTATGGCAACCCATAGATAAATATCAAACTGAACCTATTCTAATCACACTTAGGTGCACATGTCAGGTTATGGTGATTCACACATGAAGATCATATGTTGGCCTGAGCTCATGGCTACATTGCCACATGCTCACAAATAAAACATTGTAGACCCACGGGCCACGTCTTTGCACCTCTGAAGCTCACATGAGGCCCATGATTACTTGTGCCTATTCGCATTTTTATAACGTGGTGCGCCCTGTAACACTACTAGCTCACAGATGCAAGCTTCTACGAATTCACTGTACAGATTTCTCATGTACACAACCAAAAGGGATTATTGCACTTTAACTAAAACCTGACAAAATCTAAGGGAAGTCAAATGTGTTGAATTTAATATCAACTAACTGGACAATGAGATATCACGAATAACATAAAACAAATAACATTATGAAGAAAATCTATGTTTAGCTATCAAACACAGCTGCGAGAATGCATAACCATACTGACGCATGAGGCGCTACATAGCCAACCCTAAAGAAACTGCAAAACTATGCAACAATAGCTAGATAAAAGTACATGAACAAATAAGAGCACCAGATTGAACTTTTACTGGATGAACTTTCTATAAATATTGTAATTATGAAACGGAATGACAAATGCATGACATGGCTGCCCATAAATTATGTGGTTGTAGCCAAACCCACACGATGAGCAAGTATACAGAATGACAACATATGGCAAGAGCCCAAACTCTGCCAATGGAGATATAACAATGCAATAATTTACGACACCAAATTCTGGTGAGAGAAAGAAAAGAAAAAGGAGGCCAAAGCAAGGAGGAAAAGGAAAAAAAAATTAAGGTTTTATGACTGCTACTAAAGTGCCCCAACTCCTGAACCATATCTGCTGCACCAGCCTCTCCAAAAAAACAGCTATCACCCACCCACTGGAGACATTGGGTGTAACAAGGGTCTCTCCTATCTCAATCTTCCCAAACCCCAAACACGCTTCCCTTCTTCTTTAACCAGAAGTTCATCTATTTCTGCCAAGTTAGCAGAGAACTTAAGGGTCAGCACTGCTGAATTCCTCCATGCAAAGGAAAACAAAAAATAAAAATACACAAAAAACCAAATCCGCGCTGCAGATGAGAAATACTTATAGCTAAACGAACCAAACATCTGCACCCAAAAATGGTGATGACCTAAGGTTTAGAATCCCAGACCCAGCTTGACACACCCAAATGCATGCAAGATCTAAAGCATAAGGAGTAGCCGGTGCCTCAATAAGAAATAGCACGACTGATGGCCAACTTGGCCCATTCAGCAGATTCCTTAACCATACGATCATCTGATGACAAACATTCATTTAGAAAATCTTTGCTTGAGACTGACTGCTGAATCAAAGAACCTGCATTACTACCCAGTGTATCTGCTAAATCTCCGAGGACCCCAATCGCTGTCTTAACCACAGTATCATCCCTATAGAAAACGCAACAAAAAAGAATGTGAAATTAAAATTTTCAGCAAAAAATTAAAATAAACAAATAAATAAGATATTGATCCTGCAGAACTTACATATCTTTCTCCATGTACAAACTATCTAAGAACTGAAGAATATGAGGTGCATACGGCATCAGCAGCTGTGTCTTTGGAGAGCCCTTGAAACCTTGAAAAATCCCAGAGTATGCCTCCAGGATTCCATTTCTCAGAGAATTGGTGTACTCTATCATATCATCATCAGCATCTGATATATGCACTGTTACATTGATTGCCTCCTGAAGCATGGGCATAGCATAGACCAAGTATTTCTCAAATTGTTCCCCGATGGCCAAAGCAATGTCACCGAAACAAGAAAAGATGGGAGGCTTCACAGATCGATGCAACTGATTGCTTGACAAATCTTTAAGGAGTTGGGTCATAATCCCATCACAATATGGCAATATTTTATCTTCCAGAGCCCTGCATATATCCCCCACCACACCAACAGTGATTGCACAGACCTGATAATCCTCAAAATTTTGCAAACCAATTTCCAGATACTTCAAAAATTCTGGCATGTACTTTGCAAAATCAGAGCCAGATGCATAGGCAAGAGCTCCAATGGCAAGCATCGCCTCCTCATGAGCGGTGGCACTTTGGCAAGCAAAAACTCTCAAAAAAAGGCCCATCATCTGGTCAGCATACTGCATTAAGACGTATTTTGTTTGCTCGGATGATCCTAGCTTCTGTATAATGACCTGCAAACAACCACAGAGAAGGCCCTGTAATTCATTCTGCCTCTCCTTCTCGTCAGATGAAAGCTTCTGCCCCTCAAGAGTCTGGTGAAGTTCCATCATAATGAGCGGAACTAATTGCATCACCATCGGAGTTGTCTCCTCAGTAGAACACCTCACAACTTCATTTAAAGTCTCATAAGCTGCAGTTCGGAGACGTGATTCTCCTGCATCTTCTCGGTGAGTTACAGTGAGAAGAGCCTGAATAATCTCCTGGAAATAGGGAGCTAGTTGGGAGGATGATGCTCCTCCATCCTCATAACCTTGGGCAAGGAAATAGAGAGCACCGCATGCTTTCTCAGCGACATTTGGAACATCTCTCATGCTGTGAAGCAGAACAGTAATAATCTGCTGGCAATTTGCTTGGGTAATTATGGACATCTCCAAAGCAGACCCATGTAGGAACTCGAACATTCTTCCAAGAGTCCATGCAGTGGTGTCCTTAACATGGTTATTTGGATCTTTCATGAGGGCATTAAGCATAAAGTTCAGAGAAACATTAACAAGAGGTATGAGCTTCTCAGGTGATGGACCTTCTAGAATAGAACCAAACGCATAAGTGGCTGCCTCTCTTTGCCTCCAATCAGGTTTGGTTATATTCTCTTCAACGAATGGCATAACAAGTGTAACAATATCATCTCCAACTGTCCGTGCAACCAAACCCAAGCATGTGCCACCAGCCATCGAAATATTCCAAGCCCCTTCATCCTGATCTTGATCCTCTTCCTGCTTAAGTAGGGTCTCCAATAACATGGGAACAAGAACAGGAAGTGCCTGTTTAATGAAGTAAAAGCAAGGTATGTCAGAATCCCCACTAAAATCACCTCCATATTCTTCCAGTATGTCTATCTCCTCATCACAAATTGAACTCCAGAACTCAATGGCCTGAAGAGCAACTGGTTCCTCATCTTCTTTAACAACCTTTGCAGTAATGTTGAAAATATCTTGAATATAGGGAGCCAATTTCTCATAGTAGGTTGATGATATGGCAACCAAACACTCAAAAGCCGCCTGTCGAATCTTCAGTTCTGAAGAGAAAGTAGCCTCACAAACAACTCTCATGATATAGTCACGTTCCATGTCATTAGAGAAATTTGCCTGAGTAAAACCAAGGGCATTATACAATGCTCGTGTAGCAGCAAGTCTGACATCATTATTACTCTCAGAGGAGTTCATCCCCTGAACCACAGCTGTAAGTATCTTATTTACATGATCCTGATCTATGACAGCTGGGGAGACTTCTTCACAAATGTACCCAAGAGTTTCAAGTGTTGCCTGCTTCATCTGAGCTGGAAGCTGATGAATATTCGACAATAATGTTGGTAGAAGTTCTGGCCACTGTTTATGTGGCAACTCAATACCTGCTACCTTTGCAATGACTTGTGATGCAGTTGATCGAGCTTCATGAGCAGGAGAAGAGAGTGTCTTTAACAAGAATGTTCTGATCTGGGCCTTCACAGATGAGTCCAATAACAACCACCTCTGCTCAAGCTCAGACTTCCGATGTTGTTCTTTCGCATCCAATGCATTCTTTAGAATCAAGCCTGCCAATTTACGACTATCAACAGGCTTCTCGTCATTGGCCAATTCCACAGAAAGAGAATGCAAAAAACTTGGAAGGTTTTGCTCCTGAAATTGTTTTATGTTCTCTTCTGCATGCCTACGGACGGTGCTATCTATTGCTTGTGCGTTTAATAGAATTTGGGTGACTTCCATCGCCATTTGAATCTGAAAATAAAGCATCCAATAAATTAGTAAGATAAGAGTATGTGTTTATACTACCTCAAATTCATGAAGAAAAAAAACAAATTGTAAACCCATGAGTTGCATGACTTACCACAAAAACAAACAGATAATGTTACAGAAAACTACCACATGCCAAAGCACTTATAGTCAAAGAAAGTAGGTGGGAAATAACTAAGTACTTAATAAAAAAGACGAAATAACTAAGACATGGCTGGCACAAAGCAGAAAAGTAGAAGTCCAGATCATGCAAAGTATTGCAAACAAATCATCTTACTAATGAAAGCAACTGCGTTGCTATTATATATACTCTTATGGGAATGAAACTGCAAATCAAATATCAACTACTAATTATGAGTTGAAGTAGGAAATGAGAGAAAAATTAGTTCCGAATCAGATTAAAAAGTTATTCCAGTTGAACCTGACTCGGCAACTGAGGCAACTCTTTCCTCTATCGCAGCACCATAGATTAATCATGTGCACCAAGCAATATATAAAGGACATATTTTTCCCTTCTATGCATTGGTCAAACATGCAACAGATGCATCGGAATTATGTGAAGGAACCAATCCACATACGTGACGCAAAACAATATACTTAAAAAAATCTAATAGAAACAAAGAAGAAAGAAGCACTTTGAGCTCAATGATACTAAAGCAAAATAATCAAACAACTAAGTTCTTCCTTTTTCGTTCCTATAAGAACTCTCACAAGTCACAAATTGATAGTTGCAAGGCAGGATACCTAACTTTAGTGCAATCATCTATCAGCTTTGATAGCATCATGATCGAAGTTAGACTAATAATGACTGCTCGGCTGAAAACAAAACAAATTAAGATCAAACCTTAATCTAATATTCTATTGTATCCTGTTGAACTCCTTTCCATGAGAGAAGGAATCAGCTCTCATTTGCCTCTTCTTCTTTTTTTCCTTTTTCCGCTTTTCAAATAGTGAACAGCTTAAGATGTTCATCTCAAATAGTGAAACATTATAGTTAACGAGATTTGGTTATTCCAGATAAATCATCTTGTCCTACGTTTTCCTGAGCAACCAAACAGTGCATAAGTAATTCATTGAAATCAAATCAATTAATTACCAGTAAAATCAACGCAAAAACAACAGTGATCCCTAATAACATAACAAACTTACTGCAAAACAATACGCAACAACTATCCAGATCAAGCCGCAAAACAAAACGCGAGGAGCAATTAGATTACAAAAAAAGGTACTTACCCCGAGTTAGTGAGTTGACTCGGAGAAACAGGGTCAAAGATCGTTTCGATATTGGATTGAGAAGAGAAAATGAAGGAAATGAAGAAACAGCAGCGGCGACTCTGAAACCCTAGCAGAGTGACAAAAGCATCAATGTAAAAACTTTCTGGATTTAAAAATAGGCTTAAATGCAGTTTGCCCCCAAGGTTTCGGGTCCTTTCACTTTGACACCGAAGCTTAAATTCTAGCACATTGACATCTAACATTGTAAAATTGTTGCAATCACTCCCCTCTCTCCATTTCCGTCTAAATTAGTAACAGAATTAAATAAATAATTAAAAAATAAAACTGTAAAGTTAAAAGGCTAAAGTATTTTAAAATATAAATAAAAAATATATCGAAATTAAAAAAAATCATAATTCCTTCTCTAACCTATTATCTTTTTATCTTTAGTGGCGTTGTAATCACTTGCTTCCGTTTATTTTTATCTAAATGAATAAGATAATTAAATAAATAATTAAAAATTGAAATTAAAAATTAAAAAGCTTGTAATTTAAAATTTAAAGCAAAAATATATAAAAATTAAAAAATTCTAATTCCTTATCTAGTTTATCATCTTCTCTTCTACATCATTGCACACCCTTTTCCTTTTTGTCTGCTCAATCTTCAAGCAACATAAAAATTTATTTTGACACTAACAATTGTTTATTGAAAATGTAAACAAGACATGATAAATCTAAATATCATCTAAACAAATCACAATTTTCAGACAAAAAAATGAAAATCAAAGTAAATGATGGACTGCATATTATAATGAAAATGAAGCATATAATTCACGCATTTAAATAATATTATATCTAGAACAAACCAATTTTTTTCAAATAACGTGTTATTTTCATTACTAATTTAAACGAAAATGGACATAATAGAATGATTGAAATGATTTTTCAACTGTCTATATACTACAAATTAAACGTCAGAGGTAAAAGTGCAAGGACTCCAAAACTTTGGGGGCAAAGTGCAAAACAAGAAATGAAAAGCAAGAAACAATCTGAGATTTTGTAAGGGATTTCCAGGTGGTCTCACGCGAGATATTTAGAGCGTGATGGCGTAGCTGATTTATTGGAGTTGGGGACCTGGACCCACTGGAGCGCCGACTAGAGAATGCTATGATCTGATTGGTTGAGGATCGTGCACGCGTCTGATTAGTTGCGTGGGATTGAAACGGCAAAGTAATATCATCACCGTTATCATTTCAGTTGTTCATTTATTTTGTACTTCTGGGATTGATGGTGCAGGAACCCGTAATTATTGTTCTTTAAATACTCACACGGTTACCTTTCCTGCACTTCTTTCAAAAGAATAAATTAATAAAATTTAAAAAATAATCTATATTGGTTGGGCTAAATTTTGGGAATAATCATATTCAACCCATCATTTTGAACTACGTTTTTTTTTTATTTAACCCAGCATCGATTAAAGTCAAATTTTATTTTAATTCATTTAAATTTTGATCTAATCTCATCACCTCGAGCTTTTTATAAATTTGAGTTTACATCATTGGATCAATGTTTTATTTCTTTTATTCAACTGTTATAAATTTGAATTATCGAAATCAATATTTCGTTAAAATAAATGATCAAAACTCTTTTGAAATGTATTTATCATTTTTTTTTAATATTTTTTATTTTCAAAAAAACTTTAGTTATTTAAATAGCACACATATTTTTAATAGGGAAATATTTTTTATTTATGGGTAATGTGGTCGATCAAAGTAACAATAACATATTTTTACATAATTTTATTGTTCCTCGTATATAAAATTATATTTAAACATAAACTTCGTAACAAGACAAAAATAAAATAAAAAAATATATCACTTACAATTCGAATAGGATAGGTTATCAATTACTCTATTTAAGATGCTTTATACTATTATGGAGATAATTAAGTTCTATCGGTGCAAAAATCTCATTACTGTGTTACCCAATATACAGCAGTTTAACATTCTGTTCTTCTTTGTTGCTCAATGATATATGTAACATTGAGCCAAAGCTCCACCATACCATCTTTTCTCTCTTTCTCTCTCTCTCTCTCTATATATATATATATATATATATATATATATATATATATATATATATATATATATATACATACGCGCATGAAATGAGGATGAAGAATAAAATGTCAATGTAAGAAGTAGTTGTGTCTTTTTATGGGATTTTGGATTTGAGAGTTATAAGCCTACTAATTGGTAAAGTTAGGGGTAAAAAATTAACGCAACAACTAGTGGCTTAATCTCGTAATAACAGGCTAACGGTTAGTTTGATCAGGACTAATGCACCCATATATTTTTATTTATTATTTTTAAATTAAAATATACAACAAATATCTCTTCATTTTAATAAAAATAGTAATAAAGTAAATCGTATGATCAAAAATGGACAATTGTGCATAATAAAAATAGCGAAATCTCGAATTTTATTTGGTAATCAATAATTTATACTAAAGGCAATAGTGAACTGAATTATGGTTGTTTAGGGGAAACAAGAGATTACAATGTATACAAAAATTTAGGTATCTCATTGAACTTTAAAGCTAACACGTTACGACATTGTGTTTTACCTCGGATTCATGAGTGCTCTAAAGAGTTAACTCATATTCTCATAAGGAGCGACCCCACCTCCATCCTTGTATAGGTGAAATTCATCATGCTTATGTAAATAAAACATCACGTTCATAATGAGCCATATATTTTATTAAGAGTCTTAAACTCAACCACATTATCGTTATAGGATAAGTACACCTACACCTTAAGAATAAATATAAAGTTATTTACTCATATGGTGCACTTTTCACCCAATGACTTCTCTGATTTATTATTCCCATTCAAAACACAATTATTAGGATCTCCGATCGGTATCTTCATATAATGTTTCATATTTTTTGGCTTACGTCTCATCCAATTCGATGTAATCTAAAACTTTATGACTCTAACAAAAAATGTTATATATTATTTTTTTTTTAAATATTTGTTTGTTTTAGTAAGCGGTAAAATCTCACATTTTTTCCCAGACCAACCTATTTTCATGACTCAAATTGAACTCATGTATTCATCTTTTGGTGGATTTCTCTTAAATTTCCACCTATAAAAAACTTCATTCACATGTAAAGTCAGTGAAAGTTTGCAATTTTAATATCACCATGATCACAAGAAAATATCACTCAACATACCAAAATTACATCACAATAATGCCTTCATGGGCTAATTATTCATCAACAAGCAAATCACGATATAATAAGTGATAAAAGACTCCACTTGTATTTCAATGTACAAAACGTGTCATTAAGAAACACATATGATAAATTGGCGTGAAAATTTTCTCAAAATATAATGTGAATGTTCTTTTTTATTTCACATTTATCACAAATTAATAACTTCACCATTTTTTTCATTGAAAAATCAATTTAATTAAAGGAAAAACTCCCACATGAAATAAATTCCTTTGATTCACAAAATAATAACTAGAAAAATGAAAAGCACATTTTCTCCCAACATTTATGAATTCTCAAATAACTCGTTTTTCTTATTAAATCCTCTGTATTATTTTATAGTATAGAAAGAATAAACTCATAACTAGAGGTGCCATATACACCAACGCATTTGAGGCAACGAATCTTTTTTTTTTTCCACTTGAGGCAACGAATCTTGAATATAGGAATCACGTACTCTCTCTCTCCACACATTAACAAACTAAAACTTGCCCAAAATATTTACCGATCCAAAAAAAAAAACTTGCCCAAAATAAAATACCGTTTATCCATGGGTATAATGGTTGACCGAAATAATAAGAGTGTACTTTCATATAATTTTAAACTTTGAAGAACCAACTTCTAAACTAAAACAACATATCCAACAAAATCAATGAGATTGGCCCCATACGAAATATTAACAAAAATAATTTACATATAAATAATATTGCGTTTTTACTTAGGGACGCGAATAAGTTAAATATGCCAATAAACATCATGCTTGTGGATTTTATCTATTAAACATAAAATTTATAAACATCAGTGATGTACATATAATTTAATTAGGGACGCGAAGAAGTTAAACATGCCAATAAACATCATGCTTGTTGATTTTATCTAAAAATAAATTAGCATTAAACATAAATTTATAAACGTCAATGATGTGTTAATTTAATAATATTTAAGATCAAACATTACTATTCAATAAAATTCACTTAATATATCAAATATATAAATTCGTAACTAAAAATAATCACTTTAGGTATGATTTAATAAATATTTTATCAACGGTTTATAACTTATTAAATTTTGTTCGAAAAATCAGAGCTTAGATTGTAAATTAAAATTTACTAGAACATGCCAATTTTTTTTTTGTAATCTTAATATTTTTTTATAAATACATGTTAGATGACAAAGTCACTCTATTTAATTTCACTGCTATTAAAAAAATCAAATTAAACTTTGAGAATTTTATATAAATTTTATAATAAAAACACAGCATATTACTATGTGTAAAAATTGATATAATGTAAATATCATTCCATTGACATAATGCATATATTAATATAAATATCATTTCAACATATATTTATATATTAATATTTTAAAATTTTAAAAAATGTTGTTTGGGACTGTTGAAAAGTAGTTATATTAAACAATTTGTTCATAATAAAAAATAAAAAATAGAAAGATGTTTCAAAAAGTTTCTTAAAAAAATATCACGCTTGGTTTTTATATTTGAGCTTAATATCAACATTGCCTCGTGTGTTTTGGCATTTGTAATAATTTGCTTTTAGGTTTTAAAATTGATCAATCTCGTTTTTTTAATTCCAAGGGTGTTTTAAATTGCTCCTTTTGTCTAAAAGGTTTATTTATTCTGTTATAATTTATTTGAAAAACCAAAATTGCCCTAAACAAATGATATTCATTTTTTTTTTTGTTTTGTCTTGTTTTATCTATATGTTGATGATTGTGTATGAAACATAGATTCACTAAATGATTGATAATTTGAAAGAGGATTGTTTTAGATATATATTTTTTTATATTTTAATTTTGATAATTTCGGTTTTTTGTCAAATTTAACTATTTTTAAATGGATGTGATCATTTGATACCCAAAAATTGCAAAGAGATACTAATACATTTTAAAAACGAGAAGACAATTTATTATAAGTACCAAAACATACGGGTTATATGCAACAATATTCTTGCCATTTATAGGTCTAGGTATAATTTTGTTATCTTTTGAATAAAGATAAAAAGATATATAAAAAATACGTGTTTATATGAAAAATACATCATATTCCCATAATTTAAATTGATTATTGAAAATAAAGATTTAAATATGTAAATATATGTTTTTAGTTAAAGTTTAATTAAGATTTGTGTACTGTTTTAGTTAACTATTGATTAAGATTCATTTATGTAAGTGTATACTTGGAATGTAAGTGTTTTAAAAAAAAAAATTATATAAATAATGGGTGTTTTTTATACTTATCTCAAAAGAAGAAAAAAAGTATGTGCAAGGACACCTCCGAAAATAAACGGCCAGGATCCTCCCAACAAGAGATCCAATTTCATTGGCTATTTGCATCCGTCCTCCATACCTGATTGGTCCACGTCACCAGAGATGACGTTCTCTCCGTTTGCTTCTATTTTATTTGAAGACTTGCACGTAAGACGCGGACACTAGACGTAAATCTCCCACTCTATAAAAGCGTCAAACCCATCACGCTCGATTCTACTGAAACCAGAAAAAAGCCTCCTTCAAAAAAACAGTTCCTTCCGCTTCGAGAGAGAACGGATAAGTGATTCACAGATACAGAGAGAGGTAGAAAAAGAAGTGTGATTTAGAGAGAGGGAGGGGGATTACACGCGCGATGGCTGGCTCATGGAGAGTACGCGGGTCTCTCGTTGTACTAGCAATCGTCTTCTTCGGTGAGTGAATTTCTTTGTTCGAGATTCGTTTTAGATCTGATCCTTTTAGATTTTTGTTTGTTCGAGAGTGAATGTGGTAGATCTGGTTTTGTTTCGACTGTTGTAGATGTTGTTTGGGGATTTGTTTTCAGCTCGAAAATCGATACATGCTCGTCAGGTTCCAGTTATATATTGGATCTGATAAGATTATGTGATGTACTAGATCGTGTGATGATAAATTACGGAGATATTGAGAACTTAACGGTTTCTTGATTGGTTTGAAGATTGCATCTGTTTCGTTGAAATGTTCCTAAGATTGTTTGGGATACGTGTTTGTTTCTTTTATTGTAGTTTGCTTCTTGTGTTTGTTTCATACAAACTGGAGGGGAAAAGAACAATTTAGTAGAATTTTGAATATCTCTTTAATGATGTTTTGAATTTATATTTTTTTTGATTTACTAGAGTTTAATCGAGCATAATGAGTGTTACTAGGCTTAGTTGATGAATTTTTGTCCTGCGAGTTCCTAGTATTTTATTGAGATCAAAATTTTACTGTTGCTTGTATTAAAAGGTAGCAACTGTTTGGAGGTTTTCTGCTAATGTTGTTTTACTCAATTTGAGGGGATTTTGGTTCATTCATCAAATCATTGTCAGTTATGGTGATCATACTGATTAAATCTTGAAACGTGGAATAATTATGGCATGATGAGTTCGTTTATTTTACTTGCTAATAACATCAATAAACTAATCGTGGTAGAATATTTTTTTAGTAGTTATGTCCTTCCTGGAATAGACAAATGTGATTTTTCCAGAGTTTACCAATTTGTATGTTGCACCTTGAAAATCTCTACAAACTTCATCAGTAATTTTTTCTTTCGATTTGGTACAGTTGATTTATGGTAACTTATTGTACCTCAAAATCATATCATCTTAACTTAAAGTTTCTGGCAATAGCTCTTGTATTGTCAGAGGTCACCTCATCTATTGCTCTAAGTTATAGAGCAATAATTATGGTACTACTGTAATTGACATTTGGAAGTCATATATTCCGTTTTAGTTATGGAGTTTTTTTTCATCTCTGCAATGGTGTTTTATATTGGAACTAACTAGGTCAAGTCTGCGTTACAGGATGTCTCTTTGCAATTTCCATTGCAAAAGAGGAAGCCACCAAGTTGGGAACAGTCATTGGGATAGACCTTGGGACAACTTATTCTTGTGTTGGTGTTTACAAGAACGGTCATGTTGAAATAATAGCCAATGACCAAGGGAACCGTATTACCCCATCATGGGTTGCTTTCACCGACGGTGAGAGGCTGATTGGTGAGGCTGCAAAGAACCAGGCTGCTGTAAATGCGGAGAGGACCGTCTTTGATGTCAAGAGACTTATTGGAAGAAAGTAATGCATCTTTCTGAATATGTTGATAAATGTTTGTTTGAGTTGTCGAGTAATAATGCTTATATTTTGACAGGTTTGAGGACAAAGAGGTCCAGAGGGACATGAAACTTGTTCCGTATAAGATTGTGAATAAGGATGGCAAGCCTTACATTCAAGTAAAGATTAAGGATGGTGAGACCAAGGTATTCAGCCCTGAGGAGATCAGTGCCATGATTCTGATTAAGATGAAGGAGACAGCTGAAGCATTCCTAGGGAAGAAGATCAAGGATGCTGTTGTCACAGTTCCTGGTAATCACAATGTTACTTAAAGATTTTCGCATTTTGGAGGAATTTATTATTCATTTGTCTTTGATTCTTCCTCAGTGTATCTTATCACTCTATTAAATGTGCAGCGTACTTCAATGATGCCCAAAGGCAAGCCACCAAGGATGCTGGTATTATTGCTGGGCTTAATGTTGCAAGAATTATTAATGAACCAACAGCTGCTGCCATTGCCTACGGTTTGGACAAGAAAGGCGGCGAGAAGAACATCCTTGTATTTGACCTTGGTGGTGGGACATTTGATGTCAGCATATTGACAATTGATAATGGTGTTTTCGAGGTTCTTTCCACAAATGGAGACACTCATTTGGGAGGTGAGCGTTTCTTTCTTTACTCTTTGCTTTTACTTTTCTCATTATTAGTTTTTCTATGTTTTTTCTGTAGTCATTTCTAAGGAAGGCAATACTAATGACAAACATTAACTTAATAGTTGCGCTTTGATTTGACACTGACCTAGAAAAGAACAAGCTTGTTGAATATTGTTTCTGATTATTGCATTACTAGTAAATGTTCTAATGTTGTGCTGATGGTTTACTCTATTGCAGGTGAGGATTTTGACCAAAGGGTTATGGAGTACTTCATTAAATTGATAAAGAAAAAGCATGGAAAGGATATCAGTAAGGACAACAGGGCTCTTGGAAAGCTCAGGAGGGAAGCTGAGCGTGCCAAGAGAGCTTTGAGCAGTCAGCACCAGATCCGTGTGGAGATTGAGTCACTTTTTGATGGTGTCGATTTCTCTGAACCACTTACCAGAGCTCGCTTCGAAGAGTTGAACAATGATTTGTTCAGAAAGACCATGGGCCCTGTTAAGAAGGCCATGGAAGATGCTGGACTGGAGAAGAATCAGATTGATGAGATTGTTCTTGTTGGTGGAAGCACTAGAATTCCAAAGGTTCAGCAGCTTCTTAAGGATTACTTTGATGGAAAAGAGCCAAACAAGGGTGTGAACCCCGATGAGGCAGTTGCTTTTGGTGCTGCTGTACAAGGAGGCATTTTAAGTGGGGAGGGTGGTGATGAGACCAAAGGTAACCTTTTCATCTTCTGTTAGTATGCAGGTTATTGTGATAACTGATTTAGTTGACTGTTTGAATGAACTGTGACTAATGTGAATGTGGCATGACTGATGCAGATATTCTTCTTCTGGATGTGGCTCCTCTCACTCTTGGTATTGAAACTGTTGGTGGGGTGATGACCAAGTTGATTCCAAGAAATACCGTTATCCCAACCAAGAAATCTCAAGTTTTCACTACTTACCAGGATCAGCAGACCACTGTCTCGATTCAGGTATAATTCTTTTACGCTTAATTGCCTTTCAGCAGATTGAGTTGGAACTTGGTCCATTGCCCCAGTGAAGAAGTGTGCTTGGTCACTTGTATAATGTTGGAATGCTTTAATCTTACTTGGGTTGCTTTTGGTTTGATATCAGGTCTTTGAAGGTGAAAGGAGTCTCACAAAGGATTGTAGGTTGCTTGGGAAATTTGATTTAAGTGGAATCCCTCCAGCCCCAAGGTCTGCTTCTTTCTTTTGGTATCTCTTTAACATCCCGTGTATTTTTTTTTTCTAGAACTTGGTTAACTTTGATCCCTAAATTGAGCAGGGGAACCCCTCAAATTGAAGTTACATTTGAAGTAGATGCAAATGGTATCCTAAATGTCAAGGCAGAAGATAAGGGTTCTGGGAAATCAGAGAAGATCACCATCACAAATGACAAGGGCCGTTTGAGTCAGGAGGAGATTGAGCGTATGGTTCGTGAGGCAGAGGAATTTGCCGAGGAGGACAAGAAGGTGAAAGAGAAGATTGATGCTCGTAACAGCTTGGAGACCTATGTCTACAACATGAAGAATCAGATCAGTGACAAAGATAAGCTTGCTGACAAGCTTGAATCTGACGAGAAGGACAAAATTGAAACCGCTGTTAAGGAGGCCCTTGAATGGTTGGACGACAACCAGAATGCTGAGAAAGAGGACTACGATGAGAAGCTCAAGGAAGTTGAAGCTGTCTGCAACCCAATCATCTCAGCTGTGTACCAAAGATCTGGTGGAGCCCCAGGTGGTGAATCAGCGGATGAAGATGACACACATGATGAACTTTAAACATTGTTAAGTTCATTGACCACTGCCAGAGAGCGCATGAGCAAGATATGAGGTTGTATGTAGGCTAGGTGAGGTGAGGATACTGTAATTTTTCTGATGGTGGAAGCTTAAAGGGAGAAGAGTATCCCTCCAATTTTTTTTGGGATTCAAAATACTTTCAAAAGATCCTTGTTTTTTAGTAGTTGTATTTGGCTTTTTTATATTAAAAAGCCCTTTGCTTATCTTATGAATCATGGATGAGGCCTAATATGTTCATACGTGGTATTTGCCTTTCTGGTGTTTCTTAATAATCTTTTTTGTTTTTTGTTTAAGCCTTATTTTAATAGCATTGGTGAATGGCATTTTTAGATTATGGTCTGTTACCATCGCTTTAGTTCCTGGACCTGGAGGCCACTTTTCTGACCAACATTTTGATCAAACAAATTATAGGTTTCACTGATGCTTTTGGGTAATGTGAAGAAGTCGAAGTTTTCCTCTTGCTTCATATCTTTCTTTTTCCCTTTGTTGACATTTTCTTTACTGCTCATCTTTCTTTCTAGCAAAAGTGACTTTCAAAATCCTAATTTGATAGCTACATTTGTATTAACAATGTCAGTTTCCAAGTACCACCAACTCGTAGAGGTGATTAAGATTTGGGCTGGGCTTGGCTGGGTTCCCTTTAGGTTTTTGACGTATAATTGTCTGTGGGCTACTGCAGGCCAGCCTTAGCACGGACCCGATTATATTTTTATCTTTTAAGTCTATGCATTGGTCCGGTATTACTTCTTTAAATCAATTTTTTATTTGAAAATTATAAATTTATAAAATGTATAATATAATATAATAAATATTATTCTGTCTAAGCCCATAAATTTAAGGGCTGAACTATGCCAGGTTTTCGGGCCATTGACTCATGAACTGATGAACAGCTCTACCAGTAAGCCACCAATGCATGCATTTCCAACAGTTGTAGTCTACATAAATAAAACTTGTAGAAGTTAATTGGTTGTTGAAAAAATTCATTTATGTATCGTTGAAATCAGTTCACCTCCTTCAGTCCAATTTTCCACGCTCACACGTGCGAATTGAGCGAGCTTGGCTTTAGATCTACACATACGTTTCAGACTATTATTGTTAGAAACCACTTATCTACTAGCGACTAAGAGATCTGAAAAATCCGGCAGCCAACCATCATTGAAGACGGTGTCACGTGCCCCCACGCATCAGTGAGGCGCAATTAGGGATCGCGCTGGTCATTTTTTTTAGTGCTTTTGATTTTTTACCTTTTTATGGTCAATAAGTTGTTTTAATCCGTATTGCGAAACTTGCCTAATCAACCCTTAAACCAAAGACAATTAGATACATTTGATTATGCTTTCGATTTTCATATAGGGCTCCATGGTGGGTTTTTCTTATTAATTGTGATATGATCAATTGAGAGATGAGCCTGGGTCTCGTGGTCTTTATCTCTGGATCTTTCATGGACTATAAAGTATAGAAGAGACCCAAGTTTGATTTCCCACATCAATTTTTAAAAAGAAAAAGAAAATAGTATTTGTAGACAATTGAGATCCCCTCTTTAGAGAAAACATCCGTCTACTAATTGAATTATGACATGAATACTACACATCTATCTTTGAATTCTATAATGGAACCCTTAATAAAAATAAAATTTTTGAATTTATTCCCAAATCAATCTTCTCAATTGAATTTGAACATGAGTCAATCTTCTCAGTTTTTATTAGCTCAAGGCTCTTAATTTTTTTTTTCTATGAACAGATTTACCTAGTTATTGATAAATCTGTATTGATGTTTTATTACATTACATTTTCCCTCAATAGAAAACTGAAGTGTAACTACAACAAGTGATTGAGTTCAGTAGTTTCTTGTATAAAATTATTGACTAAAATTTTTGAATTTGTTTTTGAATCAATCTTCTAAGTTTTTATTGGCTTAAAGCTCTTAATTTTTTTTTTCTATGAACAGATTTACTTAATTATTGATAAATCTGTATTGATGCTTTATTACATTGCTTTTTACTAGAAAACTGAAGTGTAACTACAGCAAGTGATTGAGTTCAATAGTTTCCTGTATAAAATTATTGACTAAAATTTTTGAATTTATTTCTGAATCAATATTCTCAGTTTTTATTGGCTCAGTTTCTCGCATAAAATTATTGATTCTATAGATATAGTAATATAGAAAAGACAAAACTAACACCGACTATGACGAATCTTTGCCAATCAAAATCAATGAAATATTCATAGCACATTAGCTAAATCATTTTTTTCGGAGCCAATGAAAGAATATACACTAAGAGCAAGTCGGACTCGGAACTGATACCACTTTTGTTGATGGAGGATTTACCTTAAGAAACAGAGGTGTTGGACTCTAGTTTCATTACATGAGTTATAATTGAGAGAGAAATAAAAAGGACGTATCTTTGCAGATGAAATTAGTTCAATTGAAGCTTATACTCTGAATTAGAGGCCAGCTTTTGGATCTCCTGAGCCTGCCGCTACAACTCCCATCCCACCTCCACCATCTCAGGTAGTACTAGTACCTGTACCTGATGTTTCGTGGTCAATTGATTCTCTGAAAGTAACTTTGTCACCATCTAACTCAGGAGCAAGTTCATCAATCTTGCGGAACTGATATGGCCATATCGCATTGTAGAGGAACTGACGTAGATCAAACCTGTTATCCTCTGGTGAATTACTCTGCATGATGTTAAGTAGTGTAAGGTTTTTAAGAAAAAAGATCAATATCTTAAAAAGGGAATTGTATTGGAAATTTCAAGCGGGAAGAAACTTAATTTGAAAGGTAAGTCACATACCTCAGCATGATAGGAAGGAGTAAGTACAGTCATTTTGTGTCATGGAGTAGTACTTGAAGAAGTGTTTCACTTTATCAGCCACCTCTGAGGGGGTTAATCTTGCACCCCATTTGTTAGATTTGAGTTTCTGACTGCACTAAAGAAAACTTTTTTATTCGATTAGGATTTTGGAAGAATTATCTGTTTTATAAAGTTGTGCTCTCAGAAATGAAAAAAAGTATTTCCAAAATGCAGACTGAACTATTTTGTCACCATAAGTTCATGTTTACAGTATAGAATTTCTTCACATGGGTGCCAGAAACTGATGAAAATTGAAAAAATTATGAAGATAACCATAAGTTCGCTGAAAGGATACCTGACAGTAGTTGGAACGAATAGGCTCCAGTTCAGCAGTAGGTGGGGCAGCTTCAATTTCTGCCAAGGATGAGTAACCAAGATGGATGGTAGCCCATTGAAGGAATATCCTAAGATCCTGCTTACTAATACTTCCAATAGGGTTTATGTCCGCTGAGCTGCAATCGTACTGTGAAAAGGAAATTAATAGCATACAAATTTGTCTTGACAGATAAGAGTTATCATCAAATTAATACAAAATAAAACCCCATAACTTAAGGAGTACTCGAATAAAGCATTAGAGTAAAATATAATAAATGAATATATATACTAAATTGCTAATTCTACTTTAATTATAATTGCCTAGTACCTTTGTTAGATAACCACGTAATCCTTCATCTACATTAGAGCTGCCCAAAACAAGATAAAACCCAGCTGGTTTGTTAATTTAAGAGAGGAAGTGAGACAATACAAAGAGAAGAATTGTATTGAATGGTGTAATTTACTTACAAAGGGAGCTATCCTATTTATATAAGCTAATAGGAGAAGTAAAGCTATACACAACCAATGTGGGATTATCTTATTTATACAAGCTAATAGGAGAAGCAAAGCTATACACAACCAATGTGGGACTAAGCCCATATAATACATTAACATCCCCCCTCAAACTCAAGGCGGTAAGTGGGAGGTGAACTTGAGTTTGGAAACCAGAGAGTGAAAGCGTCCGGGTGGATGAGCCTTAGTGAAAATGTCAGCTGTCTGATCGGCTGAACTGACGGATTGTAGACGAACCGTATTATGGAGAATGTGATCACGGATGAAGTGGATATCATTCTCGATGTGTTTTGTACGCTCGTGGAAGACATCATTGTGAGCGATCTGAATAGCACTCCTGTTGTCACAGTGTAGGATAGTGGCAGCAGGAGAAGAGATACCCATGTCAGCGAGTAGCCATCGAAGCCAGAGAAGTTCTTGAGTTGCATCAGCCATGGCACGATATTCAGCTTCGGTACTGGAGCGAGCAACCACAGTTTGTTTCTTACTACGCCAGGAAATGAGAGAATTGCCCAAAAAGAAACAGTAACCAGTGGTTGAACGTCTGTCGGTGGGGTCTCCGGCCCAATCGGCATCAGAATAGGCTTGTAAAACGGGGGTAGACTGTGCTGAGAAATGAAGCCCATGAAATAAAGTACCCTTGACGTACCTAAGAATGCGAAGAACGGTCGAGTAATGGGTGGTCCGAGGAGCGGACAAGAACCGACTGACCTGATGAACGGCATAGGCAATGTCAGGGCGAGTGACAGTAAGATATACAAGACTTCCAACCAGTTGACGATATAGAGTGGCATCCTGAAGAGGTGAACCATCGAGTGGGGTAAGTCTGACATTCGGCTCGAGAGGAGTAGTGGCAGTGGTTGAGTCAGTGATCCCAGCCTTGGAAAGGAGGTCCGAGGCATATTTGGCCTGAGAGAGAAAAAATCCATCAGAATTAGATGAGACTTCGAGGCCAAGAAAATAGGTGAGCACGCCAAGATCTTTCATCTCGAATTGGCCACTGAGAAACTTTTTGAGTTCAGAAATACCATGTGGATCATCTCCAGTAATAACCATATCATCCACGTACAGTAAAAGAAGGATAATACCGTTGGCAGTATGGCGAATAAACAGAGCCGAATCATGAGCACTCGGTGTGAACCCAAACTGATGAATGGTAGTGCTGAATTTGGCAAACCAGGCACGTGGAGCTTGTTTTAAACCATATAAGGCACGACGAAGGCGACAAACTTTGTTTCGAGTGGCATCCAAGCCGGGAGGTGTATGCATATAGACTTCCTCAAGAAGTTCCCCATTCAGAAATGCATTTTTGACATCCATTTGAAATAGAGTCCATCTTCGAATGGCGGCGACAGCAATGAGTGTACGGACAGATGTGAGCCTCGCCACTGGAGCAAATGTCTCTTCATAGTCAATGCCATATTCCTGAGCAAATCCCTTGGCAACAAGTCGGGCTTTATATCGTTCAATAGAGCCATCAGAAAGTGTCTTGATCTTAAACACCCATTTGCACCCAATAGGAGTTTTTCCAGCGGGTAGATCAACAATATCCCATGTATGAGTTTTAGCTAGGGCCTGAAGTTCTTCATCCATTGCTTTCTGCCAAAGAGGATTAGTACTAGCCTCTTTATAGGATTGAGGCTCATGCAGATGAAGTATAGTGGAAAAACAATGATAATCACAATGGTAATCAGCAAGATGAGAAGGGGGGTGAGTTACCCTGGTAGATCTGCGGGGGTGATCTGGAGGATGGCTCTCAGAGGGAGTCGGTGCAGACTCATCAGACATAGGAATATCCTCGGGCACGACCGATTGAGTCAGAGAGGTGAGGTCAGCTGATGGTTCTGGAGCTGGAACTGGGTCTGGGTCTGGGTCTGGAGAGGTAGGATCAACTGGTGGTTCTGGAACGGAAGGGGTGATATCAGCTGGTGATTCGGAGGTGGACTCAACAGTACCTGAAACTGGATTCTCAGGAAATAACTTAATAGATGGATCAGTAAAGAATCTGGAGTTAGTGATGGTTGATATGTCAAATGACCGTAAGGAAGAGAACATTTGATGTTCCCAAAAAATGACATGACGAGAGATACGAAGAGTTTTAGAAATAGGATCCCAGCATCGATACCCCTTATGTTCAATACCATATCCAATGAAACAACACAGATGAGCCCTTGGTTGTAATTTGTTGTGTTCATGTGGTTTGAGAAGAACAAAACAAGCGCAACCAAAGACTCTGAGGTTAGAGTAATCAGGAGGTTTACCGAAAAGGCGCTCGAATGGAGATTGATTTTGGATTGTAGTGGAAGGGACACGATTGATTGTGTATACTGCGGTGAATGCAGCATCACCCCAGAAACGTTCAGGACATGATGACGAAATGAGTAGAGCACGAACGGTGTCAAGAATATGTCGATGTTTGCGTTCAGCTCATCCATTTTGTTGGGAGGTTCCAGGGCACGAGCGGTGGGGGAGCGTGCCATTTTTGTGAAGTAGGTTTAGAAAAGCACGGTCTTTATATTCCATTGCATTATCTGAACGAAAAATTTTGATATTCCGAGAGAATTGAGTTTGAACCATAGAAGAAAAATCAGAATATATTTGAAAGAGTTCAGATCTGCTTTTCATAAGAAACAACCAAGTATAACGAGAATAGTCATCCACAAATATAACAAAATAACGAGCACCACCCATTGATGCATGAGGAGAAGGCCCCCAAACGTCAAAATGTACTAAATCAAAAGGTGCAAGGGAAACGGACTGACTCTCATTAAAAGGTAAAGCTGATTGTTTTGCAAGTTGACAATGAATACAATGAAAAGACTCATGCTGAAGTGAACCTAACTGACCACTAGAAATAAGAGAACGTAGAGGGCTAGATGAAGTATGACCTAACCGAGAGTGCCACAATTCCACAGGTGAGAGTGCTGGGATGGATGCGGCTGATTGATTTGGTGATGGTGAGGATGGGACTTGGAGATGAGTGAGCTCAAAGAGGCGTCCAACTTTACGGCCGGTTCCAAGGAGTTTTCCTGTCTGAGGGTCCTGCACACGACAACCAGTAGAAGAAAAATGCACATCAAGTCCAAGATCACATAGTTGTCCAACAGATATAAGGTTAAGCGTAAGATTAGGAACTAAATATGTGTCAGGGAGAGACAAATGAGAACTATCAACATGTCCAGTATGGCTGACCAGCATATTTGATCCATTGGCAGTGTGAATAGTATGCGCATGCTCATCACGGGTTTTAGAGGAAAAAATAGAGGCATCAGAAGTCATGTGATTGCAACAAGCAGAATCGAAATACCATCGGGATGTACCTGGTGTAGTTGACATGGCTATATTGTTACCGATTTTATTTAGAGCCTCGGTAAGAACGGTGCAGAAACCACTCCAATCAGGTGGAGAATTGGATGAAGTTGGTGTAGCATCAGTGGTTACGGCAGCAGTATTCTTTGGCTTGGAATATGACCGATTGTATGAGCCTCGAGAGTGATATTGGTTCCCATTTGACTGATTTCCAGATGGAAGTTTAGGGCAGTCTGCAAGATAGTGACCCGGTTCTCTGCAGACTTTACATAGGCGAGAAGGACATTTGAGCAATTCATGCCCTTGTGAATGACAATACTTGCAATATAAGGGCTTCTGGTGTGTGCTCTGTTGGTGGGGTAAGTCCGATTCAGCCATAGGAGCAAAGAGGAAGGTGAACCTCCAAGAAACCAGTGATGTGACGGTCAACTGATGATGTGGCAGTCAACCGGTGATGTGGCGGTCAACTGATGACGTGGCAGTCAACTGATGATGTGACGGTCAACGAGTAATGTGGTGCTGACGTGTTGTTGATGTGGTGCTACTGTGGCAGCAGCGTGTCTGAAACAGGAGCGGCAGCGGAGATGATGTCAACGGGTGACGTGGCACTGAGGTGGCAGTGAGGTGGCGCTGATGTGGCTTTTAGGGCTGACATGGCAGCAGCGTTTCTGAAACAGAAGCGACAGCGGAGATGATGTCGATGGAGAATGAGACTCCGACTATAGTGATGACCCGACAGGTATGAAAAGGATATACTAGAAGTTTTTCTGATGTGAAGGATCCACTAATAGTGGCAATCACAGAGCATACTCAACTCTTAATATACCGAGAATTTCTGATGTGAAGGATCCACTAATAGTGGCAATCACAGAGCATACTCAACTCTTAAAATACCGAGAACCATTATGGCTCTGATACCATGTTGAATTTAAGAGAGGAAGTGAGACAATACAAAGAGAAGAATTGTATTGAATGGTGTAATTTACTTACAAAGGGAGCTATCCTATTTATATAAGCTAATAGGAGAAGTAAAGCTATACACAACCAATGTGGGATTATCTTATTTATACAAGCTAATAGGAGAAGCAAAGCTATACACAACCAATGTGGGACTAAGCCCATATAATACATTAACATGTTAGATTTCAGTTTCTGACTGCACTAAAGAAACCTTTTTTATTCGATTAGGATTTTGGAAGAATTATCTGGTTTATAAAGTTGTGCTCTCAGAAATGAAAAAAAGTATTTCCAAAATGCAGACTGAACTATTTTGTCACCATAAGTTCATGTTTACAGTATAGAATTTCTTCACATGGGTGCCAGAAACTGATGAAAATTGAAAAAATTATGTAGATAACCATAAGTTCGCTGAAAGGATACCTGACAGTAGTTGGAACGAACAGGCTCCAGTTCAGCAGTAGGTGGGGCAGCTTCAATTTCTGCCAAGGATGAGTAACCAAGATGGATGGTAGCCCATTGAAGGAATATCCTAAGATCCTGCTTACTAATACTTCCAATAGGGTTTATGTCCGCTGAGCTGCAATCGTACTGTGAAAAGGAAATTAATAGCATACAAATTTGTCTTGACAGATAAGAGTTATCATCAAATTAATACAAAATAAAACCCCATAACTTAAGGAGTACTCGAATAAAGCATTAGAGTAAAATATAATAAATGAATATATATACTAAATTGCTAATTCGACTTTAATTAAAATTGTCTAGTACCTTTGTTAGATAACCACGTAATCCTTCATCTACATTAGAGCTGCCCAAAACAAGATAAAACCCAGCTGGTTTGTTATGAACCCAAGGCAAGAGAGATGCTAACATAAAGGCTAGCACCATTCTTATCCGAGCTTGAATGTTCTGCAAACCTAGGTTCTCAATGTCAGATCCCCCATCCACCTGTAAAAGAGAAACCATGTCAAACAACTATTTCATAATATCCGAGCTTGAAATGATATATTGAAAGAACTATTATAATTCCGAAAATGATCATTTCCAATCAAAGAAAAGTTCCCATTGACAATAAAATTATAATTCTTCAAGAAGATGTATTGACAAAACTATTTACATTTGATTGATGATCTGAACTGTCATGCATAAATGGCATATATTCAGACCAGGTAGGATCTATGGTTGAATCCTTCCAATTGACCAATTGAGGATAAACGGTGAATAAAGGAGAAAAAAGGGCCAAGAATGGGGAAATTGAGGTTTCAATCCTTGATTTACCTTCTAGCGTGGTCGCTTTCTTCATTCTGAAAATAGAAAAATAATGACTCCATTCAAGCAGGCAGTCAGCTTTATTCATCATCAGCAGTAATAATTTACTGCACTTAAAAACCTTAAACAGTTATAACAATCATAAATGAAGAAAGCACTGTCTGTGTACACGCTCACCTATTTTCAGACCCCATATATACTGTATAAAATATGCGTTTTGCAAATTCTTTGCTGTCAATAGGAAACTGTCCATCAGCATAATATCTAATTCGTATTGCATCAGCTTTGACTTGCTCATCCCCATTTGCCATCTCTGCATCCAATATACATTACCAACCAACGAATGGATCATAATCAGAAGATTCCACACAAATATTTAGTTTCAGGTTTCATAAGATAGGAAAGAGCTTCCAGCTCAGTGCCGCTGCTGCACTTTCAAACTTATGCTAACAGACAGGACAGCCACCACATGAAAGCTCTTCTAGGTTCCCCTTCTCCAACACCCCAAATAATCAAGCCAACAATGATTTAAGTTTGTCTTATTTGGGGTTAGCTTCCTATGGTTAAGGGGAAGATAACTTTTGGCAGCAACCCTTGTATGTTTAAAATACAACGGAACATTACAAGGGACCAAACTGATGGAAGAAGTGAAATAGGAAGTAGTATCAAACTTGGTTGACATAAGTTCCAAATGCTTTGCAAATTGTTGATGCCAAAAATGTGTTTGTTGATTTGAAGGCCAGGCCTCGGGGAAATCTGCACAGGGTAGAGGAGATGAGCTAGCCGGAGGGGATGCCTCCGAGGACGAAGCTTTAGTCAGAGTGGGATAAAATGTATGTAGGGGACGAGCGTTCCCTTTTTCGGTTCAAAAAGTCCAATTCTTTTGGAATGCGTAGCTGAGTCTTTTTATAGGGCTTTGAGGTGGCCTTTTACCCAGGGCAGTGTCGACATGGAGTCCCCACTTGGTTGGGCAATGATGCGGAGGCCCAGCTAGGTGGCCTAGGGTCATCCGTTTGTGTTTTGCCTTGCTATCTTGTTTAGGAGCCGTCTACGTATGAGGCGATCCTTTAGGGTGGTGACGTCGTGGAGTCCCAACTTGGTTGGGCAATGATGCCTAGGAGGCTCAGCTAGGTGGCCTAGGGTCGTCCGTTGTGCTTCGCCTTGCTGTCTTGGTTAGAAGCCGTCTATGTATGAGGCGGCCCTTAGGCCAAGGGCGGTTGGTGACCTAGAGCCTCAACTTGTTGGAGCCTGGATCCCTTGTATATTGACCCGTTGGCTACCCTTGCGATGGTCCACGTGTCATCTTCTTATTGGATGTGTATTTTTAGTAATATCACAAATGAAGGCGTGAATTATGTCCCTGTGAGAGGCATCAATCTTTCTTAACCCAAACAGGGGCAGACTAATTAAAATGAGAGGAGCTGGAGATCTTAGATAATTTCTATTCTTCATGAGTTGTGTCTAAGAGGCTGTTACACCACATGTTTTGGTTAAAGAAGTTGACAAGAATACTCAAGAAAGTTTTTAGTCATGACCGGACCCCATCTCTCCTGTTTCTGATGGCAATCTTATTTTTACTTCCATTACATGTACTTCCAGTATTGCCTCTCTCCTTTTAATAACAAAACTATCCTTTACTTTGTAGAAGCAAAACAACCCTTCTGTAAAAGAAAAATCTAGAAATAATACCAATTTTATATTCAAACATCTTCTTTCTAGTTATCCTCACAGTATTATCTACTAAACTGTATTCTGCTCTCTGCATTTGGCCATCATTAAGGTATTATTAGATAACCCTGGCTGATGGACCAGCCTAAGCTAACTTTTCAAACATAAGTTCATCTTAGGGATAGATGGCTTAATAGCCTTCATTTTTTTATAGGGTATTTTTTTTTCTTTTGTGAACGAAGTAGATCTCTTACATTTTGTGGAGCTACTTTAAATAGTTTTGTAAGCGGATTGTTCCCCCTCGGTGTTTTTTTTATACAGTTATGCTTATTAACAAAATTAAAATAAGCTTATGTTGATTTTTTTTTATATAATTGGTGATAAAAACTAAACAGATAATTTCAAAATATATGTTTGTAGAAATCAAAATAATTTTAACATAATATAAATATATGATATTAAGCAATAATGTTTAATAAAATAAAATCAATAATTAAAATAGAGAAAACAGAAAGAGTTGGCGTGTGAGTCGCGGAAACCACTGTCCTACAGCCATTATAGCCTCTACGTGCAAGTGCAAATAGCTAAGATCGACTCCAAGATAAAACCCTAAGTGCTCGCAGCTTTGCTTCCTACAATGTGCATATCCAAGATGAACTGATCTGATCAAGTTGCCAAAAAATGAAAATATTTAAAAAGTAGAAACCAAAAAAGAATCTGAAAATTGTGTGTCTTAGGCTCTTGAAAATATTAGTATTTATAGGCACAAATGAGCCTAAGAATTTAATTCAAAATTTAAAATAGAAATAATTATGAACTTTGTAACTTTCAATTTATTGAGATTAATCATAAATTTGTTACTCTCATTTTTTTAGATTAATTACAAATTTGTAACTTTCAATTTATTGGCTATATTAAAATAGTCAAATAATGGCTATTGAAAAATTATTCGATAGTTACAAAATGTGTAACTCTCAATTTGATTATTATATTAAAATGGCCAAATAATGGCTATTAAAAAACCATGAATAATTGTGAAGAATTTAAAAACTTTTCTAACAATCCCCCACAAGTTTTAAAATTTAAAAACTCAAAACAAACAAAACAAAGTAAAATAAAATATAGAAAGTATATAAGGGCAACTCTAGTACTATGCAATAGGTGCAGGAGTCTTCAGGGCTTGTGCCTACACTTAGTGTTGACTTCAACTGAGGGAACTGTAATGGACTACGCCTTGAATTAGGTCCCTTAATCAGACTTCAACAAGTCACACACATAGTACTTGATATAGGGTCAGGTTCGCGGGTTAACGCTAGTAATGGCCATGCGCTCTTATCTTGATTATGATGAGAGTCTCTAGGGAATAGCTCAATCTCATAGTCATGGCCTCACAACAACTCTCACTTAGGTGAGCCTCCAAAGGTACGTATGACAAGTACCTCGTGGCAATACCTACCTCAGTCTCATTAATGGTAAATATCAATCCTAAAAATCACATTGATAAGCACTATTACCTTAGGGATGGGAAAGAGATGCTCTCATAAAAAATACTTCTCAAAAGTAGTGCTAAAATTGAGTTACGCACTACAAGTTATTTCTACCCATTGAACTTTCTTCATGGGATCTCCAATCACAAAGATTGGGTTACCCCTGTTGGTGACTCTCTATGGGCTAAGCCCATCCCCCTCAATGTATCAAGTATACTTCTCACAGATAGACTTTTAGTCAAGCTGTCAGCTATATTCTTTTCAAATATCACATACTCTAGAGATATAACACGTATACTCAACAGTCCACTGACTTATATCTCATTTGAATATGTTGGTTCATCTTTTTATTATAATGAGATTTTTGTATAAGATCTGTCACAACTTTACAATCAAAATGTATATATATTGATGGCACAAATTTGTTCACAAAAGGAATATCCACTAATTCTTATTTTATTATTATTATTTTTTTAACTACTCAGCCTCTATACAAATTGTACTTAAAGCTATTAACTCAACCTATAGGCTTACTCACAGGAGGTAAGTCTAATAAACTTAAGTATTATCATGTATTATTAATTTAAATTTATTATCAATAACTTACTTCTAGAAAGGTGCATCTCCACAAGATATAACCTTACTATAGGTAGAATGCTCTCCTTATACTAAAATGTAAAGAATTCGTATTCAAAATTCTTTTCAATTATAGTCTTCTTACTTCTTTTAGGTACAAAATAAGTTTCAGATTTATTTTCTAAGGATGAACTAGAAAATGTCCTCATTTAGTTAAACCTTATAGGGTTGAATTGGCACCTTAAATTTTAAAAGAAGGAAATCCTAAAAATATTTTGCATATCTAACTTCTATTATTGTGTTATTGGATATTTTACTTATTTCAGAGTTTATGACTAAAAACCTATTTGCATTACTATGTTGAGCATAACCTATAAAAAATATCTATAGTTTTGGGTCCTATTTTCTTTCTCTTTGGTTCGAGTATAGCTACTTTAACTATACACCCCCACACTTTTAGAATATCGAGCATTGGAGGTCTATTTTTTCATATTTTAAAATGATTTTTCTCACTATTTTAGATTTTTGTTGGTGACTTTTTTTTACTTAGTTTCCTAAGATTCTTTCTTTCTTTATTTTTCATTCCATCTACTTGATTACAAATCATTTAAAAAATTTTAATTTTCCTCTTCCTTTCCACCATAGTAATGTAACTTTCTACACTAATACAATTTATCCATGTTTATTTTCTTTCTCAATTATGTTGTGCAAAATATTTAAAGTCGAAACTTAATTTCTTTGCTAATAATGGGTATATATGTTTTTATGGTCTTTAATTTTCTCCTATTGTTAGAGTTATGGAATGCTTTATGTAGATACTTATGATTGTTTTTCGTATTTACTTATTTTTTTTAAAAAAAAATCTCTATATATATATATATATATTTATTTTTTTTCCTACAAAACCTTTATATCAGTCACCAATCAAACTTTGACCGAAAGATTCAAGCATAAAATCTCTCTTACTTTTAATTTATATAAGTTTTGCTCAAATTTAGTTTCTAACTTAAGTTTTTGGATCAATGCACTCCATTTAACAAATTTTGTGCTACCATTCACACGATATATTTGAATGGACATAGACTAATTTATGAAACAAATAGTTCTAAGTCACTGAATATATTCTAAGCACTATATATAATATTCTTTATATATATACATATTTCTTGATAATTCATAAAACTACTTTCTTACATTAACATATATTTCTTATTTATAGTGCAAAATTTTCAACCAAATTCTAGAATAAGTTATACCAAATAAGAAGATTTTGATACCACATGGAGATATGCAAATATTTCGAAATATATAAAATGTTAGAATATATATAAAGTACATATATAAAACACTTGGTCACTCATCAAAAGCACTAAGTTTTATAATAATTCATAATTCCTCAATTTGATTTTTTTTTTTAAATTTAGTATATAATATATATATACACACACATTGTTATTTTAATTTTCATCTCTTTTTATTTAGCAAAACTAATAAAAAAAATCAGGTGATTATTATGTTTTCGTTAATATCACATTATCATGGCATTCTATGATGAATAAGTAACTTATATTCAATGAAGACGAGAAATTCAAAAAAATTCCAACCTCTATGCCCCAACTTTCTATTAAATGGAGTAACGTTTTTATTTTTTATACATTTATTAAACAGTTATATCGTTTACAACAATTCATTATAGTGATTATTATATTGGTATAATCATGGTCTTTATTTATGTAATGTTTATTGACTTAATTATATAACGTTTACAATAACGTTTGCATTTATAACGTAATAAGGGTGTGGTTTGATTTTTTTTATAGCATTTACCGTATTAACGGAATGATACTTAAAATCATACTTAATATGTATATATACTACTATAATAATTACAGAAATAATTTAATAATAATAGGTTAATGAATGAAGTTCTGGATATCCTTTTGTGCCAGATGAAAGAAAAATAAAGCTAAACCAATGTCTAATTCATTGCGAGCGCGTTGTGTACCATAATATAGACGGCCACCATCACATCCTTGGTGATTACTGTACTTGTAAACCCCTCTACGAGTATGAGTAGCACCTATAAAAGCACGGACACGAAGGTCTAGTTTTCTCAACTGGTGGTGACTTCCGCTTGCGTTCATGAACACTTCAACCCCATTCAATGCAAGCTCAGCACGAGGAGGAAGAGGAGTAAAAAGCTCTTCGCAATCTTGACATGCATATAAGGTCACAAGAGGATAAGGAAGCAGATACATGCGAACGCCTTCCACATGCTGTACGCATATGAATTCCAGCCAAATATTGAAAAGATATCACCAAGCAAACGAAACACGGAGCTAATGAAGTTGTTGCTCCCAAAAAAGATCAGCTTGTGTTTGTTGAGAAAAAGAATACGTTTACTTTCTCAGCGACCAAACGGAAAAGTTGAGGGCCTTCGGCCACAAATTCTTGGCTAGATGGGTTTTAGACGAAACTTCATTAGTAATTTTAAAATATTTGACTGGTAATATTAGTATAGTTGTGCAAAAAATAGTGTTACCAATCACAAAATTACCAAAAAAGTTTCGGACAGGGTTTTAGATCCGGGGGTTTTAGATCCGGTCTAACAAAAACTTGTTTGCTTTCAACTCATTTTTTGAGTGTTATGGGCATGAATTGCTAGGCTGATAGCAGGTTTTGTTCTGTTTGATCATGTTAATGTTGAAAAAAAAAATTATGGTTCTAGCTCGATTCTAATTTCAAGCTTCAATTTAACAATCAAATAATTTTTTTTTTCATTCAAAAAAATTACCTTTATACAAAAAATTAAGTATTAAACCATTTATATCTAAAAAAATAAAAATTAACCAAGCAACTTAAAACAATATATATAAAAAGAAATTGAAAGTTAAAAAATGGTTCTAAGAAGCTAAATTCATGTATAAACCAGCTTGACAATTGTTTTATCAAATACTAACAAATTATTTCAAAAACTGGTTTAATAGTGTTAAACGTGTTAACTTGCTTTTGATGGTATGAGTATGAGTAGCTAACATGATTTTTTTTTTTTTAAAAAGAAAAAAGAAAAATGATCTGCCGTTACATTACCTTTGGAAACATAAAAACCTCATTGAGGAGAGCTAAGCTGGGGGATGAAGCCAGGCATATATACTGATTGAAATTGACCAAATGGACCAGAATGTATATTGTGCATAACCCAAACCCATGATAGGGCTCAAAGCCCTTAAACGAAATGTTAAAAGGGCTATATTTAGATAAGCCCACCTCAAGGTGACCTATGCCCCCAATCTCTTGTTTTGAACTTTTGATTCAGGACATCAACCAGAGTGATGATGGGTGCAACCCCAAGAAATATTGCCCTATCAGGATTGCAGAATAGAGACTTCCAGCCCTCACAATGCCACTGATAACTTGTGTTGTAGTCCTCTGTCATTGACCCATATCTATACCCAATCTGCACATTTTTGAGAGCCAATATTATTATCAAATGAACTCTAGATAGCAAGCTCAAACATCTGGTATCAAACTTTTCTTTTCTTTTTGTCGAGTGAGAGAATTTGAATCACGTTGTGTTTGAGAGTTTGGAAGGGAAGGAAAGAAAGAGTATTTTAAAAAAAATGAATAGAAGGGAAAGAATAGAAATTATGATGGTTTTGGGGAAGAAAATGGTTAAACTAATAAATTTCAATCTTCCATCATTAAATCCCTTCCAATCCCTTTTCTCTCCCTCCCTAAAAAACTCTCAAATTAAGGTTATAGTATATCAATTCTCTCTATTTCCTTCCCCTCCCCTCCAATCTATTCCCTCCCAAACATATTGAGAAATATCAAAAATTGATCAATATGTGTTGGTATTTGTCTAAGGATTAAACAGGAAAGGAGTTCAGCATCAGGTCACCATGTGTGCGCCGCACCTCAGGAGATCCGCGCCTCACCTTGCAGCAAGGAGAAGTCTTCTAGCCAGGTGTGTGCAACACCTTATAGAGGCTGCACCACGGCGCCCAAAACCTGGAGAAGTGTGGCCCCGTTGTGCGCCGCAGCCAGCCCTGTTTTGGGCCGCGACGTCAGGCACACTGAGACAAGTTTTTCCAGCAATTTTAGATAGTGCGTGGAGCATGGTTAAAACGCACATGATCACTTAGACTCTTAGACAACCATGAGTCTTTGGTTCTTGAGATCTAAGAATGGAGATTGATCTCCAAGATTGCATGAGGAAGTCATTGCCTTATATAAAGAGTGTTCTAACAACAAGTGAAGACATCATGGTGACAATCATCTCAACAAGAGAGGTGTGATGGGAATGACATGTGAATGTGTGTGAAATAGAACACATGAGTGTATGTGAGTGTAAAGACACTAAACACAGGAGAGACTCATTCAAGAGAGGCTGGTTGTTTAGAGAGAGAGTAGTATAGATTGGGGATTCAAGTGCCTTGTAAGTGGAATTTTCTTGGGAGAAAATTCCAGGATAACTCAAGTCCTTATCACTTTTTTTTTCTTTTCTTCCATTCTTCAAGAACTAGAGGTTTCTTGAAGAAGTGTTGCTGTAAATTGTAAAAACTTATTGATTTAGTGAAGAGAGCTCGGAGGAGTTCATAGGGACGTAGGCACATTGTCGAACCTCAATAACAATTGTTGTGTTCTTTCTTTGATTGGTTTGATTTCTGTTTTGTTTCGGTGTTATTACAAGTCATTCAAGACTTGAGTGTTTGGAAGATTACCACCTGGACATCTTGAGAGTGATTTCCAACAATGTGCTTATTACCTTGGAGCCCCATTATGTTGTTCCTCTCCTCGTAAATGATATAGTTTTGGTAATTATAATTCCATGATCTATACAAAGTTTAGTTTAATCAAAGACAAAAATATAAAACTCAATTGATCTATAAAAGCTAGTAAATAATATAATCATGTTAAGCAGTAAACTAAATTAGTTTATGTACCATATTCTAAAAAAAAAATGATACTTTTCCCCAAATTTCATTTTATTTTTTAAAATAACTTCATATATTTATATATAAAGATTCACAATCCGATACCTTATACCTTCCTTACAAAGACAAAAAATATATGATATTATCCATTTAAGCTATAGTTTTAATTCCATAATATCGAATTTATGAGAATGCATTCGAAAAATGAAAAAGAAAAGAACAAAAACTTCCACTGTATCTTTTTTAATTTTGTAAATACATGAATTCCAACAGCATACATTATTTTGGTTTCTTTTACATATTTCTAAATTTAATATTTATTTATTTCATATTCTCAAATTTAAAAATTTCAAACTCTTTCATTTACGTTCTTAAAATAAAAAAAAATTTAATTTAAAAAATTTTAATTATATATTTTCATTTGTATACATTTTTTTATTAAGCATATAAATATATTATGAGAAACAAATAATTATTTGTTTGTTAAAATATCTAATGATCAAATAAAAAAATCTTGACAATATTAATTAATTTATTTTATGAATACTTTAAACTCTATTGCTTAACAAGTTTTTTTTATTTATTTATAAAATCTTAAATTCCGTATATGATACTAATTTGCAAATAAATTTCAAAGCTTATTAACTTTTCCAATATAATAAATTATAAAATTTCTTTCGAAATGGTTGAAATTTAAAAAAAAACCTATAAACCAAAAAGAATCTTTCATACGCGATGCGCGATTAGCGTAAACCCAATAAACAAACACCCAACTTTACCGAGACGCAAATCTAGAACGCCGTCGTTTCCCCCATCCAATAATCGTAAGCTGGCCACAGTACAGAACTCTCTACCATTAGCTTACTCTTCTTCTTTTTCTCTCTACAAAAAAGAACAACGAAGGCGAAAAGAATAAAAATCTTGAGAATATTAAATCAGCGGTTGTTTGAATCATATTAGAGAGCTATAGCCATGACCGAAGTGGCGAGCTCTGTGGTGCACGAGGTGCTGGGTCGGAGGGCGCTGGACGTGGACGAGCCAATCATCGACTACATCATCAACGTTCTTGCCGACGACGACTTCGATTTCGGCGAGGACGGCGAAGGAGCCTTTGACGCCGTCGGCGAGATCCTCGTTGGCGCCGGCTGCGTCACCGATTTATCTGAGTGCCGCATGGTAAGCTTCATTAGGATTTTAAAATTTGCTTTTCCTTGCTTAGTTTGGTTGCTGAGAAAGCATATAAAATGGGAGGGATTTGGATTTTGGATGTTTAGTAATAGCCGATAGGTTGCGTCGGGGAATCGGTTTTTGCATATGAACGGGAAGCCTTGCAATTGATTAATTTAGGAATTTTGTTAACATTTCTGGTTGTATTAAGCTGGATTTTGTATTGATTGACGCCTGGTATGCTTAATTAACTTCACTTTCTTTTGGTTTTGATAAGTCACCCTATTATTATTTGGGCGAATTACTTATAAAAAAATTATTATTAGGGCAAATTTCAATAAAATACATTGTGGTTTGGCTTTGTTCAATTTAAGTCCGTTGTATAGCTTTGGTACCCCATAGATATCTCCCTCATCATTGTAGTCTTTTTCCGTTCATGTCCCTTAAATAGTTCACGAGTAATCCGAGCTCCTTTTTTGGCACCAAAATGAAAAAACCCAGGAGGACTTAAGTGAAACGAGGCAAACTGCACAGTATTTTATTGAAATTCGCTCTAATTATTACTTTAAACTGGGATTTGCAACTCCAGTTAGGTGAAATATGAGCTTCCTGCATATCATGAACTTGTGGGTTAATATGTTAGAATCACATTAACTGTTTGCGCATAATAAGCTGATACATCTAGAATTTTTTTTCTCTTCCTCTTTCAAGTGCTCATAGTTGAAGAACTTGAGTAAGACATGATTGTCTTGATGAAATTGTTCACGAGGGGGCTTTTACAGTTTGTCTTTTCCTTTGGGCCTCAAGTTATCTTGCACGCCTATATATGTAATTTTTTGTGAGTTATATAGTACTTTATTTTATCCATAAATGTATGTAAAAACAATATATCATCTATTACGGTTAAGAGCATTGTTCGACTTGCACACCTTCAGGGCTATAGCTGTCAGTGGGTCTAGTCTCTTCATAATGTGCTCACTGCACGATTAATCAACTGGATAAATTTCTATATAGAACGGCTAGACTTTGCTAGCATTATAAACTGAAATAGCAGAATTAATGCAGGAGTTGGAAACAAAATTTACTTTAATTTTATATGTATGTGCAATTTTAGAGCTTTAACTTGTATATTGACCGATGTTTATCTTAAAATATTTTAGTTTCATTATAACTCAAAATACATCTCTATTCTAAATATTTATTTATTTGGCTTATCAAAAAATATTTATTTATTTGTTGCTCCCAAAAATGCTTGGCACTTACAAGAGATAAGAAGTCACAATTAAGAGTCAGAGAACTAGGATCTCCATATAAACCTGAATTAAACTGAATATGCATAAAATATTTTTTTTTTGTATTATGTACCCCAAGTGAATTATCAGTGCCCCTAAAACCTGCGTAGTAATTTTCTATATCCTCCTTTGAGAAGGATGAAAAGGGAAAATCTCAAAGCGCTTACCCACGATGACATACAACACTTTGGACTACATTAATTTTGGTATGATGATCAATGGTGGGCAAGAAATATTCATCCACCACCCTCCTATCTACAACAACCTTGGAGTTGCATTCTACTCTTTTGTAATTAATTCTCATCACCGCAACATATATGGATCAAACCCTGCCTCCATCCGGCGAAGTAAAGTCCAAGAATAGCCATCATCTAATTGTTTTTTCAACCCAATTAGCTGTTGCAGATCCTCATATATCATTTATAATTCCAGTTATGCTACTTTTGCTCCTGACACCATGCTTCAATCAAGCATTGCATAAGGGAATGATTGAATTCTACCAAGAAAATATTCCTAACTTGTAAGGGAACTGTTGGAGTTGCAAGTCCCAGCTTATAATAGTAGTAATAATTAGGGAGGATTTCAATAAAATACCGTTTGGTTTGACTCATTTCTCTCAAGTCCCTATATTTGTTTTTGTATCACTTTGGTACCCCAAAAAATGAGCTCACATGCCTTTCACGTAAGTTATTTAACGGACATGGACAAAAAAAGACTAAAGTGATAAAAGAGATGCCTATGGGGTACTAAAATATAAAAAAGCCACAAGAACTTTTTTTTTTATAAATAAAACTTTATTAGAAAAGCACCAATACGGTGCACCAAAAGGCCAACGGCTTATCACAATGAAGGAAATCCACAAAATTTATAAGGTCCTCACTATTTACAAAAAAAGTTCCCTCTAACTCAAAAATTGAGAGAGTTAAACCAATTATCTCTAATGATCTCAAAAGGGCTCTCCACATCATCAAAGGCCCTCCGGTTCTTTTCTTTCCACACCATCCAAAAAATAGAACTTGGAATTAAACTCAAAGCTTTCTTAACCTCCTTGGGAGCTTTTTAACCATTCCAAACTTGAATCTCAACATAGAACCCGCAAATATCCAAGAGATTCCTATAATCCTATAACTCATCTCCCACAAACTTCTCGCTAAAGAGCACTCTACCAAGAGATGAAATACGGACTCGGCACAATATTTGCAAATGAAACACCTATTTACAATCACTTTTCCCCTCTTTTGTAAATTGTCAAGAGTTAGAATCTTCTCCCACGGCGCTTCCCAAACAAAGAAGTTAACTTTCTTTAGAGATCTTGAGTACCAAATTGCTTTCGAAGGGTAGTTATGGATACCGATTGTAGAAGATTTATCACTAAGGATTTTATAAAATTCTTTCATCTTAAATCCATTGACAAGGCCTCCATCTCATCACATCCTCTCTACCTCTTACCATTCTAGAATTATATAAAGAATCTAGAAATATAGTCATCTCTTCAACTTCCCAATCATAAATATTGCGGTTAAAAAGAATATGCCAAGAGATTCCATCATTAGATACGGAGTAGTAAGAAATAACATTTACGTCTTTATCCCTCGCAATGTTGAAAATACTAGGAAATTTAGCTTGAGAGGGGTATTCCCGCACCAAATGTCGTACCAAAGGTGAGTTCTAGCTCCATTACCAACGGAAATCTCCAAAAGAGGCTTCAAATCAGCCCATCATTTCCTAATCCATTTCCAAACTTCCGCACCATAGGCTCCCTGACCTTCCTTAGATATCCACCCATCATGCTCCATCCCAAACTTAGCCTCCACCACTTTCCTCCACAAATGGTCTCTCTTAATAAGAAACTTCCAAAGCCATTTGCCAAGAAGTGTCTTATTGTCTAAAGCTAATGAGCTAACACCAAGATTCCTTCTTTCTAACGGTTGCTTGACCACACTCCAATTAACCAAATGGTACTTGAAATCTTCCGTTGTATTGCCCCAAAGGAATATTCTTTGAAATGATGCTTTTTATGAGAGTAAGTCTACCTCTTTTTGAAAGATAATGAGTTTTCCATCCGGCTAAGCGTTTCCCAAATTTTTTCACAATTGGGTTCCATAAACTCTTGTTTTTAAACTTAGCTTTTAAAGGAAGGCCAAGATAAGTAATCGGAGGAGAACTCATTTTGCAACCCAACAAACTAGCAAGGAAATGACCATTATCCACATCACCTAGAGGAATTAAGTCACTTTTACCAAGATTGACTTTAAGGCCCGAAATGGCCTCAAAACAAAGGAGGGCGCATCTTAGGTGTAAGATTTGATTGGTCTCGGCCCCACAAAAGACAATCGTGTCATCGGCAAAGAGAAGAAGAGAAATATTCACACACCCACCATTACTTCCCACCTTGAAGTAGCTTAACAATCCCTTTTCCACCGCTTTAGTTAGCATCTTACTGAATCCCTCCATAACCAAAGTAAACAAGAATGGAGATAACGGGTCTCCTTGCCTAGAACCTCTCGAAGCCTTAAAGAAGCCAGAGGAACAACCATTAACCAAAATGGAGAAAGATGTAGAGGAGGTGCACTTAAGAATCCACTTGCACCACTTTTCCCCGAAACCCATTCTTTTCAATAAGTAGGTAACAAAACCCCAACACACGTGATCATACACCTTTTTCCATATCAAGTTTACAAATTACCCCTCTCCCTCCATTCATCAGAATATCATCCACCGTTTCATTAGCTATCATAACAGCATCCAGGATATGCCTCCCTTCAATAAAGGCATTTTGTTGAGGACACACCACTTTTTGCATCATCTCTTTCAATCTCAAGGTGATCACCTTTGATACTAGTTTATAAATGCACCCCATCAAGCTGATAGGTCTAAAATCTTTAATGTTAGACGCTTCCACCTTTTTTGGGATAAGGGTACCAAAAATGGTGTTAAGGCTACCCACAAGAACTTAAGTTGAACAAAGCCAAACCACATGGTATTTCATTGAAATTCGCCCTTATTATTACTACTAGTACCATTTGAATTACATTGTGTGGTAGCTGATAATGTAGGAGATTGGAAGGAATTAGGATTTTAGGTGGTATGTTTCTTAGAGGAATTGAGTTTTCGTGCATGAAGGGAAGAGTGTGCAACTGATTACTTTAGGAAATTCATTAACATTTTGCTCGAGAAAAGATATGATAATAGGAGATGAGAGGAATTAGTTTGCAGTTGCTTGCTCTTTGTTGATTGGGCTTCTACAGAATTAGAATCGGGGACCAGCACTGAGATAGCTAAGGGCTAAGGCAGATAGACAACTGGGAGGTTTTTGCCTTTTCTGTTCAAAATTAATGTTACTATGAGAGCATTTAGGAGATTGGAAGGAAGTTGGCTTTAATTTGTTTTTGCAATTGAAATGGCTAACTCCGATTTTTTTAAAATAAAAATGTATATAAATAAGACCAAAGGGGGGGGGAGGGTATGCCAAACCAAGTACAAAACTATTATCGACATGAGAAAAATAATAAACTCTATTAACTTTTCTTTATTTACACAAGAACACTCGTTGAACTGAAAAATTAAGTTGTGTAGCCACATATACTTGATATCCCTAATAGACTTCTCCTCCCATAAAAAGTCCTATTTATGTCGTTCCAAACTATCAAAAAGATGGAGAGAGGAATAAAATCTATTAGTTTCCTTTTCTCTTTATGTGTTTAAATTTCCTGCCAAGCCCATAATTCTTCTCTAATGGAATTGGCTCCAACCCAAGAAATACCAAGCTCTGAGAAAGACATCTCCCACAAATGCCTAGTCAAAGAACAACACAATAAACAATGATGAACAGACTCGAGCACTCGACTTCCTCTTTGAAAAGATAACAATGGTTTACTAAAAGTCTTCCTCTTATATGAAGATTATCAATTGTCAAGATCTTACACAAGTTGCCTCCCAAGCAGAAAAAACAACCCATATAGGTGCACAACTTTTCTATAGCTTTTTAAAGGAATTTAGTTCCCTTCCATAGGAAGTTTCTCCAACTGGGCTTTGAAGTAAGACCCGACATAAAAAACATTCCATTTCATTAGAAACCACTCCACTTCTATCCTTATGTAAATCTATCCTCACACAATAGATATTCTCAAAAAAGCATTGTAAGCATTAAAGTTCCCAGTCTTGTACATTCTGGCATAATGGTCTCCCTATCCCTCCCATACAATTCCAACCTTGGATAAAGATACACATCAGCTAACCAAGTATCCTTATCCCTAGCCAAAGAAAAGATAATAAAAAAATTGGAGCTCCAACGGAGTGCCATCGCACCAAACATCATGCCATAGCCGAATGGATTCCCCATTATTAGGATATTTTTAATAATGGGGAATTTTTTATCGGGATATTTTTGTCTATGAATAGAACATTGTGCAACTGATTTTGTTGGGAATATTGATCCGGGTTTGTTTTTCATCGAGCTGATTCTGAAGTTGATTGTTGAATAGGTAAAGAAAATAAATGATATGAGCTGTTAAATCGTGTGCTTGTTGTTTTGGTTTTTAGAAGATTATCTACTAAGTAGTGACCTTAAGTAACACAAATGGTTGCATTAATGTTCCCCCCCCCCCCCCCCCCCAATACTTCAGTTGTGGCTTTTTTTTTTTGCTTTCCTTGGTTTGATATTTCGTATAATTTGAAATGTTTCATTATAGTTTAATTTCCGTTATCATAATTTTTCTCAGATTATGTGATATGCTACACCTTTTATATAATAAATTTCATGTCTATTCCATTATGGAATTATTTGTTGTCCTTTAATTTATTTTTCTGTTTGTATATCGGTTGTGGAATTTATGATAGGTTTGTAGCAAACTGTCAGAAAAATTTGGAAAGCATGGATTGGTCAAAGCTAAACCAACTGTGCGGAGCCTTGCTGTGCCCTTAAGAATGAATGATGGAATGGATGAGGAGGTTCCAAAGAAGAAGCAGCCTGAGGTAATAGATGGTCCTCTGCTGTCTGAACGTGACCGAGCAAAGATAGAAAGGAGAAAGAGGAAGGATGAGCGCCAAAGAGAGGTAAGAAATTTTGTAGCAACATATAGTCATGTCGATCTTGTAGCAAGTAAATTAATTATTTTCATAATGCTTGATGTGTTTATTGTATTGCACTGGATGCTGAGTTCGATAAGGATTTGATGTCAGCTTGGCATGATTAGATGCCCATTTTTTGACCATGTTCAGCACAAATATGATTAGATAGAGGTTCCTAGAGCTTGTAGTTTTCTATTTACCTCATTATACTTATTAACACTCTGATTATGCAGGCACAATACCAAATGCATTTAGCGGAAATGGAAGCAACTAGAGCAGGAATGCCTGTTGTACGTGTGAATCATGAGGCTGATGGTGGACCAGCTGTTAGGGATATTCATATGGAGAACTTCAATGTTTCTGTGGGTGGTCGGGATCTCATTGTGGATTGTACAATAACACTCTCTTTCGGAAGGCATTATGGTGGGTTCACTTTCCATTTTTTCATAACTGTCCTTGTTTTTGTGTTGAAAGAACGGAAGAGAAAAAAATTAATTGTAGAAGAGAAAATGAAAAGAGTTGTATGTAAAACATGTGTTCTTTAACTTTCAATTGTGATAGTAATTTTTTGGTAAGTTATGATTCATGATACAATTCTGCAATTTGTATACAGGCCTTGTTGGAAGAAATGGTACTGGGAAAACAACTTTCCTTAGGCACATGGCTATGCATGCCATTGATGGTATTCCCCCTAACTGCCAGATATTACATGTTGAGCAAGAAGTGGTTGGGGATGATACAACAGCCTTGCAATGTGTTCTTAGTTCTGATGTTGAACGAGCCCAACTTTTGGATGAAGAACCTCGTTTGCTAGCACAACAGGTCGAATACATACTGTTCTTTTACCTGAAAAATTTCATGTTTCCAGTGCTTTACTTTTTTTATTTTCGTAATTTCTGCATTTTTCCACTTGTAACAAGTGCTTATATGCTCCTCGGAGTTCCTTCTGACATGCTTGTGATTGTCCATAAGAGAGAATTAGAGTTGGAAGGTGCAACTGGTAAGGGTGAAGGGCAGTCAAATGGGACAGTTGACAAAGATGCTATTTCACAAAGGCTGGAGGAAATATACAAAAGGCTTGATGCCATTGATTCTGATTCTGCAGAGTCTCGTGCAGCTTCCATTCTTGCAGTAAGTTCTCAATTTTTTGTTTGTTTTTTTTTATTTTTTTATTGGTAAAACACGCGCACACCACTCGAACCTGGGATCTTTAGGACTAGGGCCTCAGCCTTAACCATTGAGCCAAGGCCTCATTGGCAATGTAATTGTGAAAATGGTATGTGTATTTAGAGTTTAGGAAGTAATATATTTAAATTTAGTGGTTAGATTCCTTATTTAAGTTTAGTAGTTAATTTCCTTTTTGTTGTTGGAGTAGGACTAGGGCTTCTATGATCTCTATGTAAGTTCTATGTTATTTTTACTTAGCTATTGATGAATAAACAAACTATTATTGATATTTGCTTGCATCCCTGTGATTGAGTTTTGCTCCTTTGCGCCCTGTGATTGGGTTGCTGCCTTCCTCTGATAGGGAAATTCCATGTGATTTGGATTCTTTATCTTTATTTTCTTGTTATTTCCCTTTTTCTCCTTCTCTTCTACATCAAATTATGATTAACTTGTTCCCTTTCTGACTTAAAATATCTCCAGGGACTCAGTTTCACTCCAGAAATGCAGCAGAAGGCAACAAAAACATTTTCTGGAGGATGGCGAATGCGAATTGCTCTTGCTCGCGCATTATTTATACAGCCTGATCTGTTGCTTCTTGATGAACCTACAGTGCGTTTTGTTTTTGGCCCCCTTCACAGTTACATTTCATTTTGAAGAACTTGGTATAAACTTTCTTTCACTTTTTGCAGAACCATCTTGATCTTCATGCTGTCCTGTGGCTGGAGTCTTACCTTGTGAAATGGCCAAAAACATTTATAGTTGTTTCTCATGCTAGAGAATTCTTGAACACGGTATCGTTCTTATATTGCTTCATTTGAAATTTGGTGATTACAAGTATTATTTGTTCATTTTTTTCCACCTGTAACACTTGTCACAGCAGCTTTGAGATGTCTCTGTAACTGTGCTCTCATTTTCAGGTGGTCACAGATATTCTTCATCTGCAAGGGCAGAAACTGACTGCCTACAAAGGTGATTATGATACATTTGAGAGGACACGGGAGGAACAGATGAAGAACCAACAGAAAGCATTTGAGGCCAATGAGCGATCAAGATCACATATGCAGGTTTTCTTTGCTGCCCAAATGACACATCAATGCTGTGTTGTATCATCTGTTCTTTTGATGATATCTACCATGATTAGATTATGTTAAAGTTACTGTTTGTATGACTGTTTTTGCTTTTATTTACACATTGTTTTGTATTGGGAGAGGTACTTTAATGATGAGGGTGCAGTTGATATATATATGACGAAATTCTTATTCATGTTCATTCTGGTCATTTGATCCTTTTAAGCTTTGTTGGATGGTGCTTTAACCCGTGTCTGTAACCAGGCCTTATTATTGCTAAAATGTGACCCCTCGTCGACACCTGCCCAAAGTCTGCAAATACCATTTTCTCACCATATTGATGTGTTTAACAGATGCATAATGAACTTGCCATTGGATATATCATTGGTCGGTCGTTTATGATTGGCAAGTTAACCTTCATTTTATCACCAAATTTATTTCTGTTCTGGTCAATAAATTTGTTTGAAATTGCTGGACACAATCAGATAACTTTAAAACCACATTTTATTCTTCCTTTTCCTCTCTTTCTCTCTCTCTGACAGATTTTCGAAATTATAGCTTGCATTTTACATCTGAATCTTTTCTTTGATCTGGCAGGCCTTTATTGATAAGTTCCGTTATAATGCAAAGAGGGCTTCTCTTGTTCAGTCAAGAATCAAGGTGTTTTTCCATTCATTATTTACTCTGATTTCGAATCTAACATTTAAATACATTATGTTGCCCTAATTTTTTTTTTCATTAATCTACTTGGGCTCATTGTTTTGTTTTATTTCAGGCGTTGGACCGGATGGGTTATGTAGATGAAGTTGTTAATGACCCTGAGTATGCTCTCCTTCTATAATTGACCTATGCCAAAGCATTTGGAATTTAGAATTTAGATGAAATTGCTTCTAAGTTACTTTTTGGTTTACTAAAATATATATAATCTTTTTGGCCTTCTTTACGCAGCTACAAATTTGAATTTCCAACTCCAGATGATAGACCTGGCCCTCCTATAATAAGTTTCAGGTTTGGCTTTGTAAAGTAAAATTTTGAATTTATGTTTTTTGAGTTATATACTTTGGATTCTTTAAGGACCAATGGAGTGTCCTGTTTGCAATTTCTTTTCCCGACTGCTTGTAATGGAAGTCCTGCTTTTCCTTGCTTCAATAAATTTGAAGTAATGGCATATGCTGATAAATATTTTCAATATTCTTTGAAGAATTATAGAATATCAATTCTCTTTCCTCTTAAAGTTGACTCAGGTGGAAGCTTATTAGATATTTTTGGTGTTTTCTTGAATCTGATTGCAGCGATGCATCATTTGGTTATCCGGGGGGCCCCATGTTGTTTAAGAATTTGAATTTTGGGATAGATCTAGACAGCCGTATCGCTAGTAAGGATGCTTGTCCCTAAAGTGCTTTTCATTACTATTTCATTTGCATATGTAGATATATGTAATACATAGTTTTTTTTTGGATTTTTTTGCTGGAAATGGACATTTCGTTCCTGGTGCTATTGCTTAGGACACCTCATTTTCCGGCAAACATATACAATAATGAACTAGTGCTTTCTATGTCATATTAGGCATAATGGTGCATATATTCCTCTCCATGTTTAACTTTTATATATGGGTGTCCACGCTGTTATGCAGTGGTTGGGCCAAATGGCATTGGCAAATCAACCATACTCAAACTAATTTCTGGGGACCTACAACCAAGCTCTGGGACAGTTTTCCGTTCTGCTAAGGTATCTCATAGGAGTACTTGTTCTTTTAGCTTCTTCCAATTGGGTAGCAAATTTATCACTGATAATACTACTTCTGCGCTGTATCTAAACTGCTTTTTGTTTGTTGATCATGTTTCAATTATGACTACTCTTTTCCTTCGGTGTTACGGAGATTTTCAGAGTTTAATTTACGATCACTGCTTTGTCTGCCTAGTTAATTTCAGTTTTTATATTATTATAACTAATTTTCTGCTTCTTAGCTTTATCATATACTCTATGATGGTATGAAATAACTAATATTCTCTGCTAACTCAACTTGGAAACTTGAAGCAGTAATCTGATGGAGACTGGTATCATTCTGTCAACAGGTTCGTATTGCTGTGTTTAGTCAGCACCATGTTGATGGACTAGACCTTTCTTCAAATCCCCTTTTATATATGATGCGCTGCTACCCAGTGAGTTTCTTATACTTCACTTTTTTTAACTTATCAAAAAAAAAAGTTTATTTTCATTTTGAATTCATGGTTTTCTACGCTAGTAATGAATTTGTTGTTTTCTGGAGCTCTTATAAGCATCCGAAGATCTACTTCCTGAAATTTTTTAGACTTACAAACATTGTTAGGAAGGAACAAAAATAGGTTTCCACCTCATCCAGTGTTTTCCAGTCTAAATAGAAAATATTTCTCTTTCCTTCTCTAGTTTCTATAGCATGATTGCAAAAGACTTCTGAAACTGCAAATCATGTTGTGCATTGTTAGTATTATTAGTTGATTTTCATTTAGGAAAGCTTTATGCATAGCCATATCTTCAAATCTCCGTTCATTCTAAGTTTCAACTCTGCACAGTCCATGTAACAAGTTCCCAGTCAGTGCATATCGTTATTTTGGTCTCGGGTGGTGGGGTCTGGTTCAGTTTTCTGTAGTGCTTATGAGGCTTCATGCCAGAGAATTTTTTTGGTTGCTCTCTTGCTGTTTTATGATTTTGAATTAGTCATGCTTGAAATACGTTCTGTGGTCAAATCCGTTATTGGGAGTTCTGTTCTTCCAGGGAGTGCCTGAACAGAAGCTCCGATCTCACTTGGGTTCTTTGGGTGTAACTGGAAATCTTGCTCTTCAGCCAATGTACACATTATCTGGTAAATTTCCTCTCTTTTTTTATGTACAATTGACTTATAAACTGGAGGTTTTAGTTGTTTCTTCAGAATTAAAATTTAGTTCGAACTGAGGAAGATTTCTTGTTGCTTGGATGGTTAAAGCCTAGCCATCACAAGTTTGCAAACTGAGCACTGCTGGATGTTGTTTAAAGAGCTATTTTCACTCTCATTAATGGTCTTTAGTACTTAACATTGCTTTCTACTGATTTTCTTAGATAGCCTAGTGTGTATTTATAACTGCTTAACTTTATATGTATTTATAACTGATCTGGATGCTATATTTAGGTGGCCAGAAAAGTAGAGTTGCATTTGCAAAGATAACTTTCAAGAAACCACACATACTATTGCTTGATGAGCCATCCAATCATCTCGTAAGTCATGATTCTTATTTTTGTTTCTTTTATTGCATTTTGGTAATATAAGACATGATTAGAGAAGTTGAAATATCAAAATTTGATTCCCCCACAAATCCCTGCCACAACCTAAAAGAAAAAGAAAACAATTTTGGGTGGTGTGTGGGGGTTCACCGATACCGGTTTTATTGTGTTCCTTATTTTTTTTTATAAGTAAATAAATTGTATAAACAGACGCACCAAGGGGGTGCAACCCATTTACAAATACTACCTATAAGAGAGAAGCTCCACAAAATCTACTAAACCTAGGTCATTTACAAAAGAATGCTTGTTGACCCAAAAATTAAGGGCGTTGAACCACCTTTCCCTAATTACAAAAAAAAATTTCTTAATACTATCAAAAGCTCTACGGTTCCTTTCATTTCAAACTAACCAAAAGATTGAAAGAAGAAACGTAGATTTATTGTGTTCCTTATTACACAACCCAAATATATTCATAGTATGTCTTATCATACATTTCTCACGGAAACTGGTTTTACTGTGTTACTTGTTACACCACCCAAATATATTCGTAGTATGTCTTATTAAACATTCCTATTCGTTCACTTATCACAACTGACTTGGGATCTGCTTATTAACACTGTTGGTTCTTTGAAATGTAGGATTTGGATGCTGTGGAGGCGCTAATTCAAGGCCTTGTGTTGTTCCAAGGGGGCATTCTCATGGTATTATTCATGTCTTAACTGCCATCTCAAAAAAGAAAAAAAAAACATCAAAAAATGATTGAATTAAGATGACGAGTATGTTCTTATGTTACCTTTGGGTGTAAGGTCTCTTTTGGGAGAGTTTATGAAATGATTTTTGTTTCCTATAAATATAAGCTAGGCCAAATACTCCTAAAAAATGTTTTTTTGGAAAGAATCAAAAACTAAAAGGGAGTTTATAATTTACTAAATATGTTTCCAATAAACTGTTTTCAAAGTTATTTTACCAAACACAGAGCAATTTTTAGTTCAATTGCTGATTTACCAAAAACTGTTTCAAAATCCATTTTGACAACCATAAATGGAAACTACTGTTAGGCCAAATTGTACTTAAGTTGTGTTTTTTCTTGATTACAGATCAGTCACGATGAACATCTTATTTCCGGAAGTGTAGATGAGCTATGGGTGGTATCGCAAGGCAACGTTGCACCTTTCCATGGAACATTCCATGATTACAAGAAGTTGCTCCAGTCCTCCTAGGCATGCTATTTAACCTTTATTTCCTTGTGTAATACTAGTACCCTACATTAATTGCGGAAAATTAGAATGATGTGAGCTCTTTACAGAATATGAACTCTGGAGTTATGTTCAGCTTTGTCCCTGTGATCATGTATGGGAAATATGTATGGTAATTTTTTTTTATGAATTGAAGGATTATCTTGCCATTTGGTATGTCTTCTTGGATATGAGAGTATGGTTATTATTCATTCTTGTACCCAATTGATTGGTGGATTTATCATTCTTTCTAGCAGTTCTATTTTTTAATTAGTGCAAGAATGATTTGAAGTTACCAAGGTTTAAAAGGAAAACAAGCAGTCCACCTCTTGCCAATTTTGAATACTCAATTGCTGCATGAGAATGCCTCCTACTTCCCTGATGGAGAAGAGTACATAGTTGGCTCAAGCTTCTGATGTGCGAGACAGAATTTGGAATTATCGCGCTTGATAAAATTGACGCTTAGGAGGCAGCAAGGCAAGGATTACAATCTTGGACTTCATAGTATACCGATGTGATTTCAGCAAAATATGTTTTAAATCTTCAAAAAAAAAATAAAAAAAATTGAGACATTTCTAAAATTTTGTCAAATTCTACAATTGAATACGTAACATTTTGAGGAATTAACGAAATATTCTAAAATTTCATCAGTTTTTCAAAACTTAATGAAATTAGTTAAAACTGAATGAAATATTCGAAATATTTATCAAAATTGAAATTATAAAATTCAATAAGAGGTAAATGATAAAGTAAAATACATGAAATGAAAAATATGAACAGAATTACACATTTGAGGAATTGAACCCTGATTACTACAGTGGAAAGGCATTATTGACATGTGATTTTATTAATGAAGCTAATTGACATCCACAATCATATTTTTAACAACATGCGTTTGTTGGAGATAGACAAATAAGAAGATAAAAAATCAAAACTTCAAATTAAAATGATTTTATCCTATTATAACTATATAAGACATTCTATTATCTTTTTATCTTATTCATCACACACCCGTAAAATAAAAAATATCATATTATTTTTTCATTTTATTCACCAAATACATTCTTATACAATGGTTGAACCGACATTGCAAATCAAGTCTCGTTGAGTATTGATTACTTACAATCTTTGGACAAAAAAAATAATTTGCTGTCTTTATATTTATGATAGTAAAACACATTTTTTTGTTAAATTTATATTTTTGATGATAAAAATAAAAAAAAATAATTTTATCATTAAAAAATATTTATTTTACCACAAATTTTTTGCTAAAAAATATGTTTTTACTGCATAAATCAAATTCCATATTTTTTTTTATCAAAAGCAATCAGTCTACCTTTAGTCATTTACTTACGTCATTGCTGTCCCTTAAAAGATACTTATTTAATGCATCATTACAAGAGGAGTTATCCATAAATAACCAAAATATCCGTACAAAATATAACAAATTTACCCCTAAATAAAATAAAATAAAATTTATCTCTTTATCTCTCTGTCTCTCCCCCCTCAATCCACCCCCACCATTTGACCCCAAATCTCAGGTCCTCTCCAATCTCCTTTTTCCTCCAATCCAGGCCCTAAACCCCTCCTTCTCATCACCTCGTTTCCCTTTCAAATCTTTCAATTGCCATAATCAAACTTCTAATCGATCCCGATTTCATTTTATAACTATTTTACTTATAATCGAAGGAAAAAGAGAGAATGGAAAACAGCAACGACAACATGAGTATCATATCACGAGAGAAGCTGGACCAGGTGGCGAGCTGGGTAAGTACCTCCGTGATCTCCGCGTTCTTCGCATCTCTGGATCGTTTCTCGTGCGTCAACCTCACCACCACCGATACCGACGATGACGAGGACGAGGCCAATGATCGCCCTCTGACCTTTTACGCTCCTCACCCAAACGATATCGTTTAGCTCTCCGTCAACTAAACTCCTCTGTTGGATCCACGCTTCCCTGTGGTATTTTATATTACACCACCTCCTTCCATTTAGGGTTCTTTTTCTTTTTTAAAAATATAAATACATGTTGTCATGTGACCTGGGGATTTTTAATTGACGTTGTGGTGGGTATTATGTAATAAAAATTGGAAAAAATGTCATTTGAACCTGGTATTGGATATTCTCTCTGTTTGATTTTATTCTCTTTTTATAGTTTGGAATTTTTTTCCTGTTCTGGAAATGTAATCGTGGGTTGTGTTTGGCATGTAATCAAAGATCTGTTATTTCCCTTTATTCTTTCAATTTCAGGTATTAATTTTTAAGCTTGGATGTGTTTGGCATGCCATTGTTTGGTATAATTGATGACATATGATCAAATGTTCTTCTGATTGCTTGTGTAGGATATAGTTAATTTTTGATATTGCATTAATAGCATTCAATCTCCATGTCTAAGGTTAAATTTGGATGCAATATGTATGTTGTGCCTGTGTAAATTAATCAGATAATCTCTTCACTGGTAATACTCCATAAACAAGGGCTTTAAAGGCTCAGCTTGAATGTTGTAGCTAGATGATCTTGCAGATTCTGGTGCAAGAAAACCTTGGTTTGCCCACAAATTGAAACTCTTTTACTTAGATTAGTATTTGTGAACTAACTACACCTGCAGCATGGGAATAATCAAGGAGTTCTGTGAGGGGTGTCTTAGTTTAGGTAAATGGGAAGGATTTTGTTGTTTGTAATCGCCCCAGAAATGTTATGTTACTTGATCTTTAGTTTTGAATTCTAATTTCCACTTGTTCTCAAGTATTGCCTCTCTAAATGTGCTGCTTTTTAGGTTATTAGTAGTAATCTATTAACAAGTTGAACAAATAGTTTTGACATGAGATTCCGAGAGCCTACACCAACCTCACTTTACCCCTTTACCAATTACCACCTGAACCAATATCTAGGGTGCAGTTCGAATGCACCTTAGGCCTTAGCTCACTTGGCAAGTTTTAAACACGCATTTTGCGCATGCATGGATGTTTGATTAAGTGAATATGCTATTTCACTCTTACCAGGCTCTAGAAAGTAGTCAGGCTGATACCCTTATGCTGCTTTGCCTATTGGGTATGAAATGACCCATACCAGTGGTTATGTATTGCAACACTAAGGATAAACTGTTGGTGATCTCAGTTTGTTTGGATGTTACTTGGTGTATCTTTTTCTCTCATCATTTTCTCCTCTTGGAGTGCTTGTGTGCTTATTTAGAAATTGATTTCTATGCAAAATGCAGAAAGTTTGGCTGAGTGTTAGTTTAGTTGCTTCTCGTGGAATAGTCATTGTTCTGACAAATCGTCATGAATATCTTAATTTCAGAAGAGAACATTTATAGGTAATAAACCTCGAACCTAGGTAGACAAATGTTGTGGCTAGCTACATGTAGCATCAAGGAGCTTGATTTCCCTTCGGTAAAAAATAGGGGAAATAAGAGAAAAGTGAAGTCTGTATTCCGCATTGTGGCCTTTAAATTTCAGATGTGCATTACCAGAAAACTCCTCTCTTTCTCTTTCTCTCACTTTGTCTGTCTACCCTGCTCTATCTCTATCTATCTATCTATCCATCAGCTCCTAATTCTTAGTTTTTGTAAAAGTCTGTACCTAGAATAAGAACACTCTAAGCATCTTTAAACTTTACCAGCAGTATTAATCTCCATGCTCCCTCCAACAAAGCAGTGTGAGTATGCAACGGCGGATTATGTACAAACTTGCTAGCTTCTCCTTCAGAAACCTACTCTTTGGTACCTGAACTTTCACTCGCTTCAGAAACTTGATGATTCCATGAACTTGCCTTCCTCCTGGATTTGCCTTTGCTGCGACACCTTGTGCCTTGTCTATCTCAGATTCTAAGGAGTTTCTGCCCTATAGGAGTCTTTTATAGGAGTTACTGTAGTATGTTGTCAACTTGTCAGTTTTTCTTTGAAGTCAGTAAATAATTGGTGGAAATAGTCCTCAAGACTTAACTCTACTGTGCTTTTGCAGTCAACCAGGTTGCTGGTTTTCTGCTTCCAGATACGGTCTTCTGCTATGCTGGTATCCGGAGTTCCAGGTTAAATGTCTCCTGAACCAACCAATTTAGTTCTGTTTCCTGGATTTATTGCTAAGAAGACAAATGGACCACACCCCTTATAGGCATTTTGTAATTGAAACACAATTACATCTTTCAAGTTTGGTTGTAATTATAATTTAGTCCAAAGTTTTGAAAAATCAACACTCATCCCATTGTTAAAGGAATTTAACGGAAAAATGAGATGTTTTATAACTTACATTCATCGTATATATAACATACAACTTAGATCTCATATTATTTGGATATAAATACTACATTAATCGTTTTTCAAAATTTTTTACTAAATAATTATCAAACTTGAGAGATATAATTGTATTTCGCCCAATATATTTCGTTGGGGGATTATGAAAATTGATTAGCAGCACATCTTCATGGAAAATGAATGATAGTATATGTTGCCTATTTCCTTGCCAACGTAGGCACTGAGGAACTTCTCAACCTTGGAACTATCAACACTGGAGGTCTCTTTGTTTCCTTTGCCTCCACTTTGCCAAGAAAGGGCAAAACAGGAGCTAGTTAAACTGTAATATATTTTTGAGAGATTATTGGGAGACTGTAAAATATCATTACATGTCGGGAGTTCATGCCCTTTTTTCGTTACTAGTACAAATTTGCATTTTCCGATCAAACTGTAGTATAATTTTCAATCTGTGGTGGGCCTGAAAACCAAATGAGCTGAAATAATACATCTTTTATAATAGTCTTTTTATTTTTTATTTTATTTTTATTTCGTTTAATGTAAAGTGCTTTACTCCAATTCAATACACCTAATTATCCTTCATCTACCTAAAGATTGCTTTAAAAAGAGTTTTCCCTTTTTAGTTTACTTCTTTTCGAAAATTTAGAGATCAATGTGTGATTGAGATAATCATTTTTAAATTAAAATGACATCTTTTTTTGGTAAATAAAAAAAATGAAATTTTCTTTTACAAAAATTAAGTGGGAGTGAAAATGTATGTTCACATATTTATAAGATCTATAAATTAAAATGTAACTTTTAAATGTTTTGATTAGAATATGATTTTTTTAGAATTTAATCAAGAAACATTCATGAAAGTGGATGTAGACACTTATATATAAGATTGATTTTTGAAAATTTGGAATGAAATCAATGTTTTATATCATTATTTTACTTCATTTAGTAATGAGACATGGATATTTCATTATTAAGTGTAGTGTTGAAAAGTAAAAATAAAAAATAAAAAAAATAAAAAATAATTTTTTTTCTGTTTCCATTTAAATGTCAAATACTTAAAAGAAAAAGACATCGTAAACGAACAAAAAATAAGTGAAACAAATGAGTTTTAAATAATTTCATTTTGTTTTTCTTCATATTTTTCAAGATTTAATTAATAAAAAGATATTATGTTTCCGTGCTTCATGCCCTTCATGTAAATTTAGAGTTGTCTATATTTAAATTTATTTTCTCCTAATGCTTTTTTACTTGTTTTTTTCAATGATAAAGTATTATTATCAATAAATTTGATCTAAAAATTTCACAAAAATATTTTACGACCTAACCATTTGTAAACACGAGAATTGAACCCAATTAACTTGTGTGACAAAGTCTCTCTTCGATACTTTCAGTGAAACGTTGATACTAGAAGATAAAAAGGTTGCTAGGTGGGGGGGCCTAGAAGTCAAATTCATGCATGAACACATCGAAGAATCAAAACCGTCGTTTTTACAGTGGTCGGCTCCACGCATCTCTATACCCTGTCCCCATCACTACAATCTAATTATAGATTTTGGAACATTTTTAGCTTTTGTTTCTCCTTTCTTCTTTATGGTTTTGTTTTTGCTTTTCAGCTTCATTTCCTCTCCCAATCTAAAACTTGATATTTTTACTTTATTTTTTTTAGGGGATGTTGAATCATTAGTATGGTAATTTGCTCCAGTGATGAATTATAAGATGGGTCGTTCCAATTTCTGAAATTTTGATAAATTATTGGAGCTCTGCATGTGGAACTGATTAGACTCTGAGGAGCATTCATTTCTCTGCCTATTTGTTATTTTTTCATTATAAAGTCATGGGTGCATGTCTTTTCTAATCTATGTTCTGATTTTTGGAAAAAAAAAACTGAAAAAAGGAAACTTTTTACTGTTGTGGAAAATGGAAATGCTTACTGTAAAAACAAGCAGTTTTGTTGAGCTGTTGTGACTTATGAAGATTTTCATTACAATTTGGTTAAGTTATGTTGGATCCATTTTAAGACGGTGCTTAAAATAATAGCACGAATAATTTTTTCAGAAGTAATATGAATGTAACTTTGAATAATGTTCTCACGAATAAAATTTCAATAACCAATAAGCTAAAGTCGTCTGCCATGCATTTTTTAATTTATATGCAGTACTCGATTCGGTGCTTTTGACAAAACAGAACAGTATTGGGTCTTCCAGCCCAAGACCCAGTATTCTTTCTTCTGCCAAAGCCAATTTTTTTCTCACTTGGCATGATCCAAGTTAGACAAATATTTTGCGCATAAATTTCAAGTCCAGCCAAAAGGCGTTTAATATTCCAATCGCCGGCTTCTTTCTCGTCCCTTTCTCTCTCCTTCATATTCAATCAACAACAACGATGTCTCCTTCTCTAACCAAACAACCCTCACTCTCCTCCAATCATGGCCTGTTTTTTACACTCCCATATCTCTAAACAACACCACTCTTTTCTCTTATCTGCATTTTTTTTATCATCTTTACTAACTACCATGACTCTCACAGAATCTTTGTCACCAACACCATCATGCGATCTCGTTGATTCAGGCCCCGTAATACCCTCAACCCCATTGGTCACTTTCCTTGATCGTGTACAAGGAACTGCACTCCACACTTTTGGGGAGTCAAACTTTGACCCCAAGCTCTACGTTGATTTGTCATTAAAGCACAATTTGTCAATCACTGAGGACGCTTTTGATAAGCTCCCCAAATCTGTAAATGGGTCTGTGCCAGTTAAGGAATTGGCGGAGTTTATAGGGAAGTACTTTGAGGGTGCAGGGGATGATCTGGTGTACCATAAACCAGAGGATTTTGTACCTGAGCCTGATGGCTTTTTGCCAAAGGTGGACAACAAGGAGGTGAGGGCATGGGCATTGGAGGTTCATGCTCTGTGGAAGAATTTGAGCAGGAAAGTCTCCGGTTCGGTCCTGGACCGGCCTGAGTTGCACACTCTGCTTCCCCTGCCTGAGCCTTTTATAATTCCCGGTTCCCGTTTCAGAGAGGTCTATTATTGGGATTCTTATTGGGTAATTAGGTCAGTTTTGATCTTGTTATCTTTTACTAGATTGATCACATTATCTCATTTTTAGTTATTGTTGAACATCATGTCACTGTTTATGATTCTTGCTTCTTCTTTTTACCAATATTTATTTAAGTTTATGATTCTTGCTTGGTGGTGTGTTCTGGATTTACACATACGTTTAAGATATAATGATAAATTACTATAATTAGGGCTAATGTTACGTTAAGATGTCTAAAGAGTCAGTGCCAGTTTAATTAGGTTGTTAATCCCTTCAATTATTAGAATTTGTGTCCATTTAATATCGATATTGTTGAAGAATCTCTCGCTCTTATTTTCTTTATCTTGAAAGAAGTTTGTAATGTTGTTAATATAGAAATGCTTGTTGTCCAGGGGATTGCTAGCAAGTAAAATGTACACGACTGCAAAAGCTATCGTGAATAATCTGATTTCTTTCATAGATGCATATGGTTATGTGCTTAATGGAGCAAGGGCATATTACACTAACAGGAGGTAATGCTTCTTTTGCTTCTTTTATTTTCTGTTTGGTTTGTTAATTGTATTAAATATTTTAGGCTGTGCGGGAAGATGGTCTAAGGTGTCTGTCTGCACTTATAATCTTGATACTTGTTATTTTTTTCATTGAAAATCTAAGATTTCTCTATGTTAACTACTGCTGAATTTGGTTGTTATCACTGGCTTCTCCTATTTCTCTATGATTGAATATATGCTATAGTATTTCTATACTTGTTGGATATGTTTTTCTATCATTCAGATTCTTAATGTACAAAAGCTTAATCCATGTGGGTTTCACAAGTTTAAATGCCTTCCATAAGCTACAGCTATGTATTTATACATCTCAACATTTTCAGTCCATTTATAGTACTGCAAGTGTCCAAAACTAAACTGCTTTCCCCGACTTAATGATAAAAAATCTGAATAACTAAGAACTTTCTTTAAATTGAACCAAACAAGGAAACAATTCGTACTTTTTTTGTTAATGCTTAAGCTTACGATACACATAAATGATATGATGCTTTCATTGATTTTGTACAAATTCCATGTAGGGAACCGGGTCTCTAGTTTATAGACTAAAGATATAGCTAGGTTTTGCAAAATCAAGTACATAATTATGGTTTTCAGGGTTGTTTTCTTGACATTCTGTCATATAAATGTCATATTTCCAAATAAGTTTGCTCCACCATCTCTTAATTACTTAAACTGTTGAAATTAAGCTAGAAGCTTGGGGATACTTTTTGCAGCCAACCTCCCCTCTTGAGTGCAATGATTTACGACATTTATAATCGGACTGGTGATATGGAGTTGGTTAGAAAGTCTCTCCCTGCACTTCTCAAAGAATATCAATTTTGGAATTCAGGTCTGACTGGTCTTCATGGAAGTGCATTCATATCTTCCTGTTCATTTTTTTTGTGCTGTTGAGCTTTTTAAACTAATTCCTCTTTTGCCTCCATAGGAATACATAAGGTTACTATTCAAGATGCTCAAGCTGGCGATCACACTTTAAGTCGGTATTATGCAATGTGGAACAAACCCAGGCCTGAATCCTCAACCACTGTGTGTTCTTCTCTTCAAGATACTTTAGCATAAGATCTGTATTGTTTTAAAGAATGGTGAACAATGTTAGAGTTGTAATATTTTTTAAGGTATCCTATCTACCAGGACAAGGAATCTGTTTCCAAGTTCTGGAATGCTTCTGAGAAACAGCAGTTTTACCGGGAACTAGCTTCAACTGCTGAATCTGGATGGGATTTCAGTACAAGATGGATGAGGTAATATTTTGCAATTTTGCATGAGAGAACTAGTCTATGGCGCCATTTGTTAATCCACTTTAAGTGGGATTAAAGAAAATTCTGTTTAAGAAAAATTTGCTTTAATCTCACTTAAAGTGGTTACCAAACAACACCTATAGTACAGAAACTATTTTGATTCTAATGACTCATCCATTCTATAGCATCCAATCCAACAGTTGGAAGTTTTCACACTATCTTATCCTGTCTCTGCTGATCGATGGTACAGCTGTTGCATCTGATATTACTTTATTTCTGTAATAGGAAAGAACTTATAATTAAGTAACTAATTTTAGCAGGAGATCTTAAAAGAGTTGGGTAATTGTACGAGAGCACTTGAAAGTTTCCTTAGCAAGTGCTTATTCGTGTTTGTATATACAAATTCTTACAACTCCGAGGATGCAAAGCAGTGTCTAAGCAGCAGTCCCATAAAAACAGGTGGAAGATATGGTGTTCCCACTCCTATTTGTATCACATCAGAGTTGTAAACTTCAACTTCTCAAAGTTTGAGTTGCTTAGGGCTGAATCAAATTCATGCTTTATGATGTTTACAAATTAAACAAAATTTCTTAAGAGTTTAATTATCTTGTTGCAGGAATTCGTCTGATTTCACAACATTGGCTACAACATCAATTTTACCTGTTGATCTAAATGTATTCATACTCAAGGTATGTGACTTGGAAGTCAGAACCTTCTCAAAAATTCCTACAAAAATCTGTGTAATAAGATAACAAGAGCTGTTCTATATGTGGACCCAGATGGAACTTGACATTGCCTTCTTTGCAAAAGTTTCTGGAGACAATAGCATTGCTGAGGGTTTCTTGGAAGCTTCTCAGGCAAGACAAAAGGCGATCAGTTCTATTTTTTGGAATGAAAAGATGGGACAATGGTTGGATTACTGGATCGGTAATGACATGACATGCGAGGTAGTTTCAAATGCGAGAGGTTTTATTAACTCTTATCCGATAGTAGAAAACCTTCTCTGCAGTTTTCTGATTACTTTGTTTAAAATTCTAGCAGGAATCTCAAACATGGAAAGCTTCGAACCAGAATCAGAACGTATTTGCTTCAAATTTTGTTCCTTTGTGGATTGATTTGTTCAACTCAGGTTTGTGAGACTTAATGTCCACTTTGAGATTTTGTATAGAGATGATCTTCATAGAATGACTGGCTGTTTAAGCATGGCTTAATCAGGCTTGGGTTGAGGTCTTAAGTTGAACTTCTGGAATTCAAACTTGAAGTCCAACTAAAAGCTAAGCCATATTTGACTCCATCAACAAGACTAGAATGCAGTTTTAAGCAAAATCATCTGCTCTCTAGCCCTTACCTCTACTGTTTTATTCATTTATAATGGAGTCAGTCTAACTGATGTCTGGCTTGTCTGAAACTAATGGTATTGGAATTAAAACTTAAGTTCAGCTGCTTAAGTTCTTAAAATATCAGAGCTGCTGTTCAAGGCTTGCTAGAATTTCTTCAGAGTAAACATAATCAAGAGCTTACTGTATGCAGGGCAACATTGATACCTTCTAAAATCTATGGCCTAGCCCTCCTAAAAGTTCTATTTGAGAGAGTCTATCTGGATCAAAGACAGAATGCAGTAGTAGTCTATCTGTATTCCATTGGGGCTTTAAGAATCAAAGTACAGAGTACTAGGGGCTTTGGTTGATACATCAACCTGTATTAAAATATATATAGAAACTCTCTTTTGTTTGTTAATTTGAATACTGTGTGCCTTTGTTATGTACTTATGTTGAAGATTCTACTCTGGTGGAGAAAGTTATGAAAAGTCTTCAAAATTCAGGCTTGCTTTGTGCTGCTGGAATCGCAACTTCTTTGAAAAATTCAGGACAACAATGGTTAGTAACCTGTTTAACATTCACCTTGACTGAATTTTTATTTCATGAAAGACATTTATTTCTTTTGACCCAATTAATTGAATTTTTACAAACAGGGACTTTCCAAATGGTTGGGCTCCCCTTCAACACATGATTGTTGAAGGGTTGGCAAGATCTGGATTAAAAGAAGCAAGGTCAATCGCAGAAGATATTGTTGTGAGATGGATCAGAAGCAACTATGTTGCCTACAAGAAAACAGGAGCAATGCATGAAAAATTAGATGTGAAAAAGTGTGGAGATTATGGAGGTGGAGGTGAATACATACCCCAGGTAGGATTTTGTTCCATTGTCATTTTTTATTGGCACTATTTACATCCAGAAGCCTAAGATTTAACCGCGATACCTTAGACTTAAACTGAAAGTTTTTTTTTTTTTCAGTCAAATTTATTCCTACTTGTTTACATTTGTTTTTGGTTTGCTGTGATGTAGACTGGTTTTGGTTGGTCAAATGGAGTTGTATTGGCATTCTTGGAGGAGTTTGGATGGCCTCAAGACCGGAAGATAGGCTGCGAATAAGCTAGGAAACAGAAGAGAAGAATTTCCATAGAGAAATAATATATTTATGTCAGGAGGATAAGGGGCATTATTATTCTTTTTCTTTTCATCTTTTGGCCATTATTGTGATTCCGTTATGCCCTGTTATATATGAATAGATCAAGTGGATATCTGTAAATCTGTTACTTCGTATTAAATCATGTTGAAAACTGTACTTCAAAACCCTGCACTTGGTATGAAAGAGGACAACTGAAGTATGGTTTTCAGTAAGCTGCTATACATTGCTGTAGTGCTCTTATGTGAATTAAGTGGCAGAGCTATGTTTTTTTCCATTCGCTTTACAAATTATATTACAGGATATCCTTCCTTGCCTTGCAGAAAATTTCACGTATTTTTCATGTAGTCACTTTGTTCAATGGTGGCTTGACAATAAGATAAAGATACGTGTACTTTTGTTTTTTTTTTTTTAAATTGTAAATTTCTCCAATGCCCTATTTCTAAATGAACTGATAGCAATCAGGTTAATGGTTGCTTAACAATTAGTAGTAAATGTTTGCTTTGACTTAGTTTGATGGGCCTGAAAGTAACCCATTTATGATTCATTTGGTCAGCCCAGCTATGTACTTAGCCCAACCGACCTGGATGATCTATGGAGTTCTTATGATGAGATAGCACCCATCATCGGAAAAGTTGTGACTTGTGAGACTCCCAGATCCTATAATCACTTGTGAAGAGATCACTTTCTATACCTGTTACTGGGTTTGGATTTGACTCTCCATCTAACGACTACAAGGTCCTTAGGATTTTTTACTCTTCCTAGTTCTCATACTGGAAGTAAGACACTGAAATATAAAGTGTATGCATTGAGGGATGGGCATTGGAGGAGTATAAGTTCCACTCCATCTCTCTGTCTTTACCCTTTTAGAAAAGTTTATCTTAGTAGTGTTTTTCATTGGGTTGGTAAAGATAAAATATTAAAATTAATTTAACTAAATATTAAACAGTTCTTTGAATCCCACAGTGTTTTGTGATCGTTTCCTTTTTCATTCAAACTATGAAGAGAAGATTAGGTTTTGATCACTGACATCAATACTGGATTTTCTAAGGTATACACTGATTGAGAGCAATATGTAACTCAATAATATTAACAAGTAGTTTGTTCCAAAGCTGGTGGAGTTAGTTGCCTAATACTTAAAGTTCATGTCAACATCTTAACTAATGAACTGACAAAAGCTTAACCTTAATTAATCAACAGAAGACTGCAGATTTAACTCATATGTGGGATCCTTATGGACGCATTACACAACACAAATTAAAAGACTTATGGCCTACATAGTGAGTGGTGGTGGATTGTTGATAGATCCTCTAATTCTAATGTGTGGTGAGATTCGTATTATCTTGTTTGTTTTTTAGGAAAAAGGAGAAGAGAAAACCAAAACTTAGTGCATCATTTTACAAACCACAACCCCACCCACCCCTCCCAAAAAAAAAAAAACCTTAGATTTCAAAGTGATACTGTTATTTTAATTAGTTGGGTACTACCTCTCTCTCATTGAATTAATTACAAACTAGCTCAACTATGAGGAACATTACATATTTCACTTGAATAAAGATTTTTCATTATTATTATTATTGTTAATTGGGTTATTGAGATTATATTTAAAACATTTTACTAATAATATGATCGTTGATTAAATAATTTGGACGAAAAAACATTCCTCAAAATATTATAATTCTTTATAACTTTTAATGATGTGACACATTATCTCATTACGATCATTATTAATTATAAAAAAAAAATCTTAATTACAAAAGATCTAAATTATCCAAACAAACTGTGATTTCAAATTAAATATATTACATGAAAGTTTTGGATCCATTGTAATTAAGATTCACGGTAAGATAGAGTATTACATAATTTAAAAATTGGATCAATGCCACATCCCTATAAACTAATTAGTATATAGAGAGCATACATCCAAATCCTTAGGTGAGCTTAGTCCTAGAAGCTTTGAGATTGCAAGAGCTAGCATTTGTCAAACTTGACTTAAAGATACAGGGGTACAGAGTTTCATTCTTTTTGGTGTTCTAATATTTTCATTTTTTTTTCCTTTTATCCATCTTTGTATGTCACAATGGTGTCAATAATGTGAAGCTTACAACCTTGTTTTATAAGAAACCCATTGACAAAATGTTATTATATTCAAGCAAAGACTTGTCCATATCAAGGAAGTGGAGAGATGATTAGTCTCATGATCTCATCAAACCAAAGACTTAGTAATTTAGATTTTAAAAAATAAAACCCTAAACCCTAAATTTAAGGGATGGGGACCCTGTAAGATTCTGGGCTGCCCCAGAAAAGAGTGGCAATCATTGAAGATTGGTATTTTTCAATAATGACACCATTGATTTATACTTTTGATATAAAAATGTTTTTTTTTATATTTTTAATTTGGATTGGGAAATGAGTAAGTGGGAAGTAATGACCAGATACCCGATTTTGCAAATAATTTACTCTCATGAGACACGTTCCTCTCTCAAATGGGTCCTTATTAGTCAAAAATAGTTGGCTAACAAAACACCTAAATGAGATGGAAAAGGAGTTAATATTAAATAAAATAATTTAAGACAAATCACATACAAAATCCAAGGTTTGATCCGATTACAAAGATGTATATCTGGGGAAGTCTTTTCTTATTACAAAGATTTTATTTTAATTTTTTTATACGAGTTTAGTGCTTGAATAGTTTATATACTTTATCTGCAACAATTGCCACAACAGGTTAAAGTATTGAATTTCCTTTATTCCATTTTTCTAGAGAGGGAAAGAAAATGGACTCCATGAATGAAATATTGTAGCGGGTAAACTACCATCCAATTCAATAATTTATTTTAATGTTAAACCAAAAAAGTACCCACCTTTTTTTTTTTTATAGAAATAAGTATCCATTTTTTTAAATATATGTTTATAAAGTTCACAAGTTTCTAAAAAATTCATAAATTTAATTTAAAATATAGTTAAAATAAAAACAATTCAAACTCAATATTAATAATACGAGTATGATTTCTGCTTATATTGTTGATTGTTCTGCTTTACTTTGGCATAATTGTTTAGGACATGTAAATGTTAGATGATTAAATGATATGGTAAAGTTAGATTTACTTCCGAAATTTGATATAACCATGGAAAATTGCAGAACATGTATGCTTACTAAAATCACTAGAAAACTGTTTTCAAGTGTTCAAAGAAATTCAAAAATTATGGATTTAATTCATAATGATTTATATGATATGCATGCTACCCCTTATTTAGGAGGAAAGAAATATTTTGTAACTTTTATAGATAATTGTACAAGATATTGTTATGTTTATTTGTTACATTCTAAAGATGAAGCTATGTATAGTTTTCGATTTTTAAGAACGAAGTAGAACTTCAGTGTGACAATAGGATTAAATGTCTTAGAACTGATAGGGGAGATGAGTATTAAGATCCTACTTATTTTGAGACTCATGGAATAATTCATGAAATCACTGCCCCTTATACACCACAACAGAATGGTGTAGCAGAGAGAAAAAATAGAACTATAAAAGAGATGGTTAATGCCATGTTTTCCAACTATGGTCTAAGATATAGGTTTTGGGGAGAAATACTTTTAACAACTTGTCACATTTTAAATAAAGTCCCTATAAAAAGAAAGAAAGTAACAACTTATGAGTTATAGAAGAATTGGAAGCCTAATCTAGACTACCTTAAGGTGTGGGGTTGTAGAGCTATAGTTAGAGTTCCTAAACCAAAAAGGAAGAACTTGGGTGAAAGAGGAATATAATGTATTTTCCTCGGATACGCACTTCATAGTAAAGCTTATAGATTCATGGTAGTGGAGCCAAATAATTATTATTTAATAAATTCCATCATGGAATCTAGGGATGTTATTTTCGATGAAAATAGGTTCAAGACACTTCCTAAGACTGTTTCGGATAATAATGAACAAGAACAAACTTCAAGGAACGAAGTAGATGGAAATGAAGTGGAACTTAGAATGAGCAAAAGAGTTAAGACTTCTAAGACATATCGACCCAATTTTTACATGTATTTGGTAGAACGAACTAGGAACTCAATAAGTAATTCTATTCCAATTGTCTTGAATATTGACTATGATCTACAAACTTATGAAAAGGCTATAAAGTCTCAAGATGTTGCATTTTGGAATGAGACCATAAATGATGAAATGGACTCCATGATGGGGAACAAAACTTGGAAATTGGTGGACCTTCCATCGGGTTCCAAACCCATCGGATGCAAGTAGATTTTTAAAAGAAAATTAAGGGTGGATGGTATAGTTGATATATTCAAGGCAAGGTTAGTGGCTAGGGGATTTACACAAAAAAAAGGTGTTGATTATTTTATACCTATGCACCAGTTGCAAGGATAGCCACAATTAGAATAGTTATTGCATTAGCTTCCATATACAAGCTTGAAATTCATCAAATGGATGTTAAAACAACGTTCTTGAATGGTGAATTAGAGGAAGAAGTGTATATGAGTCAACCTGAAGGTTTTGTAGTTAAGGGACAAGAGTATAAAGTATGCAAGTTAGTTAAGTCCTTATATGGACTTAAACAAGCCCCAAAACAATGGCATTAGAAATTTGATCAAGTAATACTATCAAATGGTTTCAGAATTAATGAATTTGATAAGTGTGTATACTATAAGTTCATTATTGGTAAAGGTGTTATCATATATCTGTATGAAGATGACATATTGATATTTGGTACTGACTTAGAATAAGTTCAAAATACCAAGAAATTTCTGTCAGATAATTATGATATGAAATATATGGGTGTGGCTAATGTTATTTTAGGTATCAAAATCATAAGAGATAATGATAGCCTAACTTTAACGCAATCTCATTACATTGAGAAAATTATAAAGAAATTTGATCATTTAGAAAGCACACATGTAAGTACACCATTTGGTAATAATATCAAATTATCTAAGAATAATGGTAGAGCAATTGTAAAACTAGAGTATGCTAGAGCAATTAGTTGTTTAATATATGCCATGACTTGTACAAGACCTGCTATTTCTTTTGTTGTAGGGAAACTAAGTAGATTTACTAGTTGTCCTAGCAATGATCATTGGGAGGCTGTAAATATGGTCTTTAGATATTTGAAAAAGACCATGAATTTTGGCATAAGTTACAAAGGGTATCCACCAGTTTTAGAAGGATACATTGATGCTAGTTGGGTAACAAACCGAGAGGAAGGTCACTCGTCCACAAGTGGTTGGATATTCACTCTTAGTGGGGGTGACGTATCTTGGGCTTCCAAGAAACAAACCTGTATCACTGATTCTACCATGTCACATGAATTTGTGGCATTGGCAACAGGGGGTAAAGAGGCTGAGTGGTTAAGGAATTTATTATTAGAAATTCCTGTGTGGCCTAAACCCATGGCCCCAATTTCAATTCGATGTGACAGTGAGATAACACTAGCAAGGGCCTATAGCAATGTCTACAATGGAAAGTCTAGACATATCAGATTGAGACATAGCTATGTAAGGCAATTAATTACTGATGGAGTAATTAGGATTGAATTCATAAGGTCTATAGGAAACTTGACGGATCCTTTAACCAAGGGACTTGCAAGAGAGCAAGTGGTTAAAACATCACAAGAGATGGGTCTCAAGCCCATACGATAGGATCACCAATGATGGAACCTTGACTTAACTTTTACTAAATCTAAGTCTTGAGTTCAATGAGACAAAGTACATCATTAGTAGTGATTGTAAACATCTAGATTTATATTATCATCCCAAGAGTTATGATGCTTGGAACCGTAATGATAAAGTATAGGTGAACTGTGAGTTCTTAATAAGCTTATAAAAGATTTTCTTTGGTATGTTAAAATTATGGAGCATACTTGATGAGTTTACCTAGTGTTTGTGAAGTGTGGCCACTTCTATTGAGTTCAAGGGCTTGACTCTAAAGCACTCATGATATAAGATACATGACACAAGGCCTTCAAAAGTGTCGGTAATAATTTCTGGCAAATTCTAAGAGGAGAAGTCTCGTGTGTGAGACATGTCGGTTAAACAAATAGGATTCGTAGTTCAAAGTATTATACTACCACATATTTTGTTTAACTTTGATGTGTTTTCACTAAGTGAATAATCAAGTCCTAAAGACATCTTCATTTATGCATGAACTTCAATAGATGTTAAAAATCAGTTTTCAAGGTTTTATCGAGTTAAATTATTTTGAAAATGGTGGGGGATTGTTGATGATTTTCAAAATAAACTTGGTTTTAAGTTTGTGATATTTTAGAAAATCAAAGGAAAGGAGAACAGGAAAAAGAAAACAAATTTTGGCTTTTGAGAGTTGACACAGTCGACTGTAAGTTTCATACAGTCGACTGGATGGTGTATACAGTCGACTATATGAAGCATTTCTACTGAATGGAAGGAAGAAAATTCTTTGAAGTCTTTGTAACTTTTTAAGTCAACTGAAAACTTTGTCCACTCGATTGAATGTTCGAAAATTTTGAATTTTCAGAACGTTTTATGTCAGTTGAATGTGAAAAGAAGTGTCCTTTGTGAAAGAACACTTGATATTCAGTTTAATCAGTTTTAAACTGAAACAAGGTGTCTCTAATGGAAAGACACACTCGTTTCAACACTATATAAGTGTGTTTAACTGTCATAATAGAAATAATACAGATTACATTCAGTTTTCTGGAATTTCTCTTATTTTTCTTCTCCTTTCAAAATACTGATTTACTTATGTCCAGAAATCTTGCAAATTTCCAAACATAAGTGTTATACATCCAAAAAATTTTAGAAGCTGCTGTGGGTTATTCTTCACAAGTGCAAAATGCATAATAACATCAGAGTTTCATTGTATCTTGGAGGAAATTCGCCAGTAACCTCTTGCACTGTGAGGGGCGAATTAAACCTTAAGAAAAGTGACATAGTCACGCCTGGAAGCTTCTCTCTCTCTCTCTCTCTCACACACACACACACACACACACACACACTTATTTTGATAAACAACCCTCAGTTACAGTATTCAATCCCCACCAGATATCCAATAGTATTGTCCAATGTTCTTTCTCTTCCTTCTCACGTTTCTTGATCTCTTATCAATTAATATAAAGAGATAAATAAATTTTGCCTCCAAAGATTTGGTACTGGGGACATTTATCTCCTAACATTTTGAAGACACCAACTTATATCTTTTGTAGTATTTACAAATTAATACTCAGAAGACATTTATCTTTTTCCTTTCAAAATTTTGTCTGTCAAACATTAAAAAATTGGTCAAACTTCATGTTATGTTATCAATTAATTAAATCAGAAACTGCAAATTACCTTTCTAACTTAATTCAAAACATATATATTTTTTTTTATAGAAACCCCACATTTTTGTATTTTTCTTTGTTTAGTTTTTCATTTGGTTGCTAGGTTTCAAGATATGAGTGCATTGTGGCATTTTCTAAACTTCCATAAGATTTTGATGAATTTCGTTTTGTCAAACATGAAGGGATAAGTTAGTGTTTTCAAAATAAAATGAGGTAAATATCATAGACATCAAACCTCAAGCTAGGAACAAAATAAATTTATCTCAAAAAGAAAAATATTTTATTTTCACTTTTTCTTTTTTCAAATCATGAAACTTGGAATGATGATCCCACGTGTATATATATGTATCTACAGTGCTTGAAACCAAAATTGACATGTTTTCCTTTCACTTATCTTTCTTATCCATCGTACAACTTAGAATGATGATATATACGTTTATCTACATTACTTAAGACCAAAATTTATTTGTAATTGAACAAATCTTTTTAGTTAAACATTATTTATATTTGTTCTCAACATTGTAAGGAAAATAGAGGGTAATTTTATATCGACAAGTATATAGTCGAGTAAAGGTTTTGTTCTTTAGTGATGCCCCTTCTCAAGCCAAAAATATTTTAACTTACACTGATAGTAAAAAGATAGGCTAAACAACAAAACAGAAGACCATAAGGAGACGTCAGAAATTTGGATGAGCAAGGACACTGAAATTTGCAGATAGATTTGAAACAAGGAGAAGCTTTTAGAGTGTACCCAAAAAGAAAATTCAATAAATGTGCATGTGTGAGGAGATGATGCATTGGACTTTTGCAGGGTAAGGATCTGAGCTCGATAGTTGGCATCGAGCTTCTGCCCATGCTATAAGCTAGCTATCTGGTTAATTTAATTCGATTATTTATCTTCCCCATGTGCTGCTTTTTGGAGGAGAATTCATGGCCTCAAAAGTTTTGTACTTTAATTAGGCCATGGAAAGAACGTCGAGTTAGTCAATATCCATGAGAAAGTTTATCATTGAATAATCACAATCTAAAGGTTTGTTTGAATCCAAAGAGAAGATAAGAGTATCTTTTAAATTCGTTTATTTTCTCTGCTTCAAAATCTTAAAAGAAAAAATTAAAATATCTTGATTTTAAATTTTTTTATAGAAGATAAAGATATTTCTTCAAATATATATATATATATATATATATATATATATATATATATATATATTTCATTAAAAAACTTATAATGAGGTCTTCTATTTATTTTTTTCTTTCTTTTTTGTAATTAAAGTAAACTCAGCGAAAAGTTTATACTCTTCTTAAATCCGAAAATCTACGATTAATCAAATTATTTTGTCTTGATTCTCGTCAGTATTCATGTGTAATCACAGGAAAAAAAAAACACATTTTGTTCACTACCCAAAAACCTTAGTTTTATTCTCTATGGAATAAAATGAGTATATATCTCTTTTCTCTACAGAATTCCAGCAACTTTATCTTTATAGTATTTACATATATTTATACTAGAGTCTACGAGAGTGGTTATTTTTAGTTATAATAACCAGGAAATTCATGGATTCAACCAAAAGTTACATGGTTTTATCCATGTCTTTTGATTCATGGTTAAACAGGTGGATCAGATTGAATATAATAGGTGCCCAATTTAGTCCAGATATCTAACATTTTTTTCTTGATTCCATAATGTTCAAGTAGGGAAAAAGATTTGGTCTTGTATTCAAAAATTAAATTACAATGTCATTACTAAAAATATAAACATCGATAATCCAATCACTATGAAATATTTTTAAATTTTAATAAGTAAATTATCATATACATTATGCTATTAATCTCTCTTATTCTTTTCAATATTGTTTTTACCAATTATTATGAGAGATTTTTATTTGCATTGGAGTGAAAATTTGAAATTTTTAAAAATTATATCAGTTAAATTTTCATTTCAATACAAAAATAAGTTTCACAAACAATATAAATTAAAATTTATGCAAGTTAGTTTCAATAAAATGAGCACCACAGGCATTGGACCATAGGTCACTAGCAAATCCTTGTGAGTTGTGTGACACATCACACATGTAAAAGTGTATAATGCAGTGTTGTCGACCTGCTTTTAGGCCTTTACATATTGCTTAGTACCAGCTGTAAACTTGATAAGGGAGGCCTGCTGTGTGAACAGTCAACTAATGGCCTGAATTCCAGCCCATTTCACTCACAGTGATTGAATTTGGACGATGAATGGTGTGTCCCACCCTTCAGCTTTTATGGGTGATAACTTTTCTTCTTTTAATTACCTATAAATATAAAATAGATTAAAGAGATTTATTGGTATTTTTTCAAAATGGGAAGAGTTGTGTGAGGCTTTAGGAAAGAGCCTAACCCAAATCAGAGTTTGTTGTGATGATTGGATGACACAGATTGGTGACCATATAAAAAATAGTATAGCATTTGTGGAGTATATATAATTGCAGTTATGGAGTAAGGAATATGATGTCATATACAATAGGTCCCCGCATGGGGTACGGAGCATATTGAAGTGCTCAAAAAAGCTGAATTTTCGTGACTTCTTTTGCTTTATATATTTAACCTTCAGGCTCAGAAAAGGCCCCACTTACGTACCTTTCCCGAAACTAAGACAGAGTACTGCAACAAACGTGCCCTTAAGAAATTATACACTCTTCCCTTTAGATATGTGTATGAATATAAAGCACTCTAAGAACAATCATGTAATATATATATTTTTTGATATATTTTAAAATTAAATATAAATTATGTGGTAATATTATAAGTTTATATTATGAATGATTGACCAGATTAACTTTTATTTCCCGAGGAAACGACAGATTCGAGGCCGTAGAATTGACCGATCTACAACAGTTTGGAACCCTCACGTGCGATTCCCCTTCGACGATTCTACCACCTCTCCACCTTGATACTCGTGCCCACTTGATTTTTCTCTTTTAATTAATCGCCGACCCGTTTTCTAACCAACCAACAACACACACTTGCCGATCAGAACTGCCACTTCACTGGTTTATCGGATATTTTGATTCTTGGTAGTAATATGCTAAAAGAGAAAAGGAGAAAGAAAAAAAAAAGGAAAAATAATATTTTCCTGTTTATTTTTATCTCCTAATATGTTTCCTATTGATTATGCAATTTATTTGCAAAATATAATTTAACGTTATATTTATATATTTATAAAATTACGATTTTATTACTGTAGTATAAAAAGAGATCTTCAAAACCTACTGGTGATATGACGGAGATAAAATCTAAAAGTATTTATAATGGATCACGATTTTTTTATATAAAATTAAAATAAATGTTAAGTTCGATGATATTTAAATATTATATTGATAAATTTAAATTTAAATATTTTATATTTAATCATATGATATTCAATATCAACGTAAATTTGATTTTATTTCAATTTCAAATAAAAAATTCATGATATATTTATTATATACTCTTATAAAAATAAAAAATATTTATATTTATATGTTATTTTAAAAAAAGAAATAATTTATCCAAAAAAAGAAAAAAAATTAGTGATGGCATCGAATAAAAAGTACTAGTAATTAAGTGGGAGCATCTCACTCCGTAGGGAGCATACAGACAAAACGTCATGTTTGTGTCATTGCCCCCCAATTAAAGGGTCAAAGCGAAGGTGTTTTGAGTCTTTTGACTGCTATGTTGCCGGGGCAGGCATCATTTCCGATAAGCTTAAAGCCTAATTCTCTTCGTTCTTTTTTTCCTTTGTTATTGACCCTTAAACTGTTAATCTTTTCATCTTTGTAGACGTGTAGTTTAACGAAATCTACAATAATAAGAAAATAAACAAAGGATTTAGGTTCAACAAAAGCATTTTGAGGTTTTTAAAGAGTTATATATTATTGATGTGTTATTTTCTTTGATCAATAATGATTGGTAGTTAATATTTTCTGTTCAATTACAGTATAGTGGGTCAGTAAAAATATGTTACATCGTGCAAATAAATTGAAGTTTTCATTTTTATCTCATAACCATTACTATTTAACTTATCTGTTATCACTCAATTTTTTATAATTATTACTCGAATATTTTGATAGTTAAAATAAAAAAATTAAAAATAATTGATTACTTATCACTATTATTTTTTAATAATTTTATTGACATATGATCAATTAACATCAAATAAATAAGCGTAACTAAAAAGTAAAAAACTATGAATAGATTAGAAAAAAAACTAAAAACTAAGAATACGACCCTTTAAAAAAACTATGAATAAATCAAAACGAGCAGGTTAAAGTTTTCAAAACCTTAGGGATATTATCGGTTTTTCTTTCTATATTTAAATTGTTATATCAAATCTCCATTGGTTTTAAAATTGATCAAATTGAACCTTAATTAGGTATGTATAACCTCTTCCAATTTTATTTTTCATTCAAATTTCAACGAAAAACACACATGAGCATGTTAATGCTTCTTTTTAATAACGTTCTATTCTTTATTCCTCTCATATTTTGTGTGAGTGGGGTTTGGTATTTTGATTTTTTGTGCAACGACAAACAATTTTACTAACTAAATTACATCCGCGTTAATAATTGATCTTACATATAATTATAATATTATTTCATATATTCACGTAGTTTTGTAGAGATGCGTATTTGTATTTTTGTTTAAATTTAGTGCACAATATGATCAGAGTAGATAATTAGATTCACTTCTAATGTCGTAAAGTCAGAATTGATCAATTTTTAAATAAAAAAGGAAGGATTAATACAACGGCCTAAATGCTGATGGAAAAAAAAAATTCTGTACCCCCAAATTAAACATTAATTTTCAGTTAATGATGAAAAATGTTTTGTATAATGTATTATTCACAATACAAAGTTATGCAAAAATTACTCATTTATAATATTTAGTGGATGACTTTTTTGTTTGAACATTCCTCATGTAAAATCAGTAAATAATAATTACTATACTATTAAAAACTAATTAGGAATATTAGATTTGGACCACCCCAATTAGTTAACAAATCGTAACATTAAACATAATCATGCACACAGTTTTATCTTTACCAATCAATGACAAATGTATAATCCTCTCTCTTTCCCAATATAAAACCTCGGTATCTTCTTTAACTAGATTACATTACCCGTCTCTCTTTCCCATCTGCACTTAACCATTTTCTCTCTCTCTCTCTCTTCTGTGTATTACTGTGTTTGAGAGTTAATGCAAAGCGGCGTAGCCTACAAAATCTGACAAACAAACAGAGCACTACATTACGCTTTTGTACTACTACTAGTATTTGTTCACCGAGTACCTTATCAGTTAACTTAGTCAACGACTCGCCATAAGAGGAAGGAAAAAAATCTGTTGAAGAACCAACAAGAAGAACAGAGTAGAATCAGTTATCGGTACCTAGAAATGCTAGAGACTGCAAAATACCTAATCGGTTCAGTCGGCGCGAGCGGCTACGGCTCCAAGTCGACGGCCGAGCAAGTCACCGAGAACTGCCCTGATCTTCGCTCTATCACCGCGATCATCACAGGTAATCAAGCTTTATAGTAAATTTAAATCCAAATAACTACAAGCGAAATTATCGAAAAATAGGTTTTGTTGCTTACGTGTAAGTTTTTACCAGGTGCCACGTCGGGGATCGGAGCGGAGACGGCTCGTGTGCTAGCCAAGCGAGGCGCGAGGCTGGTGCTCCCGGTTCGGAGTGTCAAAGCCGCCGAGGAAACCAAGGCGCGTATCGTATCGGAGTATCCCGATTCGGAGATCATCGTTATGGCTCTCGATCTTAGCTCTCTCACTTCCGTTCGAAACTTCGTCTCCGATTTCGAGTCTCTCAATTTGCCTCTCAACCTCCTCATGTAAGTCCCCGACTATCTTTTTCCTTTTTGTACTCTCAAAATTAATTTCCGTTTGGTTGCTGAGAAACCATAGGAAACGGAAAAGAAAACGAATTCTTAGTCTAAATCCTCTTCTCTTTTGACTGTTTTGATTTGCAGTTTCTTGGCAGCCAAATGTACGCATATTTTTCTTTCTTTCTTTTTAGGACAGATATTTAGCTTTTTGCTTCAACGTTTTATCTTTTCTTTTTAACCAAAAAAAAGAAAACAGAAACAACGCAGGCAAATTTGCTCACGAGCATGCAATCTCTGAAGACGGCATCGAGATGTCTTTTGCTACTAATTATCTAGGTAATTTTGCTTAATTCGTAAATCTGTCGACGTTTGTTGTGTTATTTTCTTTTTCTGGTGTTGAATAAACCTTAGATTTTGGTGATCCCTTTATAGGTCATTTTCTGTTGACGAAACTATTACTGAAGAAGATGATCGAAACGGCGAGAGAAACCGGCGTTCAAGGCCGAATCGTGAACGTATCATCGGGCATTCATGGATGGTTTTCCGGCGATTTGATCCGATATCTCGGACAGATATCACAAAACAAAAGGTAGTATAGAAAAGAGAATATCGGGAAGTGATATTCGGAGAATCTGATAATGAAATAAATGCAATGGGGTTTGACCTTTCCGTTGATTTTTTTCTTCTTTTTTTTTGGGATTTCTGTTATTTTTGTTTCCAGTCACTACGATGCGACACGTGCTTATGCTCTCTCGAAGCTCGCTAACGTTTTGCATACCAAGGAACTCGCTAACAGACTCAAGGTCAGTTTGCAGTTTCTATAATATTGTTTTCATTTAAAGACAAAGGAAACCAGAAAAGCGAATTTCGTTGTTTTCTTTATGTGGTTTCTAATTTTTGTCCTTGTTTTCTTTCTGTAGTTTCTAATTTTTGTCCTGAATTAGAATTAATTATGGTTGTTAACTTATCGTGATTTGATCTTTTTATTTGCATTAAAACATTTAATACAGCAAATGGATGCCAACGTGACTGCGAATTGCGTTCACCCTGGTATCGTTAGAACCCGGCTCACCAGAGAACGAGAAGGCTTAATCACAGGTTATTTACTTTCAAAAGAATAAAAAGAATAGAAAATGAGCTTTAATATGTTAAATTTCTAGCTAATTAAACCCTCTTCATATTCAATGCTTAAATATACAGATCTGGTGTTCTTCTTAGCTTCCAAGCTCTTGAAGACAATTCCTCAGGTAAATTAATCAATCTTTATTTGGGTCTTTATCGTAGTATTATCAATACTATAAGTTTGAATTGTATTTACCCTGTTTGGTTACTGAGAAAATGAGGTAAATATCAAAAGGGTCTAATGAAGATTAGAACGTTGTTGTTGTTGTTGTTGAATAGGCTGCTGCTACCACATGTTACGTTGCAACTCATCGGAAGCTGTTAAACGTGTCGGGTAAATACTTTGCGGATTGCAATGAAGCATGGGCGTCAAAACTGGGATCCAACTCAACAGAAGCTGCAAGGTTATGGGCTGCTTCTGAGATCATGGTTTCTAGAGACTTCAATATAGCAATTTTCGAGTATGGTATGTAGTATAATCAAGTAGATTGAAGGATAAAGAGATTAGAGACAAATTAAAGTAAAAGATTAATCTTAATTAGTTGGTAGATTATATTAGTGGAGGTCTTAAGAGAGATATATAGCTAGCTGCAGCAAGAATGCAAGATAAGGAAAATATATATACTATGCAGATATATTAATGTATACAGATCTAATTATTGTATTAGAGTATACTGTTAGTAGTATTAAAGATGAGTTGGTATACATGTTGATGTAGGTATGTTATAATTAATAAGGATTTTTAGTTTTCAAACAAAAGTGAAATATGCTTATGATGCCTTAGCTGTGCGGTAAAAAATCAAAATTAAGGTCTTGAGATTTTAAGGTTTTAAGTTGACTTCCTTTAATTTAAAAAGTGAGGGTTATATTTCTAATCAACTTATATAGATTGCGTGGGTAATACATATTGTGGATTAATATATGGTAATATCATGTGTTCAAATATTATAATTAAATCATTGTATCATTGTATTTATATAAAATCGTTTTAAAAAAAATAACAATGCTATAAATATGCTTTGGATTATTCTGTTATAATTATACAATGATTATGGTGTAGTGTTATATATTAAGTGGTTTTGGTTGGAAATTATGAAAGTGCTTGGAAGCCCTAATCTTGATAATTAGTCATAGTACTTCATATAATAGTTATTCCATAATATAATAAATACATAATGGTTTGTTTAAAGAACGAAGGAAAAAGGAAAAATAAATAAGAACATGGGGTCCGTTTAGTACCATGTGGTGGTTGATTTTTGGAGAGTATCTGTGGGGTAACGGCCTGGGGCCCTACTAACATGCGGCAGGGGGTGGGGTAGTGGGAGGGAAACATGCGTTTAAGGAAAGGAAATTCATTTACCAGATTACCAGTTATATGGTAGTGTATCCCGCTCGTGTGATATCAACGTCACCAATAGCTGATTTGTGATCAAATGAATAATACTGCTTTAAACTAGTGATCAAGTCGTATTTACTTACAGATCGATCCCCTCTCTGCCTCTCCCTTGGAAAACTTCTTCGAAATAAGTGTAGTTATGCTCTCAAATAAAACCAAATTTCCATTATTGTTTCTGGTTTTGTTGAGCTCGTCATATTTACGGTAGTTAAATTTATATTTGATTTTAAGTTGGAGGACAACCATCATAGGCATAACATATATTATGGTAAAAGAATTTAAATGCAAACGCCCTCATAATATACCATCTAAGTCTATCTCTGATAATAGTTAGTATGATCATTTCCTTTGATAATTTATCACGACCTAAGTTTTAAAAATTTACTTCAAAATAAAAAATCCATTTCTCAGAATGGAGCATTGAAAACCAAATTATATTATGCAGAAGTTTTACTCGGGTTAATCGAATTCTCTCAATCTTTCTTACAATTTATAAAACACTTTTATCATATTTTTTTGTATGGTTGGTGACATTGGAAATCGAATTTAACATGATCTAAGTGAAATACTCTTTGGTCCAAGTGAAAACTGAGATGGTAAAGAAAAATCAAATTTCGAAAGAAGCTGGTCATTTTCGAATGTTGGCTCACGTTTTTTTTTATGTATTTTCGTTAAAATATTTAATATGTTCATTTCCTTTGATAATTTACCACGAATTAGGGTTCAAAAATTTACTTCAAAACAAAAAGATCATTTCTAAAAATGGAGCCCTCAATGTCAAATTATATCCTCTATATGCTCGTGTTAATCAAATTTTCTCCATCTTTCCTATAATTTGTAAATGATTTTTATCATATTTTTTAATGGTTTGTGACATTGAAAATCAAATTTAACATAATGAAAGTGAAATATGTTTTGATCTAAGTGAAAAATAGGATGTTAAGAAAAATCAAATTTTAGAAAAAAATGACTATTTTTAAGGTTATAATTCACCTTTTTTTTGGTCAATTTTCGTTAAAATAGATATGGTGGTCATTTCTTTTGAAAGTTTGTCACGAACTAAGTTACAAAAAGTTACACCAAAATCAAACAAATCATTTCCAAAACGAAGCTGATGAGTCTTAAATATTGCATATTTTAGACCCTTAACTTATATTTGTTATGCTCTTAGTTAGTAGTATTTCACTTTATTTTACGTCTTTCTTGTGTTCTGTGTATTTTTACAGGATTGTGGAGAAAATGAAGCATTTCAGGAGATGTGAAGCTTCTGGAGACATTGCGATCGATCGCACGAGATATGCGATCGAGCGCACCTGCCTACGAATGAGCGCATGGTCAACATCCTACATCGAAATATTTGAAGTTCGGTGCATCTGCGATCAATCGTAGCAGAGTTGCGATCGAGCGCACATGAGATCGTGCCCACAAGACATGCGATCGATCGCACCACACTGCGATCGAGCGCACACGGGCAGTATCCCACATCGAATCTGCAACCCATATTGCTCCGAGTCTTCCCCTATATAAACACCATCTGGCTTCATCATTCAGTGTACAATTCCTGAGCCACTTTGGTGTTTACCGGTGGACGTCCGCCAACATTCTGGTGGATCCCGAAGGCATTGCTACCACGAGGGGAAGGGCCGCCCGTCAGCGAGTGGAATTTCTCCCATGTAAAGTTTTTTTATTTATTTCTTTATATTCAGTTGTTTTAGTTTAAATGTTTAGCACTTGTTATTATAGTTTTATAGTTATGAGTGGCTAGACTCTTCAGCTAAGGTTGAAGATGAAGCCCCCCCGTTGTTTGGCGTAGTAGTTCAGATTTGCTTGTACAAATCTGACAATTTTTAGTATAAATGTTCTATCAATTATTTGAGTTAATCTTATAATTGATTGAGTTTAAATTGTCTGTTGGATATTCCTTGTGTTTCATCTGATGGATACATTGAATACTTTTCGATTAAATTGGATTCCCTTTGTGATTTGTTAAGAGCGGATACATTGGGTGCTTTTGGTTTAGTTGGGATATTCTTTGTTTTTTGTCTTATAGTTGGATTCATAGAATATTTTGATAGGCTATATTTTTAGAACATATATGCTTAACTTTGGTGGGGTGGATTTGGAAACCTTAGTGTTTTAATTATTAGTTTTTAAAATCAACTTAGTTTAGTTTATATTTCTTTTGAAATATCATTCAAAATTCGGAACTAGGTTAAGATAGAGTTAGTTTAGATTAAAAATATATTTTCACAACGCAATTCCCTGTGGATTCGACCTCGCACTTGCACAATGCTATATTGCAAACGACTCGTGCGCTTGCGAGTAAATTAAAACTCAGCCTTGAAGGCCAAATTATAACCTCAAGAAGTTTTAATCGTGTTAGCCAAATTCTCTCACTCTTTCCTACGATTTGTGATATACTTTTATCATATTTTTTGATACCTGGTGACCTCGAAAGTGGAATATAATATGATCTAATGAAATGCACTTTGGTCAAAGTGAAAAATTGTGATGGTAAAGAAAAATCAAAATTTTGAAGAATTTGACCATTTTCTTCAATTATTGTTCACATTTTTTTTTGTGTGTACTTTCGCTAAAATAGTTACGACGGTCATATCCCTTTGAAAATTTGTCACGAATTAGGTTTCAAAAAGTTTATATCATGTAGACCGAGGGGGTGAATTGGGTTTTAAAAACTTTTTGCAATTAACACAAGTTTTTAATCAATTTACTCATGCAAGGCACACAACAAATAAGATGCCTGAAATTAAAGAAATAAAGGAAGAGAATATCCAAACCCTGTTTATAGTGGTTTGGCAATATCAGAATCTTTCTGACCCCTACATCCACTCTCTTCAAGGAACCTCCTTGAAGCAATCCACTAATTATAGTCGAGCAACTTCACGGGTGTTGCACAAACCTTACAAGCACTCTCTTGCACAAGGAAGTTACAAAGAAATGTTTAATCCTAAACACTTTAAAAATTATACTAACTCTTTCTCTTTACAATGATTGATATTGAATGTAAAGGAAAATAAGAGAAATAGCAATAAATGCTTTACAAGATGAAGATGATTTCTCTTTTAATAACAAAGCTTGATAGATGACTCAAAGGAATTTTTCAAAGCTTTCAAGAATATTAATGAGCTTGTTTTCAAATTGAATTTGCTTTCTTGTTTTTTTGAATGCTCATTGATGAGTGGGTTTTAATCTTGGCTTTATATGGCTGTCAGACACAAATTTAGTAGGTTTGGAGCATTAATTGCTAAAATCCCATGTCCAGATTTTGAAAACTAGTTGTTTTTCTTGACAAATTAGTAGACTATGGAAAATGGACAGTTGATTGTCCTCTCTTGAATTTGAAATTTTGGGCTTAAGATGATTTGGATAGTCGATCGTGAAACTCTCTATCTCTTTCATAGTCAACTATCCTTTATCAACAGTCGACTGTTCATTTTGTTTTCAAAATAGCTAGCTTACAGAGAATTGGACAGTCGACTGTCTAAATGGGCAATCGACTATGAAACTCTCTATCTCTTTAACAGTCGACTGTCCATTTTAGTTCTTAAAAATGGTTAGTGCAGAGACTTGACAGTCGACTGTCGAAAAGCCACAATCGACTATCCATTTATAAAATTTAAACTTTTAAGTCAGCTTTTGATAGAAATGAGTTTTCGATTGACCAAAATGAGTTTTTGAGCCAAGATCAAGCTAAGAAACTAAAGGAGAGATTTACTTGTGAAGGTAAACTACCTTAGAATCTAAACTTAGTCTTCGATCTTTTTTTAAGTGTCACTAAAGTGCAATTCCTTCCTCTTTGTGCTTGACTTACGTCTTGTCCATGAGTTAGATGCTTAAGCTTAATGAAAAACACTTAGATAAAACTGTTAGCCCAGTTAAGAGCGGATACATTGGGTGCTTTTGGTTTAGTTGGGATATTCTTTGTTTTTTGTCTTATAGTTGGATTCATAGAATGTTTTGATAGGCTATATTTTTAGAACATATATGCTTAACTTTGGTGGGGTGGATTTGGAAACCTTAGTGTTTTAATTATTAGTTTTTAAATCAATTTAATTTAGCTTTTATTTATTTTGCATCATATAATTACAAATTCGGAACTAGGTTAAGATAGAGTTAGTTTAGATTAAAAATATATTTTCACAACGTAATTCCCTGTAGATTCGACCTCGCACTTGCACAACGCTATATTGCAAATGACTCGTGCGCTTGCGAGTAAATTAAAACTCACAACAAGTTTTTGGCGCCGCTGCCGGAGAGTTGTTTGGTTTGTGAAATTTTTTTTGTCTGGATTGATTTTATTTTTCTACTAGTTAATTTAATTTAAAAAAAAAATTATTAATTTAATTTAATTTAATTTAAAAAAAAAATTTAAAGTTGTGTGTTTGTTTTATTCTGCAAGTTTCTGCTGGTTAGTTTACTTTAGTGCTTTTTTAGTTGGTGTATACTTGGTCGGAGATCCTTGGACTTAGATTTGATACATTTAGATCCCGACTTAGAAAGAACTCTTAGGAGACAGAAAAGAGCGCTAGTTGAGAGAGAGACTGTTGAGATGGCAGAGAATTATAGGAATGCAAATCATCCTGAACATGTAGAGCAACCTAGAGCTTGGAACGTGGACTCTACTACATCCCTTAGGGATTTGTTCGCACCCGTTGCGACTAACTCATCTTCCTGCATAGTGTTGCCACCAACCAATGCCATACACTTTGATTTGAAGCCACATGTTATCCAACTCTTACCCTCATTCCATGGCTTAGATCTTGAAAATCCTTATAGTCATGTGAAGAAGTTCAAAGACATTTGTGCTACATTCAAATTCCAGAACTTCTCTGAGGAGTCAGTCCATCTTCGACTCTTCCCTTTCTCCCTTCACGATAGAGCTAGGGCGTGGTTGGATTCCAACACGCCCGGGTCTATTACATCTTGGGAAAACCTGCTTAGCAAATTTTATCATAAGTTTTTCCCAATGTCTAGAGTGAATGAGTGCCGAAAGGAGATCAGCTCTTTCACTCAGGATGAGGATGAAAAATTTTCTGACGGTTGGGAGCGCTTCAAAGAGCTACTGATCAGATGCCCTCCACATGGATATGAGAAGTGGAGACTCGTTCAATTCTTCTACCAAGGGTTGACTCAACCCAACCGTAGCATGATCGAGTCTATGAATGGGGGGAGCATTCTTGAGTCTGACAGGAGACGAAGCATATATGGCGTTGGACAAGTTGTCCGATAAGTCACAGCAGTGGGATTTTTCAAGCTGTCGAGATAAGTCCAGTCGTGCTCCTAAGAGGGGAGGCATCTATGAGGTCAGAGAGGATGCTGATTTAAGGATAAAGTTAGATGCCCTCACTAAGAAGATTGACGCTCTCACCGTGAGCCAATCCATCAATGCTGCCAACACATTCAATGTTGAAAGCTATTCCATCTGTGCTAGGCCCATGCATCTAGCACAGAATTGCCCTTCAATGCCTGCTTGTGCCGAGTATCCTATGGAACAAGTAAATGCTTTCAATGACTTTCGAAGGCATTCAAATGGATTGTACTCCGAGACGTACAATCCAGGGTGGCGGAACCACCCAAATTTTTCATGGAGACAGAACCAACCAATGAATCAGGGAGGAGCCCCTCATCATGCTCAAAATCAATATCCTCCCGGATTTGCCCCACAAATTCCTAATCATGGTTGTTCTGCCCATCCCGCACCTTCACCTGCTTACCATGCACCCACTCAAACACCAGCGCCAGTTTCACAGTCGCTAGAGGACACCCTTAAAGAGTTCATGAAGGTGACTAGCCAAAATATGAGTGATGTGAGGAGTGCAACAGTGGTAAACACCCAAGTAATTGTCAAGCTGGAGAGTCAAATAGGGCAAATTGCAAGTCACTTGGGTGAGAGAGAGAAGAGGAAGTTCCCCAGTCAGCCCGTGCCCAACCCGAAAGGACAATATATGGTTGAGAATTCATCAACTCCTACACACGGGGCGGAACAAGTACAGTCGATTGTGACACTAAGGTCTGGGAGACAGGTGGACAATCGAGTGGAAGAGAGCCCTGCTATGCAGCAAGGGCAAGGAAGTGGCAATAAGGAAAAAAGAGATGCTGAGCCATCTACAGCCACGCCTATTGTGAAAGACCCTCCTAGGTCATTTATACCTAAAGCACCCTACCCCGAGAGATTACAGGGGCCCAAGAAAGGAGGGAAGTATGAGGAAATTCTGGAGGTATTCAAGCAAGTCCAAATCAATATCCAATTTTTGGATGCCATCCATCAAATGCCATCATATGCCAAGTTTCTAAAGGACTTGGTCACTATCAAAAGGAGGATGAATGTCCCAAAAAAGGCATTTTTGACAGAGTAGGTCAGCTCAATCCTTCAGTGCAAGCTACCCATCAAGTATAAGGACCCGGGGTGTCCTACCATCTCTTGCACGATAGGAGTCAGCCACATTGAGAGGGCTCTCTTGGATCTAGGGGTGAGTGTGAATCTTCTACCCTACTCAGTCTATTTACAGTTTGGGTTAGGAGATTTGAAGTCCACATCCACTACGCTTCAATTAGCTGACAGGTCAGTGAAAAGACCACGGGGAATAGTTGAGGACGTTTTGATAAAAGTGGATAAGTTCTATTTCCCCATGGATTTTATTGTGCTTGACACAGAGCCGGTTCAGAATGTAGGGATTCAAATACCGGTTATTCTAGGGCGACCATTCTTAGCCACGGCTAACACCCTGATAAATTGTAGGACAGGGGTGATGAAGATCTCCTTCGGAAATATGACAGTGGAGTTGAATATTTTTGATATCACTAGGCAACCACATGAATATGATGAAGTGAGAAATGTAATGTATGCTTGATAGAGGAGATTCTTGAGGAGACTGTGAATGAATCAAGCACTGAGGACCCCCTGGAGGCATGTTTTGCTCAATTTGGAGAGGATTTGGATTTAGATAATAAGCAAGCAAATGCCATTTTAGAGTCTCCTCCTCGGGAGAGTAGTAAGACGGAGGAGATTATGGATGATTCCCGCACTGAGGACCCCCTAGAGGCATGCTTTGTTCAATTTGGAGAGGATATGGATTTAGATAAATTACTTGAGCATGCGAATGCCATTTTAGAGTCTCCTCCTCGGGAGAGCAATAGGACGGAGGAGATTGTGGATGACTCCCGCACTGAGGACCCCCTAAAGGCATGCTTTGCTCAATTTGGAGAGGATATGGATTTAGATAAATTACTTGAGCAAGCGAATGCCATTTTAGAGTCTCCTCCTCGGAAGAGCAATAAGATGGAGGAGACCGCCGCACCTAAAACCCCCAAGAAGGAACTTAAGCCTTTACCAGATAATCTTAAGTATAAGTTCCTAGGTTCAGTCGATAGTTTGCCTGTGATTATACCTTCAGATCTGGTGATGCTCTAGAGGAGAAATTATTGGATGTCTTAAGAGAGCATAAGGAAGCTATAGGCTGGACCATTGAGGACATCAAGGGGATCAGCCTCTCGGTGGTGACATACAGGATACATTTGGAGGAGGATGCTGAGCCATCGAGGGAGCCACAAAGAAGGCTCAACCTTACTATGCAAGAGGTTGTGAGGGCAGAAGATATTAAGCTGTTAGAGGCAGGGATCATTTATCCCATCTCTGATAGCAAGTGGGTGAGCCAGATTCATGTTGTGCCCAAACGTGCTGAATTAACGGTAGTGCAGCATAAGGACGACGAGTTGGTTCCAACTCGAGTTCAGTCAATTTGGAGAGTGTGTATCAGCTACCGTAAAGTGAATGCTGCCACTAGGCCTGATCATTTTCAATTCCCATTTATTGATCAGATGGTGGAGTGTTTAGTTGGGCCTGTTTACTAATGTTGAGTCTGGCTAAAGACGTTAAACTTAGCGCTCATGGGAGGCACCCCACATCTTATCTTTTCTTTTGTTTATTTATTATTTCGCATTTTTATGATTAATGTTTGTTTCCAGTATTTTTTGTTTTCCAGTTTTTATTTTTCAGGGACAAAGTGTACTTCAGTTCAAGTTTGGGGGTATGCTATGAGCCATACCAGTCCAGATAGTTCTCCATATCTCATGTCAGCTCTTTCCATATTAATCACACATTGGGATCAATGTGTAATTTAAGTTTGGGGGTATGGGAGACACATCACACACTTTGTCCTAATTTGTTGTCTTTTCGTCATAGAGATAAATGCATGCTCATGTTATCGTGAAATTTTGGTTGATCTAAACATTTTCTGTGATGTGATGTCATTGGTGAGCTTAACATTTTGAACACATGATCTGGTGATAAATTTTTAAAATTTAGTTACTTACTTTAGGCATTTTGAGAATTCACATGTTTGATCTAATCTAACACGAGCACATTAGCACAAATTATGTGAGGTATGACATGTGATTTTAATGTGTATTTTTCCTTATCTTAACTGAAACTGGATGACTTGTTGGATGAACTCTTGGGCATAGGAAAATATTAAAAAAAAAAATTATTATCAATAAACTTTTTGCTGAGTAATTGGACCTCTTGCCTCAGTAAGCAGTGAGTGTTCACGTCAAAAGGTGGAATTTTGCTTGGTAATATTAAGGTCGGTTTAATTTCGTAGCCTTTTTTACTCGAGTTAGTAAGTCCTTAGGGGTGTCTTTACACCTAATGCCCTAAAACCATCTGGTTTGGGAGTCATTGACTCAACACTCGCTACATGGGTCAATTAGAAAGCTTAAGGGAACTAAACATAGTTGTGCCTTATTTAAAAAAAAAAAAATACTATGCCTTTTTCGTTCATTTTGATGGGAAATTTGGTGAATCTTGAGACATGGAGACCTTACACATTGGAGTTATTTGGAAGCTTCATTTTTATATGCTAATTCACTTTACACAGTGTCAGACTTGTGATGCCTTATCTTGCGTTTTGTAAGTAATTAGATTTTAACATTTCTATTCATTGCGAAGATGGGTTTACCTTTTTAAGCTTGCTTATGAATGAATATCATGGTGATGTATGCTCCTTAAATTTTTGGATACCATGAGTGATGACTTTATCTTTATGTTCTTTGTTTTTCATTGAGTCTTTTATTTTGTTTTGCTAAGGGACTAGCAAAATATAAGTTTGGGGGTATTTGATTAGTCTTAAATATTGCATATTTTAGACCCTTAACTTATATTTGTTATGCTCTTAGTTAGTAGTATTTCACTTTATTTTACGTCTTTCTTGTGTTTTGTGTATTTTTACAGGATTGTGGAGAAAATGAAGCATTTCAGGAGATGTGAAGCTTCTGGAGACATTGCGATCGATCGCACGAGATATGCAATCGAGCGCACCTGCCTACGAACGAGCGCATGGTCAACATCCCACATCAAAATATTTGAAGTTTAGTGCATCTGCGATCAATCGTAGCAGACTTGCGATCGAGCGCACATGAGATCGTGCGCACAAGACATGCGATTGATCGTACCTGCGATCGATCGGACCACACTGCGATCGAGCGCACACGGGTAGTATCCCACATCGAATCTGCAACCCATATTGCTACGGGTCTTCCCCTATATAAACACCATCTGGCTTCCTAATTCAGTGTACAATTCCTGAGCCACTTTGGTGTTTACCGGTGGACGTCCGCCAACATTCTGGTGGATCCCGAAGGCATTGCTACCACGAGGGGAAGCGCCGCCCGTCAGCGAGTGGAATTTCTCCCATGTAAAGTTTTTTTTATTTATTTCTTTATATTCAGTTGTTTTAGTTTAAATGTTTAGCACTTGTTATTATAGTTTTATAGTTATGAGTGGCTAGACTCTTCAGCTAAGGTTGAAGATGAAGCCCCGCCGTTGTTTGGCGTAGTAGTTCAGATTTGCTTGTACAAATCTGACAATATTTAGTATAAATGTTCTATCAATTATTTGAGTTAATCTTATAATTGATTGAGTTTAAATTGTCTGTTGGATATTCCTTGTGTTTCATCTGATGGATACATTGAATGCTTTTCGATTAAATTGGATTCCCTTTGTGATTTGTTAAGAGCGGATACATTGGGTGCTTTTGGTTTAGTTGGGATATTCTTTGTTTTTTGTCTTATAGTTGGATTCATAGAATGTTTTGATAGGCTATATTTTTAGAACATATATGCTTAACTTTGGTGGGGTGGATTTGGAAACCTTAGTGTTTTAATTATTAGTTTTTAAATCAACTTAGTTTAGTTTATATTTCTTTTGCAATATCATTCAAAATTCGGAACTAGGTTAAGATAGAGTTAGTTTAGATTAAAAATATATTTTCACAACGCAATTCCCTGTGGATTCGACCTCGCACTTGCACACCACTATATTGCAAACGACTCGTGCGCTTGCGAGTAAATTAAAACTCAGCCTTGAAGGCCAAATTATAACCTCAAGAAGTTTTAATCGTGTTAGCCAAATTCTCTCACTCTTTCCTACGATTTGTGATATACTTTTATCATATTTTTTGATACCTGGTGACCTCGTAAGTGGAATATAATATGATCTAATGAAATGCACTTTGGTCAAAGTGAAAATTGTGATGGTAAAGAAAAATCAAAATTTTGAAGAAACTGACCATTTTCTTCAATTATTGTTCACATTTTTTTTGTGTGTACTTTCGCTAAAATAGTTACGATGATCATATCCTTTGAAAATTTGTCACGAATTAGGTTTCAAAAAGTTATATCATGTAGACCGAGGGGGTGAATTGGGTTTTAAAAACTTTTTGCAATTAACACAAGTTTTTAATCAATTTACTCATGCAAGGCACACAACAAATAAGATGCCTGAAATTAAAGGAATAAAGGAAGAGAATATCCAAACCCTGTTTATAGTGGTTTTGCAATATCAGAATCTTTCTGACCCTACATCCACTCTCTTCAATGAATCTCCTTGAAGCAATCCACTAATTATAGTCGAGCAACTTCACGGGTGTTGCACAAACCTTACAAGCACTCTCTTGCACAAGGAAGTTACAAAGAAATGTTTAATCCTAAACACTTTAAAAATTATACTAACTCTTTCTCTTTACAATGATTGATATTGAATGTAAAGGAAAATAAGAGAAATAGCAATAAATGCTTTACAAGATGAAGATGATTTCTCTTTTAATAACAAAGCTTGATAGTTGACTCAAAGGAATTTTTCAAAGCTTTCAAGAATATTAATGAGCTTGTTTTCAAATTGAATTTGCTTTCTTGTTTTTTTGAATGCTCATTGATGAGTGGGTTTTAACCTTGGCTTTATATGGCCATCAGACACAAATTTAGTAGGTTTGGAGCATTAATTGCTCAAATCCCGTGTCCAGATTTTGAAAACTAGTTGTTTTTCTCGACAAATTAGTAGACTGTGGAAAATGGACAGTTGATTGTCCTCTCTTGAATTTGAAATTCTGGGCTTAAGATGATTTGGATAGTCGATTGTGAAACTCTCTATCTCTTTCATAGTCAACTATCCTTTATCAACAGTCGACTGTTCATTTTGTTTTCAAAATAGCTAGCTTACAGAGAATTGGACAGTCGACTGTCTAAATGGGCAATCGACTATGAAACTCTCTGTCTCTTTAACAGTCGACTGTCCATTTTAGTTCTTAAAAATGGTTAGTGCAGAGACTTGACAGTCGACTGTCGAAAAGCCACAATCGACTGTCGAAAAGCCACAATCGACTATCCATTTATAAAATTTAAACTTTTAAGTCAGCTTTTGATAGAAATGAGTTTTCGATTGACCAAAATGAGTTTTTGAGCCAAGATCAAGCTAAGAAACTAAAGGAGAGATTTACTTGTGAAGGTAAACTACCTTAGAATCTAAACTTAGTCTTCGATCTTTTTTTAAGTGTCACTAAAGTGCAATTCCTTCCTCTTTGTGCTTGACTTACGTCTTGTCCGTGAGTTAGATGCTTAAGCTTAATGAAAAACACTTAGATAAAACTGTTAGCCCAGTTAAAGCATTGTTTTGTCATAATTTGTCATGGACTAGGTTTCAAAATGTTAGATCAAAACCACATGAATCATTTTCTAAAACGAAGATCTAAAGGCCAAATTATGTCTCTATAAGTTTTTCTCGAGTTAATCGATTTCTCTCCCTCTTTCCTACAATTTATAATGCACATTTATCCTCTTTTTGATGGGTTGTGACCTTGAAATTGAAATTTAAAATGATCTAAGTGAAATAAGCTTTGGTCCAATTAAAAATGGGACGGTCAAGAAAAATAAAATTTTGCAAGAAACGGGCCATTTTTTAAGGTTATAGCTCACGTTTTTTGTGCATTTTCGCTAAAATAATTATGGTGGTTATTTCCTTTGAAAATTTGCCATAAATGGGTTTTAAAAATCTACATCAAAACCAAAGTGATCATTTTCCAAAACGGAGTCGTGAAGGCTAAATTATACCCTCCAGAAGTTTTGCTCGCATTAATCGAATTCACTCCCATTTTCCAACAATTTGAAATGCACTTTTATCCTCTTTTTTTATGGTCACTGATATTGAAAGTCCAATTTAACACGATCTAAGTGAAATACGCTTTGTTTGAAGTGAAAAATTGAAAGGCCAAGAAAAATCAAATTTTGGAATAAACTGGACATTTTCGAAGGATATAGTTTATGTTTTTTGTCTATTTCGCTAAAATAGATATAGTGGTCATTTCCTTTGAAAATTTACCATGAATTAGGTTTTTCAATCTTATATCAAAACCAAAAGGATCATTTCTAGAAACAGAGTCATTAAGTCCAAATTATACCCTCGAGAAGTTTTAAATGTGTTAATCAAATTCTCTCACAGTTTTCTACAATTTATAATACACTTTCATCCGTGGTGACCTTGAAATTTGAATTTAACATGATCCAAGTAAAATACATTTTGGTCCAATTACGAATGGGATGATCAAGAAAAATAAAATTTAGGAAGAAACTAGCCATTTTCGAAGGTTATAGCTCACGTTTTTTTAGTAGTTTCGCTAAAATAGTTACGATGGTCATTTACTTTGAAAATTCACCACGAACTAGGTTTCACATACTTAGATCAAAACCAAAATGATCATAGCAATGAAAGCCAAATTATACCCTCGAGAAGTTTTGCTCGTGTTAATCGAATTTTCTCCCTCTTTCCTACCGTTTATAATGCACTTTTATCCTTTTTTAATGGGTAGTGACCTTGAAATTGGAATTTAACAAGTGAAATACACTTTGGTACAATTAAAAATGGGATGGTAAAGAAAAAAAATTGGAAGAAATAGAACATTTCGAAAATTTTCCACAAACTAGATTTCAAAAAGTTATATCAAAATCAAAAGTATCATATCCCAAAACGGAGCTCTATAGACCAAATTCTATCCTTCATAAGTTTTGTTCGTGTTAACAGAATTATATCTCTATTTCTTACAATTTGTAATGCACTTTTATCCAATTTTTTTTATGCTTGGTGACACCGAATTTAATATGATCAAGTGAAATACGCTTTGGTCTAAGTGTAAAATTGGATGGTCAAGAAAAATAATTTTTTGAAAAAACTGGAGAATTACGAAGGTGGTCATTTTTTGTTGTGCATTTTCGCTAAAATTATTATGGTGTTCATTTCCTATGAAAATTTTCCACGAAATAGGTTTCAAAATCTTACAACAAAACCAAACGGATGATTTCCCAAAACAAAGCCATGAAGGCCAAATTATACCCTCTAGAAGTTTTGCTTATATTAATCAAATTCTCTCCCTCGTTCCTATAATTTGTAATGCACTTTTATCCTTTTTTTAATGGGAAGTGACCTTGAATTAGATATTTAACATGATCTAAGTGAAATACGCTTTGGTCTAATTAAAAATGGGATGGTTTAGAAAAATAAAATTTTGGAAGAAACTTGCCATTTTCAAAAGAGCTCACGTTTTTTTAGCATTTTCGTTAAAATAGTTAAAATGGTCATTTTTTGAAAATTTGTCACAAACTAGGTTTCAAAAATTTACATCAAAACTAAAAGGATCATTTCCCAAAATAGCAATGAAGGCCAAATTATACCCTTCAAAAGTTTTGGTCATATTAATCGAATTCTCTCCCTCATTATTACAATTTGGAATGCACTTGTATCCTAATTTTTGTTGGCTGGTGACATCAAAAATCGAATTAAACATGATCTAAGTGAAATACACTTTGGTGCAAGTGAAAACTCAGATGGTAAAAAAAAACCAAATTTTGGAAGAAAATGGCCATTTTCGAAAGTAGTTCAAATTTTTTGTGTATTTTTGATAAAAATAGTTAAGATGGTCATTTCCAGTGAAAATTTCCCACGAAGTAGGCTTCAAAAAGTTAGATCAAAAGCAAACTGATCATTTCCCAAAATGAAGCTCTAAAGGCCAAATTATATCCTCCTTAAGTTTTGCTCATGTTAATCAAATTTTCTCCCTCTTTTCTACAATTTATATTGCACTTTTATCCTTATTTTGATGGGTGGTGCTGAAATTGGAATTTAGCATTATCTAAGTGACATCCACTTTGATCCTATTAAAAATGGGATGATCAAGAAAAATAAAATTTTGGAAGAAACATGCCATTTTCGAAGGTTATAGCTCACTTCTTTTTCTTCTTTTTTTTGCATTTTCGCTAAAATAGTTATGGTGGTGATTTCCTTTGAAAATTTGCCACAAAGTAGGTTTCACAATCTTACATCAAAAACAAAATGATCATTTCCCAAAACAAAGCCATGAAGGCCAAATTATACCCTCGAGAAGTTTTGCTCGTGTTAATAGAATTTTCTCCCTCTTTCCAACCATTTATAATGCACTTTTATCCTTTTTTAATGGGTGCTGACCTTGAAATTGGAATTTAACATAATCTAAGTGAAATACACTTTGGTACAATTAAAAATGGGATGGTCAAGAAAAAATTTGGAAGAAATTGAACATTTTTGAAAATTTTCCACGAACTAGGTTTCAAATAGTTAGATCAAATCCAAAAGTATCATATCCCAAAATGGAGCTTTATAGACCAAATTATATCCTTCATAAGTTTTGCTCGTGTTAACTGAATTTTCTCCCTATTTCCTACAATTTGTAATGCATTTTTATCCAATTTTTTTATGCTTGGTGACATCGAAAGTCGAACTTAACATGATCTAAGTGAAATACGATTTGGTCCAAATGAAAAATTAGATGATCAAGAAAATATTTTTTAAAAAAAAACTAGACAATTACGAAGGTTATTACTCACCTTTTTTGTATATTTTTGCTAAAATTTTTATGGTGCTCATTTCCTATCAAAATTTGCCAAGAAATTGGTTTCATAATCTTACAACAAAACCAAATAGATAATTTCCCAAAAGAGAGCCATAAAGGCCAAATTATACCCTCTAGAAGTTTTGCTCGTGTTAATTGAATTCTATCCCTCATTCTACAATTTGTAATGCAATTTTATCCTTTTTTATGGGTGATGACCTTGAAATAGGTATTTAACGTGATCTAAGTAATATATGCTTTGGTCCAATTAAAAAGGGGATGGTTTAGAAAAATAAAATTTTGGAAGAAACTAGCCATTTTCGAAGGATATATCCTTCGAAAATGGCTAGTTTCTTCCAAAATTTTATTTTTTTTTTTGCATTTTTACCAAAATAGTTACAATGGTCGTTTTCTATGAAAATTTGCCACGAACTAGGTTTCAAAAATTTACATCATAAAGGCAAAATTATATCCTCTAGAAGTTTTGGTCGTATTAATCTAATTCTCTCCCTCATTATTACAATTTGTAATGCACTTATATCCTAATTTTTGATGGCTGGTGACATAGAAAATAAAATTTAACATTATCTAAGTGAAATACGCTTTAGTCCAAGTGAAAACTAGGATGGTAAATTAAAAAAATCAAATTTTGGAAGAAACTGGCTATTTTCGAAGGTTATAGCTCATGTTTTTTTGTGTATTTTTGGTAAAATAGTTAAGATTTTCATTTCTATCGAAAATTTTCCACGATCTAGGTTTCAAAAAGTTAGATCAAAACAAAACTCATCATTTCCCAAAACGAAACTCTAAAGGCCAAATTATATCTAACATAGGTTTTGCTTATATTAATCGAATTCTCTCCATCATTCGTACAATTTATATTGCACTTTTATCCTCTTTTTTTTATGGGGTGTGACCTTGAAATTGGAATTTAACATGATCTGATCGAAATACACTTTAGTCCTATTAAAAATGAGATGATCAAGAAAAATAAAACTTTGGAAGAAACCGGCCATTTTCAAAGGTTATAGCTAATTTTTTTTTTTTGTGAATTTTCACTAAAATAGTTATGGTGGTGATTTCCTTTGAAAATTTTCCACAAACTAGGTTTCACAATCTTACATCAAAAACAAAAGGATCATTTCCCAAAACAGAGCCATAAAGGACAAATTATGCCCTCGAGAAATTTCGCTCATGTTAATCAATTCTCTCCTTCATTCCTACAATTTTTAACGCATTTTTATCTTCTTTTTTTATGGCTGGTTTCATCAAAATTGAAATTTAACATGATCTAATTGAAATATGCAAAGGTCTAAGCAAAAACTGGGTTGGTCAAGAAAAATCAAATTTTTGAAGAAACTGACAATTTTCGAAAGTTATAGCCCACTTTTTTGTGCATTTTCACTAAAATAATTAAGATGATCATTTCTTTTGATAAGTTGCCATGGACTAGGTTTCAAAAAGTGACTTCAAAACCAAAAGAATCATTTCCCAAAACGGAGCCATTAAGGCCAAATTATACCCTTAAGAAGTTTTGGATGTATTAATCGAAATCTCTCCCTTGTTATTACAATTTTTAATGCACTTATATCCTATTTTTTGATGGCTAGTGACATTGAAAATCGAATTTAACTTGATCTAAGTGAAATACACTTTGGTCCAAGTGAAAATTGGGATGGTAAAAAAAAATCAAATTTTGGAAGAAACTAACATTTTTCAAAGGTTATAGCTCATGTTTTTGTGCATTTTTGCTAAAATAGTTATGGTGGTCATTTCCTTTGAATTTTTTTCACAAACTAGGTTTCATAATCTTACATCAAAACCAAAAGGATCATTTCCCAAAACAAAGCCATGAAGGCCAAATTAAGTCCCTCGAGGAGTTTTGCTTGTGTTAATCGAATTCTCTCCCTTATTCCAACAATTTGTTCTACACTTTTACACTATTTTTTATGGCCAGTGTCATTGAAAATTGAATTTAACATACTCTAAGTGAAATACACTTTGTTCCAAGTGATAATTAGGATGGTAAAGAAAAATCAAATCTTGGAAGAAAGTGGTCATTTTCGAAGGTTATACATGTTTTTTTGTATTTTCGCTCAAATAGTTAAGACAGTTATTTCGTTTGAAAATTTTCTACATACTAGGTTTCAAAATATTATATCAAAACCAAACGGGTCATTTCCCAAAACGGAGCTCTAAAGGCCAGATTGTATCCTCCATAAGTTTTGCTTATGTTAATCGAATTCTTTCCCTCTTTCCTACAATTTATAATTCACTTTTATCCTCTTTTTTATGGGTGGTGACCCAGAAATTAGAATTTAACATGATCAAAATGAAATATACTTTGATCCAATTAAAAATGGAATGGTCAAGAAAAATGAAATTTTTGAAGAAACTAGCCATTTTCGAATGTTAGCTCGCGTTTTTTGTGCATTTTTGCTAAAAATAGTTATGGTGGTCATTTTCTTTTAAAATTTTCCACAAACTAGGACTCACTATCTTACATCAAAACCAAAAGGATTATTTCCCAAAACGGAGCCATGAAGACTAAATTATATCCTCGAGAAGTTTTGCTCGTGTTAGTCAAATTCTCTCCCTCTTTCCTACAATTTATAATGCACCTTTATACTTTTTTATGGGTGGCGACCTTGAAATTGGAAATTAACATGAACTAAGTGAAATACACTTTGATCCAATTAAAAATGTGGTGGTCAAGAAAAATAAAATTTTGGAAGAAATTGACCATTTTCGAATATTATAGCTCACACTTTTTGGAGTATTTTTGCTAAAATAGTTATGGTACATCAAAACCAAAATGATTATTTCCCAAAACAGAGCCATGAAGGCCAAATTATACCATCGAAAAGTTTTGTTTGTGTTATTCGAATTCTCTCCCTATTTCCTACCGTTTATAATGCACTTTTATCCTTTTTTTAATGGGTGGTGACCTTGAAATTGAAATTTAACATGATCTAAGTGAAATACACTTTGGTACAATTAAAAATTGGATGGTCAAGAAAAAAATTTGGAAGAAACTGAACATTTTCGAAGGTTGTAGCTCAAGCTTTTTGTGTATTTTCGCTAAAATAGTTAAGATGGTCATTTCCTTTGAAAATTTTCCCACGAACTAGATTTCAAAAAGTTAGATCAAAACTAAAAGTATCATTTCTGAAAACGGGACTCTAAAGGTCAAATTATATCCTCCATAAATTTTGTTCGGGTTAACCGAATTATCTCCCTCTCTATTATAATTTGTAATGCACTTTTATCCAATTTTTTGATGATTGGTTGACATCTAAAGTGGAATTGAACATGATCTAAGTGAAATACGCTTTGATCCAAGTGAAAAATTATATGGTCAAGAAAAATAATTTTTTGAAAAAATTGGACAATTATGAATGTTATTATTCACGTTTTTTGTGCATTTTCGATAAAATTATTATGGTGGTCATTTCCATTGAAAATTTTCTACAAAATAGGTTTCATGATTGTACATCAAAACCAAACATATCATCCCCAAAATAGAGACATGAAGACCAAATTATACCATCGAGAAGTTTTTTTCTAGTTAATCAAATTTTCCCCCTCTTTCCTACAATTTATAATTCACTTTTGTCCTTTTTTTGAAGGGTGGTGATCTTGAAATTGGAATTTAACATGATCTAAGTGAAATACATTTTGATATAATTAAAAAATGAGATGGTCAATAAAAATAAAATTTTGCAAGAAACTGGTCATTTTCAAAGGTTATAGCTCACGTTTTTTTAGTATTTTCGCTAAAATAGTTACGATAGTCATTTTCTTTGAAAATTTTCCATGAATTAGGTTTCAAAAATTTACATGAAAACCAAAATATTATTTCCCAAAACGGAGCCCTGATGGCCAAATTATAACCTCTAAAGGTTTTGCCCATGTTAATGGAATTCTCTCCCCCTTTCCGACAATTTGTAATGCACTTTTATCATATTTTTTATGGCTGGTGACATCGAAGGTTGAATATAACATGATCTAAGTGAAATACGCTTTGGTCAAAGTGAAAATTTGATAGTCAAGAAAAATCAAAATTTGGAAGAAACTTTACATTTTCGAAGGATATGGTAGTCATTTCCTTTGAAAATTTACCCTGAAGTAGGTTTTACAATCTTACATCAAAACTGAAAGGATCATTTCCAGAAACAGAGTCATTAAGTCCAAATTATACCCTCTAGAATTTTTTCTCGTGTTAATCGAATTCTCTCAATCTTTTCTAAAATTTATAATGCACTTTTATCCGTGGTGACCTTGAAATTGGAATTTAACATGATCTAAGTGAAATACAATTTGGCCTAATTAAAAAAGGAATGATCAAGAAAAATAAAATTTAGGAAGAAACTGGCCATTTTCGAAGGTTATAGCTCAGGTTTTTTGAGCATTTTCGCTAAAATAGTTACGATGGTCATTTACTTTGAAAATTTACCATAAACTAAGTTTCACAATCTTACATCAAAACCAAAAGGATCATTTCCCAAAACAAAACCATTAAGGCCAAATTATACCCTCGAGAAGTTTTGCTCGTGTTAATCTAATTTTCTCCCTCTTTCCTACCGTTTATAATGCACTTTATCCTTTTTTAATGGGTGGTGACCTTGAAATTGGAATCTAACATAATCTAAGTGAAAAACAATTTATTACAATTAAAAATGGGATGGTCAGAAAAAAAATTAGAAGAAATTGAGCATTTTCGAAAATTTTCCACGAACTAGGTTTCAAAAAGTTAGATCAAAACCAAATGTATCATATCCCAAAACGGAGCTCTATAGGCCAAATTATATCTTCCATAAGTTTTGCTCGTGTTAACCGAATTATCTCCATATTTCTTACAATTTGTAATGCACTTTTTTTATGGGCACCATGGTTCACATCACTTTTATCCAATTTTTTTTATGCTTCGTGACGTCGTAAGTCAAATTTAACATTATCTAAGTGAAATATTCTTTAGTCTAAGTGAAAAATTGGATGGTTAAGAAAAATAATTTTTTTTTGAAAAACTGTGTATTTTCGCTAAAATTGTTCTGGTTCTCATTTCCTATGAAAATTTGCCATTAAATAGGCTTCATAATCTTACAACAAAACCAAATAGATGATTTCTCAAAATAAAGCAATGAAGGCCAAATTATACCCTCTAGAAATTTTGCACTTGTTAATCGAATTCTCTCCCTGATTCCTACAGTTTGTAATGCACTCTTATCCTTTTTTTTTTATGGGTGGTGATCTTGAAATAGATATTTAACATAATCTAAGTGAAATACACTTTGGTCCAATTAAAAAAAAAGGGTTTAGAAAAATAAAGTTTTGGATGAAATTGGCCATTTTCGAAGGATATACTCACTTTTTTTAGTATTTTTGCCAAAATAGTTAAGATTGTCATTTTCTTTGAAAATTTGCCATGAACTATGTATCAAAAATTTACATCAAAACTAAAAGGATCATTTCCCAAAACAGTTCCATGAAGGCAAAATTATACCCTCCAGAAGTTTTGGTCGTATTAATCGAATTCTCTCTCTCATTCTTACAATTTGTAATGCACTTTTATCCTATTTTTTGATGGTTAGTGACATAAAAAATCAAATTTAACATGATTTAAGTGAAATACACTTTAGTCCAAGTGAAAAATAGGATGGTAAATAAATAATCAAATTTTGGAAGAAACTGGCCATTTTCGAAGGTTATATATAGCTCATGTTTTTTTGTGTATTTTTACTAAAATAGTTAAGATTGTAATTTCCATTGAAAATTTGCCACGAACTAGGTTTCAAAAAGTTGGATCAAAACAAAACTCATCATTTCCCAAAACGAAGCTCTAAAGGCCAAATTATATCCAACATAAGTTTTGCTCGTGTTAATCGAATTCTCTCCATCTTTCCTACAATTTATATTGCACTTTTATCCTCTTTTTGGCGGGTGGTGACCTTGAAATTGGAATTTAGCATGATCTGAGTGAAATACACTTTAGTCCTATTTAAAAAGTTAAATTTTTGAAAGAAATTGAACATTTTTGAAAATTTTCCACGAACTAGATTTCAAAAAGTTAAATCAAAACCAAAAGTATTATATCCCAAAACGGAGCTCTATAGACCAAATTATATCCTCCATAAGTTTTACTCGTGTTAACCGAATTACTCCCTATTTCCTAAAATTTTTAATGCACTTTTATCCAACATTTTTATGCTTGGTGACATCGAAAGTCGAATTTAACATGATCTAAGTGAAATACAATTTGGTTCAAGTGAAAAATTGGATAGTCAAGAAAAATAATTTTTTTGAAAAAACTGGACAATTACGAAGGTTATCGCTCATGTTTTATTGTGTGTTTTCGCTAAAATTGTTATGGTGCTCATTTCCTATAAAAAAAATTCCACGAAATAGGTTTCATAATCTTACAACAAAACCAAACGGATGATTTCCCAAAAGAGAGTCATGAAGGCCAAATTATACCCTCTAGAAGTTTTGCTCATGTTAATTGAATTCTGTCCTTTATTCTACAATTTGTAATGCAATTTTATCCTTTTTTATGGGTGGTGACCTTGAAATAGGTATTTAACATAATCTAAGTAAAATATGCTTTGGTCCAATTAAAAAAGGAATGGTTTAGAAAAATAAAATTTTGGAAGAAACTGGCCATAGCTCACGTGTTTTTAGCATTTTTGTTGAAATAGTTACAATGATCATTTTCTTTAAAAAAAATTCATGAACTAGGTTTTAAAATATTACATCAAAACTAAAAGGGTCACTTCCCAAAACAGAGTCATGAAGGCAAAATTATACCCTCAAGAAGTTTTGGTTGTATTAATCGAATTCTCTCCCTCATTATTACAATTGGTAACGCACTTTTATCATTTTTTTTATGGCTGGTGACATCGAAAGTTCAATATAACATGATCTAAGTGAAATACACTTTGGTCCAAGTGAAAAATTGGATGGTCAAGAAAAATCAAATTTTGGAAGAAACTGGACATTTTCAAATGTTATAGCTCATGTTTTTTGTCCATTTTCGATAAAATAGTTATGATTATCATTTCCTTTGAAAATTTGGCATGAACTAGGTTTCACAATCCTGCATCTAAACCAAAAGGATCATTTCCCCAAACATAACCATGAAGGCCAAACTATACCCTCAAGAAGTTTTGCTCGTGTTATTCGAATTCTCTCCTTCATTCTTGCAATTCGTAATGCACTTTTATCCTATTTTTTTATTGCTGGTGATATCTAAAATCAAATTTAATATGATCTAAGTGAAATACACTTTGGTCCAAGTGATAATGGAGATGGTAAAGAAAAATCAAATTTTGGAAGAAATTGGCAATTTTTGAAGGTTTATAGCTCACATTTTTTGTGTGATTTTGCTAAAATAGTTAAGATAGTCATTTCCTTTGAAATTTTACCAAGAAATAGGTTTCAAAAAGTTACATCAAAACCAAATAGATTATTTTCCAAAATGGAGCCCTGAAGGACAAATTATAACCTCCAAAAGTTTTGCTCGTGTTAATCAAACTTTGTCCCTCTTTCCTACAATTTGTAATGTATTTTTATCCTTTTTTTTTTTTATGGTTGGTGACGTTGAAAATCGAATTTAACATGATCTAAGTGAAATATACTTTGGTCCAAGTGAAAAATTGGATGGTCAAGAAAAATAAAATTTTGGAAGAAACTGACCATTTTCAAAGGTCTCACGTTTTTTTGTCAATTTTCGCTAAAATAACTATGCTGGTCATTTCCTTTGAAAATTTGCCACGAACTATGTTTCACAATCTTACATCAAAATCAAAATGATCATTTCCCAAAACAGAGCCACAAAAGCCAAATTATACCCTCCAGAAGTTTTGCTCAAGTTAATTGAATTCCCTCCATTTTCTTATAATTTGTAAAGTACATTTATCTTATTTTTTATGGATGGTGATAGCGAAAGTCGAATTTAATATGACCGAAGTGAAATACACCATGGTCAAAGTGAAAAATGAGATGGTCAAGAAAAATCAAATTTTTGAAAAAACTGACCATTTTTTAAGGTTATATAGCTTATGATTTTTGGCATTTTTGCTAAAAGAGTAATGATGGTCATTTCCTTTGAAAATTGTCACAAACTATATTTCAAAAATTTACATCAAAATCAACCTTTCGCTAAACGAAACCCTGAAGACCATATTATCCTCTAAAAGTTTTGCTCGTATTAACCGAATTTTCTCCCTCTTTCCTATAATTTATAATGCACTTTTATCCTATTTTTTATAGCTGGTGATCTCGAAATTGGAATTTAACATAATCTAAATGAAATACGCTTTGGCCGAAGTCAAAATTGTATGATCAAGAAAAATTAATTTTTTGAAGAAATTAGCTAATTTCAAAGGTTATAGCTCTTTTTTTGTGCATTTTCACTAAAATAGTTACGATGATCATTTCCTTTTAAAAAATTTCACGAACTAGGTTTCAAAAAGTTACATCAAAACCAAATGGATTATTTTTCAAAACTATGCCCTACAGAAGTTTTGCTCATGTTAATCGAATTCTATCTCTCTTTTCTATAATTTGTAATGCCCTTTTATCCTAATTTTTTATGGCTAGTGATCTTGAAAGTAGAATTTAACATGATCTAAGTGAAATATACTTTGATCCAAGTAAAAAATATAATGGACAAGAAAAATCAAATTTTGGAATAAACTGGCCATTTGCAAAGGTTATTGCTCATGCTTTTGTGTATTTTCACTAAAATAATTACGTTGGTCTTTTACTTTTATAATTTCCCATGAACTAGGTTTCAAAAATAATTTCAAACCAAAAGATTATTTCCCAAAATGGAGCCCTGAAGACTAAATGATACCCTCCAGAAGTTTTGCTTGTGTTAATCGAATTTTATCTATCTATCCTATAATTTGGAAATCACTTTATCCTATTTTTTAATGGCTGATAATATCAAAAATTGAATTTAACATGATCTAAATGAAATACACTTTGGTCCAAGTAAAAAATGGGATGGTTAAGAAAAATCAAATTTTGGAAGAAAATGACCATTTTTTAAAGTTATAGCTCATGTTTTTTTGTCATTTTTCGCTAAAATAGATATGATGGTCATTTCTTTTCAAAATTTCTCATGAACTTGGTTTCAAAAAGTTACATCAAAACCAGAAGATCATTTCCTAAAACGATGCCATGAGGGCTAAATTATACCCACTAGAAGTTTTACTTGTGTTAATCAAATTCTATGTCTCTTTTCTACAATTTGTAATGCCCTTTTATCCTAATTTCTTATGGCTAGTAACCTTAAAAGTAGAATTTAACATGATCTAAGTGAAATACACTTTGGTCCAAGAAAAAATGGGATGAACAAGAAAAATCAAATTTTGGAAGAAACTAGCCATTTTCAAAGTTTATTGGTCACATTTTTGAGTATTTTCACTAAAAATAATTATAATGTTCATTCACTTTGAAAATTTGCCATGAACTAGATTTCAAAAAGATACATCAAAATCAAATGAATCATTTCCCAAAACGGAGCCTTGAAGGCAAAATTATACCCTCCGAAAGGTTTGCTCGTGTTAATCGAATTCTATCTCTCTTTCCTATAATTTGTAATGCTCTTTTATCCTAATTTTTTTTATGGCTAGTGACCTCGAAAGTAGAAATTAATATGACCTAAGTGAAATACGATTTGGTCCAAGTGGAAAATGGGATGGCCAAGAAAAATCAATTTTTTGAAGAAATTGGCTATTTTCGAATGTTATAGATTACTTTTTCGTTAAATTTTTCTCAAAGTAGGATTCAAAATTTATATCAAAATAAAATGGATCATTTCCAAAAACAGAGCTCTAAAGGCCAAATAATATCCTCAAAAAGATTTGCGCGTGTTAAACAAATTCTCACCCTCTTTCCAACAGTGTGTAATGCACTTTTATCCTATTTTTTAATAGTTAGTGACTTCGAAAGTGGAATTTAACATGATATAGGTGAAATACGCTTTGCTCCAAGTGAAAAATTGGATAATCAAGAAAAATTAAATTTTGGAAGAACCTCAACATTCTCGAAGGTTATAGCTCATGTTTTTTGTGCATTTTCACTAAAATAGTTATGGTGGTTATTTCCTTTGAAAATTTGACAACGAACTAGGTTTCATAATCTTACATCAAAACCAAAAGGATCATTTCCCAAAACATAGTCATGAAGGCCAAATTATACCCTTTAGAAGTTTTGTTCTAGTTAATTGAATTTTCCCTCTCTTTCCTACAATTTATAATTCACTTTTATTTTTTTTTTATGGGTCTCGGTGACCTTGAAATTGGAATTTTAACATGATCTAAGTGAAATACGCTTTTGTCCAATTAAAAATATGATGGGTAAAAAAATAAAATTTTGGAACAAAATGATCATTTTTTAAGGTTATAACTCACTTTTTTAGCATTTTTGCTAAAATAGTTATGATGGTCAGTTCCTTTGAAAATTTGCCAGGAATTAGGTTTCAGAAATTTACATCAAAATCAAAAGGAACATTTCCCAAAATGGAGCCCTGAAGGCCAAATAACCTCCAGAAGTTTTATCCGTGTTAATCGGATTCTCTCTCTTTCCTATAATTTGTAATGCACTTTTATCCTATTTTCTTTATGGCTGGTGACATCGAACGTCGAAGTTAACATTATCTAAGTGAAATACGCATTGGTCCAAATGAAAAATTGGATGGTCAAGAAAAATCAAATTTTAAAAAAAAATAATCATTTTCGAAAGTTATACTCACGTTTTTTTGTGCATTTTCGCTAAAATAGTTACGATGATCATTTCCTTTGAAAATTTGTGAAAAACTAATATTCAAAAATTTACATCAAAATAAAATGGATCATTTTTCAAAACGAAACTCTAAAAGCCAAATTATATCCTCCATAAGTTTTGCTCATGTTAATCGAATTCTCTTCTCTTTCCTATAATTTGTAATATATTGTTATCCATTTTAATGGTTAGTGACCTCGAAAATGGAATTTAACATGATCTAATTGAAATACGCTTTAATCCAAGTGAAAAATGATCATTTCACAAAACGAAGCCCTAAAGGACAAATTATATCCTTCATAAGTTTTGCTCGTGTTAATCGAATTCTTTCTCTTTTTTCTACAATTTATAATGTACTTTTATCCTATTTTTTGATGATTTTTTAAAGTTACTCACGTTTTTTGTGAATTTTCGTTAAAACAGATATAATGGTCATTTCCTTTGAAAATTTTCCACGAAGTAGGTTTCAAAAAGTTACTACAAAACCAAACGAATCATTTCCCAAAATGGAGCCCTGAATGCCCAAATTATAACATCTAGAAGTTTTGCTCGTGGTAACCGAATTCTCTCCCTCTTTCCCACAATTTGTAATGCACTTTTACCCTAACTGATAGCCAGTGATCTCGAAAGTGAAATTTAACATGATCTAAGTGAAATACACTTTGGTCCAAATGAAAAATGAAATGGTTAAGAAAAATCAAATTTGGAAGAAATTGATCATTTTCGAAAGTCACTTTTTTTGTGCATTTCGCTTAAATAGTTACGATAGTCATTTTCTTTGAAAATTTACGATAAACTAGGATTCAAAAATTAACATAAAAAGAAAATGGATCATTTCCCAAAATAGAGTCTGAAGGCCAATTTATATCATCCAGAAGTTTTCTTCGTGCTAATCGAATACTCACCCTCTTTTATTCTATTTTTTTATAATAAGTGACCTCAAAAGTAAAATTTAACATGATCTAATTGAAATACACTTTGGACCAAATGAAAAATGATCGTTTCACAAAACGAGGCCAAACTATACCTTCTATAAGTTTTACTCTAGTTAATTAAATTATCTCTCTCTTTCCTATAATTTATAATGCATTTTATCCTTTTTTAGGTTGATGACAGTGAAATTAAACATTATCTAAATGAAATATGTTTTGATCCAAGTAAAAATAAGATGGTAAAAAAAATCAAATTTCGAAAAGAAAAAATGACCGTTTTTTAAGGTTTAAATTTTTTGTGCATTTTTGCTAAAATACCTTTGAAAATTTATCACAAACTAGATTTTAAAATTTTACATCAAAAAAAAATAGATCATTTTTTCAAAACAGAACCCTGAAATTTTTCTCGTGTTAATCGAATTATCTCTCTCCTTCCTACAATTTGTAATGCACTTATCAATTTTTTTATTGGATGACCTCAAAATTCGAATTTAACATAATCTAAGTGAAACACACTTTGGTCAAAAATGAGATTGTCAAGAAAAATCAAATTTTAGAAGAAACTGATCATTTTTTGTTTTTTTTATTTTGTACATTTTCGCTAATATAGTTACAATGGTTATATATTTCGACCAAAAATTTACCACGAATTAGATTTCAAACAGTCTTGAAAGCCTAATTATACCTCCATAAAATTTGGTCGTATTAATCGAATTCTCTCGCTTTTCCTACAATTCACGTTTTTTGTGCATATTTGTTAAAATAAGTATGATGGTCATTTTCTTTGAAAATTTGTCACGAACTAGATTTCAAAAAGTTCCATCAAAACTTAAAAGATCATTTCTCAAAAAGGAGCCCTAAGATAGTATAGAACGAGGAGGAAAATTTTATACCTTTCCAAGCCAATACGAATAAGAATATCATCCACCAGTTTCTACAGAGAGAAACTTAAACTAGAGAAACTTGAACTAATGCAAAGATCCAGCTGCTTGAGAAAACCTAAGGCCCTGCAAAACATAGAACAAGATATCAGCCAATAGGATCAAGCCAAGGTTGCCCGATATTCAAAATATACTCATACCTTACGAAGAGTGGATGCAGATTGCAAACGATGTTGAATGGTACAAGATTTTATGAATGGTTCTAATAAATTCATATGTAGCTGTGTTCGTTTCAAAATGGAGCTCCAATCCATATTCAGTCAAGACAACTACGTTTGACATTCAAAAACTAAACTTTAGACAACCAGAATATCTTTATTTCATACTAAATTGCTTCGTATATAATGTATGCTTACGAAGAGTGGATGCAGATTGCAAACGATGTTGAATGGTACAACATTTTATGAATGGTTCTAATAAATTCATATGTAGCTGTGTTCGTTTCAAAATGGAGCTCCAATCCATATTCAGTCAAGACAACTACGTTTGACATTCAAAAACTAAACTTTAGACAACCATAATATCTTTATTTCATACTAAATTGCTTCGTATATAATGTATGCATGTTTGTACAAGGATAATACATGAAAATGAATTAATTACCTCTGAACACCCCTTATTCTGAAATATTTTCTTAAAACTTCAACAAGGCATGACTCGTTAAGAAAATGGCACTTTTCTAGGAAATACAGGAAAAAAAAACTTACTGCTTAGCCTTGCATTCTTCCAACAATAACCCAACTTCTAATAAACCAACTTGAATCTACTTAATCTTGCATGCTCATATGAGCACGAATGTCTCCACAGAAGCTATGGCCAAATTTCAATGATTAAAATTTTCTCAACATTAAGAGAATGTACAGAAAATTCTAATGCAGCATTTGTTTCTATGAGTCTATTCTCACAGGGGGACCATGCAACTCTATGGAAATTGAGTAGGCTGGAGAATCCATCAAGGGGAAGGAAAAAGGGGGAGAGCTCAATTAATCGAAGTGTCAGGAATTAAAGAAGTTAAGAGTGCCCCATTAGTTATGATGATCATAACAGGGTTGCAAAGGGGATACATGGCAATACCGGTCTGTTTCAGTGCACTTTTTCGAACTTGACGACAATTTATCATAAGTGCTAGTCGTGCTAGTCAAAATATGTTTACACATCTAGAAGAAAAATAAGATCTTTTAAAATATTAAATGTTTTTCAAATACGACATAAATAAATTATGCAGATCAAGTCGATGGAAGAAGCCAAAAGATTGTTGAATGTAGCACTGCAGTCCATATCTTTGCAAAAATATAATTACTATGAAAGAAACTACAACCTAGTACTGTAACCAAAAAAACCCCTTCCTGAGATCGAAGTCTTCACAATGGAATTTTACCCAAAATTATTCAATTTGCCAGCTTGCTCAAAGAGCCCCTTGAGAGTTGAGAGTAACAGAGACATGAAGTTCTCGTTCTGGACAGAAAGATGTTGACTTGAAAATACTTCTCGGATTATAATTAATCAAGCTCTGAAAGGCCACATACCTGGTCCATGGTAGGGATTACAGGATCTGTACACACCTTTGTGCTTTTCTGGATACCAAAATCAATGTATTATAGAATAAAAGCTGTTCAACCTGACTAATTAAGGCTTGGATATGTTCAAGAACTGCCTAGATTGGCAAACATGATGACTACCCAGTTCAAGAGCATCCTAAAGACAATTTGAGACCCTAAAATATAATACTGATCAGAACAACAATCTATTTTTTGGATTAGATTTTAGAAAGATTCTTCTCGAGTAAAAAACTAAGACATGCTACAAAACATCTCTGAACGTAAACTCCTAGAAAGTGAGAAGCAATGCATGGCAGCTTTGCTAGGTACCTGAAGTTTGGTTATTGTTGAGTAGATGAACTCAGTGCCCTCCTCACTTGCATAAGAGACAGACCACAGAAGCTCCTGAAAAAGAAAAAAGGCAATGAATGAAGCTTTACAGGAGTGTTTCATTTAAAATTTCAATTGAAACCAATCAAACAAATTTCAGAAAGAAGTTACCTGTGAAACTTTTCATTAAAATGATTACTCTTGATGTTCTGATTAGTAGTAGGAGAATTAGCTGCCACATAAAGAAGGAGAAATCCCAGTTTCCTGCACGCCAAGCAGCCCATACTGCAAGTAGTACACAGAAAAATTTGAGGAAAATGGTAACCGAGCCACTAAACCACCCAAGTGAGAAAGAACATATGTTTATGGTCTAACAATAGCATGGCAGATAATTCAATTTACTCAGTTAACAAGGTGAACCTGCAATTCGAAGAACTCTAAATCATGCTGAAACTGGCCCTTCTGTGAAGTTAACCCTTGGCAATACAGATCCAGCACATGCGTCCAACCAGTTTGCTGCAAAGATCTAATTAGCCCTTTGAAAGGTTTCCTCAGCCTTGTCTCATCTTCTAAATTGGAAAGGGGTAAGTGAGACGCTGGCTGAGAGTGTTGCAGCGACGAAGTTCTGGAACCAATATCCGCTTGCGCCATTGTCTGTGGCCGTACTTGTAAGTCATAATACTCAAGAGACTTACTCCAATCTCCCTCATGTTCAAAGATTTGAGAGGACAACTTTCAAAGTCATCCCCACAGCAACAAAATAATAAAAAAAATTTAAAAACTGTGGGACCACTTTTTTTCTGAATGTATATACACTAAAGTATCTACAAATATATCCTTTTGCTTTACAACAGGATGTATGCCATGGACTGTTTTTCTTAGTCTTTCTCGGCTTAGCATCATCAGTGGAATAATGGACAGAAATTAGCATCATCATCATTACAACTGTCACAACCACTACTATTTAATTGCAAATCAGAATATGCACTTCAACTCAAAGCAAAAATAATAGCCAAAATCTGCAAGATGTCTATTCGATTGAACAACTTAAATCACCCAAATCAAACTCTCTTTCTTTCATCTAAAATTCTTGTCTTTCACTAATTAATTGGTGAATTTAATTCTAAATAAATGATAAAAATCTCTAAATTATGGCATTTATGTATATGAATCTTGTAGGCAAAAGATGGTAAATGATGTGAAAAAAATGGATGGAAAAAGAATCATAGAACGAACTACACATCAATCTCGCAGCATGTAAGACAATAAAACAGATAGGAAAAAAAATTCCAGCGGAACATATAGACTAACCTTGTTTGACTGGATGATCCCATATAAGCTCATTTATTTGTGTGATTGCTGACACAAGTATTTCAATGTGATGCAGTAACTGCTTAAGCCAAAAGAGCGAGAGGATAGAAAGAAAAGATGAAAGAGAAGTTGTCAAAAAAGAAGTGTTTCCTTTAATGTGCTTAAGGCAGGGCTGAATTATGCCAAACCATATCACCATTGTTTTACAAACATTTTCCAAAAATTTATTGGTAACTACTGCTCTACAAAATGCTGTCTTAAGCATGATCATAATTATAACCCTCCAACTCCATGAGCAAAGACCAAAATTGAGTAAAAAAGTAATAGTATCCAGATAAACATTCTAAAAATATATGGCACGGAATTCTTCCACACAAGTTATCTTCACACCAATGCTCCACATACATCACAGAGGTAAAGTATGAGCCACAAATCCATAAAGCAAAGACATCCATGTCAGATAAATTCCAAAATTTCAGCATCTTTAAAAAAATAAGACAAATAAATTGATACTCACAACTAATGACTTAGCCACAACAAGATAATCAATGGAAAGCCAATAAACCTGACAAAGTATATAACTCATCAGAAAACAGAAGACAGGAGCAGGGTTAATAATGGGGCAGAAAAAGGTGATATATGTTACACAAAACTTAACAATGCTATGACAGTAAATCCCAACTACTTGGGGTCAGATACATAAGTCTTTTTTTTTAGCCACGCCTACAAATAAACCATTATGTTCTTTCTCACAGCATATCAAATTTTTTTGGGATGCTGTTGACTGTGAAACCAGAGGAAGAGCAGCCGCAGAGAAATAAAGAAATATAATAAAGAGAAAGAGATAGAGGATTCCACAGTCATGTGTCATGCACGCTTGTAAAGGAGAACCAAAAGGTACTAAAGTGTTACAAAAGAAAATGGACAAACCAGAAGGGCGAAAAGTGTATTTTACCCCAAGTAATATTATCTTCTATGGAAAAACTTGTGAATTTATTTTATGTAAGCTTGTGAAACAATGTTAAAAGCAAAGTTCAGAAAATAATATTGATTCAAAAAGATGAATCAGGATCAGGTACACGAGAAGTGTAAACTGAGCCTACTTGCAAATTAAGAGTTGGGGTTTATAAACTTCATCGAAGAAACAGCAAAGAATTGCCCATGGACTCACCCGAAGAGTTTGTGATGTCATATCAACTATTTTGACAGAATCATCCATAAGTTATTTCTTCAGAACTTTCAAAAGTGCAATCAGAATTTCTTCAGATAAGCCGGTGTACATCGAAAACTTGATTTCAGTTCCACTATCATGATTAATTGGCAAACATGCATGCGACTAAAGCCTACAGGAAGATGGAAAACAACACAATGTGGGTCACCAATGCCAACCTGCAATGACAAACAAGTGAAGAAAAATGCAATAGACTCTCAAATTGTAATATGATATAAGCCATAAACAAAACTGATGATGATACCCTAGATATGAAATCAGATGCCAAGGCTCTAATACTATTTGCATCATCTGAGGCATGTGGATAAGTGTCCAAACTGCACCTACAATTCCATTGTCACGATGCCAATATGCATCTTCTGCAACTTCCATATTCTTTTCTCTGTGAAAAGTTTCCCGTGAAAGCAACTTCTTGTGCAGCGCTTGGAGACTGTAAGAAAATACTAAGTCATAAAAAATCCCAGCTGCAACCTTGAGATTAAATACAAATTAGTTTTTTCTGAACTTGTAATTATTTTAGCATTCTAAAAAGTTTTAACTTTTTGCAATTCATTCTTATTCCGCCATATGAAGCAAGTCTATAACCTTGAATTTGAAAAACAACTAATAAACTCAGAAAAGAATGTTAAGAAAGGGCAACCACCTCCATGAAAGTAATCTTGGCAGAAGGTAGCAAGATCTCTTTACAAACGGTAAAAAGGAGAATACTAAAATAGATTAGAAAGCGATCCAAATTAAAGAAAATGCATTGCACATTATTTAGAAATTGAAGGGAATCTACCTTCAATAGGTCCCTTGGAGATGAAGCTCGGCATAATTCCAGATGGAAGTTACGTATTCCATCAAAAATATCTTTTTCAGGGAACAGCTCCAATCAGTATAACTCAAAGGGCATAATAGAATTTTTTTTTTTAAATGAAAGTATCTATATCATGAAAAGGTATTTATTTTAAACTAGTGTCACACGTATCAAGGTTTATAAACACAAAGTCAATTTAAGTTTTAGTTCAACTGCACTGACAAGAATTTAAAGAAACCTACTCTCTGATATAATGATAAAGAGATGCATCAGAATCCACAATTAGCTGGTGGAGCAAAGATAAAACTTGAGATAATTGAGAGACAAAAGGTTCCTCATTAGCTTCAACAGAATTGCAACATGCCACCAACTTTGATACCAAAAACTGCAAACAAAACCAATGGAAAGTATTGAGAACCTTGGTCAGAATTACTAAATGATACTATGGGTCAGAAATTATAAATACCTGAAGCTGTTCACCTACTACACTAATAATTTCTTTGGATGGGTTGCTTTTGAAAGTATTTAGCAATGAGGAAATTATACAACACTGGTCTTGCCAAGCACGGCAACCAATAAATTGCCCAATCAAATTGAAAATGCATTAACTCGAAGATAGAATTATTCAAATGAGAAATTACATAAGTGCAACAAAAAACAACACAACAACCTAAGTTTTGTGTAATATGACGACAGATGAATTTCCCAACAAAGTCCAAAATACAACTGCAAACTCACACCAGTTTGTAAAATATGTATTCTATGTGATTAATGAAGTTCCCCTAAACCAAGAAGATCATACAAACAGTTAGAAGGTCAAAGCCAATTAACAAAAACATCAATTAAGCACTGCTAAGAAAGCCTAGAAGAAATAATTCTTCCACAATCATTTCCAACATTTTTCTGGAAACACTAAGATGATCCAAATAAAAGGCATGCTAAAAAGGTTGAACTGAGGTTTTCCTCTCCTTAATAGATAGTAAGGATTTCTATACTAAAATTTGTGGCTTTCAATTACTCATACAATGATATGAGCCCATAAAGAAAGTAAGATAAAAATAAATCATGTTTATGAGAGAACACAATAATATTGAAATGTGGCTCAAATGGGTTGTAAAACAGAGTAATAATCTGTCAACTCGGGTGATATCAAAAGCAGGGCAACAAAATCCACCCAACAAAAAGGAATAGATCTTTGATGTAATCATAATTTCTAATAAACATTCACCTTATAGTACTTAAGTGATGTAGAACAAGTAACTGGCATAGAAGAAAACAGAAAATGAGAGAGGATAAATAAGGAGATAGGGGAAAAGAACAACAGAGATGAAAAATCAGAGTAAATAGGAGGCAAAGGTGAAGAACTGGGGCAAGAGAAGAAATCATTATTTTGGGAAGTCTCCAAAACTGACTCAAGACTATACGTTCGATTAGTTTTCTCATCAGATTCATTTGGATAGAGGTTAATCCCCATTGCTCTTCCCTAAATGCCATGGCAGAAGATTAAAAAAAATTTGATTTACAATTTTAAGAACAAATAACCACAAGTAAAAATTGAAAATAAATAACGATTTCGATAAATAACATGTTGAAGTACAAAAACAAAGAAGGATTGTAGGTAAAATTGAATGAAAGGAGAATCAAATTTTTTATCCAAAACAGATAGACTAAAAACAATTTTACTCAAAATCCAACAATTTCATATCAAAATCCGATCCGAAACTGAATTTCAATCGATTTAAAAAAAAAAATCAACAATGAAATAACGAAGAATTAAGAATCACAAAACAGAAACAGTAAGAATAAAAGAAAGAAAAAAAGCTATGAATATGTACAAGAAGAGGAATCAAAACAAACACATCAAAAAACAAGAAACTAGAAACAATTTTACTCAAATTCCAGAAATTTCATATCAAAATCCGAGACGAATTGAAAATCACAAAACACAAAACGAAGAAAAGAAAGCCAAAAAGCTATAAATATATACAAGAAGATGAATCAAAACAACCAGAAATCAAAGTAATTATGCAGTTTCCAGACAAGAAATACAGGAACAAAGACTAATACAAATATCAAATCAAAAGGATCCAATATCAAAGGATAAACAAAAAACTCTTAAAAACTACATAGATCCCAAAGAGAAGGAAAGCAAAGTACCTTAATGAGAACGTAAATCCCTAAACAATTTGAGATACCGAAGCCTTGGAGTAGATGAATGAGAAAGAAAGGCAGACGGTAGAATTTATAGTTTTGCGGGGTGGAACCAGGGAACTACTCCTATTTCTTTTAGGATTTGTTTTGATTTTTTTTTTACCGTTGAGAACATTCATTTTGTATTTTTTATTTGTTTTGATATTGGCGTATTGCTTATAAGTTGTTTGGGAAATTGTGTGAAATTGTATGAGACGTGTGCTTTACTTATATTTTTTATTGGTAATTTTTTTTTAATCCCATAATTATCTCATTTAGCAGGAAAAAAATAAAGAAAAAAATGACAAAAATTTTTCTGTTGAATTTGAAATTTGTAAGTTTGGATGGTTGTTTCTTGCTCAAATGTATTTATATTTTATACTCCAGGTTGAAGTATTGAGATTTTAAGTCACAAATTTAATTTTTATAAATTTCATAAATATGAGATATTTCTATTTCATAAATATGAGATATTTCTATGTATTGATTTTTTATCTCAATTTAAATTTATTATTTAATATTACAATGAGCTTAAATATTATATTTAAATCATCATATTATTATTGTTGTATGGTGTTGTTTCACCTTTAAAAAATATATTTTTTTTTTACTTTTACATGCTTTATTAATATTATCTCATTAGAATAATTTTTTACTATATTTGCATGCATGTAGTTGGTGCATAAGAATATATTTGGGTCCGGTTTTAGTTGATCCAATTTGATTAAATTTTGATAAATTTTAAAAAATAAACATTAATTTTAATCTAAACTCAAACATCATCAATATTCGAATCAATATATTCCTCTATGATAATTGGAAAAGTATTTATATTAGATTTATATTTTCTTATATAATTGGGAGACACAAACTAGAGGATTTTACTTAGAAAAACACAACCTTATCTATATATACTTTCCTTTGGAAAAAAATTTTTACATCTTTTAACGGGTAAGATATTTTCAAATACCTCAACATATCCAAACCTACTTAAACAGGTATAACTTTTAATATCCTATGAATAAAGATCCTACTTTTCAATTACCAATTAAACTAAATTATATATATGTTACCCGTTAAACCGAATTATATATATATTCGCCATATTTATATAGAATGAGCCCTTTTCGCGTATCAAAATGGCCCTTGACGCTTCTATGTACGCCATATTTATATACACGTCAAATGGGTTATAAGTGCCCCTTAGCACATGATCTGCGTATTTTGGAGCTGACAAGCCCCTAAACAAATCAAAGAATCATGTAATCAACCAGTAATGGTGATCTGATACAAACGCAAACTCCGGCAACTTGTTGATACCTAGCCGGATTGCAACGAAAGCAAATACGCTATTGCCATCCAGCATGACCTGACAGGACTACAGAACACTTACCTATGAGTCCACCCTAAACAAATCCTTTTCTCTTATCTGCAATCTGTACTGCACCGCACACGCATGAAAGAACAATAGGAAACTAAACTTGCCCTTACTGTGGAGCGATGCAATTTACTGTCTTTAAAATGCACAACTGCCAACAAAAATTGATAATTTTGTTGAATCTTTGAGCCTCATAGGCGAATAGGTAACCCATAATTGTGGTAGGCTCTAATCCGCCCATCCCAAGTTGCAGCAACAATCACAAGACCCCACATGTGTGGAGAATTTACCATAGTCTGGCAAGCACTCTTCAAAAATTTGAATTCAGATTTGTGCATTGTTGGTGATACCGCCATTGGGCTTGCATCAGGAAGTTTTTCCTCGGGCCAAGTCATAGATCCTTTTGTCAAAGAATCTAGAGAAAATCCATGGGTTAAAGAGAAACAATCCGATGAAAAGTGCTGTATCTTTTGGTCTAACTCTCCAACAAGATTGTGATGCTTCTGCCCATTTTCAAGGCCCCCACCGAAAGTGGGGGATGGAAGTGTTCCTGGCATTGTTTCAATGCCACCCCAAGGTATAGCAACTGATGAATTATGGGAAAGGAAACTCTCATAAGACCTAATGCTCTTTGCTCTAGAAGAAGTCTTATCTGAGCCATCGAACTTCCATACATAGACATTAGAATCCTCACTCGCTGAGACGACGTGTTTCCCATCTGAGGTAAAAGTGGCAAACGTCGGGCTTCCTGCAATTCGAAGGCCGGATGCTGGGAAACAAAACAAAATCAAACTTGGATTCTGAAGAATACAACCTAACCAATTGAATGGTCAAATAGGATCTAACCATGCAGACCCCACTGTAAGACATTTTAAGAAGGTTGTTTGCTTAGCAAATTAAAAAGGACTCGTTCAAAAAGAATGTAGAAAGAGGAATAAACTCTCACCCCTAAGCTTGCCTATCACATCTACCCCACACAGTATTCGGACTTGTGAATCAGCAGAAGTAACCATAACTTTGTTTGGCTCGCTTGGGGAGAACTGGAGAGCAGAATATTAATAAGTAAGCCTTCACCCAACAAAGAAGAAGTCTAAAAGATAAAGCAGGTCATGACATCAAATTGATAAAATTTAACAACCTGAAAGCCAGTTATCCTTTTGCCTGGTAACTTCTTTTTCCCTTGTAAGCATATTTCATAATCCAGTTGCAATTGATTATCTGACACATACAAAACATGATGAGTCGAAGTGCAATCAGACAATATTGATTGCATAATATCAATTATTCAAAATGAATAACACAGCACAAATATAATAAGTACCAAGAAATTCCATTAAACTATATAAAAAATAAATCTTTCCTTCTGAAATTCAATATACCAAAAATGTAAGAGATGAAAATGTCTCGTTTTGAACATCTATATAGAAATAAGTCTGAAGTGTTTGTGAGTTGGACTGTGTAGAGCATAATATGGCCTGAAATAAGTGATTTTGCAGTGATAAGTTCGAACACCAATCATTTCAAGACATTTATCTCTTCTATAAAATCAAACAAATGACAATCAATTAGCTCATCCTTCCAAGTTCAGATACTATCATGCAAAAGTAGCAAAATCTTCACAAGTTAGGTTTATATTCAGAGGCTTCTCCCTGGGAATTATGAAATTTCTGCAAACTTCCAACAGGACATGTTCACTAATTCTGTTGCCCAATTCAAAACTCTCAAAGGGATAAAAAACGCTCCTAAACTTAATAAATAGCAAAACATCAAACAATAAAAACTAAAAAGAGAATAATATAAACTGGATTTAGTAGCCTAAATTGTAATTAATCAGATACTTTCAACGAACCATATGCAATGTTTTTCATCTTTGCACTGAAGTTATAATGCTCTCAAGCTCAATAATGAATATCAATTCCGGTAACTACTTAAACACGAATGAAAAAATAAATAAATAAGTGATGTCGCATGCTCCTCAAATACCTAAATAAGCATTTTAAATCATCAGCACCAAAATTCTGTGTGTCCCATGAATGGGCTTTTTGGTTTAATACAAAGAAAATTTGGCTTCAATTCATACATAAGCTTACCTATGAGATTGTAAAAGCGGCAGTTGCCAACCATGGATCCCACAACTCCTCTCTGCAACAATCAAATAGAGAGATCCTGTAAGCAAAATTCATTTGAATTTTTCTGGATTAATTTTCATCAACAATTGTTCAACAAGCAATTAATTCTAAAAGCTTAAAGCTAACAGAAACAGACATGGATGGATCACAGAGGAGTGTTGCAATTTGAACCCAAGTTCTTGCCATCCTAATTCCATCTCAGACGTCTATGTTTTGTAATTGTCAATCAAAGTTATTAGGGTTCACACCATGACTCACAGTAAAACTACATATATGCACTCATTATCATAACAAAATTCCTACCGAAATTCACAAAAAGCTTAGGGCAAGAGATTCACCAAACCTTTCCATCAGGATGATAACATACAGCTGTGACTATCTCTCTTATATCAGTATAATCAACAACTCGACAGCAAAGCACTTCCCAAATGCGAACTTTTCCGTCTATTGAACCACTGATGAAATAATTATCATCCACAGGATTGAAAGCAACGCAAGTCACTACAGCAATGGTGACAATAGTAGACAAATTAATATTAAACAATTTGAAAGACATATAAGAGCAGAAAGAACTGCGACCACCCCTAAAATTTAAACCAAATGGATCATATTCATTATTATTAGAAAGAAATGCACACAGGAAACAAAAGCCTCACCGTAATTGTTATGAGGAAATACCCGCAGGCATCTATGGCATCCTACTTGCCACAGACGAACAGTCTTATCAACAGAGGATGACAGTAAAAACTACAGGAAATAGAAAAAAGATAACAACAACATTAGTTTTCCAAATCCAGGAAGTCAAATAAAAGTTCTACATCAAGTGCAATAACAATAAGGAGCGCCATCCTTTTGACCAAAGAAAAAAATTAGCAATATCAGAAAAGGAAGATAAGAGCTTATGAAAATAGCTTGCATCAACAGATACTTACCCCTTTTCTAGACCATGAGAGATCCAAGATTTCACCTGTGTGTCCCCGGAACTCATGCAGAGGCTTCTCCAATATCCTGAAGATCTTTGGCGGTAAAATGACACAGGTCAAGTCTGATGATCTCCTCAATCTTTTCATTTTATTTATTTTCTCATTGTTCACATCAAGAGGGGCTAACTGCGAAAGATTATTCATCGTGAAGTAGAGACTAGAAGGATCAGTTTCAGGGATGTCAAGTTTGTCCAATCTCTCATCCTCAACAATCTTCCAAATGCGGACAACACTATCTTTGCCAGCACTAGCCAGGTATTGCCCATCAAGACTGAACTTCATTGTCAAAATTGACCCCTCATGTGCTGTAAATTCTTGTCCAATATAGAAGGAAGACAGTTCCTTGAACCGCTTTCTATATGGTCGAACCCGAACCCTTTGCATCCTAGCCCCTGATGTTGATTCAGGGTCACTGGGCTTTGAAGGCACTTTCCCATGTCTATCAAGAATATGTGTCGCAGCACGTAATTTGCTTAACCAACCTTTCTTCACTTTCCCCTTTGAATCAACTAAATCCTTTGCCTCATTAGCTTCTCTACAAAAGCGTTCCTGAAGAACAGGTGATGACTCAAGAGATCCATGCAACTCTTCAAAACTAACTGAATGATTTGAACCCACTTCACTTAGTCTGTTAAGAATTCCACCTTGACCCGATTGATCCACTACAAACTCCATTCGATCATCCAAATTCTTGGTTGTATCCACATTATCCTCCTCCAAAGCACTAATTTCTATTGATTCCTTGGCATAATTTGACCAAGATGACATGGAAGGCTGGTTTGAAGAAAAACTGTCTTCCAAACCCGAGGTCCTCAACACTGCCCCACTATCTTCTGTAATTCTGTCAGCACCAAGTTGGATTTCATTACAGGAAATATCTTCTGAATCCTCTCTGGTGATTAAGTTCCAATCTAAACTTAAACCCGTGCATTCCATAAACCTCCTGCGTCGATTATGAACACTCTCCGGCTTTTTAATCCAAACATCATACTGTAAACTATTGATGAGCCCAAAACTATGACTACAATCCTCAGAACAGTCAGAACTGTAATCAGACACAGAAGATAACTCTTCACGGGTATCAAAAAACTGTTCCTTCTCTTCCTCGCTGTAATTACCCATCATTGTTTTTGCTCTCAACCCATTAAATCCTGACTCGTAAAATAAAATTTTAAACTTTAAACGGCTATAACGATGTTATAAATTCTCTGTTGTATATCACAAGATTCTTCTTTCGAATTGGGAAAAGGAACACCCAAAATATGAAATCACATCCAGACTTCAATTCCATGAATTTTAAAACTAGAAGCACCAAAAGAGATCTTGCAGTGAACAATTTTCAGTCCACAAACATGACGAAAAAATGGACACAGACAAAGTCTCTTGTCTTCCTACCAGATGCGATTAAACATTAAAACATAGCATTCAAGTACAGTCACGAGAGATTGCTTTCAGGCAAAGCATACAAATCATTCAAAAAATGAAAATTCAGAGATTTTCTCACCTGGGTCCCCGTGATGAAATTTGAGCCCCTTCTACAAACTCTCTCTCTCTAGAAAACCTTCGCTTGAGGAAGCAAAGAATAAACATAATGATGAAGTAAATCAGATTAAGAAATGGTAAGGCGAAAATTGCATCGATTTCGATGTTAGTACGAAAAGGAGAGGAGATGTTCTAAAATCAACAAAGTTTGGTTTTGGTCCGTGTTCGTGTTTATGGGTCAATTACATGGAAATTCTTTTGCTTGTCAAAGTACTATTTGTTGGTCTCATTCGGTAGCTAGTGACTAGTTTAACAGTTTCTCACCGCTCTTTTTTTTTTTTTGGTCAAAACATGCCTCTCCATGTTAGGTGACCAAAAAGAAAATCAATATCTTGATCTTAAAAAAAATATGGTCATATCCCCAATTATTATTGTGGGTATTACGATTTTGTGTGTTCATGGGAGTATTCACGTGACATGAAATTAGATAATGTAGAGTGGTTTATACTCCATTGATTGAATATTTTACTTGTGGGTATTACTTGTTGATTTTCTTATTAGTTTTCACAATCAATTTAACATAAAGCACCAATCAAAATTAATAGAATAATCCAAGACCCAATCGAATGCTATTAAAAATTTATGATATGGTTAGAGAATACATCCAAATATTTTGAATGTAATTTATATTATATTTTTAAAAAAAATTATCAAGTATAATCATACAAATAAGTAATTTGTTATGAATTTTTTTTTTATATATTTGTGACCCGATGAGAGATTTTTTTTTATATAAAAAATTTAAAAATAACAATTAAGCTAAAAGACGAGGACTAATATTGCTATTTTCATTGACATATTATAGTAAAATATTTAACTTCATCAACTAATACTTGTAATTAATTTGATAATGCCACCTTAATTAATTTTACCTCACTAGCAAAAAGGCTATAGAAACAATGCTGTCCACAAAGTATTGTCTGCTACTCCATAATAATGCTGTTCACTTCAAAGCGGGGCATGAGGTGATGATGGAGATGTTGCTTCATTTTTGTGATAGTTCTTTATTTTATTTTTTTTGCTTTTTCAGGTTGACCAATGAATAATTTTTAGCAAAACCTAATGAAGTTGGGATTCTAACGGGTCATCAAAGGAGTTTGACTCTGAACTTTCTCATGCTCCACCACATTTTATGAATTTTATATGGAAGGCCCAGTCAATGGTCATGCATTGAAGCTGACTAGTTCTTTTTCATTTAAGATTATTGAATATGAAAATCATGAAATTTCTGAAAATAAAATAAAATAAACTTTTAAAAAAATGTAATCCACTGTTAGCCCTAGCTGAGTTTTAATTTGCCACATAAACTGTGACAATCTAAGAGCCGACTTGATTGGATTTGGTGCAAAAGGAGGTCAATTATTGGCTTATGTCAGACATATCTATCTAGTTACGTTAGATAATGGATATACATGTGACGAACTCAGAATATTTGCTTGTGGCATCTTATTTTCATTAAATTTAAGTCATATTAGGGTTTAAAATTGGTGTACGTTATTTTTATCATTTATATTTTAATGATAATTATTTTATAATTATATATAAGGTATATAATTTCATAATAGGATAAAGTTTCAATTTGAATTTATATCAAAAAATGATTTATAATTGATTTTAAAACAAAATTTTGAGTAGGATTAATTTATATATTTAAATGATGATTGTTTTCTTATGATTTATATTTATAATTATATATATAATTTGACATATACGTATTTAAAAATACTGTCAAATCCGAAATGAAGCACCAAAACGAACCGAAATCAAAACATTTCATTTAAATAACTAAATCAAAACGTTGTCTGACGCAAAATTTATAACTTTAATACATACTCCATTGGGATTATACAAGTGCATTAGAAAAATTATGTCATGAAAAAAAATAGATAACAAATAGAACTTTAAAGTGCGTAAAAGATATTTTTAAGTGATATTTGTCTCATTCGAATGTAACTAAATTTGATATAATTTTCCTCTAAAATATAATAAAAAACTAAAATATTAGTTAGCAATCATATAAATCATGAACTCTATAAACTAAGGAGACTTGATTCTTGATACAGCCAAAACACGCATCCAATAGTGAAATAACACGTGGACAACCCTAGATCAACAGCAAGGCGACACATGGACAGTCCTGGACCAACAGTAAGGTGACATATGGACAGTCCTGGGTCCAACAGCAAGATGACACATGGACATTTCTACTTCCAACAAGGAGATGACATGTGGACATTTCTACTTCCAACAAGGAGATGACACGTGGACATTTCTACTTCCAACAAGGAAATGACACGTGGATATTCTACTTCCAACAAGGAGATAACACGTGGATAAGCTATTGACAAACCCACTGCCATCCCCGGACACCCATGCACAGACCTGCAAAGCACAAATGCCAAGGAACCCCATTCCTGGACACCCCTGTCTAGACCTACGAGCATAAATCCAGGGATCACAATCCTCCTTGGATACCCAGCCATACCCACTTGTAGAGGAACGGGATCTCCGAGATTTCCCCATCCCTAGCACGTGGACCATCACACCTCTGAAACATTATAAAAAGACCCAAGTATGCAAATCCAGACACATTCACAATCACATTTTACATGACTGAAATCACCAACATCTTCATTCTTCTAAAAACTTTTACTAACAAAAGCATCGGAGCGTCTTCGGAGGCATCACCCCACTCTCTCCTCCGGTGACTCTTTAGCTCATCCCATCTTTCTTGTGCAAGCTCCACCAAGAACCGGCCTCCAAGTCAGCAACACATTTTTGGCATCAACAGATTGGCATCATACGTGGGAAATCCACCATCTCTCGCTAACAGTAAAAACGAAGAAGTCTAAAGAACTCATTTGTTTCCATGCCACCTAAAAACACTAGAAGGAATACCGGCAAGGAAGTGGTCGGGGCTAGCACCATACACACACAAAACACACCTATACCTAATGGTCCGGGTCGAGACCTCCTGCCATGTCCTAAAGAAGGTCCTCTGGCGACAACCAACAGCCCTTTCCAAGGACTCAACATCCCTGCTACACAGAAATCGACCCCCGAGATCTCCAAGAGGCTCCCGCAAGGCATCCCACTATGCCTATGCTCCAAGTACAGTTCGTGGAACTCTCACGACTGGTAACCGACCTAGCCACCGAGGTTCGCAAAGGGACTTGTCGCCCCTCGCCTACACCCTCTCAGTAGAGTCTTTGGCGCGCAAGTTCAGCTAGCCGCAAACTCCCTATAGACAATTGTTCTGCGATAGAGTCCTCGCCTCATCGCACCGTCAAATCCAAAAGGAGATCTTCCTCCAGGAGCAGCTTCGGTCTCGATAGACGGATAGAAGAAATGGAGGGAAAAATCAATGAAGCACTAAAGTGTTGAAACCACGGTATCTTGGATGAACTCAATGTTCAAGATCCACCATTCACTCAAGAGGTCCTCGAAGCCCCACTCCCGTCGAACTTCTGAATGCCCCAGGTCAAACCTTACGATGGTTCTACAGACTTTTTGGATTATTTCCAACATTATAATACCACAATGACGCTGCACCAGCACTCTGAAATGCGACCAGAACTTGGTACTCTCGTTTGAAACTAGAAAGCATTAGCACGTTCAAGGAACTAAGCTACGCATTCACATATCATTTCTTTAGCAGTAAAGGACCCAAGAAGACTTTGGAGTCTCTATTCAACATCATCCAACTAAGGAGAGAAAGACTTCGAGCCTACATCTCGAGGTTTAGTGCCACCGCTTAGGACATCTCCGACCTCGACACCAACGTCCAGATATTAGCATTCAAAAATGGGTTGAGATCCGAAATCTTCAATTCCAACCTCACCAGGCGACCACCTTGCGACATGAATGAGATCTTGGCCTGAGCCGAGAAGTACATGCTAGTGGAAGATGACCAGGCCTTCCGAAGAGAACGAGAAGGGGACGTAAAGAATAAGATGAGAGGCCCTACCACCCATTAAGCAACCATTTCGCGAAGGCAGGCATAGGGCTCTTGGATACTTCAAGAGCTTTACTCCCCTCAATGTATCCAGGACTAACGTCTTGATGCAAATCCAAGACAGGGCAATCCTACAGTGGCCTCTGAAACCGTTGCACCTCAACGAGGATCGAAACAAATGGTGTCGGTTCCACAGAAACCACGGGCACTGCACAAATGACTATTTGGCCCTGAAACACCAAATAGAAGCCCTTATCAACAGAATGAGGCAATTGAAAGAGTTCACCGGCCCCCGATAGGAGAAAGCGTCGGAACGACCTCTGAGAAGTCACGAGCGCCCATCCAATCGAAACAAGACAAACCGAATATCCCAGAGAAGTCCTGAGCCAAACCATGGATGGCTCAACCAAAAAAACCCAGAGGCCGCCACGACCAAAATCATCAAGACCATCTGCGGGGGCCCTACGGCAAGAGTTACCTAGGGACATAACAGAAAGATCTATGCCAAGTCTGTGGCCTTGGTCAGTAGACCCCACAAACGCAGAAAGGCAGACCAGGCAATCACTTTCATAAACAAAGATCTGAAGGGGATCCAGACCCCACACGACGATACCGTGGTTATCTCCCTTCTCATAGCCAACCGCGATGTCATGCGCATCCTAGTCGACAACAGGAGTTCGATCGATATCCTATTCTACGACGCATTCTAACAGATGCAGCTGGAAGATGCTTAGCTGAAGCCAGTTTTCACCTCGTTTTACGGTTTCTCAGGGGGCCCAGTGTTTGCTAAAGGCAGCATAGTTCTCTCAATCACTGCGGGAATGACTCCGCAAGTGACCACCGTACAAACTACTTTCTTGGTAGTCAAACAACCATCATCTTACAATATGATCCTCAGTAGACCCACCCTCAACAAGCTCAAAGCAGTCGTCTCCATGTACCACTTAAAAGTAAAATTCTCCACCAAAGATAGTGTAGGCGAAGTCAGAGGGAACCAGTAAATCTCCAGATCTTGCTATCTAAACGTTGTAAGGGAAAGAAGAAGGATAAAGGTTTTCCCACTCGAGTTGGACGATTTCAGGGATGAAAGAAAGGCTCCTAGGGGCCAGCCTATGGAAGAGAGTCATCCTCGGTGAAGATACCTCCCGAATCATTCAAATCAGCTCCAACCTCCCCGAAGCTCCCAATAGATCCTTACTCACTTTCCTTCGAAAAAATCAATATTTTTTCGCCTGGTCGGCCTTAAACATGCCAAGGATCAACCCAGAAGTGATCATGCACCGGTTAAATGTGGGCCCAAACCATAAACCAGTCATCTAGAAGAAAAGATCGTTTGCTCCCGAGCGGCAAGTTACTATCAAAATCGAAGTAGACAAACTACTCGCGGCCAATTTCATCCGAGAAATAGACTACCCAGACTGGGTGTCTAACGTGGTGATGGTGAAGAAAGCCAACGGTAAGTGGAAAATCTACATCGATTTCATAGACCTAAACAAAGCTTGCCCAAAAGACAGCCTCTCACTACCACAGATCGACCAGCTCGTCGGCACAACGTTAGGACACAAATTACTAACCTTCATGGACGTATACTCCGGTTATAACTAGATCCTTATGCACCTGTTCGACCAGGAGAAAACGACCTTCATCATAGAGCAGGGATTATACTGTTACAAGGTCATGCCCTTCGGTCTCAAGAATACTAGGGCAACTTATCAAAGATTGGTAAACAAAATCTTCTATGAGCAGATCAGAAAAAAAACATGGAGGTCTACATGGATGATATACTAGTAAAAAGTGTCAAGGCCAAAGACCATGAAACCGATTTGGAGGAAGCATTTAAAGTTCTTCGGTGTCATCAAATAAAACTGAACCCCGTAAAATGCGCCTTTGGAGTCATAGGGGGGAAGTTCCTCGGCTTCATAGTAACCTAAAAGGGCATAAAGGCTAACCCAAAAAAGATAGAGGCCATCATCAACATGAGCCCCCCCTCGGACAATGAAGGAAGTCCAATAGCTAACTGGACGGATAGCCGCTCTAAGCCAATTAATGTCAAAATCTACAGAAAAGTGTCTCCCCTTCTTCAAGGCCATCATAAAAGCTGAGGACTTCGTTTAGACTAAAGATTGTCAGAAGGCATTCGACGAGCTAAAAGAGTATTTGGGCTCACCCACTCTCCTGACCAAGCCCGTCACTAGTGAAGAACTCTTCTTATACCTATCGACTGGATAGGAAATGGTGGCTTCCGTCCTGATCTAAGAGGAAGTAAGTGTCCAGAGACCCGTGTGCTATGTAAGCAAGATCCTTCACGATGCCAAAACGAGGTATCTCCCTATAGAAAAGATGGCATACGCCCTTCTGGTCACTGCCCGCAAACTCCAACCGTACTTTCAAGCACACACCATTGTCCTCCTAACGGACCAACCTTTGAAACAAGTGCTCCACAAGCCGGATATCTCCAAAATGATGGTAAAATAGTCCATAGAGCTCTGAGAGTTCGACATCTTATCATCCCCGCAACGTCATCAAGGCCCAAGCTCTCACAGACTTTATCGTGGAAACCACACTCCAAGACAAAATGGATCCTATCTTTGATCTCGGTGAGGTCGAACTAGTTCTGCAATAGAACCTTCATGTTGACGGATCCTTCAACAGCACTGGAAGCGACGTTGGGCTCATCCTATGCGGGCCAGACGGTTTCACCATTGAGTACGCCTTAAGGTTCGGGTTAAGTGCTTCCAACAATGAATGCGAGTATGAGGCATTGCTGGCCAGAATGAAGTTAGCTAGAGCACTATCTGTCGAGGCCCTAGACGCTTACAGTGACTCACAGTTGGTAGTAAACCAGATCAATGGGAAATTTGAAGCCCAAAGAGAAAATATCACCCCGCTAAGTTTAAAGTGTTTCGGATTTACCAGATCCCCCGGGCAGAAAATTCAAAGGCTGATTCCATGGCTCGACTCGCCTCATCCCGTTAGTTAGAGCCCACGCAGGCAATCTACCTCAAAACACTCATTGTACCAAGTATCGAAAAGAGCTCTGTACTACCTGTAACTGAAGTAGAAACTTGGGGTGACCCCATCCTCTGGTATTTACGAGATGGCCAGCTCCTCGAGCAAAGAAACGAAGCCAAAAAAATCGTCTCCTGAGCGTCGTAGTATACGGTCATAAAGGATCAATTATACAAGAGAGGTCTCACAACGCCCTATCTAAAGTGCCTAGGGCCAACCGAGGCGAACTGTGCCCTTCGAGAAGTTCATGAAGGAATCTGTGGAAACCACCTTGGAGGCCAATCTCTGGCCTTCAAAATTCTCCATCAAGGCTGCTACTAGCCCAGTATGCGAAGAGAAGCCATGGAGTTGGTAAAGAAGTGTAGGAGTTGTCAACAGTACTCTGCAATCTTCCATCGGCAATCCTCTTACCTCGATTACTAGCCCACTCCCCTTCGCCACGTGAACATTTCTACTTCCAATAAGGAAATAACACGTGGAAATTTCTACTTCAAATAAGGAGATGACACATGGACATTTCTACTTCCAATAAGGAGATGAAATATAGACATTTCTACTTCCAACAAGGAGATGACACGTGGACAAACTATTGACAAACCCACTACCATCCTCGGACACCCCTACGTAGACCTGCAAAGCACAAATGCTAGGGAACCCCATTCCCGGACACCCCTGTCCAGACCTACGAGCATAAATCCAAGGATCACGATCCTACTTGGATACCCAGCCATACCCACTTGCAGAGAAACGGGATCTCTTGGATTTTCTCATCCCTGGCATGTGGACTATCTCACATCTGAAACATTATAAAAGGACCCAGGTATGCAAATCCAGACACATTTGCAATCACATTTCACATGACTGAAAGCACCAACATCCCCATTCTTCTAAAAACTTGTACTGACAAAAGTATCGGAGCATCTTCAAAGGCATCACCCCCCTCTCTCTTGCGGTGACTCTCTAGCTCATCCCATCTTTCTTGTGCAGGCTTTCCCAAGAACCGGCCCTCAACTCAGCAACACGTTTTTGGCATCAACCATTCTAAAGAGAAAAAGAGTGATAGTATTTTTCAAAATTATTTGTCTAACTTGAATGTTACTAAATTTAATGCAATTCGCCTCTAAAGTACGAGAATGACAAAAATATATAGTCAATAATCACGTATCTACACAAACACTCCATAAACTAACGAGACTTGATTTTAAAGATAAAAAAGTGATAGTAATTTTCAAAGTTCTTTATATTTTGATACTTGCAGACCTTATAGAATTTCTGTTGCTACAAAATACACATTTTCTGTGGAAATAACTATTCAAAAAAACATTTATTTGCTTGAAATAAAATGATAATTGAAAAATAGTTAATCATATTTGTCTGAAATAAAATGACGGTGAAAGAAACTAACAATTATTTCAACAAAGACAGATCTTTTCTTAAAATACCACTCGTTCTTTGTTACCGAAATTTTCTAAACATTCAACGTGGGATAAAGGATTAAAAGCAACATGACACAAAACTTACGATCCAAAATTCCAATAAATTCAAAAAAAACTTGTAACATCCCTTTATTGTTGAATTAATGTTGATCAAGTATTCTAATTAATTAAAATTGTGATTGAGTTCAATAAATCAAGTACTTATATCATCATGTAGTAACAAGTTTGCATGCAAGCTACATCATGCATGTATAATGGACTAGTAATAAATTAAGGTGCATCAATCATACAAAACTTTGTTGGTTGTCTTTTGCATTGACTCTCCACAGCTTATTAACTGACTTTTATAGCCATAATCCATCCTCTTTGACTGGAATATGATAGTAGATTCCTTCATAAATCTGTTGTCGTTTTTTGGCATTTCTTTATCCATTTTTTTCATCCAAGGAAATGGAATTTTGTATGTTAAGCAGAGAAAAAAAAAAGATTTCCGTTAATTCCGAGGATGAACATGGTTTCTTTTTCTTTTTTTTTAATGGCTCAAAAGAACAATGTTGGTCAAAAATGAAATTTTGAGCATAATACGGGGCCATTGATCATATTTAAAAGATTATATTGGTAGAGTTATTGGCTCAAAACAAGCACTCGGTTCAAGTGGCCGGTGATATTTATTGATAGGGATGGGGCATTGACTTTGTATGACACGGCTCATTCAAAGAACAAGGCTGGCTTTTACGCGTAATTATTTGCGTGTTTTTCATGGACAATAACGGTATGTTAATCACTTCGATTGTGATTGACATTAAAGGGTATGTTTAGTCGTGATTTAAAACCAAATCCAAACCGCCATAGGAAAAAAAAATTGTAATATAAAATGGGTAATATTAATATGGCTGAAACTCATGGCCACTGAAGCATGGACTTAAGGCCCTACCCAATTCATATCAGAACCTGACCCAAGTTCCCAAGAGATTTTTTGTAAATGATGGGCCTGCTGGCCCAGCTCAAGCCCTCATTCAAGTTGGAAACCATTTTGTCAGCTTTTATTTGTGGGACTAAAATTTGTAAGTCATACTGCCATAGTAAACTTTATGCGCTTGAAAACTGACTGAGACAACTAAGATAGATTGGAGAATCAAACACAGTAACAAAGCTCAAAGATTCAAATGGGAGAGTGAGAGAGAAAAAAGTACGATGCTTCATTGCTTGGCAGGATTGGTGATCGCAAATGGTGAATATGGCAAATATTCAAGTTTTTCTATATGTTGCTGTAATAGCTTAGGCGGTGACTTTACTGACGTTAACGAGTTTGGATTGAAGAATCTTGCCGGAGAGCCTTGTCAATGGGAAAAAATTACTCTCTAAATTCGAAACATAATTGATTTTTTATACCAAATCATACAAAAAAATATTTATTATCTCAATAATAATTAAATAAAAAAATTAGAAAATTTTCCATATGAAAAGAAATATTTATGTATATGTATATATTCTTCTCTACAAAAGAAACTATTTATGATTTTCAAATAGAAAATTTTATTCAAAGAATTTTATAATAGTAATATTTTGTCTAACATATTTTCTTACAAAAAAAAATGCCTCGTGTTTATACCAAACTCATAAAAGCTTATATATTATTTTCTTTTAATTCATAAAAATATGTTGCATTTCTCCCCGTTTCACCAATCAATTTAATCAATTGGATTCTATTCCCATAACTTTGTTTGAAACATTTAATATGAATTTAGACTATCACCGCTTTAATAAAGAAAGAAAAAAAATACTATAAACTCATAAAATCACATGTTTGGTATATTTCTACTAGTCACAATAATATGTTCCATTTTATTTTATTTTCATTAAATATTTTTTATAAAGTATTAGATTGATTTGATCACAATATAAGCACATAATACTATCATAGCTCATAATTATTTACAATATTATTACTTTACCCACTTAAGATGAAATAAATAAACATCACATAAATGAACAAATTAATGAAAATTGAATTTGAGACTTTATAATCTTATTAGAGATCATTTGAATACGCTATAGGGCATTTGGTTGGAAATTATCTAATTTATTATATGATTTTAATTGTGAAAAATATAAATTTACCTATAAGGTTTCACCGTTATGTCTATTTGACTTTCAGTTTTTGACGAGTGTCAATTTGCTCATGAAAGTTCTGTTTCAATCCAATTGAGTATTCTGTCCAAAATCATACATTATCTGCCATTCATTCTCATTATCCTACACGAATTTTAATAACAAATTTAGAGAGAATGATCAATTGGACCAAAGCAGAACGTTTAGAGGTAAATTTACATTTATTGAAAACTGAAAGTCAAATAAATACAACAATAAAACTTCAAGAGGAAATGTGAGTAAATTAATTAGTGGGAAAATTTAAGTCTTGAAAGCCCTAGAAAATTTGAATTGGGAATTTAGGCCATTGTACCATTCAATCTATACATAGGATTCCAAATCTCCACCGACACTAAACTTTGGTGATCATAGCAATGTGGTCCAAAAGTAGTATTTCCATGCCCAATTTAAGGAGCTTATGGGCTTCATTTTCCGAAACAATTTCATATTTTCATCATAGTTGGGGCAGTAAAGCCCTCTTGGCACCAACCAAGTGTGTGCAACTCTACCCTATGCTTGTATGGTCTCCAACAAGAGTACTCAAAAAGGAAAAATAATTACCAACAAACAAAATTTCAAAAGCATTTACAACTACCTTGTTTATTTCAGTTGCAATGTCTACATCGATTTCCAGCACTGGGTGTAAAAGTGAAAATTTCAAAAAATAAAAATACATACCAATTTTGATCGTAATTATAATTTAATCAAAAGTTTTTTTTACAAAGATAATCTCATTCCAATGTTAAGAAATTTAACAAAAAAGTGAAAGAAAAAAATTCGCAAATAAACTTTAACTAAAATTCATCATACGTGTTTAACAAGTAACTCACATCTAAGTGGAGCAATACAAATCAATGCTACGTGACTATAAAAAAAAGTTTCCCTTAATTTATACTATGATTGTTAACTATTTTTTTTTCAATGTAATGTTAACTAAAACTTTTGGAAATATGTCATTTTTTAAAACCTTAAGATTAAATTGTAATTACTTTCAAACTTAAATGATATAATTGTATTTTTCTATTTTCATGCATGGTGATTTTATTTTGTTTTGATATTCAAATTTATAATAATATTTTTAATTAAATTGTATGATTAAAAGTATATAATTTTAATTAAAAATATTATTGTAAATTAAAAAAATAAAAAATATCCGTTTCATTTTTTTTAATGTTAATAACTCTACCCTCTCATGTATACATGTAATCAACATAATGTTTCTTCAAGATTAACTTAGAATTGAGAGTAATTTTTTCATGTCTTCGATCAACACAATTTTAGCATAAAAACTTATCAATAATTATGAAGATTAAGATTTATTTCACTCAACTATGAGATTTTATAAGAATTTTTAACAAATGTGGAATTGGGGAATTCCCTCTATTTTAAAATTGAAATTTCTATTTTTCAAGTATGCCCAAGACTTTCAAACATTGTTTCATTTGGTAAAAATGTCTTTCAAATTTTATTATCTTCCATTTCTTTTAAAAAGGGCACTCCTATTTAGATTTGAGTAGCTTTCTCCACTGAACCACGCTGCTTTGAGGAATAGTGGGTGATGTGGCGGCGCCGGCCTTGGCTAAAATGCCTGTACATAGTATATACACGCTGCTATCATCCAGTAGCTGGTAATATTAAGTGCTTTCTAAAGCCGCGTTTGCTTCACCACAATTTTGATATCAGACATAACATGGCTCTCCGATTAAATCTCGTTTTAAAGAGTTTATGAAATGATTTTTTTTAAACACATTTAAAGTAATATTTAAAAAAAAATTAAAAACAAATAATAATTTAAAATGTTGAATTTTTATGAAAACAATTGTTTTATCAAAAGACAAAACAAATTTTAGCTTCGAGATAATTTTCTCAAAAACTATTTTAAAAGTTATAAATTGAAATTACCACTAAACTAAATGGTTAATATTAAAATAATTATAATAATTATTAGTTCAATAGTTATTATTTTAAGTTAATATTTATGTATTTAAATTATAAATTTAATTTTTTAAAATAATATTTTTTTTATAAATAAATAAATAAAATTGCTGCGTGAATGAACAGATTAAAATAAGTTAAGACTTATGACTTTAAAAAATATAGGCATCTGAAAATTTAACTCATCAAAGATTTAGTGGGTCCCCAAAAAAATCTCCTCACCGACGTTTCAAAGAACTCCAATCAGACCGTTCTAATAATCTAATCAGTTCACATTGATTTAGTGTGTAAAAATTAAAATAATATAGTTTTGATAAAGAAAGGTTGAAAACAAGCATACAAAAGTTGGTAATAGGGTATCTCACATGTGTATATTTATGCTGACATGGAATGCACTAACACATGCGGTCCACGTCAAGGGGAAGCCCAATCACGTGACCTCATCAAGGAACGTTAGGCGCTGTTGAAAGGGAATCTCATGATCAGACGGCTGTGATTGGATTCCTTACTTGCTTGGATAAGAAAATAATATGGGGGCATGCGCACGTATGTAGGGTCCACTGAACACGCCACCACCACCGCCCTCTTGTCTCCATCAGTAACAACCTTTCTTTCATTAGACTTTGTGTGCTACTTGCCTGCTGCCTCTCTGTAGAGTCAAGATGTGGGGACACGTGTCACCAGCATTGAAAATCTACTCCTTTGTGCGTTCCACGTCACCAAGATACCCCACATCCGACGGCTTCAATTCGCCGCCATTCTCCACTCTTCTACGAGGTTACAATACGAGTAATTGTGCAAAATAAACACTTTTCTAGCTACAAAGGGTGCACGGATAATCCAAAATACGAAAAAATATTCAATGAAATTGTGATGGTGACAGGTACGGACACAATATCGTGGATGGCATAGTCTCTGTTTAGTTAGGACTCCTAAGGCGCTATTTATTTGTTATGAAAATTTTATTTATTTCAATATTGTTATTTATTAAATTAAGATAGATGAGTTATATATATTATTTTTTTTATTTTAATTCAATCATTTATTAAAATTAATATCTTTACTACTTATAAAAATTTCAGAAATTACTTTTTAAAAGCTTATTTCACCACCTTCAAACTTAATTTATTATTTTCTATGCTAACAAGTATTTTCTTTGACAAATCAATTTTCTCATTCTCAGTTATAAAATACTCGCCCTACATATTTTTTTTCTCTATTTTTTATGGTTAACAATTTCAGTATATATTGGGTATTTTTTTAACTGAAAAATCAAGCAAAATTTTGCTTTTTTTCTTGCCCAGATTTTTTCCCCCACCCTCATAATTTTCTCCTCCTCCTCCTTCCCCTCCCCCACCCCAACTTTCTCTTTCCTCCTCCTCCTCCCGCATTCTTTTTATAGATTTACGACAGATCTGAGAAGATTTTTGAATTTTTTATTATTTATTTATTAAAAAATAGATAAAGTGACTTTTTATTTTATAAACTTTTTATTTATATTTAAAACTATTAAATATATAATATTTTTTTGAAAAATAAATAAATGTTTTATAAAAAATATTTTTCTATCAATTTTTAATTAATTATAAAATTTAAAATGTAAATTAGTTCATATTAATCATATTTAAAATTATAATATAATCATAAAAAAATCAACTATCATTAGTTAGCTCTTGTTACCGAGCATAAATAGTAATATCAGATAATTTTGAATTAAAGCCGAACAATTTATAACTAAACAATAAAAAACCAATCAACTTGATTATAATAAAAATAAATAAATTATTAGTCACTAGACAATAAACATTTTAACGAGTTTTAAACAAACAAGGTTATAGTGTTCTTTGGTATTAAAGTAAATTACAAAATGAAGATTATATCATTTAAAAACCTTGGAGTGTAAAACAATACTACTATTTAAGTAAGGGGCTTGTTAATTTACCTTATCGTAGGAGTAAGTTAGTATTGTGTGTTAAATTTTTTTTGATTAAAATATTTTTAATTATATATTAAAATATGATTAAAACATTTTTTTTTTGTAATTTTACAATAAAAAATCATAAAAATCAAAATTTAGAACACATAGACAAAGCCAACTCGCTGGTGTTGAATCCGTCAGAAAATGTGATCCCCGACTTTTTTCAAAAGTGATTAACTATCAAATTTTACAGTTAAATCGAGAATTCAATTTTTAATAAAAATAACTGAAAATATCTAAATATAAATAAAAAAATCATCTCAAAATAACTAACGACGTGTAAAAATAACCTCGGTTAGATTTTTTTAACGGTTTTGAAGATTTGTTTTTTCAACACCGATTAATTTGATGCCGAACAAAAAAAAACGAAGTTTTGGAAATTAGCAAACCTCTTTAAGTAAATATAAAAAATAAAAAAATAAAAAAACCCCTCTTTTTTTAGAGTTTTGGAACAATTATCAGTGTTTGGTACTTTGGTTCTGCCCTGTGACAAGCGAATAGATGTTAACCACGTGGGCATGCTGAAATTATGGCGTTTTAGGGTGTTAGAGGTGTTGTGATGGGCCCGAAGGCCCACAATTGGGAACGCGGGGTATAATTAGGTACACTAATGGTATGATTATCACAGCAAGTTTGTTCAAAAAGATAGCCCACGTGCCCTGTGTTGATGAATAGAGGTCCCATTTTTCGAACAAGGTCATGATTACAAGAGGAAATTGAGCAAATCAGGACCGTTTAATAATTCAGTTAAGGGTGCGACCGCAAAAACCTTCGTTCTCTGCTCAGGGTGACTTTAGCTTAGCAGAGCCTTTGGAATCTTAAGTGATAAGTGAAAAATAGTACTACTGCTTTTGCATGTGAACGGTTAAGGGGTTGTTTGGTATACAGTTTAGAAGCTCTTTGTGTAGCGCTTTTTCACTAATGCTCTTTTGTTGCTTCTTAAGGTAAGGGATAGTTTGATAAGGTCCAAATTTGAGGTTCTTCAAGTAAGCCGTACAAACTATTAACATTATCCAAAGGTCTTTTTCAAAGATCATCTCCATTTTTTAGGCATTTTGAAGAAAAAATCAAAAGAAAATATAGTTTTACAAGGATTTTTAATTAAGATCCTAAAAGAGTTGAGAAAAATCTTTAACTCTGCGTTCGGTAATACATAATTGAGGTTTGGAATTGAAACTGAAATAGAATTATGGTATTTTTCAATCATTTTTATATTAAAAAACTATGATTTCATCTTAATTCCAATTTCGTATGACCAAACGTAATTATGCATGTGGTTCTTAGAGAAATGCGTACAAAACAAAATAATCAGAATATGATTAAAGCATAATTAACTATAGAAAAACCATAAAATTAATTATTTTCTTCTTTTAAGTTTTTAAGACGAGGACAATTATGTTGGTCATCTTTAAACTATATGTACCTAATATTTAGGTCTTTAACTTATAAATTTAAGATGATGTCTTCAAACTTTCAATTTGTTGTAATGTAGCAAATTTATTTAATATTTTCATCAACAAAATTATACAAAAAAGAAAAGTTAACAAGATGATGAATTTTATATGATTTTTTGTTCACATACTAAGATAAATATTATATACTATGAGAAAAAAAATCGTAAAAATACAATAAATAACACATGAATGAAAAAATCTTAAAATTTATTAGATGATCTCTAAATAGTTTCTATAATTTATTGGAATCACTTTTAGGTGCATTCAACCATTTAAAAATGAAAAAAAAAAATAAATTTAAGAAGATAATAACATTACAATTAATTGAAAATTTGAAAATTTTTGACATCAACTTCATAATTTAAAAACCTAAATGTAATAAGTCAAAAATTTATGAACCTGATATAAAATTATCTCTTTAAAACTTGATACCCTTTTACATATTTTTGTCAACGGAACCCACAAGTTATTCCGGTAAAGTCGTTTTTGACAGAGATACAAACGTGGGGTTTGGTGTAGTCAAGTCACTTTTGATGCTCATGTTTCATGCGGGTTAATGCTTATGATCTTGGATATAAATTCAAATCAAAGAAAATCCGACCTTTTGGGAAAACAATTGACTATCAAAATTATTTACTAATGCAAGAAAATGCCAATTTCTTTTTGTCTTTAATTTGCAATGTTTAAGCATTCAAATTAGTGACCTTTTTTTTTACTCATGCAGTGTTTAAATGCATGGAAAATGCAGCAGATTGATTACAAGTTGTGAGTTGTGACATAATGGTAATCTACAAGTCATTGCCTATGATATACATCAAAGATTAGCCCACAAAAAGAGGTGGATCATGAGTCACACTTAATTTATAGATGCATGCATGCTACTATGCTAGCTAGGTAGCTCCACCACAGAAAGAGGTTTGTAATGGTAATTAAATTATTTGAGTTTAATTAGTATATATAGTCTTAACCTAATTAAATTATACCATCCGTTTAATTACTATTCATATTACCGTTAAAATTATTTAATAATTACCAGTAAAATTTTCATCCTATATAAAAATAATGTTTTGTCGTGAGTGTAAATAAAAATTTCTCTAAATTATTAGCTAGTTGACTGTTAATAATTTGCAACTTATAAACAACCTATTACTTTCGGTGGATTTAATTTAGTGGTTGCACTCCTAAATAACAGTGACACGATATCATGATCTAACAAAATTACACATATTAGTCACAGTAAATAATATGTGTAATTCTGTTGAATGGTGATTATACATATCATTGTTTCTTATACAAATTGAAAATCTTTTAAAGAGATGATGTGAACATATCAATATTATTGCCATTGTATTGAATATTTATTTCTTTTAATTGGAAAGACAATGTTTTAAATTCGATTTGAGCTCATCATCGTCATTTACGTGCATCCAACATTTATTTACTTATTTTCAAACAATGAAGGAAGGTAACTTAATACAAATGAACAAATCACCACACAGAAGACATAAGATAAGAGAGAAATGTGGCTGACCTAAAAATATAATCAGAGAAATCTGATTTGTTCCAGTTCCATGGTCAGAAAAGAGGAAGCCGCCACCACATAGGATATACATACTCACATGCAAACCCACCAAGTAATTTAATATAGTATTTAATAATTTATGCACAAACCATATACTAAATTATAAATATTTTGCAAAGACATATATTCCCATTGAGAAAGATAATAGTATTATATTATATTTTATACAATAAAATACTCATTCACCAGAAATGAATTTTAATTACAATCTTTATTAGACAAACATACTCTCTCTCTCTCTCTCTCTCTCACACACACACATAAGGCATAAAGCAAGGTGGTATACATATTTAGGACGTCACTAAGCCATCCATCTCAAACATTCCCCTCTTCCTGCTTTTTATTAGAACCAGCTTCAAGGAAAAATACTGTGGTTTTAATTTTTCTTCTTCTCTCGTTTGAAGATTCCATAATTTTCTTCTCTTTGATCAGTTTCATCCATGGATACTGCTCAGTGGCCACAGGTAGACAGATCCATCAAATGGTTAATTTCTTCATCTCTTTTTTTGAAACTTTTGGCTTTTCAAGGGAATAATTTAGGTTTTAATTTGTATTAATTGTTTCTTGTTTATTGGGTACCTTTCTTTTTATATTTTCTTTTGGCAAAAGATGATGGTGTGTGTTCATGGCTGCAAGCTAGTGCAAAGTCCCCACTCATATGGGTTTAGTTTTTATCAATTGTTCTTCAACATTTTGCACTTTACCTTTCTCTTTTGCTTAATTATGTGATAAAGGAAAAGATATAGTTATTTTTATTCTTTTTATCTTTTGTTTGTCTCTTCTTCCTCCTCCTTTATGTTTGGTTAGCTAATATAATCTTTGAAAAGTTTACAGTATGATGCCTTCGGGTGTGGAAAATTCTTCAGTGTTTTAGAAAATACCTCTTCAAGAAGCAATTTTTTTTTTTCAGAAAAATTAAAACATTTTCTATAACTGAACCTACCCTAATTTTGTTTGTTTACCTTCTATCTTCTTTCAATCTTTAATTTTTTCAGTAATTATAGGTGGGTTCTTTGTAAGTATGTATTTTTTTTTTTTGTTTGCTTCTCTTAATTAATTTCCTTTTTGTTTGATCTTCTTTTAGGAGATTGTGGTGAAACCAATAGAAGAAATAGTTACAAACGCATGCCCAAAGCCTTCTTCAGCAGCAGCTATAGATCATCAAAGGAAAGCAACAAGACCTCAAAAGGAACAAGCTTTGAACTGTCCAAGGTGTAACTCAACAAACACAAAGTTCTGTTACTACAATAACTACAGTCTCACACAACCAAGGTACTTTTGCAAGAATTGTAGAAGGTATTGGACTGAAGGTGGGTCCCTTAGGAACATTCCTGTTGGTGGTGGTTCAAGGAAGAACAAGAGGTCATCTTCTTCTTCTATTTCTTCCTCTACATCTAATATCTCTTCTTCTTCCTCTTTGTCTTCTTCTTCAAAGAAGCAGCTGCCTGATCTAGTGGTTACTACACCACAAAACCCTAATAAGATCATACATGGGCAAGATCTCAATTTAGCTTTTCAAGGTTTTAGGAGCAATATGTCTGAATTTGTTCAAGTTCCCAATAATGAAAACAACAACCAAATCTCTTCTAATTGTTCTACTACACCTACTACTAGTGCTCAGATTTCAGCCTTGCAGTTGCTAACAGGAATGTCATCAAGGGGATTGAATTCTTTCATGCCAATTCAAGATCCAATTGCAAGCACTGTTTATAGCACAAGTGGGTTTAATCCTATGCAAGAATTCAAGCCAACCTTACATTTCTCATTTGATGGGCTTGGATCAAGTACTGGTGGGTATGGTGGTGGTCTACAAGGTGTTGATGATCAAGAGTCTAATGGATCACGGCTTTTGTTTCCATTTGAAGATTTGAAACAAGAATCAACCACAACTACTACTGATGACCAAAATAGAGAGCAAGGAGCTGGTTATTGGACTGGAATGTTAGGGGGAGGATCATGGTAAACAAGATAAGATGATCAAAATAATTAATATTGGGTCTTTATTTTTTGGGGTTTTTTTTTCTTTTTTAAAACTTTTTATTAATTTGTTAAGGTGGGTGATGACTTGTTTGGATTTCTTTCATTATTACTAACAGAGATAGGATACATGCTGGGTTTTCCTTTTCTCTCTTTTTGCTTCTTTTAATTTTATCTTTTCTTATTTACTCTTTGATTATGGTGGGAGTTTGAAGCTTTATTTTAGGTTGGCTTCATAAATTGTGATATGGGGATACTGCAATGGAAAGATAGAAGAAGAGATCAAGCTGCTAAAGCCAAATTTTTTTAGGGTGTAACAAGTAGAGAGGAGGCTAGGCCATGCACTATTTTGCCTTTCATTATTTCCTGTTATTCTTCTATCAGAAAAGAGCTAGCAGAAAGGGAATTTAATTCCCATATTATGTGTCATTGGTTGGCTTGGTACAAAAAAAAAACATAAATAAATGTATAATGTCCAAGTTTGTAAGGTGTTTAATTAATTTATGCTGAAAAAAAGACTTTCGTTTATTTTAGTAATTAATTTCTTCCATTAATGTAGCATATTAACAATGTTGATGTTTGTAGTTAATATTCTTAAATCTCAAATGGGTTTGCTTTGAGTTCTCTGTCGTTCTCTCTCTTCCTCTTTTCTTTTTATTATTGCAAACAGGATTTGAGATAATGGTCTCATCAGTAAAGAGGTTCTTCCAGACATTAAAAACATATCTTTCTCCATGAAGCAAGTGATGGGGGAGAGAAAGAGAGGGATAGAAGCCAGGTAAGAAGTCTGATCTCTCCCACGACACTAAAATAATATTAACACTCACAAGTCAAAAAAAAAAAAAAACCCTCAAAGTTGTGTCTTTCTCTCTCTTCCACTAAACTAAAATAAATTAATTAACCTGCCTCAACTGCAAAGCTCACCTACTGATTTCTATATCAAAAGCTGTTCTTTTTCTTCTTTTTTCCAACATTAATTTCTATGAGAGTTATCATTGCTTCCATTGCCACCATCTTCTTGCTTTTTAATTTCTAATTGACAGATTGAGAGAAAGATCTGACAAACCGTCCTTTCTTTGGGTCTTGAGAGGGACCCGCAAACATTCCCCTCGGCAAGTGTGTTGAAGAATAATACACCCCACTCAAGTTGATGATGATCAATCAATTCAGATCTACACCCTTTTTTATTTTTTATTTTTAATTTTATGTTTAGTTTATTTTTGTTCTTTGCTGTTAGCCACTTAGTATGCATAATCCTTCATTTGTTTTTGGTTTTTTTTTTTTAAAAAAAAACATTTAATGGAAAAAGATTAAGTCAAAAACATAAATATTAGTTCAAGAATGGAGCAGAAATTCAAGGGTTTAATTTCCTCAACAAGGCATCTATTTTTGGAAAGGAATAATATAAAAGGAAAAGGTGAAAAATGGTAAAAGCACTTTTTATTTAAATGGTTGTTGTCAGGAAAGTTCAATCTAAACTATGACTTTGAACCACCTGGTCAGTTTAATTTGGTAAAAAGAAAAGAAAAGAATTTTCTCTATTATCTTTTATAAGATTTGCACTACTATTACTTCTTTTACTTATTTTGAACATGAAGCTATAAATTTCTCATTTGTTGTTCAACTACTTGAATGTTTCATTGATAAATATTGTTTAAGTTTATCTAATGTGATTAAACACAACTTAATTAAATAGTTAAATTATATATGAATATTTCAAATTTAAGAATATTTATTCAAGGGTTATGATTCTTGCTCATGACATCTTAAAATTAAGAAGAAAAAAAGTAATTAATAATTGTCAATCTATCCTTCTGGCACGAGTTGTAATTAAAGATTATGATATTACAGAGCAAAGATGGTTAATTTCAAAATAAAATAATAAAACTTTCTTCAATTGTAAAGAGAATCAAGAGACGAGTAATAAGAGGAAGGTAATTTGTTTTTAGTCAATTAGATGCAATTGAGAAGACGGTTCAAATTTAAGGTATCTTCAAAAGAAGATGCGACTAGCTATGGGCTATGCCCATGACCATTGATTAATTTAATTAAAGATGTTTTGAATTTCTAAAATTGAGGGTAAGGTAGGGCATATGTTCGATCGTATGGTTGTGTTTCAATTAAGTAGGGTAACTTCAAAATGAAGCCGATGGGTTCCACTCTAAAAGCTTCAAACACAAGTGACCCAGTTGCCGACAATGTTGTCAAGCGTGTTTGCAGGTTATTATTCCATTTATATTGTTTTCAAAGACACCATTAACTTGGACCCCATTACTACAGTCTACAAAAATTGCATTGTTCATGACCCATTACATTCTTTTTTTAGTGGCTTTAGTAATTTTGCTTGTAAATTGTAGCAATTGTCAATGTTGCGAAAGCATTGACGTAGAGTCCTAGCACATGACAATTTGGAGAAAAAATTTTGCATTTGCCCTTGCTCTATGTTTTGATCGATTGAAAAAAAAAGGAAAAGAAAAGAAAGGAGAAGTGCCTCCAATCCTCTTTCTTACTTTCCCTCCTAACTCCCAAAATGAAAGAAAATTAAAATATTTGGTTAAAATATTCAGTGGCATAAAAATACCCTCCAAATTCTCTCATTTCCATTTCAAAACTCTCTTAAACCCTTGTATTTCTTTTTCCTTCGTTTTCTCTTATTCCCCTCAATCCAAACAAAGGGTTCAAGGAGCCTTACCAAGGTGACAAGACTAATGGAAACCATAGGTTTCCATTCTCTTGAGCTTTCCATGGAAAACCACCTGCTCAAGCTGAATTTTTTGCTGCAGCAAGGTTTGCATAATCATGCCTCCTCTTTACTGATCAAGTCACCCACTTGCATGTAAGTATATCAACATTCTATGCCAGGTTTTTTTATTATTAAAACCCACATATTCCTCGAACCTTAATATCCTAACATCGTTCTAAAGCGGGCAAGACAATGCCGAGGTTTTTGTAATTGATAAAAGATTTATTTTCTTATAAATTTCCGTGAAAAAGGAACAGCAAGTTTATGCCATAATCAAGATTCTACAAAAAACCCAATGGTAGATTACAAGCTCCACAGGTAGGAAACTCACCTCCACCGAACAAAAACACTGCTCACCAGGTATGGCAAGTGAAAATGAATTCTACAGGTGAAACTGCATAACAATAGGCACAAGCCAAAATCCAACAACAATAGTTGGTACAAATAGAATATAAAATGAACATATATTTTTTTGCAGTATGCAATGGAGGTATACGTATTCACTTCATGAAAGAAAAATAATACACCCTTCCCAGTTTCATTATCTGTACAGGGACATAACATTAGATCCGAATGACAAACGATCAAACCTAGTAGCTAGACTAAACAAAACATGATTTCTTTCGCAGTTTAGTGATCAGCATTGATTCCAAATATACGGACCTTGTGCATGTGTGGGAACTTCGCAACCACAAGTACAAAAACCGCCAATGTGTTAAAAAAAAGCATCGGGTGTTGATAATCTGTTGTGTGTGAGGCTATCAAGTACCTGCCAGAAGAAACATAGGGTATGAAACAGATGGGAGTATTTATCAAGGTACAAGGGACTCGTAAAATTTGAAATCTTGGCATCTAGGAGTCACATAATAGTAATACATTCGAAAAATTAGCCCTAGTAATCAGCACAAGCAATGCAGTATCTTTTCACCGAGTTAATTGCTGTGTGCCTCAAATAGTCAAATACAAGTAATTAATACATCACATAATAGTTAATCTTAGCAAAATAACTTAAATCTTGAAAAATGGACGATAAACAAACAACTAGAACTTTTTTTAGGAGAAATAGTCATTTTGTAAAGGCCAAAAAGGGGAAGAACTCATCATGAGATAGCAAAGAACTGGTCAACGACCGAGATATATAAGGCCTTTCGATCAATAATGACACATCATTCCTTGAAGCATGTGGGAGACACTTTGTCTACCAATTAAATGAAGTCAGTATATGTCAAAGACAGAATAATGACAATGAGGACAAGAACTCAAGTGCGTTGCCAAAAAGAGAAATCAAACTCATCAGTACAAAGCAAAGCCTAATCTCATTTAAACTTTTCCATGTAGTAAATAGAAGTAAAATGGCCATAAAATAGAAAGGAGAAAGCATTTCTCCAACACCACAAATAAGTTTAGAATTGGATGGAACGGCCATAACAAGAAAAAGTACTCACTTCACAACCTACCCATTTAGACACTCTTTTTTTCATTTCAAACAAAAAATAAAGGAGTTTGATTCAAAATTTCAGAACTTCAATAAAATTTAGTTTCATTAGTAATTTGTTATCATGTATTATGCAACCATAATGCATCAACTTTATAACTTTTAAGTGTCAAGATAAAATTTAGACAGAATAATAAATAATGATTCATAATATATTTATAGATAATTATATTAATGTTTTTATAAAGTTATAGATAATTCTATTATTTAGAAGTTAATTCAAGAACCTGTCAGGCCACGCAGGAGACCAAACCCAACTCACTTATCTACAAGTTCAAAAAACAGAACACAGAGCCATATCCCTCGGTCACTTGAGAGAGTGAAGCCACAAAAAGTCCAAAAGGTCTACTTTGGCTTTTCCTTTCACTTCCTCATTGAGGATTAAACATCTAATCGTTTCTGAGGCCAAAAGGTTCTCTAAAGTCCAAATTGCAATAACAGAATTGGCCCTGCTACTAAACCCCTTTAGGAGAACCAAGGAGCAGAATAGCCCCCCGCTCATGTGAGAGTTTAAGAGTTCAAGCTGCTGGTTTTCTGAATATGGAAACTGCTATTAGTATAGTCAATACAGATGGGTTGGATTTGGCCAAGAATTCCACGTATCTGAAAGGCTGAATGAGTTTGGGGGCCAAAATGCATGGCATGCACCTTACAGAAATGAAAATTATGTGCGGTAAACAGTTCCCCCTCTCCCCCCAAGCCCCCCATCCCCCAGCAAAAAAGAGGAAGAAAGAAAAGAAAACGTACATGCACATACGCAAACACAGCATGAATGCACAAACAAAACTGACTATATTATACTCCTTGAGGTTGTAATTTGGCCAAGAATTCACCATGCTTAAGAGGCTGGATGGGTTTTTGGGACGGAATTGAAAACGTTTTTGCAGTAAACAGTGCACCCCTCCCTCCACACGGCCCCCACCCAAAGAAAAAACACAATGCACTTGCACCTGCGCACACAACACACGTGCACCTGCACACAACTCACAAGCACACACAAAACTAAACATATTCTAGTCTGCAAGGGTTGTAATGAAAAGGCTTTTTGGGTTTTCATGCCAATACTCGACAAAATTTCCATAGTGGTCTAACCCAATAGCAAACACCGACTCGCCAAACCAAAGACAGAAACTTTATATTATGCAGCTAAGCAGATAATATCACGCATAACTATAGATATTAACTAAAGGCACAATAATATAGATAATTATCTATATGTGAGTCGTTATAATTTTAGTTAAAATCAAGAAAAAGGCTTCATTGTGCTTTTTGAAGTAATATAGCGTGCTGAAAGCAGTGTAACAGCTTATTGATATGTTTCATGTTTTTAGATTCAGAGAACCAAAAGGTTTATCTGGTGAAACTTACAGCACAACTGGTACAACAGTCAAAAACTTCCTATTACGAGTGAGCTGCTTGCCATTTTCTATCTGCTCCCACCAAGTCAACCCATTGTAGATGCCCTGGTCATCAGCAAATGGTGTTCCCTTCTTCCAATGGAAAAAGTGATATGTGACCTGAAATAAGATGCAATATAAGGAACTGGAGAGTAGAAATTTGAATAAAATGGTAAGAGAAGATGACAACCACTTTCCTATACTTTTAGGTAGCATTACACTGACAGGTAAAAATCTCAAGATAACTATTATAATTTTTGGGTCTGAAAATTAGGTACTAAAACTGCTTGACTTACAACAGGGCATTATAATGATTAATAATAGTATTATGTTGGAAAATATATGACTGCTGCACCACCTCAAGCAGGAAAGAAGGCTAAACAAAAGAGTGAAGATGCCAAAAGGAGGACAGATGATGACTTAGCTCTTACACTGCTTATCCTGATTCATTCAAATTCAATACAGAACATACATTTTTTAAATGCTTTAAAGTGTGAAATTTGAATTAACTATGACGAGAGCATATATTCATTCCTCTGCACAAAATGAAGAGACATCAATTAAACATATTACCGAAATTGTATAAAAAGGAAAATAGTTTGGAAGAATGTAAATAGCATATAATCAAATCTAATCTCAGAATTGTCAAAAAGATAAACCTTGAAATCCATGTTAATATATTACAAACTTCACAAGTTTGAAGATTCCAGAAAAAAGATAACTCGAATAAAACAGCATGCAGAAACTCAATATCTAAGTGCTCAAATCTCAATCAAAAGCCACACATTGTAGTTTTAATGATGCCCACGAATTGTGACCCAGAAATCAAAATAGGAAAAAATTGTCCAAGGATAAAATTATAAAACCCTGACGTGCGAGCACGCGCGCACACACATATCTATGTAATACATATATATATATATAATATTGTTTCTCTGGCTTGAATATTCTTTTTAAAGTTACAAAAAAGTATATACCTTTCATCACGATCATGCAAACAATAGAGTTTTTTAAAAGCTGGAACCCACAATTCTAGTTTGATAAAATGGGAATATAACATTCTAAGCGCATCTCAGAAGCAGAGGACACTCCATCCCATTCACAAAGATGAGCTCTAATTCAAACTTAAACAGATAATCTGCACTCTTACGATCACCCTTACTAAAGATACAAGAACAACATATTCCTTACCCAAACAATTCCAAGACAATAATTCAGCTCTCCCATCATATAAATGCCAGAAATATCTCCAAATTAGCATGTTAAACAAGAAACAAAGTAGGTTTTATGTATGGTAGAGTGCTAGATTTCTAGCATTTTACTCTTCCGAAGAAAGCATTAAAAAGTGTGATCACAAGGGTTAACTTTTCTCACCAAATGGTAATGGTACAAACTCACTACTTTGCTCTTTCCTCTTATGGGTAAGTAGGATTAAGTTATGTTTATACGAACATAATAAGGGAATAGTACTATCTATCAAACAACTGAACAGGGAGCTTAACTAAAATCGGATGTTTTGGGTTACCATATACGTAAGCTAACAACACCACACCCCCCCCCCCCCCCAAAACCAAATACCCACCCCTCTTGTATTTATTACAAAAGATAAATAAATGAACAAAGAGAACTGTGTTCAGTAATCCGCGTTTTTATGCCTGTGTATGAAAAACGAAACCCAAATAAAATGACCTAATTTCACGAAAACAGTAAAAGCAAAACCAAAATCCTAAAAGATCAATACGTGCAAACAGTAAACCATTTCCCCAATTTTTTTTATTAAAAAAACCAGAATCCATCATTTCCAATCAGATCAATGAAAAATCAATACCCAAGCCACAGAAATCGAATCAAACAATTAGAGAGGGAGAGAGAGGGATTATATTACGAGGAAATGAGAGAGGTGGACGATGGTCCAGGCCATGCCAGGAGAACAGCCGAAGACAGATAGAACGATGAGCCAAGCGAAGAAGAGGATGAGGATGTAGGTGGTCCATACCCCTGGGTACGTGAACCACTCCGTGTTCCTATTCACATCCGTCGGTGGCACCGCCCTTACATACATCCTTCCTTTTCCCTTTCCCTTCTCTTCTCTTAATACACGGAACACAAATCGATTCACAATTTGATGATGATAATCACAAAATCAAATCAACGAGGATTGTGATAAACGATGTTGATTATGCTGATGATGGTCACAAGCTCCTCAGCAATTGTTATTTATCACTTTTTCTTGTTCTTTTTTCTTTTTCTTTTTCGTTCTTTTACCTATTCAAAGCTTGCTCTCTTATTTTCTTTTCTTTTGGGGTGGGTCAGGTTTTGTTAAGTGGTCTAGATTTCAATTCCAACACACAAAATGGAAAATAAAAGAGAATTTATAGAATAATAATTAGCTCCTGGTTTTCAATTAAAAAAAAAAAGTTTGCTCCTGATTTAAAATGGTTAAATTTTTCTTCATATCAAAATAATTAAAGTCAAGATATTAACATAAATCATCAAGTTAATTAAAATTTTAAGACATTTTTAGTTCAATATATTGACATAAATCATCAAGTTAATTAAAATTTTAAAACATGTTATGAAATAAAAAAATCCACATGACAATTAATTTTATATTATTTTATTACACCTTACATTTTCATTGGGTATTTTTTGTTTTTAAAAACAAACTATGTGATATTTTTTACTATAAAAAAACTTTCAGGGTATTTTTTAAAAATGAAATCAACTACAAAATATTTTTTATAATTAAGTTAAATTTATTTTATGTATAAAAATAAAAATAAAATATTGAAATTGATGCAATTGAGAACTCATAAATTGATGCTAAACAAAAAATGTAGGAATGTGGTCAGATAAAAAAAAATCATAATTGTGCCTTAAATCATAAATGTATAGTTATTTTACGTCGAAAAAATATGTTTAAAAAAAATTATATATAAATATTTTTTAAGAATTGGTATGTGTTGTTAATAAAAATCTCTTCTTTTTTTGTTTTTACTTTGTTATCCGTCTGTAAGAACCTTATTTTCTGCTTTCTTATGATAGCTCAGCCTCCTGTAGTAATCTAGAAGCCGCCACTCTATGGGCTCCATAAACTGCAAGGCAGGAGGGCTCTAGATAAGAATCTCGTGTCACAAGGTCCAAGGAAATTGTACAGCTCCTAGTCCAATCAAAAATTTAAAACCCTTATGTTTAATTCATGATCAAATGCTAAAAAGTCAATCTACCCAAGAAATTATTAAGTACGGGTGAGCCGACCAAATTGTCGATAAGCTACCAGCTTAGGTCGGTGGGATTATAAACAGGATATGGTGAAGTCTAATACAAAATTATGATTCTTAAGAATATGATTCATAGTTGTCTGTATCCAACAACACCAACCTGGAAGCTGAGTTTAATTTTCTTTGGAGTTGGTGTGATCTATCAAAACCCCAACAAATACAGAAAATGATAACCCAGTAGTGATTCCCTGTATTCAATCATATCCTGGGCAGCATTGGCTGTGGAGGTGCCAGGAAACTACATGGAAATTCATAGGAAAAATTAAATCGAATAGAGTTGATTATGTTAACATACGGTAACAGGTTCATTGCTGTCCAATTCAATAACAATAAATTAATCATACAACAACATAAAGGTCAATTAATCAAAGGCTAACAGTGGCTTCGCTCACTCTGTCAGAGCCCCCCATCAATCTTCTTTTTGCAGACTTAGTTCTATAACACCATACCTCAAAAGCCTCACTCAAGTCAGGATACATAACCTGCTCCGTTTTCATCCAGTCTGCAAGAATATCGGCTTGATCATTTGATGGTAATGCCAGCACCAATGAGACAATAGCTCCCTCGACACTCTGGCAAAGGTCTTGATCCATCTTGTAGTTAAAGCTCGAATCCTCGTTCACTTTTGCATCTAGAAGAGGCTTGATCTTCCTTATAAATGGTAGCCATGTCTTTAGCAGTTGCAGCCGACATGGTGCTGGAAGAATCACATTACCATAGCCTACTGCTTCCAACACTTTTCCGGTTACTTCAATTAACTTTACTTTTAAACCCCACAAGAGAGAATCGAGTTTCTTGTCTTCAACCACCCCCAAAATCTTTCCAGAAATCTCGGCCCAATTAGAAACAAAGTCTTTCATCAAATCCATCTTCGGTAGTATGTTACACATCCACTCAATGTCGGATAGAATCCGCAATATTTTATCATCTGCTGTCTCTGAAGTGAGATCCAACTCCAAAAGCAAGGAAGATAACTCCTCTTCAAATGAGGAACAAACTTTTGAAAGGCCCATTCTTACCACTGATTTTACTTCATCATCAGCTGCAACTAATGGGGTGTCCTCATCTGCCCCTAGCATGTATTCCACTTGTTCTTGAGCAGATGTTTTAAGCTCATCCCCAAATGGAGGACATGATCCACCAATGGACATGGCAAAACGAATTGCTGAAAGGAATACATTTTTTGTGGCAATTATATCTACAGGTTGAATCCTGGCTAAAATGGGCATGGCTATCGGACCTAGTCTTGAGACTGCCTTTAAAATCTCTTCCTCCTCTTTGTCTTCCCAAGGAATGGCCTCCAAATACTGGATGCAGTGCTCTGTGATCTCTTCACAGTGGAAGGCAACTGCAACCTGAAGAATACCAACAACAGATTTAATGGAGTCCAAAAAGTCCAAAATCGACTCTGAAGGGGGGACATACAGCAATCTCAAGAGGCTAACATGGTGATCATAATTGAACTCTGAGCAGTTAATCTCGATGCATGATTTAGAGTCAGGACTTGAGAGCTGATCAGCAAAAAACTTGCTCTTGTTTACGAGAATAAAGGAGTGGGAGTGGAACCATTCAGGTCTACCTTTACTATTTCTCAAGCGTACAACGATATCGCTAGTACTCTGGTCACCAAGTCTGCAATGTTTGGTTACTCTAGCTGAGTCCATGTGGGGGAGCGAGGGATACAAAATTCATGCTTCAGTAAAGTGAATGAATAGATTTCCGAGTCCAAGTGAAACTGTACAGGAAAATCAAAGTCAATCCAAATGATAAGACTGGTAATCATTATTTCATATTAACAGATAAACCAATTCTAACAACTAAAAATCTTGCACCAGAAAATGCATCTTGTCATCTTGTGCTACAATATTGATCCATAGTATAAATAAGACCTACCCGCTTTCCATATATAATGGCTTTGTGTCTATAACAGTAAATAAAAAGATGAGCATCACCCAGAACCACCAATGAATCCCATGAAATTGGGATCATATTAAGGCCCCGTTTGGTTTTCGCAAGGAATGGAATAGGATTAATACTCTAAAAATGAAGTTTGTGGGGATAAAGTGCTGGTATTTTTGTTGTTATAGCATGTTTCCATATGTCTAATTGAAAGGGTTAGTATTACTGTTTCTCATAGTATTTTGTTTCACTAGTATAATATAAAAATTCCATTTTTGGTGCCAAAAGAATTTGATTAACTGATCAACAAATTAATGCTCACTGGAAAAAGAGAAATCTGTATTCCTTATCTCAAGTCTCAACAATGTAACTCAACATACCTTCTTTTACTTCTTAACATAAACCAACGTTAAAAAAAACAATTCACAACCAGATTTATCAAAAGAAATAAGAATCCACAAACACATAAGAGTAATCTAGTCTTCAATCAGAACATCAACCTTCTTACAACAACCCTCAGCCCTCCCCTTAGCCGTTTTAACAGCACACCTAAACTTTCTCTTTTTCCTTAATTTCATAAATAAAGCCCCCACATCTATTTTTCCATCTCACCTTCTACTAGAAGACGGCGAGGGCTCTTTATGATCATGACCCTTCTCATTTCCCTTCTCCTTTCCTGCCACTTGATGGGAAGAAGAACCACATTCTTCCCTCCCAATTCTCTCTCCCTCCTTCCTCCATATCTTCAGGGCTGGATGAATTTGGGAATTATTGGATCTGTGCATACAAATATTAGCAAAATTTGCAAATGATTCTTTGCCTACCAATGGACCATGTTGCCAATGAAGCTTGAAATTGCAGAAACATTCCTCTCCAGTTCTGGAGAAGGAATGCTCTCTGTTTACCGTTTCGATGACCAAAGCATCATAGAATTTGAGCTCATTGTTTGCGAAGAAATACGAAGCACAAACAAACTTTCCTGTAGTGACCATTCTGCAGTCATGATCTTGTAATTGCGAACTACAAAATCCAAAACCTGGCGATGAAATCTTCCAAATCTTTCTGTCTTTAAACTTTTTCTGCTGAATATCTCATTGGATTCATCTGAAAAATGTAGGTATTTGATGGTGAGCTTATCACCAATCAACAAACACCTTCACTTGGTACCATGCATCGTCCTCAATGGCCTGAAATTCCAAGTCGAAATCTTGATTTTCAACTTCCATGTTTCTGAGATGCGAAGGATCAACAACCGACAAAAAATGGGATTTTTTTATGGGTTATTCCTTTCAAGCGGACATGACAAATCAACCAAAAAATAGATTATTAATTTTCAACTTGAGGAGTTGAAAATTTCTATCCTCAGTTGTTCTATGCATTCATCTAATGTCTGCTTTTACTCTAACCAATATGATGCTTGGCTGAATAAATTCCACTTTCACAAGGATATAAAAGTTTGTACAATCTTCTATATCAGTTGTACCCAATGGAAATAAGATCCTTAGAAAGAAAACCAGATTGTCCCTCATAAAGTACTAGATGGGGTACATAAGGGTATGGGAACAAGGTTGTAATTTTTTAATCTTGAAAGAATTATATTTTATTAATTTCTTAGAATAGAATTAGAATATAGTATTTGATCATTTTTTAATTTCTTTATTTACAGTGTTAGCTTAGAGTTAGGATTCCTAAAGATCTCTATGTAAGTTACATCAACCAGGGAGAGCTTCAGGGCCATAAATTGCACAACTGGCCATCAATTTTTCAATAACTCCACTTGACCACTTATAGAGAGCTGCATTATTAATTGGCACCACTCAATTTCAAGAGAACTTATCTTCACAAGGCCATAACGCTGACCATGTTATCTTATTTGGCAGCAAATGCTAAGTACTCAAAATCAAACAATCCCATTATAGTATAATGAAAATTAGGAAGGAAGATTTCCATAACATACCAAAATAGCAAAAATTGTAATACCTGATGATGAAATCTCCAGTTCAAAGACTCATATTTCCTTTATCAATCAGTTGACAACAAAAAGACTGTAAATTCTTTTACCGATTGGGAAAATGTTTTCCCAGAAGAAAAAAAAAAAAGAGATTTTGAAACTTAGATTTGACAGTATATAGCACTCGGGATAATCGGAAGGGGAATTAAAAAATAACTAAGACAATATATCACAAATTATCCAAAATTTGCTCCCTTTATCTTTATCTTATACTTTCTTGGCAACCAAACAGAGGGTGCAGATTCACAAGTTACTAGAGTTTCACAAGGATTTGTATAAATATAACATTGTTCAATATTTTACACCCCCTTTACCGCCCAAAGGCCTAAATAGAGCTCAATCAATAAGCAAAGATATTAATGGGCTGATATTAAAAGGCAGAACTTTTCAAATGGAAAAATCTGCATAGAAAAAGGACTAACCTTTTAGTGACCCCGGTTGCATTAACCGCAGGGATAAATCTGACTCTAATTGTAGAGAAGAAATCTGTTATTGCATAGCCAATTTTCTGGTGATTTTGTGGTGTAAAAGAACACAAGTGAAGCTCTCCCCTTAGGTTTTGGAAGCTGAGTTCAGCTTCTCAATTGTGTAAAAATGAGATTGCAATACCCAAGCGCCTTTTTGAGACCAAATTTTCGGAATGACATAATTGACCTTCTTCTGCTTGTTAAACATGATGGCAATGGCACCTTGATTAACCTTTGAAGGGGCAAAAGTTTTGTTTAATACAACTTAGGAGGTTACCCTGTAATGGGTAAACAATTGATTGGTGGAGAGTTATTTGTTCTGCGTTTGATTGGATACTGCGCTGTATAGATTTTATTGGTTAATCCACTCTTTTTGTTCTTTTGTTTTTAAGTTTCACTTTCCAGTTGAGCCTAGAGGAGGGTGAGTCAAGGTTCCTTTCATCAAGTGGGATTAAATAAATAAAGAGATAAGAGAAAGTGTTCAACAATGAAGTTGAATTAGTAAATTTGGATCATTACATTGAAGTTTATTTTTTAAAATTTATAAAAATTTTATTAAATTAAAACAGATTTTATTAAATATCATTAAAAATTATTATTATATAATTAAATTAAATTTTTAACAAATTTTAAAAGTAAGAATAAACTTAAAAGTTGATTTTCAAATGCACCCAAACATATTCAAGTCTTGCTATAAATACAAACATTATCACCTGTCCCTTTATTTTATACCAATTTGCACAAGTTGCAAGTGCATAGGCAAATTGTTTAAATCCACCTTCCCTCTAAAGGCATCTTTGTTAACAGAGCCAAAAAAAATGAAATGATAGTTCATAAATACGCTAATATCTAATAAGTTAAATAATTCCTATCATCGCGTTTTTACTTGAATTGAAATGCTATCGTTGTCTTTGATTATTAGAATTTATTAGTAAAACGCAAGTGATTGACAAATGCGTGAATCTTACAAATTCATTTTATGAAAAAATCTCAATCATCAATCAGATCAAAAATATTATTACTTAATGAGTTAAGATTATTTTCAATAACGTGACATACATCAAACATGGTATTAATCATACTGAAAATGAGTTGTACTATTATAAAATACATGCATACATGAGCATATTAGAAGTGTTGAACTAATCGAGCAATAATAGCTTTTTTGGTTTATTGAAATGTGAAAAGGTTTGGCCAATTTAATTTATGAGATAAATCTAGAGTGATCATATTTTCTTAAACATGATTTGTTAATACAAGAACAATATTTTTAAATTGATAAATTTATCTAAAACAGAAGAGAAAACGGAAAAGAAAAAAATACATAAAAATAACTTTGTTATTTTTAATATTTATTATGGCATGCATAGAAGTGACAAAAGAGTTATGTTAGGTCATTTCGGGTTAGATCATTTGGATTTGGATCAATTCAGATTGCGAGTCACTTTGATTTGTTTGTCAACTCGAGTCAGATTCGGGTCATATCGATTTTGAGTTGTATAGATCTCATGTCATATTAGGTTCGGTCGGATCGGGTCAAATTCAAAATTTCAAATCCTGTCGATTCTTGGGTCATCTCGGATCTAGTCATTCTTGATTGGGTCATCTCGGGTTTTGATTATTTCGGTTCTTCGAATGTTTGATGTTGTGTGTAGTTCTGATAATTATGATTAAAATTCGTAAAAATCTACCTAACTTGAGAGAGAAATCCAGAATGACGATATTATTGTAACATGATTTATTAACGTCAAAACAATATCTCAAATGAAAAAATAGTAAAAATAATTTTGTCATTCTTAACATTATTATTTTGGCATTAAAAAATCTTACTCTAAGCAATATATATTACCACCCGTCTAATATTACCATTTAAAAAATCATTACTATCAAATATGTGCTACTCTTCAACTCTTAAGCCCATTGCAAAATTATAAGTCTCATTCACACATGGGCTTGAAGTTCAAGATATGTGCTAATTCCATAAAGTCTTCCACTTTTAAGCCCATTGCCCATTTCACACACGTATGAACGATTATCCAAATAAACACACATGTCCAAGGCCCAGGCCCATTACAGAAAATAAACATTCTCCAACGATTATTATTTTTTTATTTAAAGACCCAAAAAAGGGGAATGATTGGATGAAGTTCACTGATTACGTCTCATCCCATCATCATACCTGACAGTGATCATTCCAGAACACATGTTAGTGACGTGGCAGTAGAGAACAAATGGGGACCACGTTCTAGAGATGGGCCCCCACAAACAATGAGCCTCTCGCCAGAAGAGTAAGACCACTGTCTACCACTCCCACTACTGACAGTGAAAAGCAACTGAACCTGTCCGGCTACCTGCCCCCCTCACCACCGGCATCTAGTCCTCAAAATGACCTCCGTCTGATAGACGAGTCAAATCAAAACCAAAAAGTACACGTGTCCGGCTCGGATAGCGAGATCAAATTCCTCGAGCGTCGAGCAATCAAAGAAATGTAATCCAATGGCTTTGTAGATAACAGTTGAGAGGGAGGGGATCATCTACAACTCATTTTTTTTTTTAAGCTTTTCCTGCTCTCTGTTAAATCATGGCATGTCTTCTCAGCTTAAAAAGAATGGTTCATTTCACCCAACATTTCTTAAAAGGAATATGGACAGGAAAGTAATTATCATATTAAAACAAAATATAATAATTACTTAATAAAAAGCAATTGATTTGAGGATCTTATAATTGAATTTGTGTCCTTCCTGAAAATGCTCATAATTTGCTATGTAGTGTCAAAGAATATTACACTAAAGAGTCTTAACTAAAAATATTTGCTACTTAATGGTTGTTTTTATTGTGTAATTTATCATAATCAAATTTTGATTGAAAAAAGCATTAATAATTAATTTCAAATTTGCTTAAGCAACGCAAGATTATATGAAACAATTCAACCAAAAGAAATATTTTAAAAAAAAATTAAATGTCAGTATAGTTATTAAAACTATGAAAGGTATTACAAAGATCATAAAAGTCTCAACATTTACAAAAGTTATAACATAGAGTATAATAATTACTAATATCATGAAAAATGTTATGATGGTAAGCATGATTATAATTTCTATGCATAAAATAGATAATTTTAGTGTTATGAAATCTATTGGAGTTTGTAATATGATCGAGTTACTTATCAGATATTTTAAAATTTAATCGACTATTAGACCATGTTTATTAAGGGATAATTGATTATTTTCAGTCGATATATATATATATATATATATATATATATATATATATATATATTATAATAAGTTACATGTATTCTAGATATTTAATATTATCTATAATTCATTTATTTTTAAATAATTTAGATAGTTTACTTGAATATTACCACATATATACATAATACAAAAATCATATTTTATATATTTATATAATATTAAAACCACATCGAGTGGATCAAAATAAATATATTTTTTTTGTTGTTTATCAAATGGATGAACGAATGAATTATGATAAAAATCCAATTCATTGTTAGACTATTTTTTTCACCTCAATGAAAAAGTACAATTATTACAAATTATTCAAAAAAAAATTACTAACGACAATTTTAAAATGAATAATAAATGTAGTTATAATAGATATTAATAAGAAATCAACATTATTTTTTTTAAAAAAAATCAACTTTATTACTATTGTATTTTAAAATTTATTTTATTTTATAAAGTTAGAGTTCAAGCAAGCTTATGTGTACATTCCAAGAAGTGTCGGCAGAGAATCTTCCTAAAATCCTAATTAACCATGGGATCACACAAAAAAAAATTCTCTGGTTGAGAGTATAGCCTGAGGAGGAAATTATTGTCGGGACTGTAGTATAGAGTAGTACTAGTGACGTGTAGGGTTTTCTGCTCTTTGAAGGGTGGGGTCCTAGAGCTTGGGGACCTGAAAAGGTAGGCCCTACTGCAGAGGAGACCCTCACCTTGAATACAGAGCACTTCATGATTGGTTCATTAGTGGTTGAGAGCTCCGTTAAACTCTTTTCACTTTTGCTAATAAATGCTCCCCTCTCAGTCAAGGGTTTTACTTGCCTACAGCTCCTCACTGTACTTTCGGTCAACTTGTCAATAATTTTTTATGTTTACATTTGGTTAGTATTTTTAAAAACAAAAGTTTTAGAAATGTTTTTGAAAACATGATTGTTTACTTTAAACATTCTTTTGATGTTTTCTTTTTGTTTTTTTTTTAATAACTGTCTTTTAAAATAAAATTTAAAATATATTTAAAAATGAATAATAATTTTTTTCCTCAAAATGTTACCTAATTATAATGAAATATATTTAAAAAAAAGATAACTAACGTGTTTTTGATGAAAATCGAAGAAAAAAAATTGTTTTGAAATTTGAAAATGAAAAACAAATCAAGCATGCCTAAATGTTTGGACTGCTTTTTAATATATGGGTTCCACACTTCCACTCAAAAATTTAAAGTTCATGATATATATGAAATGACACTTTAGCTTATTTTGCTAATAAGTGTTTGACCATGTCAACATGATTGTTAGTGTTTGCAGATAATTAAATAAAAATTAATATCTGATTATTTTTTTAATTGTTTTAGTGTCACTATAATTATAATTAAAGAAAGATCATATAGCTAATTATCACAAATTCACAATGCCCTTTTCAATTTACATGTTTTCAACATGAAAAAGTATAATATTCTTCAAAAAATAAAATATGTAAAGATTGATTAAAGCGATCTTAAAACAACTTTTCTTTTAAGTGGAGGTTAAATCTAAACCCAAACATCACCTTATAATATATCTAACAGAGTTACAAATTGCTAACTTTTATATTGTCACAAAGTTGTGTTATTTGTATTTGGGCATAACCGACTATAGTAATCGTATTGCAAACTTCCTAATAATAATAATATAGAAATTGATAAATGATTTAGAACGAAAACAACAACGGTAAATTATTGTTGTAATAAGATCGATAAAAATAATCAAATAAAATTACAAAATAAAATTAAAATAATCAAACAAAAAATACAAAATTTACATGATTTTTTTTCATAATTTTTTCCCTCCAAGTTTCTAAAGACGAGGTTGATTTTGATTTGAGCCTTAATTACTAAAACCAAGTCAAGTTCCTCAATTGTCATTGACTGTAGGAAGAAGTCTCTATATTAATTTGAAAAGAAAAATTACTTTAATCTCTATTTAAAACAATTTTTCTTTTAAACGAAGATTAAATTTCAACCCAAACATCGTCTTATAATATATCTAACAAAATTACAAATTGTTATTCGTGTTTGGGCATAATCGACTATAGTAATCGTATTGCAAACTTCTTAATAATAATAATATAGAAATTGATAAATGATTTAGAACGAGAACAACAATGGTAAATTATTGTTGTAATAAGATCGATAAAAATAATCAAATAAAATTATAAAATAAAATTACAATAATCAAATACAAAATACAAAATTTATATGATTTTCTTTCATAATTTTTTCCCTCCAAGTTTCTAAAGACGAGGTTGATTTTGATTTAAGCCTTAATTACTAAAACCAAGTCAAAGTTCCTCAATTGTCATTGACTGGAGGAAGAAGTCTCTGTATTAATTTGAAAAGTGTAGCTATCTGTGAGATTTATCATTTTTTTCTTTTGCACCTTATTGGACAATCTAAAGCTAATGTGACAGCTCAAGTTGCCTGTTAGGTTTTGCTTCCAATAAAGTACAGTAGTAGTGAGATTCCTTGCAGCAAGCTTTTCTTTTTTTCCAGAGAAATCCAACACAAAACTTCTATAAATAGTGGGAAAACCCACTTTGTTTTCCTTGGGACAAATGATACAGAGAATGCCGGTCATTCGAGGTCACAGTACAAATGAAAGAGACTTGCAGTCTTGTTTGATTTAATTGCAGTTAGTGGGTAAAATATAAATTTAAAGAACAAAAATTTGTGATTTTTTTTAAAATAATATTTTTAAAAAATAAAATCAGAGATTAAATTTTACAATTCAATAAAATGCATATAATAAATCAATTAAATAAATTTTTAACAAAAAATTATCACTTTTGATTATGATTTAACACATGTTTTATTAACGGTTTAAAATTTATCTATGAAAAACTAGAGTTTAAATTATAAGTTAAAATTTATCAAAACGTGTTATTTTTTTTATAAATTTAAAAATTTTATGAATATATTTTAGATGATAGGTCACGATTATAAAATTTTGTTGTTGTAAAGATGATTTTTTTTTTAAAATTAATTTCATATAAGTTTTGCTCAATTTAAAATGATCTTTAATGAAATACTTCGTAACTAAATTTTTTTTAACGGTTTTGATAAAATTTATGTTAAAGGAGCGATTAAATTAACCAAAAATCGACAAGAATCATCTTTTTAAAATTTTATCTTCTCTGTTTTTTTTAATCAAAAACAATTTTTTTGTGTTTGGTCTAACTAATTCATGTTTCTTTGTAAAAAAAAAAACATGTTTCTTTAAAATCTAAGGGCATGTTTACAATAGTTTTTTTGTTTTTTGTTTTGAGAAGTTGTTTTCGAAAATGAAAATTGTTTTAAATATTTTTTTTATTATAAAAAATATATTTAAATAACTGTAATTTAAAATGAGTTTTTAAAAATAAAAAATAATGAAAATTTATTTGAATAATTGAGTTGGGTACGTGTGAGTCGCTCGGGACCCAAGACACTCGGGATCGTAATTCTAGGTCATTCGGACTCGAGAACGTTTGGACCTTGAGTCACTCGTGAAGTTCGAATTTTGGCTAAGTTATTTTATATTATGACCGAAAAAGAACATTTATGTAAAAGATAAAGTTCCATAAAGCTTTTAGCTAGCAGAAGATGATAGGTTGTGAACAAAGGTGCTACAACTTTTGTAGAAATGATCTCTTAATTAATTTGCTCGTAATCATATCGAAGTATCACTTTACATAGACCTCTTACTGATTTATATGTGCAAATGTCAACGAAAACCTATCAACAAAAAAGAAAATTAAGTCCGTATGATCCAAGTCTTCAAGGCTCAAGAGAATCCCATGCATATATAAATATTCTTATACTATCAAGGTTCAGTATTTTTGTGACCCAAATCTAGCATGACTTACACGATATTATTTGGAATGATAGCTCTACTGTATATCTTTCATCAAAGTCAAACATCCTTATCATTTTTTTATGGTAATGCATTGTAGCTAGCAAAACATTTTGCCTCTTATTTTTAATTATTGAGATACCCATAAAGTTATCGGTTCAACACTCAAAAGGGCTAATTGCAGTTACTTCGAAATTTATAAAATTTTACATATAAATAAAAATTTTCTTTATTGCATTCCCATGCACTCACAAAAATCGAGAGGATACAAATCACACGGATCATATGGCGATTTGGATCTGTAATGAACTCAAATATCATGTATGATTAGTTCATGACAAACCGAATACTATATATTCAAATAATAGCGAATTTTGATCGGCTTTGTTATCATTTGTAAATCGTGGATGCATAAGTTAAAAGGGTTAGCTTAAATTACTTTTGGGTTCATAGAACCAATTACATATAAATCAAAAGCTTTTCCATTGCATATAGGTGTGGAACGTGGATCATCACAATATATATGTTTTGGTAATTTTTCCATGGGTAAAATTTATATGTAGTTCTTTACACAAAGTTCGTAAAGTTCTAGTTCTTTAAAATTTTTATGTTTACTATAATAAATTAATGATCGTAACTTATCGTTTTAATTATATTCATGAAAAATTATATTTATAAAAAATCAACATGTTTTGGTAAAATTTCCCTTATGATCTAAATTATAGTTTTCATACAAAATTTGATAAGTTTTAAACCGTTTATGAAATATAGTTAAATCATAAATTAAAGTGGTAATTATTTATTGAAATTTTGTGTGATTAATCTATTTCATGAGTTTTATTGAATTGTAAAGTTCAATATTGGATTTTATTTTTAAAAGTATTACGTATTTTTTTAAGAGAATTTCGTATAAAGATTTCCATCAAATTTTTTTTTTATCTTTTTCTATATTATTATTATTATTATTATTGTGGTACAAAAAAAAGACCCGAAAATGAAATCCCCTTTATCACATGTCAAAACTCACAAAGTAGAGGAATGCAATCACATGTGCCACTAGTGTTAGCAGAAAGAGAACATAACATGATAACTCACAATAATAGTTTCTGTCCAGTAGCCCTTAAATTGGCCCTTATGAGTCATCCCTTTTTCTATTGGGCAAAGCATGTTAATTAGTTAAATTTAAAAATGACACAATAATGAGATGTTCAAGCAAAATCTCATAATTTTTCATTCAATCATCAAAAACAAAAAGGAGAATGAAAAAGATAAAAGCTTTAATGGACAAGCTTACTCTTGGAATTAACTCACCTCTTTTTAGCAAGAAAAAGGTGGAAATTAAAGAAATAAAAAGCAAAAACACAGGACTTTTTGATGCCGTTGACTTTGTTCTCAACGGCTATGATGAAGCGTGTGTTGTCTATAGGAAACAGAATCATAAGCTTTTTCTTGCTGAAAATGAAGGGTTGTAATGCTGTAAGAATTATTATGGTGCGTTTTTACGTCTGCAATTAATCAGTTTGTGGGTCTCTTTGATCTCTTATCTCGCTCTGTTACACACCCACCCACCCACTAACACTAGGTGGCCGGCTAGCTGTTTTATCATGGGTTTAAACCCAAACAATATTATTGCAAATTCTTACTAACAAATCAACGGCAAAATGAATATGTTTAGAAAAAGACTAGGTTCACAAGGCTTGGATCATATATCTTCAATCATTAATTTTTGAAGGACGATGGCATCTATACATTTGATCGGACCAATTTTTGAATCGATTATATAAATTAATTGTTTTATACACGTGAAAATTTAAAATAAATTTCGCAACATCATCTTAATTAAAAAATTATTTGCATTTAATAAGCAATCAAACTCAAGACTTACGTTATACGAAATGCTTATCTTGACTCGTCTTATACCAATTAAGTTAACCTGATACCAATAATAATTATGGTTTGTTTCTAATAAAATTAATCATGAAGAAACAAAAAAGTACGTAGTCAACAAGTAGGGTTAAACTTAAATGGAGTGTCCAATATATATGTCATGTACTAAGCCTGAACTCAGGCAAGGTGCAAAATCCAAAATATACATGTGGGGGAAAAGAAGGGTTTTTGAATTACCAAAAAATAAAGGAATGATTTGTAGGGTTGGCGTATTAGTGAATTATGAAGGGTTTAGTCAAGATTGTCAGACTATATGATCGAGCAAAGATATAGTGTAAAATATGGGGACCCATAACTAATGGAGTAGTGCCCCAACATTCCTTTCATTCTATTATGAAGAATAATGTGTGTCCCCTAAGCTTTTAGTGTCTGGACCTTGGATACCCTACATTTGTACCTGCAGATCACTAGATCAGAGAGAGAGTTGCATGGAGATAGCTAGCTTTGTGTGCAACCTTGGTTAATTTGTAGGACTAGAACAAGATAGAAGAACGAACCAGCGGCAGGAATAGAACTAATCCTAGATGGGCCAGAGATTATGTGATGAACTAAAGGAGGAAAGAAGAAGTTAGTTACAACAGTTACAAAGTTGGTTGCATAATCAATTACCTGTTAGTGAAAGTCAAAACTGTTGTACATAATTTATGTTATATGGATTCGGGTATGAGGATCGGATATGTTTATTTTAAATAATTTTTATAATTTTATTTTATTTAAAATATTTAAATGTCATACTTTTGTTCGAGTGTTAAAAGTTCTACACGAGAACAGAAAGATAAAGTGAAGAGTTAACATAACATAGTACATAACAAACTCTCTTGGGATTGTAATTCTGCAGTAAATAGGGAGATAATGTTGTAATCATTTTCAATTAATAAAAAAATCAGAATTCTTTTCTCTCTCTTGATTTTTTAAGTACCATCACTAGCTCGATTCAAGATTTTCTAGGTATTAGTTTGATTAAGCAATCTGTATCATATATGTATCGAATAAAACTCGAAATAAAAGAATATGTTCATATGTATAAAGAGATTTCTATCTATGTATAAGATCGTATATAAGTAGTACTCTTTTCGTCGGAGGAATCTCGAGACCTTTCATGTTGTGATGGGATATTTTCATAACTTTTGAAAAGTTATGTTTGATAGAGTTTATGAAATGATTTTTATTTAAAAAAAACAAAACTTACATTAAATATTTTTATGAAAATAATTTATGAAATAAATTAAAAGTTGAAAGATAAATTCTTAAAAATTGAATTTGTGCAAAAAAGAAACAGTTTGAATAAAACATTGTTTATCAAATGCTAAACAAATTTTACCTACTATTGTTTTAAAAAAAAAGAAAATTATTTCAAAACATCTAAATCTTACAATTTTTACAAGAGATAATAAACTTTTATTGTAAAGTGATATCAATTATCACATATTCTTATCACGGTATCATAAAATATAACACAGTCAAAAATATTTTTACTACACAGTGATATTAATTAGTATGAAAAGATATCGATTTATCTTTTAATGTATTAAATTAACGTCGAATTACGATTCTTTACTACCGTGCAAATGATATAACCAAATACCCGTATTATATATATATCTGTTTAGTTAATTTTTATTACACAAATCTTGCCACGCTATATACAAGATCAATTAATGCTAAAATAAATCTGGAATTAAGAGCTTGATATTCTTACACTTTAATTAAAAAGATATGTTATAAAGTTAATTTGGACACATGATAACACACAAACGGCATCCCCATTCTCATCAACAATTGGCCAAATTTATTAAAACCGTCTGATTATGTAAGGTTCATGTTCCTTTGATGGACCCTAACACATCCTAACTAATGGAGATTAATTTGGTGATTTAATTGATTCCGAAGTAAGTAAATTTTTTTTTTCTCGTTAGTAACGAGGTGGTGATGAGGGGAGGCATTGACAGAATGTGGTATCAGAAAATGATCCCTATAAACCCCACAGACCTCTATTGTGGTGGGGACCACAACCCCACTTCAACAACAATAATGTTTCAGTTCCCAAGACGAGGGACCCACAACAGAAACATCCCGGATTATTCTCTTCCGCTGCCTGAAAATCTTGTGTCCCCTGCCACAGCCTTCTCTCTTAGCCACTGCCATTGATTATCAATTTCCAACACTATCAAACAACGAAAGGTATGGTTTTCTAGTATGTGAGAACAATGCGTTAATACTGATATGATCGGTAATGAATTAAGCTTACTAGTATTTTTTTTTTTACAAATATGGTTTTAATAAGAATTTCATAATAAAAAATTAATTATCTTATTTAATGCACTTTTTTTTTTCTTTACAATTGATCATAACTTAAATTTGATCGCATGTTTAAATAAACAAATTTGTTGATTTTATGATTTGTATGATTCAAATTACAAAAGCTAAAGCTTTCTCATTCTGAATCACAATCATAGACGGAGCCACTCTTTAGTTTATACGGTTAGTTATCATAATCAGACTGTACATTGACTTGATCGAGAGTAAGAGTGGATTCGATCTGAATCGAGTTCGAATATTAAGGTATTCGAGTTCGGCTCGAGTTTAAATGAACATGTTCGAGTTCGAGCTCGAACTCGAAAATTGAACTCGAGCTCAAATTTGATAAATTTTATAAAGGGTCGAACTCGATAACAATCGAACCTATTCGAGTTCAAATTCAAATTATAATTTTAATAAATAAAAATATTAAATAAATATTAATTCAAATTCAATAATACTTTCATAAACTGTCCAAAAAAATTTTCGAATCAAATTGATTTGATCTAAAAAAAAAAACTCAAATTGATTTGAAGTTCAAGAGTCGAAAAAACCGATTGGTCTGATCCGAGTTGATATGTGCAACAAACATCCCACTAGTAGCCATGATTAAGACAAGGGATTTTGCATAAGTACATTGCCCACTAGTATAAATATTTGGTTGGCTCATGGCTGGACTGTTGAGACGGGGACTTGAGATTTTATGAGCTTCTCTTGGTTTTTATGCTAATTTTTGAGTTTCTCGTGAAAAATCGTGAGAAAATCAACATAAAATAATAATTTTATAGATCACAATATTTTTTATTTGAAAATTCAAAAGAAAGTCAAGATCAAAATGAAATTGTATATTATCATAAAAATTTTAAATTTAAATATTTTTTATTTAATGATGTAGTATTCAATCTCACCATAAATTTAAATATTATTTATTTCAATTTTCATAATCATTATTCTAATTTTATTGAGTATTGTAATGTAATTCTAAAAACCTATTAAGCACAATACTAAAAATATTTTATTGTGCTATTTATATTTGTTTTTGTTATTATTTATGCATTGACAAAGAAGGAGATTCGAGTCAAGTCTTTTAAATGGATGATCAAGAAATAATCATTAGACTAAGAATTTGTTATATATATATATATATATATATATATATATATATATATATATATATATATTTCAATGAGATTTATTGGGTTTATGAACTACATAATTAGAGGTAGCATTATTCTATCAATTATTCATCATTTTTTATGTGAGTGAGATTAGATTTTTTATTTTTTGTGTGATTACAAATGATTTCGACCAACTAAACTAATTGACACCCCGCTCTACATTTTAACGTTCACCTCCTTTGAGAATCATTCTCAAGTTCCCAAACACTTTTACCTTAAAAGTTGATCGTTTATCAATCAATAAAGTTTTGATTTTGCAAATTGTTTTACAATTTATACCAATCAAATAAATATTTTCAAATTTAATGAAATGTTTAATAAAATAATTGTTAAAATCATTGGCATTTAAGTTGCTTGATAAACATTCAATAAATAATTGTAAAATTGTGAACAATCATTATCGATCATTTAAGATGTTAGATTAATATTTAATAGATTGGGTTTGATATAAGGAGATAAGTGACTATAAAAACTTTGCAAAGGATTCTCTTATCAAAGTGTTTTTAGAAAAATCAATTGGAGAATTAATATCTAATTGCAATAAAGATGATGAAAATAAATTTTTATATACCGTCCAACAACAAAGATTTTAACATCAATGTATCGATGAATGAATAAAAACAAATTAATTATATAATTCTACTTTTTAAAATTGTTTTCTTTAGCATAATGCACCATGTTTTTTTTTCTTCTCAAATGTGACAATTCGATTTTATAGAATTAAATTACGTGGAAAAAAAATTACATTCAATTGGTGATAGACATTATATTTTTTAATTAAATCGACATAAAGATAAATCTTATATTCTTAATTGACTAAATACTAGTACTAATTTATCAAATAAACGATCATGAATTTTTCATATAATTTAGAAATAATACAACATAAATTCCCTTATCCTACTAAATCCTACTAATTTATCACATAAACTGTCATCATGAATGCTCCATATGTATTTTAGAATTTAATACTGATTTTGTCTTCTCACGAGATGATGGTAAAGAACCAAAAAACAAACGCGAAAATCAACCGCGATAACCCGCTATAGTCGGTAAATGGGACCGTTCACCGGTAATACAAGACAAACGACAAAAAACATTAACAGAGTTTTATTGCCCGAGGATCTTACAGTGTTCCCTTCAAGCTCGGAGAATATCAGATTTCATTTTTGTCTATAAAGACTAAAAACAGAGAAAGAAAGAAAAAGAGACAAAACTTAAAACCAAACTCTCTTCTCTCTCTTTATATATCGCGTTCTCTGTTTTTATATTAAACCCCCCTTTTGATCCCTTTTATCTCTCTCACACCGACCATTTCTGTTTCATTTTCCTTGAAGCAAAAAAGAAAACACTATATTCACAGCAGCTCTCTCTCTCTGCTTCTGTTTTATACAAAAAACAGAAAAAAACAACTTTTTCTCGCCTTCTGATAGGAACCTTATAAGTTCTAAGCATTACCCATTACTTACTTTTCTTTGTTGTGAGAAAACGCTTTGTTTGTTGGAAGAAAACAGCTTTTTAGAAGAGATTTTTGGCCGAGTACAGTTGGTTTGATTCGGGCCCGAATCGTTTAATGGGGTCCGGGTTATGAGTTTTGGGAATTTGGTTTGTGAAATGAGTGGAGCAGAGATGGGTTCAGAGCTCAAGCAGACACTAAAAAGTCTTTGTTGCAGTAATGGGTGGTCTTATGGGGTTTTCTGGCGCTTTGATCATAGAAATTCCATGTAAGTTTTTATATTATTTGTTTCATTTTGCATGTTTATTTGCTTGTGCTTTTTTTTCCCGGGTTTATTTTTATTCGTTTTCATGTTTGCTGCTTCCAAATTTCGACTCTTTTCTTTTTGTTTAAGTTTGTATCAAGATCTAATTTCATCTATTGGTTTTTAATCTTTTATTAAGTTGCATGCTTGTTTTCTCCTCCTTTTTCTTTTCACACATATTTTTTTTTATCAGAAACCTTTTTGGTCAGCATTTTGAAGAAGTTGCATCAATTGTTTTTTTGAACCAAAGACAGATTTTATTTTACCTGCTGCTTCATGGTATGTTTAGATTTAGTGCTCTCTATTCATGGTATGTTTAGATTTAGTGCTCTCTTCATAGAGATACCAATACCAATAATTTTATATCAACTAATTGTTTACTTAATTTATGTTTTTTTACATGGGATCAAGTTATTTTTTCCAGTGCAAGTTATAAAATGATTCATTTTTAGCATTTCGCCTTTCAAAATTGGCATTGATTTGGTTATACTGGATTGCAGTGTTTTGTTTAATTTTAGATTGTGCTCTTGAAATTTCTTATTAGGTTCTTGACTTTTGAAGATGTTTACTATGAAGAGCAAATTGGGGCAGTGGTTAATAACATGCTTCTACAGGTCCACATGCTGGGTGAAGGGTATGCTCTCAACATTGCAAAAAAGTTTCTAAATTTGGCAAAAGTGGTCTAATTAGGATCATTTGTTTGAAACTATTTTGTGTAAGTTTAAAGCAAAAGGAAAGATCTCTAACTGAGCTAATCTTGTCCTTATTGTCTGATTTAGAATCATTGGCCAAGCTGCTTTGACTGGGAAGCACCATTGGGTGTTCTCTGATGCTCAGTGTGGAGAATGGAATTCTGTTGGCTCTGTTGCAAGTCAAGATGTAATTCAGGTTTTTCTTCTTCTCCTGGAATAATTAAATACTATACAAGTTTTTACACATCAATACTTACTAAGTTGTTTTTACTTATTTGCATGAGTTCTTGCTGAAGTAGTTAGTTCTTCATATTTGGGGATTGGTTTGTCGAAGTTGATTTTGGCTGGCTGGTTCTTTTTAACTCGATTGAGAATTTCCTTTCATTCTGCAGGATGATTCCGAGTTCCATCATCAATTTTCGTCTGGAATTAAGGTACAAATTGCATTGGCATGTAAATCTTCCTGCATGTCACTGCATTTTGTGATATTCCCTTTGAGCTATTTGTTCACAGCAGTTATATAAAGTTTGATTAGTGTGGTTATTTCCTTTATTCAAGCGAAGTTCTAATTTTTGGTAATTAAATCCCATTTGCAGACAATTGCAGTAATAGCTGTGGGATCACAAGGAGTTGTACAGTTTGGATCAACCCAGAAGGTTAGTACAATGGAACTGAATAAATAATTTCAACCCTCACTCTAATGTAAACTTGGAAAACAAGTTTTGCATGTTTAAAACAACCCAGCAATTAAATCTGGATAAAGCCATGTTGTTCTCCTGTGTTTATTATGCATTGGGGCCTGTTTCATGTAGTGCAAAAATCTTTACATTTTAAGATCATATAATTAACTCCTCATTAACAGCACTGATATTGTTGTTGCAGGTTTTGGAGAGCATGGAATTTTCGGATCAAACAAAAAGATTGCTCCAAGAGATGAAAAGTTTTGATAGTCTTATCCCATTGGAAAATGGACCTTTATATTTGGACACTGAAACATACGATCTAAATGGGTTGTTTGCTTCCTTAATACCATTGGAAAATTCTTATAATGGGAATCTCGCTCTGGCGCATGGGGGAAGCTCTTGTGAGTTAATGGGAAACCCTTGTTCTTCAACAAGTCCTACTCAGCCCTGTTTCACATCAGAGGTTTACCAAGGGAAAACGACTCCCATGCTCGGGGAGTCATCTCATGTTTGTGATCAATTGCAAACTGGCACAGAAGCTCAAGTCGTATTATCTAGTAAGCCTGATACTAAATTCCAGCCGGGTTTTTGCTCCATGTCTTCTGTCAACAATTCAAATGCCAATACCCCTTCCATTAGTGCATGGAGTAATGGAGGTTCTATTTTGACTTCATTTGAACTACCATTGCCGTCTGAAAGGGGGATTCAAGATTCTACAGGTATCTGTTCTGCAAAATCAGATACTCTTGTATCTTGTGGAACTTCAACGCAGAATTGTCAGGGTGAATCAACATTTACCTCAGTGTGCAGCACAGGAGTATCACTTTGCAGTGATAAAGATCTCCAAGATAGCTCTGGAATATTGATGGACAACCCAAATTCTGCTACGGAAAGAGCAACCGACCTACACAGTATTCCCGAGGAGTTTAAGCAAGCTGATTTTACGATCGATATCTCTAACTCCTATACAATGGATGATTTGTCTCAGTGGTTTGTTCCGTCACCAGAGTATAGCATCAACGATGTGCTAACTGCAATGAATAAGGATCATTCACAATCAATACATGCCACTTCAGTTTCGTCTGGGCTTGTTGGAAGTGATGTTGTAGTTGACATTCCAATCAAACATTCGGCCAGTTCAGTTCAATGTTCTATAACTGATACAGTCGGGTCTGATAGAAAAGAAAAATGTGTGATCGTCCAAAGTGCGGACAATGATCTTTTTGATGCTTTGGGACTGGATTTTGGGTGTCAACGAACTGGAGACAGTTGGGAAGATACTTTAATGCCGGTAGTGAGTGGTGTTCACTCGGTTATTAGTACTGGTGCCTCAGAATGCAAATCAGAGTTGGATGTTGGTTCCATGGCAGGGCCTCGTAAAGGATTATTTTCTGAATTAGGACTTGAAGAGCTTCTAGAGAGTGTTAGTTATTCTAGTTCTATTACTAAATCTGGTTTTGGGGATCATTTTTCTGCTACTAAAAGAAGAAAAACAGAAATTTCATCTTCTAATTATAATCCAGTTCAGTTGGCGGAGAATCATTATTGTTCTGTTGGAAGCGTGAACTTGATGCAGCACTTGTATAACTGGAAGACGAATGATACAATACCCAAGAAAGAATTTCTTCCAAAATCACAAGTAGGGTTATGGATTGATGATAGCTATAGCATCAATGCTGGAAAAGCAGTTGAGGCAACACCTAAGAAGCGAGAGGAACCTATGAAGCTCACCAAGAAAAGGGCTAGACCTGGGGAAAGTACTCGGCCGAGGCCCAAAGACCGTCAGCAGATACAAGACCGTATCAAAGAGTTGAAAGGGATCATTCCTAACGGTGCAAAGGTAACATTATCAACTCTTTGCTTTAATGGAAATTAAATTTGGAAAGTTTGTCCTCATAAAAGGAAAGCAATTAATTTTCCGTCTTGGAAGACTATACTTTTTATTTCCTTTGAAATGTCATCCACCTCTTTCATTAGTTTCTAAGTGGTAGTTCTAGAACTGTTTCCCATATCAGTTTCCCTGCCATGCTAGCTGTAGTATTTGATGCTGATGATTTATATTGGCTTACATTAATATCTTTTGACTCATGTTATTATGTTTGATCTAACAGCAGAGCATCGATGCTTTGTTAGATCTCACCATCAAACACATGCTTTTCTTGCAAAGTGTAACAAAATATGCTGACAAGCTTAAACAAGTTGATCAGCAGAAGGTAAGCAGTTGGTTTTATTCATTTCAGTTATAATCTACAAAGTGAAAAAACCTTGGTTTAGTGAGAAAACTAATCATTTATTAATAAATTTGCATATTTTAACAGCGGATTGACCAGCAGAATGGACTGCTTCTGAAAGACAGCATCCGTGATGGTACTGGTGGCAGTGATGGTACCGGTGGTGGTGGTGCTACATGGGCATTTGAAGTCGGGGGTCAATCAATGGGTTGCCCAATTATAGTTGAGGACCTCAGTCCACCTGGCCACATGCTTATAGAGGTATGTAGAGGAATGAAAGAAAGTCCCTTATAATTAGCTAGGGACCTTCATTACCTAGACCCGTTAAATTTACTTTTCCCTTTTGGTTGCAGATGCTTTGTGAGGAACGAGGATACTTTCTTGAGATAGCAGACATAATTAGGGGCTTTGGGTTGAATATCCTGAAGGGAGTGATGGAGATTCGAGAGACTAAGATATGGGCTTGCTTCATTGTCGAGGTAAATCCAAAAATCATTAAATCTTAAAGCGATAAATGCAGACAAATTGAATACAGTCCTCAGAAAACTGATTGTAAAATGTTTACAGGCAAACAGGCATGTAACAAGGTTGGATATATTTTGGTCTCTCGTCCAGCTTCTGCAACAAACAGACAGTAGTGCAATTGATTCAAGTAGTCAGGCCACTAGTGTCACGGATGGCAGGATTCCTTTATTAAATGGTTGTGATCAGCAACCTTTGCTTCCGCTTCCCATCGGCTTGACTCAGACATTACAATAACTAAGCATATATATAAGGGTTTCAGAAGTAGCTTGGATTTTCAGATCATGAGGGCTTGCTGTGATTTGTTCTAGAGATCAAAGAGCCACAAGTGAGGATGAAAAAGGAAATTTTCTATTCCATTTCGACAACCTTAGAAGGGGAAATGAATTGTGCATATGATTGATACTAGGAAATATTTTGAGAGGACAGGCAAGTGATACTGATTAGACAGAAAATATGCTATAGCACACGTCTATGGAGCTGATCTGCTTAAGAAGCAAAACCATGATAGAAACTTGTCTCTACAATTGATGGCATGTATTTTACTTAGGGAACAGACATAGGATTGCTGAACTGAATTTTTTCTTTGTATTTAGTTTCTTTAGGTTTCTCTTCCCTTAAACTGTTTATAATCTGAAGCTAGTAGTACAGTTATAGGCTAACCGCCAATTTATTTCGTGGCCTTTCTGTTGTTGTTCAGTATAATAATAGAAATTTTCTCTCTTCCTCTGCGTGTTGTACTTTTTAAGTTGTGGTTGCTTGCTCCATGTCTAGTTATAGCTTTGTTAATCTCAAGCGTAGGAGGCAGGACGCAGACAAGATGCAGAACTATAAGATTAACTAAATTAGGTTAACATCCATCTTTATTTACTTATATGGAAATATGAAACCATATTGACAATTATTCTCTAAATCTGTAATCTGATAAAGAAATTAGCATATTGAACCATCTACCCAGAAAAAAAAACATACTACTAGCTATCAGTAAAGGAAAACCATGCGGAAAGTTCCAGGCAAAGTTAATTATGAAGTACATGGGACCCTAAGCCAATTATAGCATCCCAAACAAGCTGAATCCTTGCCATGCTGAGGCATAGTTCCTCCACATGATTTCAATAAACATAATAAGAAATTCCGAGTTTTTTTTATAAAAATCTTCCTGTCCAACTTCCTGGTTTATGGGGCTCGAATACTTGATTAGTGATGCGTTTATCACTTAATTCACTTCTTGACATGTTTATTATTGGCAGATAGCATCTTAGTTTAATGCTAAAATCTAATGAAGTGATCACCAAGTGCTAAAATGACTCCATGCTAATTAATTAAGATGATTGTTAGGTATATCTTTTTGTTCTTAACACAAAAAATAAAGGAAATCCAATTAGTGGGTAAGATAATTTTTTTATGAGGGATTAAAATCTAATAACCTATTAATAGAGTGTGTATGACACGGGACGTGCTTCCCCCACCATTGATTTGCAGATAAGGATTATGGTTGTTTAATCCATAATATGAAAGGAATTATAAAGAAATGAAGCTGTAAAGCATTAATCTAATGTGAAATTTAAATGAGCTGCTTCTGCTTAATATATGCAAGTATAAGATGTCTTTCATTCCACCCAACTAGCCAAAAAGATAAAAAGGAATGTCCTTCTAGAATTCCCATGCTATTGGAATTTCTTTATTATCATTTCTATTGTTTTAATATATTTTTTTTCCAATTGAGCATCAGATACCATATACCCCCTTTATTTATATATATACCCTCACTAGTCACTCAGCATACGCCATTACAAGCTTCACCCTTGCCTTGCATGGCAGTAGTTGTCCTTGGCAACTATTCCTTCATACAGTACCTGTATCACCAATCTTTTCTGCATCACACCAAAAATTATCCCAAAAAATAAATTTTTTTTTTTGTGTTTTAAATTAAAAAGATGATTCAAGATAAAAAATTGTCCAGCAGAATGGAGTGGAGGATAAACGTAGCGAATGACTCATAGGAGATTTTGGTTCCAGAGGCAGGGGTTGCCTGCAGAGCCTGGCTTGGCCTAAAGGGTCTGATTTTTGAGTTGGTCTTCAAAGTGTGGAGGTTTTTAATGAAAGCTTGGGATATAGGGGTAGATGACCCTAGAAAAGTGATACATTGCCTAAAAGTAGTGAGTGCACTCACTGTTGTCTCACAATCTACTTTATGAGGCCTTTGTATGAAGGTATAGGAAGGAATGCTATGTGGGCAGTTATGACAGTTGTAGTAGTTTTTGAACAAAAAGATGGTAAGTATTGTCCTCGAAAACTTCCAATTTTCCAGAAAACCTTTCAAAAAAATACCCTTGCAAATACAAAATTTTCTTGAGAATCTAGAGAATTTTCTACCGTCTTTTACCATGAAACATGACTCTTTTGTCATCTAGGGCTTGCCTATAATTTGTAATCATGTAGGCTAGGCTACTAGTTCATAATCATGTATACACAGAAATTCCTTCTTAAAATCAGATTATATGTTGGTAAAGACTCAGCATCTTAAACTAATTACTTCAAACTTTATTAAATTGCAGGCGCGACGCTATACAAATGTTTGAACAGAATTTGTGGAACTTCCCTTGCTGGATTTCTTGCTGTTGGTGTCCACTGGATTGCTAGTCAGTCAGGAGATAAATTTGAGCCCTTGATAATTGGAGCCTTCGTTTTCCTGTTGGGTTTGTATACTTGTGGTTTAAGTTAATTACTTTTTTCGTGTTACATGTAGACATTAGCCTTGGTTTGAGATTGCTGATGTTCAACTGAGCTTAAATAAGCAGCTTATAAGCAAAAACTAAACTCATCACCAAGTACTGTTATATTCTTCAGCTTCTGCAGCTACTTTCTCCAGATTTATTCCAACAATAAAAGCGCGGTTATGGAGCCATGATCTTCATCCTCGCTTTCAGCTTCGTCAAAATATCAGGTTACCGGGTGGAGAAATTGTTCGAATTAGCTCATCAAAGAATATCAACTATTATCATTGGAACTTCCTTGTGCATTCTCATAATCATTCTTGTCTGCCCCATTTGGGCTGGTGAGGGGCTGCATAATCTGATTATTTGTAACATGGACAAATTAGCCAATTCCTTAGATGGTTAGTACTTCACTAAACATATTTAATATCTCCTTAATTTCATTACATTTTTGTTAGGTACTACATAATTCTTCAAACGACTGCTTCAGGTTGTGTAACCAAGTATTTTAATCATTGTGAGGAGCTCCCTGAAAATGATGACGAATCTGATAAGAAATTGCTAGGCTACAAGTGTGTTTTAAGTTCAAAGGCATCAGAAGAATCTATGCTATGTGACAGACAGAACTAATAAAAATTAGATTTTTTTAGGCTATATTGCGTAAATATTTTAGGGTATGTTTGGATCTTGAAAAAAGTGAAGGAAATGAAATGTAAAAAGGTGAAAAAAAAGAAGATTTCATTTGAAACCCATTTATTTCACTTAGTTTTTTTAAATTTTGTTCTTTTTCTCTCGACTTTTCTTTTGACATTCAAACAAAACAAAGAAAAAAAATGTTCATTTTATTTTTTGTTTTTCATTTTTCCTTCTGATTTTTTTCTTTTCTACAAATTTTCCAAGATTCAAACATACCCTTTAATTGAATTGGAAATGATTTTTTTTCTTCTCTTTTTTGCAGGCAAATTTTGCTAGATGGGAGCCTGCTCATGGTCAATTCAATTTCCTGCATCCATGGAAACAATACCTCAAAATTGGAGCATCAATGCGCAATTGTGCTTACAGGATAGAAACTCTCAATAGTTGCATCACCTCAGACACTCAGGTAACTGCTAAATTCCTAAAATCTTAACAAAATCTGATTACTTTTGTACATCGAGAAACTTATGATTAATGCAATCTTGGACATAAAACAGGCACCTGTGTTCATAAAGAGACGCGTATCGGCTACCTGTTTGAAATTGAGCTCTAAATCTTCAAGTGCAATAAAAGAGCTAAGCAAAACTACCAAGACAATGGAAAAATCACTTACTATTGATATCTTGGTTGGACAAATGAACAGTACAGTACAAGATCTCCAAAATGACTTGAAATCTCTTTCCATTTCACCTCCAAATGCACAAGCTGGAACTCATGAGAATGACATGAAAACAGGAACTACAATCCCATTTATGGAATTATTCCAGTAGTAACTTTTGCTTCTTTACTGACTGAAATTGCAGCACGGACAGAGGGAATTGCTGATGATGCTGAAGAGCTAGCTAATTTAGCTGAATTTAAGCTCGTGGTATAGCCTGAACCCGATATTTGAATAGAGGGGAATTGAGGGAAAAGAAAGAGAGGAGTGCATGTATCTTTTCACAAAATAAGATTAGATACATATACCTCTTTTTTTCTATTTCCCATATTTCTTTCTACCCAAACATAAAAGGAAAAGGGTAGATAGAATCATCTTGATTAACAACAGAATTGCATAAGGAATTGAAAGATGAAAGAACCATGAAGGCTGTCCAAAGGGTCTGAGTTCTCTACTCTATTTTTCTTGAGAGAGAATAACGACACTCAGCCTGTGTGGTGCTCCGACCCTACGAAGCCAGCTTTCAATCTGCAGGCACTATTTTTCGAGACCGAATGGTTTCGCCCTATGGGCTCATAAGGGAAGCGGCTCCAGCCCCCGACCAGTTTGTGCAGGGTGGCCAACTCCCTCTCGCACTCCTGTGAGCACCCGTATTGCTACTTTCCTTTTCACAACATGACTCCTTGCACCCACTGTGCTCGGTAGTTGTTCCCACCAATCAATCCCGTCTTTAGGGGTGTAACAAACTTCCTCCCGTTAAAATCTTGCACGCCCTCGTGCAAGCGTACCTTCGGCAATGTCTCGTCCCAGGACCCACACATCCAACTCCGCAAAAACTCCATGCCTGCTTGTTCTCCCCACAAGTGCTTGGCGAGCGCGCGTATACCCTGCCTACTTGGGCTTATCAAGTGCTTGGCGAATGCGCGCACGTAGTTGAACATATGAAATCTGACGCTGATACCAATTGACACAGGGTCATTTATCAGCATGACACTCAGCCTGTGCAGCGCCCCGACCCTACGAGACCAGCCTCCAATCTGCCGGTACTATTTCTCGAGACCGACTGGTTTCGCCCTGCCTTGGGCTAGAAGCGGCTCCAGCCCCCGACCAGTTTGTGCAGGGTGGCCAACTACCTCTCGCACTCCTGCGAGCACCCGCATTGCTACTTTTCTTTTCGCAATATGACTCTCTACACCCACTATGCTTGATAGTCGTTCCCTCCAATCAATCCCGACTTTAGGGGTGTAACATTACAATATTATTGTATGGAAGTAAAAGGCTAGCATTGGGAAAATTTGAATGCAAGCGGAACAGCTTACAATTCAAACAGTTATGCTTATATCTTGTGGTCATTTACTGTGACAACATCAAACTGTTGCTATGAACAGTTATTGAGTGGGAAGTTACAAAACCCAATTTTCGGACTTGTTTGATAGAATGGTTTCCATTTCTTAAAAATGGAAGCTAAACTAAAGGTTCTAAAGAAAACAGTATTACAATTATTTCATGATATACGCTCCCATTAATTGAGGTTTATTTGGTTTTGTCATAAAACAGATTAAGCGTTAGTCTATCAAGTGAAACATAAATAGAGTCTAATAGAATAATCTATTTATAACGGTTCTAATACTCTAATGCATCTAATATGTGTTAAGTAGGGTAAGCACCAGTAAACTTTTGGATCTTTAATGGGCTGATAATTGAATTATTGTATAAAGTGTAAGCTAGACTTCCTCCTATTTTCAACTTTAAGAGATTATATCATTCTTTACACATAGGAAAAAACTTGTCCCATTGAGAGCTAGTGTCTATAGGATCGTATAGCGTGTAAACGGTCAATACGATCGAAGCTGTCAATTAAAAGTTTTAACCGACTTTTTTAATTGTCTTGATCGACTTAACTTAAACTTTTTGACATTAATCGTGCAAATTGATTTCAGTTCTAATCAATTCATGAACACTCTTATAAAGAAAAACGAAAGTGGAAAAGTACTGTTTTATTCCATAGGATTAAGAGTATTTATTTGAAATCCTACAAACACTTTATGAAATGATTTAATGCTCTTAAAAAGTGAATTTGCCCAAGAAAAATTGAACTTTTTTGGTCAGAATCAACTACTATTTTTTGAGCTGTTTTGCCTTGTACTGGTCCTTAAAAGAAGCATATGAAAAACAAGTAGTAAAATTTAAAAGAGCTAAATTTGTCAAAGTGAAATTAGAATTTATTAAAGACAGTTTTTTTTTGGTTGTATTTTTGGTACAAGAGAAGATTTGCGGTTGTTATGTCGAACAAATACAGTAATAAGCCGGGAGACATTGTTTGTTCATCTCCATTGGACCATCCATTAGAATTGGGCCTTATAGTAGCCCATTAATTGATGTTTCTAGGGTTTTCGAAATTCTTTTTTAAGTTTTAGAAAAAAAAAAGTTTCGTACTTTCTGAATGAGAAGAAGAGCAAGATCAGTTAAGAATTTCAACCAGAGCCCTTACTCTGATTAGCTATCACTTGAGCTTTCTTTTTAATTTTTCCTTCTCTCTCTTTTGTTTTGTTTTTGGAGTTCTGGTGATGGGAGACACCGTCCTTACATCTGAAACAACGTCCAGTTCGTCGCCGTTGAATCCTCCTTGTAGGACAATTTGCCATGTGTACGTTCTCCTCCAAATCTTTGATTTTGATAGCCGTTGCTAATTCGAGCACGCTTTTTAGCTCACTTCGTTGCATTATTTTAAATATTTACAATTTCCGTCTCAGTTTAGTAGCTTCTGTACTCTGTTTATCGACTTAAACAGTGAAAAATTAACAACTCTCCTATGTAGTAATACCTGTCTTTCAAAATTTATATAAAATCAAAGTATTCTTTGCTGTTTATTGTCTCACCACGTAACTATCAAGTCTGAATATTTTTGTGTATGTTCTGCCTGCTTTAGAGCATTGGTAGGGACATTTCCCTGCCCACTAAGTGGACAGGGATTTGGGGCGCCTCTGTGGATTTTAACAATAAAAAGAAGAAGAAGAATGTTATTGTGATTTTATCTCCCTCATTTTCATCTCTCTTGTTCGCGTTTAGGTGCCAAAAGCAATTTTCACAATATACTTGCCCTCGATGCAACTCTCGGTACTGCTCCCTTCCTTGCTACAAGGTAATAAGAAAGTAATTTTGTATGTTTCATTGTCAACTTATGGTTTCTTTGCCATCTTTGTTTAACATCTTAGAAGCATTTCTCTTGCTTTTGAAAGCAATAATTGCATTTGTTTTGGTATTTAAGGGAGTAGAGTATTCTCAAGATGCTACCTGCATAAGCTTCACTCTTTATCCCATGATTGTGCTTTCTGATCAACTGTTTCTGTACTAGGTAAACAAGAAGAGATAGAAGAGTATTTGGAAATCTTTTGTAAATGAAGTAGATTCGTTAGACTTCATCGATTTACTATTTTGTAGATAGTCTTTTGTATTTGGGTGGCATCCCCTTGGTGACTTTATATACCAAGTTTAATTATAAAAAAAGAATAGTTTTAAGTGTTATTCGTGATCTGTGTCCAATTGATTTCTTGTTGGATATATCTAAGAAACACTGTAGTAATTACGCTTGTTTGTTGATTTTGTTGCAGTCTCATAGTCTTCGATGTACTGAATCCTTTATGAGAGAAAATGTAGTTGAGGAGCTGCAGCAAGTGCAACCTGATGATGAAACTAAACGAAATATGCTGGACATTTTGAAACGATATCATTCAGAAGAGGAAATTGATAGCATGGATAGCATGGATGAGGATGGTATTAATTCTACTTTATTTGTTTATTTTTTAAAAGATTTCTAGCTTGTTTGTGACAAATTTTGGTCAATTAAGCTATCATTTGTTGTTGGGAAAAATTTGTAGATGCTGTACCATGACAATCATATATCCTTAATGAAGCATCTTGAAGGCAGTATGCTAACTAATGTGAACTTGATGAATTTGCTGCTCCTCAATATAGACTTATCCAGAGGCAGAGCTAGGAATTTTTTTTTTGGGGTGGGGGGGGGGGGGGGGGGGTAGGAGGGGGGGATTGTACTGTAGATAAGCACGTCATTTTTTCGTCGAAACTCCCATATGGTATATGTTAAGGCATAATTATGGATCACCTCCATCTTTGAGTTTGGGAATTCTTTTAATGGAGATGAGAGGATTTGGAGAGGTTCCTTTATCCATTCAAATGTATTAAAAACTATTTTTTTAAGAGGTATAGCACACTTTTTTTTGGGGGAGGGTAACCTTGTAAATTTCTTTTTGGGATGCCACACATACGTATAAGAAATTTTTTAAGAATTTGGGGTGGCCATGGACCTGCCATTGCACTTACTATCTCCACCCCTGGACTTACCTTCTCATTATTGAGATCTAAAATTGGTGATAATCATAATTGTTGATCAAGTAAAGGTGTAGCTTTAGGAATGAATGAAATGCAGGGTTTGCTGTTATCTATATATCCTTTTTACTAGATCTATTGTATGGGCCATAATACATTAATCATTGCGAACATGATCATAAGGTAGATCTGGCTACATGTGCTCTATCACTTTTAAGATGATTTTAATGGGGTATTTCTTGAAGGATTGATCATATATCTTTAAATATAATAACTTATCAAAATATATATATATATATATATATATATATATATATATATATATATCTTTAAATATAATAACAGAAGGGAGACTTATCATAATTTTCACAAATAGTAGGATTGAGATACTGTTTTTTTTATAGGTGAAATATTGAATGTTATTACTGTAATGTGAAGAAAAATGAATAGCAACTTCCTAAGATGTGGTTTCTAGTACTCTTTACCCTTTTGTATTTACGAATATATTAACTTCTTGAATTCTTTCGGATCTGTATTATGCTTTTAATAGCTTCACATGCATTATCGGTAACCGACTTATTGCATAGCATGTCCTTACTGATTTCTTCTCTTATTTGTTGCCAGATTTAACTCTGTCAGAGGAGATTATCCAAAAAGTTTTGTCTGGTATGTTCCTGCCTATTACTTCCTTATTTTTTCGTTGTGCTAGCTTTTAATTGCTTGCTTATCTTGCAATTCCTCTGATAAGAAACAGATTTTCACTCCCTAGGTTGTAGTTGGAGCATGAAGATTAGTCAGTTTTCCATATAGATAATGCGTTATGTGGATTCCATACGTATGTGTGAAGCCGATATGAGTTGATTTGTCTTTCCTTTCTGCAGGAGGTGAAGTCGGTTTTGATGATTTATCCATAGAAGAGAAGAAACGGTTCCAAAGAGCTGTGGCATCTGGAGAACTAAGCAAAATGATTCAACCATGGGATCCTTGGTGGTTGAAGCCTTTTGCTAGAACAATTTGCCTCAGCAAGGAAGGAACACAGCTTGTCCAACCTCTTGCCAAGCAGGAAGTATCAGTATCACTAGAAGATGATCAAGAAAGTAACATATCAAGTGGGGTTCCTCCTGGCCCTGAAAGCCCACTACCTTCACTTAGCAAGCTTAGTTCTACGAAGCCATCTCCACTATTAGCGGTTCATTTGGTAGACATTATATATAGCTACTGCTTCACACTTCGCCTCTATAATGGGGATTGGCAGTCAGATGCCATAGGATCAGCAATGGTGGTATTGAGTGTATCCTTTGTCTTGGGTCAGGGTGGGCAGCCAGAAACTGTGTTGGAAGCCCTGTCTTACTGCTTAGAGCAAACTTGCTCTCCAGCTTACAGACACACGGGTGGCCTTCAATTCGGGTTGAATCTTGTCGATGATGTAGTCAGCCTACTTTCTCTGGGAGGCTCTGCTTTAATCTGCTTGCTCTGTGATCTGAAGAGGCTGATTCAGGCAGGTGAGAGGCAGTTAAAATCAGAGAAACCAAGAAAGTCAACAAGGGCAGAAATAAAAAATAAGCTCTTGCTTGCTGGGAGGAAAGTTTATTTCATTATGTGCTGGGTGCATGAGCAGCCAGCGGAAGCATGGTCTACGTTAGCAGCCGCTGTAAGGGCAGAGAAAAGTTCAGCTATGGATTATGGAGTTGGTAAAGGTTTTGCCAAAATAGAGGAGGATTCTAAAAGGAAGTGCAAGGTTTTGATTGAGGAGATGGAATGAATTTTGGTATTCTAATGTTTTTGATAGAGAATGCTTGTTGTATGGTCAAAACATGTAAATCTTCTGTATACATTTTGCTATTGTAGGGTACTTGAAATCTTACAGACAGTGAAGAAATTATTTTATTGGTCATAGTTCTTGTTTACCTATCGATCACAATGCTGTCATCCCCTTTTTGTTCCCCATTGTCTCCGATGTTTTGAATTTGGCTAAGGTGCTGATTTGGAGTAAAGTTTCTAACGTCTCTAGGTCTGATAACCAGTTTGCGCACGCATGAGGTAAGTTAGCTATTTCTCTGAACAGTTTGTAAAAAAAAAATGGATTCTGTTTTAACAGATTAATCCTCCACTCACTTATCCATCAGTAAATAATAACAGCGGGATCTTTTTTGGAACCGTCGGTGCTTGGGACCTACAGACGTGGACGAATGGCCCCCATTTTATTGGGCCCAAGCACAGCGTGCTAATTAAAACGGTGTCGCTGAAACGTCCTCACGCCACGTAAGAAATTGACGTTGTTTCGTTACAACTAGTTTGTCCTTTTTTTAACCCCGATAGCCTATGATTTCGAGATAACGATATATTTTTATCTTTGCCGGTCTCTTATACTCTTCTTCTACATCCGAGCCAATGGCAAGTCCGTAATTTCGCATCACATTCCCGGTCATTTCCGGTATCCCACACCGAACTATATGAACTTCACAACGATTACTCTGCATTTCAACAAAACAAAGAACATTCCAGTGAGTTTTTAGAGAGGGAGATAGATAGAGAGAGATTGAGTTCTCTGTTCGTTGAAAACCCTATTATTTTCAAACGATAATTGTTTGTAGACACCGAGATAATGGTTGATGTAGCCGATAAATTGGCTTATTTTCAAGCGATCACAGGCCTTGAAGACCCCGATTTGTGCACAGAGATCCTCCAAGCCCATGGCTGGGACCTCGAGCTCGCGATCTCAACCTTCACCTCTGCAAATCCCCCTGAAAACCCTACCACTACCAACGCCGATGTCACCACTGATGGAGACACCTCGAGTGCGGTACAGTACAATTCAACGTCTCGCGAATCCTTCGACCTGACCGAACCGGTCGCCGGTGGCCCCGCTCCTCCTAGTCTAGCGTGGAAAGTCATCACCTTGCCGATTTCCGTCATTTCCGGTAGTCTAGGGTTGATTTCAGGCGCGATTGGGCTTGGTTTATGGGCTGCCGGCGGTGTTCTCTCGTATTCGCTCGGTATGATCGGGCTGCGCTCGGGCTCGGGTCGGAACGCGGAATCCTCGTCCAGGCTGGTGTCTGTGTCAGCTGCGGCCTCGGAGGCGATGGAATTCGTGGCGGCGTTCGAGAGGGATTACGTGAACTTGAAGCCGAACTTTGTCACTGAAGGGTTCGTGGACGCGTTGCAGAGGTCGAGGAACGCTTTCAAGCTTTTGTTCGTGTACTTGCACTCGCCGGACCATCCGGACACGCCGGTGTTCTGTGAGAGGACGCTCTGTAACGAGGCATTGGCGGCGTTCATCAACGAAAACTTCGTGTCTTGGGGAGGGAGCATTCGCGCTAGCGAGGGGTTCAAAATGAGTAACAGTTTGAAGGCTTCGAGGTTTCCCTTTTGCGCGGTGGTTATGCCTGCAGCGAATCAGAGGATCGCGCTGCTTCAGCAGGTAACACGGCGTTATTTCTCTCTCTCTCTCTCTCTCTTCATGTAGGGGATTTTTTCCATGCTTCATTAAGAATTGAAATAGGAAATATATATGAGATGGCATGGTTGAACATGGGGAAGTGGTGTGGATTCTGCATTATGCTCGTCCAGTTGAATGAGATTACAGCTTGTGGTATGTGATGGTTATAACTTTTATACATGGCTGTGTTCGAAGAAGCTGGAGTGATCTTTGAATGAATTGTGATAGAAATTTAAAGTGTTTGATCATTAGAAGTTGTTTCATGTAGAATTGCTGTAGGACAAACTAAGAGTGAAAGAATGGGGTTTTCCGTTTTATGACGTAAGGAGGGGACAAATCTGATTATTATTCCTATGGGTTTATGAAAACATTCAGGGGAAATAAAGCTCAGGAGAAATAGAAATCAAATTTAGTGGTAGTTGGTTCCCCATTCGTGATTATAATAGGAACTGCTAGTTGTTTTTTAGAGCAATGAGAAATTTTGTGCCTCACTTTGAAAACAGTTTTCGCAGGACTTATAAAAAAAAAGTTTGTGCAGGACTTATCAAAAAAAGGTTTGTGCAGGAATCAATCATAAGAAGAATTGTTATTTGTGATTGCTAGTCTCTGACATTTATATTGCAAAAAAGAGGAAGAGTGATTATCAGGGATGGTCTCCTCATTTTAGAAAGTGTGGTTTTTGGGGATTTCTCTTTACTTATAGAAAGTGTTTGGTTTTCTTTCTGCAAGTGTAAATTCTAAGCATGGGCTGGATTTATGGGTGACCAGCGCAGTAGATGGAGTGCTTAACCCGCAATCCTCATTTATGAAGGAATAGCTTCGATAGAGTAGCAGATGGATTTAAGTGGCTTCGTTTTATTCACTCCATATGATGGTATGCATAATGCCGTCAAAATAGGACTGGGTTTTACAGTAAACTTATCAGAAGCATTAGTTTATTAATTTAGCTATATTCTCAGAAGGCATTAAAAGCTTTGGTATTATGTTCATTAATTTATTATGGTCCTTCTACCCTTATTTCCTCTTGATTTTATTTATTTTCATGTTTTTTTTATTCCATTTCTTTTACTCTTCCTTGTTTACTTTCTTGTGACTCTTAAGACTTTCCGAACTTTGATTTTTTCAAGGAAGCCAATAGTGAAAAGTTGATGAGAATGTATGAGGGCAGTGGGAGGACACTGGAATCTAAATATGACATGCGGAGTGGTTGGAAGGATAAAATGACAAGAAATATTGAATGTTGTTGTTTCCAAAGAGATTTTATGTTCATTTTTGTGTAGTAATTGGTTTATGATGTGTTTGGGTGATTGTGTGCACATATGGGAGAATGATGGCACTTAGTTTGGTGTAGCAGGTTGAAGAGGCTTGTTATTTTTGTGGGTATCTTTGGTTATAAATTGGTGCAAGATGTTCTACAATCAGCTTGAGGGGAAAAATATAGCTACTTAATATTAGGATTTATCTGTAGTTTCACTGCAGGAGCAGTGGGTTTCATATTCATTTCAAAAAATATTAGAGGCTTTTTTCTTTTATTTGCTCACTAAGCAACTGAGTTTATATGTAATAATGTGCTGATCTGCTGATGAAGTCGCTTGTAACAATTTATCTTTGAATTTTATCTTTTGAACATTTTTCCCTTACGCAATAATGGCTTGGTGGTAAGTTAGCCTCCGGTTATGACTCGTGTCACATCACAGCCGACTCTTGCTAATTGTGTTCATATGAGCCATTACAAATTGCTGCCTATTCTTGCTAGTTGTGTGCTTATTGAAGTTGCATCTTATTCTTTCTCTGCAGGTTGAGGGACCAAAATCTCCTGAAGAAATGCTCATGATATTACAGAGAGTGCTGGAAGAAAGTGCCCCAGTTCTTGTTGCGGCAAGGCATGATGCAGAAGAAAGAAGAAACAGCGTGCGTTTGAGAGAGGAGCAAGATGCTGCTTTCAGGGCAGCACTTGAAGCTGATCAAGTATGGTGCTTTTAAGATGAAGCTTACAATAGATTATGTTTTACACTTATGTGGCAGGGTTTTCATTTCCTTTAACGCATTTCTTATTCTTTTTGGTAAAAAGGCTAGGGAACGGCAAAGAAGGGAAGAGCAAGAACGCCTAGAAAGGGAAGCTGCTGAAGCTGAGAGGAAACATAAGGAGGAAGAAGAGGCCCGTGAAAGAGCAGAGCGTGAAGCTGCTGAAAGAGAAGCTGCAAGAGCTAGAATGCGGCAGGAGAAAGCCCTGGCACTCGGTGCTGAACCTGAGAAAGGACCTGAGATTACACAAGTAATTTTTCTTCTAAGAGTTTGAGTTAATTTATTCTTATGATGCTTCTCAGAGTACTTTTGTCAAATTTTAGTTTGGATTATTACTCATTTTTTTGTTTCCATCAGTACTTTTATTCTAGTGCCGTAGTTCATGAACATGTTTGGTCTTCTAAAATTACCTTCTTGTTCCTTTCTGGAAATATTGTTGTGATTTGTGAATCTTTTAGTCTAGCGCATTGTTCTGAATTTGCTGCTATCAAATCAGGTTTTGGTGCGATTCCCAACTGGCGAACGCAAAGACAGGAGGTTTCATAGCACCGCAACAATCCAATCTCTGTATGACTATGTTGATTCTTTGGGTTGCTTAGAAGTTGAGAATTACAGCCTAGTATCCAACTTTCCGCGGGTTGTTTATGGCCCAGAGAAGCTCTCTTTGTCCTTGAAAGAAGCAGGATTACACCCTCAGGCCAGCCTTTTTGTGGAGATGAACTAGTGTGACAAAGCTCAATGCATAGCTATAGCTATAAGATCAGAAGTTTAGTGCAAGATTACTGCTGAGTAGGATGTTTTGTTGCGTCTCTCTTTCCTGTTTTTAGCTTAATTAACAATGGGACAAGATAGCTCCTTACATCTCTGTGGATGTTTCTTCGTAATTCAATCAAATGGCTCGGAATGGGAAACGAGGTTGAAATAATATGCATACATCAATGTGAAATATTATGCTATGATGCTTTTTTTTTTTTTCATTTTGATTGTAAGAATCAATTAACTCCAGTTTATTGAATATTACAACCATTTTTCTTGTTATTGCTTGTTGATTTGACAAGGCCATTCTTCGTGGGAAATTCTTAGGCCCTTATTATTGTTGTAACTTTTACCACTTTATTATGAAATATAACATAATTATTAAAAATATAGTAAAGTGTGTATATATATATATATATATATATATATATATTATTACATAATGTCGATTATTATAAAATGATAAAATCCACTATCTAATATATTAAATTATCATTAAATTATGTTTTTTTTGTTATAGTGCTATTTAATGTATTAGATTATCATCAAGTTATATCCTTAAAATTTTTTTATCATAAAGTTATGACCTCTTTGCTATAGTGAAAGTAAACGTTGTTAGACCCCTCTTCATGATTGCATTCTTTCTCAAGTTGCTAGTCCTAAGTTGTGGTGTGTTGTGAATATTTTATTTTTATAATGGTGTGTTGTGATTAGAGGGCACACATCAATTTAAACATAATGTGATTTGTGGTACCTGCTTTGAGTACAAGTCTCAAATTCTCAATGGAAGTTAATTGTATGGTCCTTTGCTTCAAAGCTGGAATTATATTTCTAATGCCTTCTATGGGTCTTGCTAATTTTCAATTCAAAATTATAATAAAGCCTTTTAATTGTAATCATCTTCTCTAGCAGAGTAGATCAATGATCATTGAGATTGAGGAGCAACAGGCATCACCATTTAAGGCATCAACAAGCAATTGAAGGAAAACCAATTGACCATCAATACAAAGTAAAATAAACAACGGTGGTGAATGATAGAGTTGATTTGACAAAATTCTCAATATGCCACTTTTTTCTTTCTTTCTTTTTATCATTTGGGATAATTTTGTCAACTCAAGCAATACTGCTTGTAAAAAATCATGGATTCACAGGTAAGGGTGGTCATGATATTCTCACAGCATCTTGCAATAAAAATAAGGCTTAAAGGCAAATACCCATTAACACATTCACCCTACCCATGATTTATAGATTAGCAAGGGACTTGGGAAATAGTTCTTTTAAAATAAAAAAAGACAAATGCTAGAAAAAAATCTTTAGCTCTCTGTTTGAATTCAGGGGAATGAAAGAAAAAAAAGATGAAATGATACATATATCTCTTCACAAGATAAAGTTAGATACATATATTCATGTCTTTCTTTTCGTTTCTTTTCCCTCAATCCAAACATAGAGTAAAGTATTTTCAATCCCAGTATAACATTGGAAGAAAGGGAAATTCTCGTCCTTTTAGCTTCTTCTATCACGAATGCATTACATGACGGTAGATCATACGAACGTAGGTTTCATATACATAAATAAAAATCAATATGACTAACAAACTTCAACTTATAACTTTTAAAATCAAATCATGAATATAACATCCACATATTTTTTTTATTTATTATTTCTTTCTTACATTAAGAAAGCATGCCACACAATGGCATCTGAAAGCTCATTGTTGTGGACAGCCTGTAACATACAAAAGCATTTTACGCATCGAATATAGCACACCTGGGTTTATACGACACCCAAGCAGAACCAATTGAGCGACAGAATCAATACCACTTTCTTTCTTTCTTTTCTATGAAGAAAAAAATGCACAAGACTGTATACGTTCAGGCATATAATTACTATCTATGGTATCAATCCTCACCCGTTTCCTTTTTTGCATCTTTCCCATAAGTTTGGACAATCGTAATTTCCATTCAACGGTGGTAGATGCTTGCATTTCATACATCCACTTATTGCAAATCTCACAGTACCTTCCTACTATGATAATTTCATCATCATAGTAATCTCGATACCATGATGATTTCAAGGATCGAAGATATTGCTTTCCTTTCAAATTGGCCACCTTACATTCTGATGCAGCAGCATCCTTCTTCAAGTATCCCAGATTCTCAATCCTTAATTGGAACAGATGAATCTGTCCAACTTCTGTAGGGAACTCAACTACCCTAATCCACATGGAATATGTTCCATCAATCTCAAGAGACTAAGATTAACTAATTTCTTCATTTTTGGAGGCAAACTTTTGAGCTTCCCACATTAGTAGAGTTTGAGCACTTGCAGATTTTGTAGTTTGGTAATAAAATGAGGAAGAAATTCCATGTTGTTTTCTGACAAATAAAGATACCTGAAGTGTTTTAGGTTACCAATGGAGTCGGGAATGGTCACAAGGTTTAATTTATCAAAAATCAATGTGTGCAAACATCTTGAATTGAGTATTGCAAGTTCATGCATTAAATCATGCGTTTTGCAAAATGTTATATTATCGTAGTCTTATATTTTTAAAACATTCGTTGTGATCGGATAACTAAGTGAAACTTTGTGTCATCCAAAGATGAATCAACATCGATACATTAACTTTGTAATCTTTAAGAAACAATCTACGATATGTAAAACGATGTTTCAAACGTGAAAGAAGATGATCATAACTTAATTTAAATCATTTTCTTGTTGTTCAGTTATTCTTGAGAGTTCGTTATTCTCAAAGAACAACCACTTTATAGATTTTTTTTATAGATAAAGTAGACTTCTTATTGTTTTTATTGCAAGAGGAACAACGACACACTATCGTACAATATTCTTTCCAATCTCAACAATAACTTGGTTATTTGGCTCTTGTCCATTTTCGAATGCAATACGTATGAATAAAGATCAAGCTTTGTTTTCAGAAGAAGTTTTTGCTTGGTACAAGAGATGCAAAAATCATCTCACCATTAAATCAAACGAGAAGAGAGAAAAATATTTTATTTTCATTCAAGAGTAAAATGACCATATATTTCTCATGGTACTGTATTAAGTAAGAACTTTTCTATTTTCAGACAGACCTTTTTATGCCTTATAAGTGGAATTTTCAAAACACTAACTACCACCATAATCACATCCCACCTCATCATTACAATATCATCATAAAAATTGAAATTGATAGGTCTAGAAACAAAGAACAGGTTTTCAATTGTGGTTTAAATTTAATTATTTGTGTGATTAACTTGTAAATATATTGAAGTGAACACATTTTTTTAAAGAAAATTATGAAATATCTTTTATAGTTTACAGAAAAAATGCCTTTTTTTTTAACAATGACTTTGAGTTTGAAGATCATCCCTTAAGCAATCAAATTTTTCGTTTCAAATGAGAGGGGAAAAGATTAGATACAAGAAAATTAGGCACTTTGAGTAAAGGATTATAGACATATATTTCCATAAAATAATAAAAAAAAACTTAAACATAAGATTAGAAAATGTACAGAAAGTTTCCTTAAGCTTTAGTAAATATGTATTTTCTATTAATTGACTTAAGGGTATAAAAATAAATTTGTATTTTCTATTAATTAGCAATTTCCGTGAATAGGTTATAGGTGTGTTGTTTATTCCATCTCCGCCTGTCCTTCTCATAATCATTCAGAATAATATAACTTCTTTTTTATCAATGCCTACGGTGCCTCTGTTTCCTACTTCAAATAGTCACCTACTTCCCTTCGACTTTCAATTCCTATTCTCCTCCGTCGAGATTCCCTCTGTCTATATATAATCTCTCGCCCTTTATCTCTCTGTTAGGGTTATGGTTTCTTGAGACCTTAAATTTTGCAATCACGCTACGTAGATAGATAACAATTACCGTGTTTGATGACAAAAGAGAAAATGCGGGTGGAAACATGGAGGGGTTGGGTATAAAGATGTGGGAATCGAATCGTGAGACGAATTGGGGGATGGAAATGGCATCACGGGAATCGGAGATGAGTGTAGCGATCGGAGAATGCCGATTCCGATTCCGATCGGCCATCGATTCCTATTGCGTCGCTCGTGAGGCATTCTCTGAACAGCTTATCCACTCTCTCTCGATTCCAATTGGGTTCATAATTGAATTGCTCTAATACAGTGTTGTATCGCCGTCTTTTTTTATTTTTTCTGTTTTGGCCGCCTAATTCTCTCGACAAAATTCTCTCTTTTTTTGGGATTTTTTCTGTTTAAATTTTTTGTCGTTCTGTGGATATGGACTCGGGTTCGGGTTTGTTAGGTGGCAAATCGGATGCAGAGGATGAGTTTGCCGAGAAAGACCCGACAGGTCGATACATTCGGGTATGATTTTCTTTTTTTGTTGCATTTATCTATTTGGTTGCCAAGAAAAATTGGAGGAAAAGAAGGAAGACGTGTTCTTTTATGATATTCATGATATTTAGGAAAGAAAATTGATGTTTTGATATTAGATTATGAAGAACTTACGGCAACTTAGCTATGTTGTTATCAGACTCAGTTGCGTGGATATGTATTGGTAAATATCAACGGTGGAATTTCTTTTTAGTTTGTAGCTTCATTTATCAGCTACCAAACAGATCATTTTGTTTTGGTTGATCATTTTTCATTAGTGGCAATGATTATGGCGTGTTATCATTATGCTTCGGCTACACGGGATACCTTATATGCCTTTTATATACTGCTACTGTATTATTTTCATGCTCACAGCTCTTGTTTAAAGTGAAAGCAGGCTTTGTAATTAGAGGTTTGTTTTGCGTTGTTTGAAGAATTATGTGCTGCTGTATTTTGTATGGGACGACATCAAAGATTTAGTTTGAAAAATTGCTCAAAGTCAATTAGGAAAATGTTAATGTTAGTCATGATTTTGTTAATTTCCTCTAAATTTGGAGAGATTATTCTCTAGAAATTCAATGGTGGACCAGAGGAAGGTCCACTAGTAATAGTGAAAATTTAGTAGTAACCTCCGTACCAGCACTTCTTTTTTTAATTCTTGTTGGGGTAGGATTCAATTTCTTTCAGGTCCAACATTTCCCTTTTAGCCCGGAACTAGACTAGAATTTCTCCTGAATATGATATTTATTTGAAATGACCTTTTTACTTTTCCCCTTATTTTGTTTGCTTTATTGGACTAAGGCGTTGTTGAGTCATTTTCTCTATTGGATTTAGTGATATGATCTTCATTTCTTTTTTGTTTTCATTCCTTCAGTATGATGAAATCTTGGGAAAAGGAGCATTCAAGACTGTGTATGGTTCTAAGACCTATCTTCTTTTGTTCTCTCATTTCCAATATTAGTTGTCCACTACTAAAATATATAGATTTTCAGGTAAAAAGCTGATATTGACTTTAAAGTTTTTCCTGCTTGTGATCCTTTTTTCTTTATGTCTAGATATAAGGCTTTTGATGAAGTTAATGGAATAGAAGTTGCATGGAACCAAGTGAATATTGAAGATGTGGTACAGTCACCTGATCAGCTGGAAAGGCTATATTCAGAGGTTCATCTGCTAAAGTCATTGAAACATGAAAATATCATCAAGTTCTATAACTCTTGGGTAGATGATAAGAACAAGACTATCAACATCATAACGGAGTTATTCACTTCTGGGAATTTGAGGCAGTAAGTTGTCATACTGTTTTTGCTCCTATTCCGTTAATTTTCCCTTTGCTTGGTTTTCATGTTTGTTCATACCGTTTATGATTTTGTTGGGGTTTAGCTATCGCAAGAAGCATAAGAATGTCGATATGAAGGCCATCAAGAACTGGGCAAGGCAGATCCTTAGAGGTTTAGACTATCTGCATAGTCAGAGTCCTCCTATAATTCACCGAGATTTAAAGTGTGACAATATATTTGTTAATGGAAATAATGGAGAAGTCAAAATTGGAGATCTCGGATTGGCAATTGTCATGCAGCAACCTACTGCTCGGAGTGTTATTGGTAAAAGCATCAATTTATCAAGGGCTTTGTCTTTGATTGAACCATTATAATTGAAACTTTAGATCGCTTATCTTTTAAACAGGTACTCCTGAATTCATGGCCCCAGAGCTTTATGAAGAGGAATACAATGAACTTGTCGACATCTATTCTTTTGGCATGTGCATGTTAGAGATGGTTACTTGTGAATATCCATACAGCGAATGCAAAAATCCAGCACAGATATATAAGAAAGTTACCTCGGTAAGTCTACAACCCTTTTTAATTCATCTTATCCTTGATATTTCATGTATAAGTGTCTGTTTTAGTATGTCTCAAGTGCTCTCACTTCAGGGTATAAAACCTCTATCCCTTGACAAAGTGAATGGCCCCCAAGTTAAGCAATTTATAGAGAAGTGTCTTGTTCCGGCATCTGTGAGATTGCCTGCCATAGAGCTCTTGAAGGACCCATTCCTTGCAACTGAAAGTCCGAAGGAGCCTTTTACTGACCCTTTGCGGTTACCAAATCTTACCCCCAAATTCATCAACTTGCCACAGACCGAACCTCTTCCCATGGACATAGATCTTAACTACAAGAAACTTTCAGTTAGCTCCTGTGCAAAAAGTGTCAATGGAACTCCTCTGTTTCCGACTCTTGAATTTAAGAGGTTCATTGAGAATAATGAATTCAGGCTAAGAGGGGAGAAAAGTGATGACAATACAATTTCATTGACCTTGCGCATTGCTGATTCATGTGGTAAGTAGATCTGCTGTCTGAGAAGTCAACTTTTGTTTTTATTGGTGCACAATCTAGATAATGCCATTTATCTTGACAGGTCAGGCAAGGAATATCCATTTTACTTTCTATCTAGATACGGACACCGCAATTTCAATAGTTGAAGAAATGGTTGATCAACTTGATTTACCAAATGAAGATGTGGCTTTCATAGGTGAGTTGATCGGTGACTTGATAGCAAACCTTGTGCCCAGCTGGAATCCTTCCTCTGAAAGTACTTCAAGTCGAACAAATAGTTTATACAGGTCAGGTGAAGTTTCTGCGAATGCGGTTAGTGGACAACATGCTCTTTCACAGTTGGCTATCATGAAAGATCAAGAAACTCGTGAATCAGTATATTCAGATATATCTCATGAATTTGATGTCACAGGCACCTCAGATACTAGTACTAACAATCCTTTGGGATTTTCGGATTACAGTTTTGATGAGTGCCATAAAGGTTCAAATGCATATGATATCAGTTTAGATTCTGGGGTTTACGATAATGATGGTCATGTAGAAAAGAGAGATGAGGGTGACATTGTTGATTCTGTTTTGATCACTGGGTCCTCAAAGAACTCTCAATCATCCTTCATAGATTCATGCTCTGGTATGTCAAAAGATGTGAGCTTGTCAAGCACCTGCTCTCTATCCCTGGCAGACAAAGATCAGTTTGATGAGCTAAAGCTGGAGCTCGATGCTATTGATACACAGTATCAGCAGTGTTTCCAAGAACTGTTGAGGATGAGGGAAGAAGCAATAGAAAATGCCAAAAAGAGATGGGTAACGAAGAAGAAAATCCCTGTTAAGTGATGAATGAGATTTCTCTCGGTACCCCAACCCCTCTCTTTGCTTGAAGAGTTACCTTTTCATTTTTACTATTCTTTTTCCCCTTGTGACATTCACATCGGACGAAATCATTGTTGGTAGATATAGTTTGACTTCATCTTCAATGATCTCGTAATTTTCAGCTTTAAGCTTTAACTCTGATCAATATTCATTTTGTTAAGAGTAGAGGATTTGGGTGCCCTTTACCAAATGGTATCTATTTGATATGTTTATTAACTCAGTCCCTTTTGATTGTGTTATGTGTTCTTTATTTTTCTACTGGTGCAAATTATAAAAAAAATGTAGTTCATAGACAAAGCAGATAAAAGAGAATCATGTAAAAATAGGAAAAATAGATGGATGGTTTGTTTGGATAGTTAAAAGATAGGAAAAGAAAAGAAATTATATAATGTATTTTTGGCTCTATTTTGCCTCAAGAAACATCAAATTAACCTCCCAACATTGTAGTTCGTAACAGAGAAACATAGTAAAAATAAAAATAAAAAACAGAGAAACATAAGTAATCATCTTATGGGAGTGAAGGAAGTGGGGTTGGCCACAATGGGAGCACAACAGGGAAGGCATTTCCAAAATGAATTATGCCCTTAGCACGTGCAGTTCTCCAAGCTAACTGCAAAGCTTTCCTCTTCTTGTTGCACAAGACAACACGACCAGGAAGGAACAAGTAAACTGCGTCCCCATTATTTGGGTGGAAACCTAGAACTCCCACAATAGGACATGTTCCTTTTGCATATTTTTGTAATCAACCATTTTCTGACTTCATTTCTTTGAGATAGCTTTGTGCACCAGCCTCCATTTTCCAGCATTGTAGTCCTCCAGTTCCCAAACCCCCAAACGGAAGGAATATAATTGACTGAAACTTTGGCATATTCCAATAAATTGTGAAACAACTTTTACCTCCTTAATGCAACTCAGAGCATTCTGAATGTCGTTTAAAAAAGGTTATTACAATCCCAAAGTTTTTCATTTCACCCCTACCTGAGATACAAGCTATAGCTACTTGAGAATCACTCTCTCAAATGAAGTACTGATTTCAATTTGACAACTCACTCAGATTTGACAAATAGCTGTAGTGCAACATTTATGGCACATAATTTTGCAAAACTGGAGTCTGCCACCCAATATACTGCACTTACAATTTCTCAGAACTCCTCCGACACCACTACCTAGTCCTCACTATTAAAATTTAACTGAATCCACTTCAGAAACTCAAAGAACCTAAGGCTAATTGATACTGTCTAGTCATTGACACCCGTACTTAGAACCTAATAGGTTGCTATCAGATTCTGAACAGCAGCTAATTTTAAGTAAAAAACTCCAAAGGAAAACAGACAACTGATCATCACTTCTGATCTCAAATATACATACTTGATGAGCTCAAATGGGTTGTCCCCTAAATTTATAAATACTACTTCCAGTGTTTGGGAGGTTTGGACATTGACATCCCCTCAAGAATTCAACAACAGAATCCAAACAATGTCACAATTCAAACTTTTGAAAATTGGAGCTTATTTGCAGGAGGCCCTTGCAAAATTATCATCAACTGTCCATCCAACACCGGCAACAAGAAACAGAGCAAAAAAAATGACATACATGGTTCTAATTTCCAATCTTAGAAGATCAGCATCTGCTTTTTAGTTGTTTCAACTAGCTTGTGCTTTTTGATACTTCATTTAGTTTTCAGGTTAGGTCCCTTATTCAGCATTTTTATTAATAACTCATTAAATTTTTTATATCAAGCACTCAAATTAAAATTCTTTAATATAAAAAATAAAATTTTGACACCATAGTTCCAATAATTTATCGTATAATATATGCCAAACATAAATTAAATTTTTTATTGAAGGAATTAAGCTTGGAAGCAAAAACTAAGAAACATAAAATTAACCTCCCAACAATTTAGTTCATAGACAAACTAACCTAAAGGACCATAAAGCAGACAACGAGAGAAACATAATTAACTAACCATAGGAAAATAGGAGTGAATCTTATGGGAGTGAAGGAACTGGGGTTGGCCACCATGGGAGCACAATAAAGAAGGCCTTGCCTTCAAGTTGAGTTATGTCCTTAGCATCTGGACCTTTCAAAGCCTTCAAAGTTTTCCCCTTCATGTTGCACAAGACAGTACGACCAGCAAGAGACAAATAAACTGTCACCATTATTTGGGTGGAGACATAGAACTAGGAAATATGGATGGCAGCGTTTTGCAAATGTTCGTAACCAACTATCTTCAGATTTCATTTCATGGAGATAAACTTTCTGCACCAACCTCCATTTGCCTACATTGTAGTCCTCCAGTTCCCAAACCCCCAAACAGTGTTTGAAAACTTGGCATATTCGTAAAGACCCTTGCCTTACTCCAAAGAATTGAACTTGGCGAGCAGGTATCAAATCAGTCGGCTGACCAATGAAAAGGCATCTCTTATTAGAATTTTCAATATGTGGATCATAAGCCACAAGCAATTCCACCAGTGCAACCTTTCATTGTAGGCAACGCCACAAGTAATTTCATAATCCATCTTAATAGAAAAAGATGGAACCCTAGTTTGCTTTCCTTTTTCTAATGCAGTGATACTAATCCAAGTCACCTGTCTTATGGAATTACTTGTGATATAAGGAAAACCTTTTAGGAAAAAGAATCTCCTGTCAAAGTTTCCTAATTTTGGTTCTTAATTTAGGAAAAAGAATCTACCACCAAAGATTTCCAATTTTGATCCATAGAAAGGAAAAGAAAAAGATTGCAATCGTTCTTCTTCTCAATAGGCTTCGTCGACATGAACAAAAGCAAGAATTTTTCTTTACTCTAATTTATGGTTTCATCTCATAAAGAATAGTACATATGTCTACTTCATTGATCTAAACTTTTTTTGCATTGCCGGAAGAAAGACATGAAGGCAACAGAAGATGTATTCTTTCATATGCTGGTTGTATTGTTAACCGAAGCCATAGCCACACTCCTGGTACTGCACAGTACATTCTGCCTCCTGGTGCTTCTAGCTTCCTTCTTGTTGAGATATATGAGATTTTGATATTTTCTAATATTTATTAGTTTTTTGGCAATTAATTTATTGAATTCCGTTCTTACAGGGACTTGAACTTCTACAGGAAGTAACATAGTTTATCGTATAATTAATTTATTGTCAGCTTATAACTGGTGAGGCTTTTGTAACAAACAATCAAGAAGAAGAGAGACCTGTTACGGCTGTAAACAAGGGCAAGAGTTATTGCCTTTTTCTTAATCTGATGACATGTTAGAGTTGAATGTGTTGTTTGTTCCTCAACAATCCAGGAGAGCATATTAGCCAACCATACCTTTGAATTATAATTTCTATACTCTGGTAAATTGCAGGGTATGGGACTTTTGAGTAAAAGTGAAATCACAAATACCAATCATCATTACCACACAACAGTTTTATTAATCTTGAATTACACTACATTGCAGCCAAAGAAAGAAAACTAGGGGCAATGAATTTTTCAGACGATGAAAAAGGAAAAAACTCTATCAAGTACAATTCTGCTGAAAGAAAAAGAAAATTGTCGAACATGTGAATTTCACATATGCATACACATTTAGAAGAAAAGACCGATTCAAAACTACTCCTTGCTGCATTCTTTGCTCTGCTTCTTTAAGCAGTTTATTGGACATTCTAAACTTTCAATGTATCTATCTGGCAGTTTGAAATTCTGAAATTAGAAGTCATCCTTAAAATGGTATTATTGCTAGTCTTCAGCTAGTTCTGTTTATAGTGCAACATTGTTTGTTCTGCACAATGCCCAGATCAACTATTCACTTTGATAATTGTCTCATGATTCTGGCCTACTAAGGAACTGAACTAAGAGCTATTCTTACCTTACTTAAAATTGTCACTCATCTTTACATATATATAGGACAAAATATTAACCCGGAGGAAATTGAAGAACAATCTCAATGTTGTGTAGGGAAATAAACAATGTTACTGACGTTTAGTTGCTTCAACTAGCTTGGTGCTTTCTCCTATGGATTTGATTTCAAATATCAAATCAAATTGTCCAAGTAACAGTAAGTCCTTGTAGGAACCTAAGACAGTAACTGGGATTTCTTCTTGGGCGTTGAAACAGGGCTTTAAAACAGGGAAGGAAACTTAGGGAGAATCCACTTGATTCAAAAACAGGTTCCTTGGAAAGGACAATGAGCTCTCCTTTTAACTGACAGCTCAAATCATGACAGATGAAAGCAGAAGGCAGGGAGTGATTATCAGTCTGTTTGTGGCATAAGAATCTACGAATAAAATAGGGATTGGAGATTAAAGAGTACCAATACTTGGAGACACACTTGCATCGATGAGCAGATTTACAAGGCAAACGATGAAGAATTTCAACTAATAGACCATCAGTGAGATCATGAATAGATATGGATTCCCTCCTTGATGATAATAGTGATTAATCACTTATTCTTCTTTTTTTGTTAAGCAGAAGAATCTACCAGATATTCTGGCTCAGGCATGGAGACAAGAAACGACTTGAAGGCAGAAGAAAGAAAAGAAGAGAGCAGCTTTCCATGTTTTTGTAAGAACTTTTTAAGTCATCTGTTTTAGCCACGGCCCATTAGAGACCTGTAGGTTCATGACTCTACAGTTCTTGTTTGATTGCTAAGAGTTGAAATTATTCGCGTATATGTTTTCATTTGAGGGGCACGTATTTACCCAGAAATTTTTTTAAGTAATTTTATTTATGGAACATCTAATCCAATTAGTTCCCTGAATGTAGAACAGATGCCTTGGCTTATAATGCTCTATAAAAGCAAAACAACTTTTTTTCTTTTAGGTGGTAAAGCAGGCAATTAAATAGACAATATGATTCTACATTCAATTTTTTATTTGACCCATTTCAAATAACGTAATAATAATAATTGATCAATTGTCGGTGTCACAAAGCAGTCTATCCTACTATTTTCCATTGCTTTTCATCAATTATTGATTCCTAATTATGATCTCCTCCTGTGTCAAGATAGAAATGCTTCCTCTGAAACTTCAATGCTATAACAAGACGTGTTCGATGTACAAAGCCAATTTGGATCCGAATTCTAAAAGCCACTGGATTGTGCATCATCTGGGTTGAATCTACCAAAGAGTCAAAATACAAGTTTGAACCGACTGCAACCTCATGACCTAACGGTCATATCTAGATACTCTATTTAGAAGACCTGGGTTCAATACTTTTCCAAGCCAATATACCCAAATAAAAAGCTTGAACCATTTTCAATCAACTAATTTCTTCATGTGATGTACCAAATGCAGCTTATGCTTTAGGTTATCTTACACGTTTCTAGACTTTCAGAGCATAACAAGTGATATCATAAAAAGACTTTCGGAGTATTACAAAGAAAGCTAGGTTTTGTTATTAGCCGTTTAAGATATTGAAAACCTGAGGTTTAGAATTCATCTTAACCCCATATAGTTCAAAGAACAGAGACAGTTGTACAAGAGCAACAATGCTGAATTGCTAATAAGGGGGCTTGAAGGCAAATGATGGATACATTTTCTTTCAGAATGTGAAGTTCTCCGCAAGGCTACCTGTCAGTAGTTGGCTCAATACTAGTATCTCTATGATAAAACGAGCACATTTACCCTCCAAAGCTCAAATGCATAAGCAACATGCAATACCATAATCCTATCTACATCACTCCAAAACTGTAACAAATTATCAGCTCTTCTGCATCTAGTCATGTAAATCCTTTTTCCCCCAATTTTGAGCAAGTCGACTTATGATTCCCAAATGCTTTTGCTCGATTATTCATGTGAGCCTTGATTGATCGAAGGTAACAATGTTGTTTCCACCGAATATGCCATGCATATCATTTCAGCGTACAATATTATCATCCAGACTTGTAACCGGTGGTACAATGACATTCGCCACTAGATAGGTCCTCGATCCTTTTAAGGTATATCCCAAATATCAAAGGGCGCCACAAACACCACTGGATCAAATCCACATTTAAGTTGAACTCTTATATTAAAATTCATGGAAATCAAAGGATTGAGAAGGTCTTTCTATACACAAAGTGTGCTAGGATGCAGCCCTATAAAGACATAATATACATCTTGCTAACAAAAGCCTGTAACAGTCCATTTCAGAAGTGGAGCATACTGAGTCACAGTAAAGAAAAATATAGAATGATATAGAAATAGCATCCCTAATCCATGAAGGACATGTCAAAAACTCGTGAAGTTCTAAAAATTCAAATCGCATAAGGATCCATAAGCACGATTGCAAGAATTATTCACAATTTATTTACAAAATCAATAACCTCCAATACAATATCCACACAAAGAACACACCAAGAATACACAACGAGGACATATTTTCAATTGGGGAAATTTTGTGGACACAAACGTGTAAAGCATCCATACATTTACAAGAACAGGAGACATCAGCAAGAAATCTTCTTGGGTACTACCAGTTTTCCTTCACTATCTTTGACTTCTCAAGTATGAATTTCCCTTCTTTGTACTTTTGTGTCTCCTCATAGGCTCGTTCGTATTTCCAACCCAGTACCTCACGGCAATCACAGCAGTAGACATCAGCAACTGTGTGGAGGCCTGTCATCAGTTGCCGATCTTCCTTAGGCCCAACCACAATGTTCATCGCATGGGAGAACAGAAAGGCCCTACCATTTCTTCCCTAAGATCGAAATTAACAAATCAACTTCTGAACTTCTATCCAGTCAACCGTTCCACCACATTCCCAAGCAAAACAAGATGATACCACACGCACATAATTGAATAAACACAAACTGAAAGAAAATCCCACCCAATTGAGCCTAATATCAGAACTTGGCTTAAACAGTTTAGCTTGATTTGAGTTTTTGAACTAATTATAGAAAAAGAAAAAAAAAACAAAATGATGAAAAACCTGAAACTCAAGTTTCCCTTTCATTACTCTTCATTCCATCATAAATCTCTTAGCCCAATTCTTTTTCCGGGTAGTCTCTAAAAAAACTAATCTTTAGTCCATTTGATCAAACTAACAAAGACTAATTCACCTTCTAAGCATGATTGAAGCAAAATTGGAGTAAATGCATTACCTGAAACGATTTAGAAATGACATCATCGTGAAGGGCAACATGGTTTCTGCAATTACAGCAACTGTACAACCTGGGGCCAACCATCTCCGCCATTGGAGATTATTTACAAACACTAGATCCCCTTGCTGGTTCACCAAAATCAAGATCCTTTACAATATAAAAGAGACAGTATATAAAAAGTCAATCTCACTGGAATTAAAAATCAATGAACAAAACAGAACAGTAACGCAACGGAATTCTTACCTTGTATACCAACAAAACTATACACTATGTATTGTCTATCAGTCTTTGTTTGATAAGATATCTGTACCCAGATACAAACAAGGTTTGTCAATATACAAAAGACCCTAACTTCAGAATAAAAATGCACTTAAATGCAAAGATATAGATGATAGATTAAGCTATGATCTTATATAAAATATTATTATAGACAATGAAAAAGATGAAAAAGAACTGATAGAAACAGGATTGGAATAATAAATGTTGAAGTTAGAAGAAAAGAAAGAAACACCCAACTAAAAAAATGATACAAAGATCAAGGGCAAGAAGATAAATTCAAGAACCCAGTAACTGAAACCAGCTAAGCATGTAAGGGTCAAAATAACTTTTACTAAAGAACCCAGAATCAGAATTAACAATATAATCGCAGCTCCAACTTAACAAAGCCCAAAATTTTAAGGTAAATGAAATGGAGAATGTACTGATCATTTGAGCAGATCAATGTATAAACAAAAAACAATTACAAAATGATAATTAACTAACTTGAACCTGACCGGTCTTCCATGGTGTGTAGATAGTTCCTTGGGAGAGAGAGACGGGGAGAATGAGAGAAAAAGAGAGCTTTAGGGTTTTCTCTGAACTGTGGAGTTGTGTCGGGGTTTGGTGGGGTTTCGTGTTTCTGATTAGAAGATGACAAGTTGCATTGGAGCTCTCTGGCTAAATTTTGACATCGTATTTTGCACTAATTACAGACGCTTGCCATTTTCTTTTTCTAATTTAATTTTCTCAATTAATTGGTACAACGACAAACCGGCCATTATAATATACAGAGGATCTCTCTGTTTATGGCTTCGTGGTCCGTTGTTTAACTTGAATCAGCCATGAGACTTCGACCTTTATATTCTTGTTATCTTGGATGGAACTGTTTAATGTTTAAAGAAATAGGCTTTACTGGCATACCTTTTGAGTGGCTTCGCACATTCCGTTGTGAGTATATACAAGGTAACTTTTCATAATAACGGAGTCTGAGGTGCAAAAGAAAAAAAAAAGGTAATTTACATTTTTTTATAGTAAAATATATATATTTTTGAAAATAAAAATATGATGGTAAAAAAATAACCTTATAATTAATAGTATGTATTTTATCATAAAAAATATAGAGTCTTATAAAAAAAAAATTCATCACATATAATGAAATTTTTTTTAATAAAGACACCGATGGAATCACCTTTCATAATGAATGCAACCTTACATTACCCAACTTTTAGAGGTAATTAAATTAATAACATCGATATTTATTAGTGTTATGATAATATTTCTTAAATTGATGAAGTTATCCGTTATGAATGATACAAAAGAAATTAGTAATATAAAATAAAATTTCTCATTTTGATAAGTGTTTTTAGTGATAAAGGCGTTGGACGAGACGTTTTGCCTCGAGGCATTGGAGCATAAGTCTTTTGAAACAGTTAGAACGTTTTAAAATTTTAATAAAATAATATTAATTAATTAAAATAATAAAATAAATATAATTTAAATTAATTAATTAATTATTATCAAGATTTAATACTTTACTAACTCTCTATAGTGGGATGATTATAATTTTATAAATATTAATATATATTTATATATAAATGATATGAAATATAATTGATATTTCTATATTGTTATAACTTATAAGTGATTAATTAAATAATTTGTAATTATTATTAAACTAGATAACATGTATTATATATTTATGAAGTGTAATAATGTCACAACAGGAACACTTATTTAGTGGTTAAGACTTGTGACACTCATTATGTCATGGGTTTGAGCTTTTATTGTGCATTTTCCCTTAAATTTTAAGCTTTTTAAAAAAATTTCACAGGGGGAACGCCTAGCAGTAAAAACGCTCGACTTTTCACACCTTGAGGCATTTTCAAAATGCCTCGCCTCGAGACGCACCCAAAAGCCACTTTTTAAAACACTGATTTTGATGATATTGCCCCCTATTAACAAATTATGCTGATGCAATTATCTCAAATGAAAATAATAAATTTGATCATTTTAAGTATTTTTGTTCCAACACTAATAAATCATGTTGACGAAATTATTTTAAATAAAAAACAATATTAATATAAAATAAATTTTTATCATTTTAAACAATATTACTATGCTATTAATAAATTACTTCTCCAAAATATTTAGTAAACCTATTAATGTTGTAATCCATAATTTAGTTTCCCATTTGAACAGTGTTTTTGCCCTATAAATACATTCTGTAGCTGAGATAAGCAAGCAATAAAAAAATCTTATAGTTTTATCTTTCTTTTTTCTTCTTTAGAAATTCTAAAGACTATTAAGGTCACGTATGATATCTTATTTAAAACCATTTAAAACAACTAATTTTACTTTAAAATAATTACTTTAAATGATTTTATTTAAACTACCAAACATGCTCTAAGTAGAATAAGGGTTCTTCCATCTAAGACCATATCAAAAATATGTGTTAGCAACTCACGAATTAAATAAGGCAGGCACCAAATAGAGAGATTCAGTACGTTTTTTATACGTTAGACGTACATGCAACGTGGCTCAGCATGATAACCTACAAAAATTTATGGTATCTGAATCTTTCAGATTCCCAAATGGGTCAAATCCAAGTATCCAAAGACTCGATAAAGACAAAAGAAAAAAGGGTAAAAAAAACCCAACGAATTTTCAAGGATCCGAGTTGGTATTAGCCACTCGTTAAGACTTGCAGATAGAAACTTTAACTGTACTTTTTTGGTGACAATCTTATAAAATTAGTCACCAAACCTTCATTTTCTTTTGTGTGGTGTGCCAACAAAAAATGATGGTTTAGTCATGCAATTTTGACTAATTGGCTTCATAATCCATAGGCTTTTCATTCAACTGCTCTATTTATAGGTTATACGGATTTGACTTCATTTCTTTTATTTAATTTGGTTGAGGATCTAAATTTATAACTTTTTTTTTTCTGGTGATTACTAATTGGACAGCCATAGTTTTTAAAAACAGAGTTAGGTTTGCTCGAGACTCAACTAGAGAGTGCAGCACCAAAATGTTTCAGAGCTTTAAGAAAACATAACTCTTTAAAACTTACTTTTTTATTTATCAGGACATAGCCCACAATTTGAATGAAAATTTAAAATATTGTCATCATATGAGTTGGAGTATAGAGTGATCATCAGTATTGAACTCGAGGTAAGTACAATAAAAATTACTTTAGATTCATTCCGTGTATTGGATTCAACGTCCCGATAATCTATCTCTCTCTCTCTATATATATATATATATATATACATAATATTATAGTAAAACAAAATCCCAGTTTTTGATTCTATATCTACACGCAACTCAGACAGAAACAGAGAAAGAAGCCATGGAAGAATCTATAGAGGAGATCAGAGCCCCTCTCAGTGAGTACTTCCTTAATTTTCCTCTCTAAATGGAGAAATTTTGGATAGTTTTTTCTTTGTTTGCTTGTTGCATAACATTTTTTTGATATTAATTTGTATAACATGCAGTATCTAAAGAAGAGAAAAATGAAGACTCTAACAACAACCCATCTTCCTCCTCATCGTCATCTCCATCAAAATCCCAATCCGAGGTCAATGAATTGATCATAGACCCAGAAGAGAACTCACCCATCAAGCAAGTAGCCATGACCGTACCCACCACAGATGACCCATCTCTACCAGTGCTCACATTTCGCATGTGGGTTTTAGGGACCCTTTCATGTGTTCTGTTATCTTTCCTCAACCAATTTTTTTGGTACAGAACAGAACCGTTATCAATCACAGCCATCTCTGCACAGATAGCTGTGGTTCCTCTTGGTCAATTAATGGCTGCCAAAATTACAGACCGTGTGTTCTTTGAAGGGACCAGATGGGAATTTACCATGAATCCAGGGCCATTCAATGTCAAAGAACATGTTCTCATCACCATTTTTGCGAACTCTGGAGCTGGTAGTGTTTATGCAATTCATGTTGTTACTGTTGTCAAGGCCTTTTATAAAAGGCATATCACCTTCTTTGTTTCCTTGATTGTTATCATTACAACCCAGGTTAGTTTACATTAGTAGCACTAATTTTCTTATTTATTTTGAATTTTTAGGAGTTAAAGTTAATTTCATTTGTGTTTTTGTTTTTGATTTGGTTTGGTTTGAATGGTAGGTGTTGGGGTTTGGATGGGCTGGTATATTCAGGAGGTACCTTGTGGAACCAGCAGCTATGTGGTGGCCTGCTAATCTTGTTCAAGTTTCTTTGTTCAGGTAATTTATTTTTTTAATAAATTTAATTATGTTTGTTGGTGTGTTTTTGTTTTTCTGGTCTCTTTTTTTTCTTCATATTTATGGATATTGATGCCATTTCCGTTGAGTTTGGTTGGCCATGCTGGTGATTGTGTTTCTGGCTGGCTGGTATCTTGAGATATTTTCTTTCTAATTTTTTGTTTTGTTTTCATCTTAATGATTACATAATGTCATGAAAAAAAACAAAAAAAAAAAATGAAAAAGGAGAATAATTGATGAGTTGGTGTTGGGATTTAAGAACAAAGGGTTAGATGTCTTTATTGTAATTGATGGAGTCTGGACTGGAGTACCCCACTTCTCTGTAGTGTCAGGCAATTTCCCTCTCTTCACTTTTCCCTTGTGTATTCATGGAACCTGAGCTTGGTTCAGCTCAAGGTGCCTCAATCGGGAGAAATATTTGGGTAAAATGGGCTGACACCCTCAGCAATATGGATCGGGTCTTTCACTCTGGGTAGGTCACATGGCCTTCAATTTTTGGACCACTGTGTTACTATCTGTCTACCAGTCAATTAGTTTTATACTCCATGTTCCTTGTTTTCTTTCAAAACAGAGAACCGATAATTTGTACGTTATAAGCTAATATGGGGCACGTCTTATTTTAAGACAAAACTACAATAGATAGAATTAATAAAAGCTTCTGCCAATGCATTTACTGTTACAGGGCTTTGCACGAGAAGGAAGAACGGCCCAAGGGTAGCGTGACACGTACCCAGTTCTTCTTAATCGCCTTTATCTGCAGCTTTGCTTACTATGTATTCCCTGGATACCTCTTTCAAATGCTCACTTCCCTCTCTTGGGTATGTTGGGTATTCCCTAGATCAATCTTGGCCCAACAACTTGGCTCGGGTCTTTACGGGCTTGGAATCGGTGCTATTGGGATTGACTGGTCAACTATCTCCTCCTACTTAGGAAGCCCACTTGCAAGCCCATGGTTTGCAACAGCAAATGTTGCGGCCGGATTTATTTTTGTTATGTACATTTTGACTCCAGTCTGCTACTGGTTCAATATCTATAATGCCAAAACCTTTGCTATATTCTCCGATGATCTCTTCACGTCGACGGGTCAAGAATACAATATAACGGCTATTATCGATGCGGATTTCCACCTTGACATCGAGGCCTATGATCGAGAAGGACCTCTTTATCTAAGTACATTTTTTGCTATGACTTATGGTGTTGGTTTTGCTGCATTAACTGCTACAATTGTACATGTTGCACTATTTCATGGAAGGTTAGTACTAAATTATATCACGTCATCATATTTGACATGGAAAGTAGAAGTCTTTTTTATTGAAATGATGAAACTGTTAAGCAAAGTTCTGGACATGAAAAAGTTGTTTATGTACATTGTATTAGCTCGTTTTAATTAGCTGTGAAAATGCAGAGAAATTTGGGAGCAAAGCAAAGCTAGTTTTCAAGGGAAGAAAATGGACATACATACAAAATTAATGAGGAAGTATAAGCAAGTTCCTGAGTGGTGGTTTTGGTGTATTCTTGTAGTAAACATTGCAGCCACCATTTTTGCCTGCGAGTATTACATTGACCAGCTGCAGTTGCCATGGTGGGGTGTTCTATTAGCTTGTGGCATTGCCATTGTATTCACTCTTCCAATTGGGATCATAACTGCAATCACTAACCAGGTAAGTTAATCATCTTTTATTTGAAGGGTTTATTTATAATTTCCTCAAAATTTGCATGTTCTTGCCTATCATTATCTTGGTATAATTCATTTTACATGATTAATTAATCACTTGCTGATGACAGACACCAGGATTGAATATCATTACTGAGTACATCATTGGGTATATTTACCCTGGGTACCCAGTTGCAAACATGTGTTTCAAGGTTTATGGGTACATAAGTATGACACAGGCAGTCACATTCCTGCAAGATTTCAAGCTTGGTCACTACATGAAAATTCCTCCTAGAACAATGTTCATGGCACAGGTCAGTACATATCAATCATCTCTGAAATTCTACAATATTCTTAGACCTATGTTACAGAGACTCAAGTACGGGTGTTGTATGTCAAGACTAGTCAACTTTTTTGTAACTTTTTTGTAAAATTAAAAGTCCATATAACGTAACCCTAGACATTGTTTTCATTCTTAATATTTTGTTGCAACATTATTTAATCATATTTTATAATTCTTGGCTTCTGCTTAGATTGTGGGAACCCTCATAGCCTGTATTGTTTACCTAAGCACTGCTTGGTGGCTAATGGAAACCATACCAGACATCTGTGACACAACATCCTCCAACAGCGTCTGGACTTGTCCGAGTGACACAGTCTTCTATGACGCATCTGTCATTTGGGGTTTGATAGGGCCTCGCAGAATTTTCGGAGATTTAGGCACTTACGCAGCTATAAATTGGTTCTTTCTAGCAGGAGCAATTGCTCCAATCCTTGTCTGGCTAGCATCTAAAGCCTTCCCACGACAAGAATGGATTCGATTAATCAACATGCCGGTCTTGATAGGTGCAACTGGAATGATGCCACCGGCTACTGCAGTTAACTACACAACCTGGATCATTGTGGGTTTTCTCTCTGGCTTTGTTGTTTTCAGGTATAGACCAGAATTGTGGCAGAGATACAATTATGTTTTGTCTGGTTCATTGGATGCTGGTCTTGCCTTCATGGGTGTGCTTATTTACTTCTGTTTAGGCTTAGAAAATGTTAGTATTGATTGGTGGGGGAATGACCTTGATGACTGTCCATTGGCTTCCTGCCCAACAGCCAAAGGAGTTGTTGTTGAAGGCTGCCCTGTTTTCATCTAGACCATAAGTATTTGCAAGAAGCAGAAAGTGTTTTGTATTGGCAATTTTGTCAAGTTCACATTATAAATAGCCCTTTCTCTCTTGAATAGTTGAAGCAGATTGGTAGGAAATTGATGATAAAAAAAAACTAATGTCTTTATTTCATTTGAATTATTTCACTACTTTCATATATGAACTCAAATCAGATTTCAGTCATTGTGTGCCAAGTTTTTGCTAATCTGTTATTCTGTTGAGAAGCATTTTCTATAATTTGGGTCTGCTATGGCATTAACAAATAGTATTAACTATTAACATCCTTGTTCTATCACAGTAGTAACCTAATTTGATTGCCATCTTAAATTGATTTGTCAATTCTCTTTCCAAATTTTTAAGTGATAATCTAAATAGAAATTGTAATATTACTCGATGTAACCGTTAAAGTAAGCTGACGATCACGTTGATTTGTCAATTTTAATCAAAAGTAAAAGAGCATGAATGAATTATCATAAGCATGACTGAGTAATAAAAAAATTGCATAAATTTTATCACTTAAAAAATTAATCATAAACTTTGACTCATGGGTTATTACCATAATCCATGTTATCTTAACCTATTTAGGTGTCTCATAAATATTCTCTTATGATTTTTATAAAATATTAAATTTTAAACATTTTATTTCCTACTTATTATACTGTTTACAAATAATCGCAATATATTCATGATAGTTTGATTCACCGAATTAAAAACGATAAGATGAAAAGACGGACCAAAAATAGGATAAGATGAAAAGATGAATTTCGTTCGATCTATTATTTCGAAAAAAATAATTTTATTTCATATAATACCATTTTTTAATTTTTTGTATTAAACGGATACATTAACTATTAAAAAAAAACTTCAAAAAGAAATTGGGTGATTAACTGCTATAACCGGTGGCATTAAGAAATTTTTGTTTGTATAAGGTTTAACACTTGACTGATAATTTTAAAAAATTTCATTAATAATGTTCATACATACATAATTAAATTTTAAAAAAATTATTAATCAAATTTTTACTCCGATAAAAAAAATAAGTTTTACAAAGAGATAAGAATCTCGACATCATTCATTACCTTTTTTTTCTTTTTCTTAACAATGGTAAAGAAATTAACAAAAAATATATTTTTTTGGTAAGTATTAGTTTAATTAAAAACAAAACAAAATAAATTTAAACAACATTTTTTTACTTAACCCGAAGTTTCTTCTCTCTCATCTCTCTTCCTCCATTGATGAGCTAGCTGAGTCACCTCCATTCGAACCTAGAATCAGTAACCAAAGCCAAGATCTGCATCTTTCTTTATAATCATTTCAAGATCTTCGCTCTTTGCAATCTTGTTCGCTCGGTTCAATGTGGGATCTTCTTTTACTGGGTGGGAGAAATAGCAACATGTACACCACCACTGTAGCCAATATTCGGCCAAAACAACCGATTGAATTCTTCTTAGAGGGGACCTTTCAGTCCAGTTCGACTTGTGCTTGGATATACCAACACATGTTGCTACTACTACACATCATCAACATCAAATTCCACAAACTATCCATCAATCTGTGATATCCCGCATTTGGTTTGTTTCTTCCTCCGACGGATTCTCTGGGTTTCGCATTCCAAAACGAATTCAAGGCAAAGAAGAGGAGCATGATGGCATCCCCAACAAGCTCTGCTTCCTCTGATTCTTGTCATTGATTCACCAATGAGCAATAAAGCTTGAATCTTTTTTTTTCTTTCTAAAAGGTACCTTCAATACCCATTCATTTTTTTATAGTTCCATTATCCAATTTTAAATTATTTTTTGGCGATCCATTGAAACACTCTTTCACTAGTTATTGATCACCTACAAGGAGGATATGGATAAGAGCTGTTATAAATGGATTCTAGACCTGATATGAGAGAGACGATTTTGGTCACATTTGATTCAATGGCCTATATTGGGAAAAGAAGAAATCTGAGTTTTTTTCCTTCAAGTTTTTGGATCCCGACTTGTTTAGCATTGTTGATGCCAAAAATGTGCGTTGGTGAGTTGGAGGCTAGGACTCAGACGTATCTGCACAGGGAGAGGAAGGTTAGCTAGGGGGTCGCCGGAGGGGGTGCCTCCGGGGATGCTCCGAAGCTTTAGTTAGAGTCAGAGCAAAAATATGTAGGGGACGAGCCCTATCTTTTTCAGTTGAGCAAAAAAGTTGGCCTCTTTGGAGTGCATACCTGACCCTTTTTATAGGGCTTTGGAGGCGGCATTTGACCTAGGGCGGCAGTGATATGTTGCTCCAACTGGGTTGGGTAATGATGCCTAGGAGGCCTAGCTAGGTGGCTGGGGGCCGTCCGTTAGGGCTTTGTCTTGCTGTCTTGATCGGGAGTCGTCTATTCGTTAAGGCGGTTTGACGACCTGGCGTCCCAACCTGGAGGTAATGATGGCCTGGAGGGCGGTGGTGACGTGGAGGCCCAGCTGGGGGGCAATGATGCCCTGAAGGGCGGTCATGACCTGGAGGCCCAACTGTCCGAGCCTGGGTCTTCCGCGTGTCTCCTTGCAGCTTGGGGTCAAGATGATCCACGTGTCGTCTTCTTGTTGGAGAGGTGTATTTTGGCAGTATCAGAGGCCCCCCACTTCCTTGAGTACATTTATGTGCTTAAGGAAGTATTGCAGGGTTCGATCTTAAATGACAATGATAATGTACCGTGTTCTGCTAGAGCCGAGTAGGTGTGGAGCAATCCACCTGCTCGGCCTTGGACGGGAAAGACATGAGTCGAGCACATGTGGAATAAGTCCAGCCGCTCGGACCTCGGAGGGATGAGACCGAGGCCGAGGACAGTAGGACGAGGCTGAGGACAATAGGCCGAGGCCGAGGATTGTGGGTCGAGGCCGAGGACAGTAGGTCGAGGTCGAGGCCGAGAACAGTGGGTCGAGGCCGAGGACAGTGGGTCGAGGCCGAGGACAGTAGGTCGAGGTCGAGGCCGAGGACAATGGGTCGAGGCCGAGGACAGTAGGTCGAGGTCGAGGCCGAGGACAGTGGGTCGAGGCCGAGGCCGAGGCCGAGGACATGGCCTTTGAAGGACGAGTCCGAGGACAGATAGAGCAATCCATCTGCTCGGATCTTAGAGCTTGTGACCGAGGCCGAGGCTGAGGACTGGGTCGAGGCCGAGGCCGAGGACATGGCCCCTGAGGGACGAGTCCGAGGACAGATAGAGCAATCCATCTGCTCTGATCTTAGAGCTTGTGGCCGAGGCCGAGGACTGGGTCGAGGCTGAGGCCGAGGACTGGGTCGAGGCCGAGGCCGAGGACATGGCCCCTGAGGGACGAGTCCGAGGACAGATAGAGCAATCCATCTGCTCGGATCTTAGAGCTTGTGGCCGAGGCCGAGGACTGGGTCGAGGCCGAGGCCGAGGACATGGCCCTTGAGGGACGAGTCCGAGGACAGATAGAGCAATCCATCTGCTCGGATCTTAGAGCTTGTGGCCGAGGCCGAGGACATGGCCTTTGAAGGACGAGTCCGAGGACAGATAGAGCAATCCATCTGCTCGGATCTTAGAGCTTGTGGCCGAGGACTGGGTCGAGGCCGAGGCCGAGGACATGGCCCCTGAGGGACGAGTCCGAGGACAGATAGAGCAATCCATCTGCTCGGATCTTAGAGCTTTTGGTCGAGCCCGAGGACTGGGACGAGGCCGAGGACATGGCCCCTGAGGGACGAGTCCGAGGACAGATAGAGCAATCCATCTGCTCGGATCTTAGAGCTTGTGGCCGAGGCCTAGGACATGGCCTTTGAAGGACGAGTCCGAGGACAGATAGAGCAATCCATCTGCTCGGATCTTAGAGCTTGTGGCCGAGGCCGAGGACTGGGACGAGGCCGAGGCCGAGGACTGGGTCGAGGCCGAGGCCGAGGACTGGGTCGAGGCCGAGGCCGAGGACATGACCCCTGAGGGACGAGTCCGAGGACAGATAGAGCAATCCATCTGCTCGGATCTTAGAGCTTGTGGCCGAGGCCGAGGACTGGGACGAGGCCGAGGCCGAGGACATGGCCCCTGAGGGACGAGTCCGAGGACAGATAGAGCAATCCATCTGCTCGGATCTTAGAGCTTGTGGCCGAGGCCGAGGACTGGGTCGAGGCCGAGGCCGAGGACATGGCCCCTGAGGGACGAGTCCGAGGACAGATAGAGCAATCCATCTGCTCGGATCTTTAAAGCTTGTGGCCGAGGCCGAGGACATGGCCCCCGAGGGACGAGTCCGAGGACAGATAGAGCAATCCATCTGCTCGGATCTTAGAGCTTGTGGCCGAGGCCGAGGACATGGCCCTTGAGGGACGAGTCCGAGGACAGATAGAGCAATCCATCTGCTCGGATCTTAGAGCTTGTGGCCGAGGCCGAGGACTGGGACGAGGCCGAGGCCGAGGACATGGCCCCTGAGGGACGAGGCCGAGGCCGAGGACATGGCCCCTGAGGGACGAGTCCGAGGACAGATAGAGCAATCCATCTGCTCGGATCTTAGAGCTTGTGGCCGAGGCCGAGGACTGGGTCGAGGCCGAGGCCGAGGACATGGCCCCTGAGGGACGAGTCCGAGGACAGATAGAGCAATCCATCTGCTCGGATCTTTAAAGCTTATGGCCGAGGCCGAGGACATGGCCCCCGAGGGACGAGTCCGAGGACAGATAGAGCAATCCATCTGCTCGGATCTTAGAGCTTGTGGCCGAGGCCGAGGACATGGCCCTTGAGGGACGAGTCCGAGGACAGATAGAGCAATCCATCTGCTCGGATCTTAGAGCTTGTGGCCGAGGCCGAGGACTGGGTCGAGGCCGAGGCCGAGGACATGGCCTTTGAAGGACGAGGCCGAGGACATGGCCCCTAAGGGACGAGTCCGAGGACAGATAGAGCAATCTATCTGCTCGGATCTTAGAGCTTGTGGCCGAGGCCGAGGACAGTGGGTCGGACCTTGGGTGTGCGCAACTTAATTTGGCCGTGCGCATGGATGCTCGGCCAGTGTGCATTAGTGTATACTGACGTTGGACCCCGTTCGAGGAGTGTGCATTGCGTTGTCTCAGAAAGGGGTGTGCGCACTGCGATGCACACTACAGTGCTTAGCCGTGTGCGCTATACGAAGGTTCGGACAGGGGCGTGCGCACTACGGTGCTTAGCCGTGTGCGCTATACGAGGGTTCGGACAGGGGCGTGCGCACTACGGCTAAGGAACTTGACCTAAACAGATGGGTATTAGTACTGGCCCCTACTGCTCTTTAACCCGCATCCCTGGCGGTAGATTTGGGCGGCATGACAACAGATGAGTTCTTTAAACTTCTTCGCTGTTACTGCCAACGAGAGATGGTGGTTTCCCACGGACGGCGCCAATCTGTTGATGCCAAAAATGTGCGTTGGTAAGTTGGAGGCTAGGACTCAGACGTATCTGCACAGGGAGAGGAAGGTTAGCTAGGGGGTCGCCGGAGGGGGTGCCTCCGGGGATGCTCCGAAGCTTTAGTTAGAGTCAGAGCAAAAATATGTAGGGGACGAGCCCTCTCTTTTTCAGTTGAGCAAAAAAGTTGGCCTCTTTGGAGTGCATACCTGACCCTTTTTATAGGGCTTTGGAGGCGGCATTTGACCTAGGGCGACAGTGATATGTTGCTCCAACTGGGTTGGGTAATGATGCCTAGGAGGCCCAGCTAGGTGGCTGGGGGCCGTCCGTTAGGGCTTTGTCTTGCTGTCTTGTTCGGGAGTCGTCTATTCGTTAAGGCGGTTTGACGACCTGGCGTCCCAACCTGGAGGTAATGATGGCCTGGAGGGCGGTGGTGACATGGAGGCCCAGCTGGGGGGCAATGATGCCCTGAAGGGCGGTCATGACCTGGAGGCCCAATTGTCCGAGCCTGGGTCTTCCGCGTGTCTCCTTGCAGCTTGGGGTCAAGATGATCCACGTGTCGTCTTCTTGTTGGAGAGGTGTATTTTGGCAGTATTAAGCATCTATCTACTTGATTATGCTTTTAGCTTCGTTTTCATGTTTTTGAGTGAATACTTAGTTTTGGAGCTTCATTTGTTGTTCGAATCTATGGTGGATTGATATTTGTTTATATTGTTAGATTTTGTATGACATTGACTGCTTGTGTGTTTTTATTTTTCTATTTGTTTGAGTTATTTGTATGAGAGTTTTTAAAATTATTTTTTAAAATAAAATTTTAAATTTTGATAATTTAAATTGTAATTAATAATCTTTTTAACATCATCTAAAAAGTAAACCTAGCAAATAGAGGAGAAAACGAGAAAATAAACCTAGCAAAGAGAGGAGAAAATGAGAGAGGAAGAGAAAGAAAAATAGATGTAGAGAAAGGGAGGAAGATGCGAAGAGGTGATAGAGACGGAGGAAGATGCGAAAGGAGATGGAAGAAACTTAAGGTTAAGTTTTAAAAGTAAAATTATACTGCATTATTTTTAAATTTGTTAAATAATATTAATGTATTAAACTTTTTTAAAATTTATGATTTATTCTAAAACATCAATTTTTATATCAAACAATTCAAAATGAATTCTTTAAAAAATCAAAATTTTAATTGGATATTACTTTTCATGATGATCGAAATACCCTTAGTATCATAAATGTTATTTTTTTTTAAAAAAAATAGAAGTATTAGAGATAGAACATATTTAACAATGAATTTTTTAGAGATTTTATTTTTAAAAAATTATTATCGTTCTTTTTGAAAATTATTAAAAGAATAATAATTTTTTGCTTTAAACATTTTATATTTTAAAAAATATTATGATATCATTGTTTATCACATCATCAAACAAATGAAAATCAAATATTATCATAAAAGAAAATTAAATATTTTAAATAAAAATTTTGTTGATGTGTTTTTTTATAAAATTAAATAAACTAACATATCAAATAAATGAATATCAAAGATCATCATAAAATAAAAATCAAAGATAAACTTTTTTATTTCAAAAATTAAAATGATACCGCGTGTGTTTTATTTAAAAAATATATGAATTCAAAGAACTTAAAAATTTGTCTTATAAACAATTTTGAGGTAAATAAAATTATTAAACTTATCATAATTAATTGGAGATATTTTAACACTAAAGATACTTTGATCATCATAAAAAGTAATATCTAATTAAAATTTTGATTTTTAAAAAAAATTCATTTTGAGTTGCTTGATGGTAGAAATTATTGTTTTGGTGTGAATAATGGGTTTTCAAAAGGTTTTGTATTTTAATTTTATTTAAACAAATTTGGAGGCAGTGCAATGTGATTTACTCAATATTAAAATATTTTTATTTAATTAATTCAATAATTACAAAAATATACCTAATCCCTATACTTAAAAGAAAAAAATAATAATAAAAAAACCAACCAAATAAACTTTGTGGGCATGTTTAGAATTGGTTAAACTAAAATCAATTTTCAATTTTTTTATTTGTTTTTGGCAAACAGTCTTAAAAAATCAATTTTTAAAAACTGTTTTTTGAAAATTCTAAATTAATATTTTTTAATATAATTTTTCAAAAATAACTATAAAATTATTATTCATTTCTTTTTTTCATTTTTTTTTCGATGATATATAAAAAATATTAAAATATTAAAAATAAAATAATATTAATTATTTTAAATATTAAGTATTTAATAAAATAAAAAATAAATTTAATATAAATTTAAAATTTAAACTTAAAATTAAAAATAATTATAGAATGTATTAAAATAATTTTTAAAATAAAATTAACAGCCCAACTATAAAAATAAAAATAAAAGAAAAAAAGAAAAAGAGAATACAAGAATCTTCCAACTCCCTCAAAACCTTGGTTCTTTTATCTGAATCTTTTTCTACCATCAGTTGAACCGTAAAGCGAAAAGAGAAAACCAGTGATGGAGACCCGCTCTGACGGAAACCAAGACACCACCGTATCAACAATCAAAGACATGCGTACCCGACTGGAGACCCGAATCGAGACCCAACACACAACCCACTTGGACCTCCTCTCCTCTCTCCAATCCGTCATCCCCAACTTAGTCCCCTCTCTCGATCTCTCTCTCAAACTCCTCTCCTCCTTCAACCACCGCCCGTTCAGCCCCACTCTCCATCTTTCCAATTCCAACCCCAAAAAACCCCACCAACCTGCACCCGAAACCGAAAACCGACTAGCTCACGACCCGAAATCGGGGCCCGGAAACTCGGATCTGGATCAGAAACCGGGTCCTGACACAGACCCACCCGAGAAGGAGAAGTTCACGCTGGACGAGAGCGGGAGCCCGTTGTCCGTGGTGAGGGAGATGGTGGCAGAGTGCTTGCTGCATCGTGTCCCGTTTTCGCCGATAGATTCTTCGACGGTTTTGAGGAAGCTGGAGAACGACCAAAACGCCACGCCGGCGGAGAAGGCGGCGCTGCGGGAACTGGGCGGGGATTCCGGCGCGATCCTTGCGGTGGAGATGGCTCTCAGGTCTATGGCGGAGGACAACGGCGGCGTCGATCTCGAGGAGTTCGTCGTCAGCGGCAAGTCAAGAGTAATGGTGTTGGCCATCGACAGAACGAGGCTGCTCAAAGAACTGCCCGAGAGCGCACAGTATACTCAACAGCAAGAAATGAACCAGAACAACAACAACGCTAACAATGATGCGAATCGGATTGAGACCCAGAACAAGAGTGATAATGTGAATGGTGGGGGCAGCGGGGTTTTCGGGATGGGCGGGCCGGTGCCCAGGCCTATGCCGGAGATGTGGATGGGGCCCGGGGACCCCCACATGATGTACCCGGGAGGTGGCGCCGGACCGATGATGGGCCCAAGAGGTATGGGGATGATGGGGATGCCCCCCAGAGGGATGGGTATGATGGGGATGGCTAGTAGGCCTCCTCCTGCAGCATTGCCAATGGCGGGGGCGCCCGCAGGGCAGAGATCGAGGACAGAGGAGGATGACTTGAAGGACGTTGAGGCTCTCTTGAGTAAGAAATCGTTTCGGGAGAAGCAGCAATCCAGGACCGGTGAGGAGCTCTTGGACCTCATTCACCGCCCAACTGCGAGGGAAACTGCCACAGCCGCCAAAGTATATAAGCTATTTCTATTGGCAATTTGCTTTATCACGTTTATGTTTTTGTGGTGCATTACTCTTGTTGATAGAATCGTTAGTGAAAGTGTATTGATTTAAATTGAAATTTCATTATTAATTTATTTAACAGATTGACAGCTTGAAGCCATGTGTAGAGCATACTAATTTTGCTGACCATGAATTCTCTTGCCTTTTGTTTCAAAAGACAGCGTAAATTTGTAATGGTCGCATTGGTTGGAAATTAGAAGTGTTTGAAAGGGTTAATCTCATCTGTTTCAATCCCTGTGCTTTTTTTTTTGGTTGATATCTGCTGGTATTGATTGCATCTTTCAGAGTAGTGTAAATTGTGAATTCATTGCAAAAATGTTTCCTTCCTGGTTGTCAACATTTTAGCTTTACATCTTTCTCTGTTTTGTCCCTTTTGTGCTCGTAGTTGATTGTATCAGTTAATGATTTTGTTCAATAATTTGTTCCAGTTCAAAAGCAAAGGTGGCTCTCAAGTTAAATATTATTGTAAGTACCTAACAAAAGAGGACTGCCGCCTTCAATCTGGCTCTGCCATAGCATGCAACAAGGTCAGTGAGAAAAGTCTCTGTTTATTAGCACGAAACAGTATACTATACATATGATCATAACTTCTTATTTCATAAAAGGAGATTTGTTTTAGCACTTCTATTTCTTAAAATCCTAGTACTATACTGATTTCAGTATGGTAAGGGCATCTAGTCAAAGTAAGGTGCATTACCTGGATTTCATAACATTATATTGGAGTGTAGGTTTTTTTTACCCTAAATAACAAACTTGAAACTTTGGATGAAGGTGTCAGTTGTGTTTTAGCTGTTTCAGTACACACTGATTATCCTCAAGCTATTTATGCTATAAAAATGAATGTCAAAAGTTCCTGAGGGGGTTTGGGAGCAGCTTGGTGACAGCCCTACTTATTCTAGGCAGTTTAGTGATGACACTTCCTAGAATAACAAGACATGGTTTCCTAATAAGCAAGAATCTAAGGCCTTGTTTGGTTAAGACATGTGAAACTGTATGGTGTCCGGTGACTTATTTTTTTTATTATAATCAAACTGACTGATTTAAGACTGTTTGGTTGAAAAGTCTTCATTCAAAACTTTTTGGTACCATTATCCACTTTTAGTAACAAAACTAACTAGTGATTGTTAGTATTTTTTTTCTTCATAATTATATAAGTGATATATACATATATTATATTATTTTGAGTAACAAGTATTTATTCCCATAAACTACAATTTTTTTTTTCCATTATCGATATGATATAAAGTAAAATTTGAAATATAAATACAGTATAAATAAAGTTAAGCACGCTTATCAAAAAAATAAAGTTAAGCCAAAAGAGATAAAAGAAAAAAAAAAGCAAAAAAAGGGAACAAAAAAGAGGAAACCGGCCACAAGCTTTATCTCTTCCACAATTAGCCAAAATTTATCTCTTCATGATAAGCTTTAATCTTTTGAAAAACAATTTTTTGTTGTTGCTGTTGATGCCGTTGGCATTGTGGTTTACAAAGTTTATACATACAAAAAATTGGGAGCAGAGCCCTTGCCCAAAAATGGAGAGCACAGTGGCTCTATTCCGGTGATTGATCTTTGCTCGATCAAATCCAGGGTGAGTGCGGTGGCTCTATTCCGGTACTTTCGTCTACTGGCCTAAATCTTTGCCTTAATTTGATTAAATCTGGGCTCTTTTAATGCCTGTGCTATGCAGAATTTATGGGTTTTGGCTACCAAGCAGCAATTGTTCATCATCTTCATGGTGAAGACTGCTAGTATGAGAGCAAGAAGAAGAAGAAGGAAAAAAAGGAGAATCTCTGAAAAAAATTAGTCAAAGTGGATATTAAAATATCGGTGATAGAAATTAGAGAAGAAAATGAAAGAGTCTGTTGGCCGGAATCAGTTACTGGAGACGAGAGGGAGATTTCAAGGAAGGATGGTGAGAGTTTTCCTTTTGGTGCAAAATTCGAGGAACAAAGAGGGAAAGGGTGTTTTTAATAAGTCCCTAAACCTGACTAATGAGATTTTCATAAGTAATAAAATGTTGATTTTGATAAGTGACTTAATTAACACTGTTAGATCGATCTTATTTTGGCAAACAAAAATATTGAAATAATTAGGTCTTAAAGTGCAAATAAGTAGCATAAGTAGACTTATAAGCCCCAACCAAACAGGGGCTTAAATTTTCTTAACTCCAATTTGCTTCCCCTCTCCCCCCCAATGCAAGTATGCGCGCACCTGTGTGAATGTGTGTTTGTAATGTTATACTAGTCGAAATCATGGTTTTGGTGCCTGTTGGTCTGTCTCCAGCGTGTGCAGAAAGGGCATTTTATTAATTCATCGAGTGATTACTGGATTCCTGAAATTGGGTGTTATTACAACATAGGAGGATAGAGTTCTTTGACCTAGCCTGTTCTGTCCGAGAGAATAAAATTCATTCCCATACCAAAAGTTTTTGTTATATCCACTTTTACTTTTAATAATGTGATTTGACTAGTTCTGATCAGGTTCATTTTTCAAAATGTTGTTACAAGTATCCTCATTTGACTATATGTAATTCTGTCTTTAATATGAAAACGAAGAGTTATTAATATTGAAATACTTGAATTATTTCCAGCGTCATTTTAGACGATTGATTGCTCAACATACTGATGTCAGTTTAGGGGATTGTTCTTTTCTTGATACTTGCCGTCATATGAAGGTAAATCTTTCTCCATTTTCATAATTTTGACTTGGATTTCATTTTATTTTTTATTATGACAATATTTACTTCCGGATCAATATATTTTTTCTCTACTTGGTAGACATGCAAGTATGTTCACTATGAGCTTGACCAAACACCAGATACTGCAATGGGTCCAGAAAAACCCTTGAAGCCTCAGCGTGCTGATTATTGTTCAGAAGTTGAACTTGGTGAACCCCAATGGATCAGTTGTGATATTCGTAACTTTAGAATGGACATTTTGGGACAATTTGGAGTTATAATGGCCGATCCACCGTGGGACATTCATATGGAATTGCCTTATGGGACAATGGCTGATGATGAGATGCGCAATCTCAATGTTCCTGCTCTGCAAACTGATGGTCTGATTTTCCTTTGGGTCACTGGACGTGCAATGGAGCTAGGACGTGATTGGTATGTTCTTATCTTAGCCATTTGTCAATTGTAATGTTGATTAACTATCTTAATTGGATGGTTTATCTTTCCTGACCGGGAAGCTTGATATATGCCGCATGTGGATGTTTTCAGTTTTCACTTGCATTAAGTCACTATGCTTCTTGCAGTTTAGAACTTTGGGGGTACAGGCGTTGTGAGGAGATCATCTGGGTGAAGACTAATCAACTTCAACGAATAATTAGAACAGGACGAACAGGTCATTGGCTCAACCACAGCAAGGAGCACTGTCTTGTTGGAATTAAAGGGAATCCGGAAGTGAACAGGAACATTGATACTGATGTCATTGTTGCGGAAGTTAGAGAGACAAGCCGTAAACCAGATGAGGTTTGTGGAACAAATATTAGATAATTTCTTGATAGTCAACCCATACCCTGCTGCCTTTGCTGGTTTGGCCTTTTTAGATGTTAGTCCTTTAGTTAATGTTTGCTTAATGCATGCTAATGGCTATTCTTTTCCCCTTTTCATGTTAGAGGTGGTTATGCTGGAAGTATAGTGTTCTATGAATTGTTTAATTACAATTGCTGTCAAATTATTGCTACCTCCATAACGTGCTTTTGAAATAATCCAAATCCCTGCTATCAGTTGCAAACTTGACTATCAGCAAATGCTTTATTGCAGATGTACCCTATGCTGGAGAGGATAATGCCCAGGGCGAGAAAGTTGGAATTATTTGCTCGCATGCACAATACTCATGCAGGGTTTGCTTTTCTGATTCATACCTCAGAATCTATTTTAAAGATCTGTTGATATCTTGTAGTGATTTTGGACAAAACTATTTTGGGAAAACTACACTCTGCAGAGCATTTTCTAAGACCAAGGACTATCTGTATTAAGAATACCCTTGAGGGTCCCCAGGCACAAGCCAAATTAATATTCTATTACTTTTAGTAAATTAAAGTTTTACTATTATAAGAAGGATTAGCTAGTAAGTTTTCTGGCCTATGAACCCATCACGTATATCTCTATTCATGATTTTCCCACTGTAAATGTAGCCTTGACTTATTTTTCTCCACTTTTCTATTACTTTTTTCCCATGCTTTTATATTTGCTAATATTACTTGTGCTCAAGATCTAGGTTTGCAACTTTGTAATCTTAGCATAAACAAACACATAGATTTGGCAGGCCATATGCAGCTTCTTAACTCCTTGTTTTCCGTTACCATTACGAAAAGCTACTACTTGTTTTCTGTTAGGTTCTTTCCCAGGCTTAGCTATTGCTAATAAGTAATAACATGTCCACTTTAAAGATCAGATGCTTATAATCTAGAACTTGTTTCTTATTTTTCTTCAGATGGATGTCACTTGGTAATCAATTGAATGGAGTACGACTAGTTGATGAAGGCCTGAGGGCAAGATTCAAGGCTGCTTTCCCAGAAGTGGAGGTACAACCTCCGTCCCCACCCAGGGCTTCTGCAATGGAAATAGACTCCACTGCTGCTGCTGATATGAGGAGCCCCTTTTCAGTAACAGAACTGCGGTCTACAGGGATGGAGTATGGAGAGCCTGCTGCTCCAGATGCAGCATATGCTTCTGAAGAGAGACCAATGGCTGTAGATGCTGATACAGTCAACTGAATAACCATTAATGCAACCATAGCTAACTAAATCAAACCATGTCCGTTGGCGACATTTGGTTATTGTAGGGATTTGTACCCCTCAAATTTGAGTTATTTACAAAAAGCTTGAGAGGGATTCCATAGCTGGCAATTTTGTAACAGGTTTTCATTTGTAATTATCTTTTCTGAGAATAGCAGAAAAAAGGGTGTTAGGGTAGTTGATCAGGCTATATGTAGAGTATAAGCCATTGGATTTTATGACTACTTGGCTGAATCCTCATCATTTTTCCTTTTCTATTCTCTCTTTCTCCACCCTCAGCGAATCTATGAACTTATAACTACATTTTGATTGAACGGAACTGTCAATCCCCTTGCTTAGATTATCATTTTCACTCTGTACAACTATTTTTGAAGCGTGATGGTAGGGTTAATGACGTTGTAAAGGTAAGTTCACGGCACAAGAAGAGAAGCTATCACCTGTCGGTGTAGTGTTCACAGCCAGTTGGAAACAGTAAATTAATGGAGCTAGGAGAACGTGTTTGTCATCTCACTACCCGTAATTTCAGGCGGTATTGTTGGGAACTTACAGTTAAGTTAATTCTTTGACATGGAAAGTGACGTTAATGTGCCCTTTTTCTTAGGAAAGATATGGCAAACTGTATCCATAGATTCTCTCTATTACTACCAAAAATTCAAAACACAGCAATCATAACAGTTGGAGCTGCAAGTCCCTACTTGATTCAAGTTGAATGAAACCTCCATTTTTATTCTATTCAATTGATGAAAAGAATTACAAGGCCAAAACTTATATAAGAACCAATAAAGAGTGAAAATAAATACTCCGTGACAAAATGATAAATAAAAAATAAAAAGAAATCATTCCCAGTTGGTTTTTCTTTCAACTATGTCGTTCACATGATGCCGCTGATAATTGCACATACCACAGATCCAATAACAGCTGAAATGAAAACTGGAAATCCTTGTGATATTGGTGAAGAAGATGGTGGTAAAGGGATTGAGCCAAAGACTGTAGGATAAGAGGGTGCAGTATCAGGCAATGCGCTAGGACCATAAGAGGGAGAGTATGCTGCAGAGCCATTTCCAACAGATATGTGCAGCTTCTGTTTCTTTTGACAGTGGCCAGCTACTCCACTGGTGAAGTAGAAATCCCCATTCGTAGTAATGTTGAACAGAGAATTGCCATTGTTCATGTACCAGATTGGATCTTTAATGTTGCAAGAATTGTAGGATTGTTCTGTGACTTGAATCACTGAATCTTGACTTGGTGGGTACAAGAACACTGTAATTGTAGAGAGATTGAACAAATAAGAAGCATAATATGATGAAAGCTCATTTTTTTTCTTGCCAATGAAACAGAATAAGGAATCTGATCTAATGATTCTATTAGAAATGGAGACGACACAAAAAGAAAGAGAAACATACAAATAGTATCTCCAATCTTAAAGGTGTGATACTTAGACCATTTGGTGTAGACTTGTGGGTTAGCTGCAGTGGGTATACCCCAAGAATCCAAATCTCCAACTTTGTACTGATAGCAGAGGACTTGGCTAATTTGTAACAACAAAAGAACCTGAAAAGCACACAACAAGTGGTATCTATAACTTCCAAGATTGCCCATCTCACTTGCTCTCTCAAACTTGCCTTTCCTTTTCTTTTTCTTTCTCAAATTTAGTAGTAAGGAGAAAAGACACTTGAGGGGTGAAATCTTATTGGACTGGGTGTCTGAACACAGATTAGTGGAGAAAAGGGAACAAGTTGAAGGTTAATTTACCTGAATGCCCCTCTTCGTTGTTGATAGATTCATTAGTCTAGTCTTTCTTAAATGACTCAATGGTCAAAACCCATATAGTAAGAACTAAGAAGTTCATATTTCAAACATCAACCAAGTGGATGTGAAGATCAATAAATGAGTTAGCAGATCTCTGTGGGGATACTTAGATTCTTCTTTTTTTATCATAAAATATGAAAACCCAATTGCCAAATGATCTTAGAATAGGAAGGTAATTTGATGTTTTGAAGGATTGAGATTGGGAAAGAAAACAATCATATGGTTAATAATGGGCAATGTCACATGGGCCAGTTGGACTTGTCATCACCAATTGTGACTCAAATGGGCATGTAAGGTTGGGAGGCTGTTTCATCAAATAATATTAGTGGATTGTTTCAGTGAATTATCATGTCATCATGTGGGGAGGACAGTGAGGCCTGTCCCCTCCCCACATGGTTTCTAGTTTCTACTTTCTATTCGTCTGGGATTAGGTCACCTCTAACAATTAACCACAATGAAATCAGTCAAACTCGCAATCTAACAAGCCGAATGTTTTCTACGTTTGAGCGCTTAACAAAACTTGTAGCCTAATTCTAACTCCGAATTTGAGCTTCAACTGGTTTTTAACGAGTCCAACGATAATGACGGAATGCCTCAAATAATCGATCCGTAAATCTTTTTTTTTTTTGTCTTCAATTACATCTGAAAACGATTTGTAAATCTTATTATAATCATCCCTCATTGATTGTCCACGGATACGATTATCAAAAAGTGTATCTCCAGCTTCTTGCACCAATTTTTCTTGACACATTACTAATTCCACTCTAATTTTTTGATGTAGGTTTATTTGAGAGAGTTTAAAACCAACATTTAAATGATATTTAGTTTTTAAAATTTATAAAATAATTTATTCAAATTAAATCAAACTTTATTGAAATTTCATTAAAATATCATCTAATCAATGGTTTGATTTGATTAATTTTTTTTATCAATTTTAAAAATTAAGCATTGTGTCACAATACTGACTTAGCCCACCAAAACAAATCAATTTTATTTACTTTATTAAAAGTGTAGTTGCACTTAAGTTTGCACTACATAATTTCATTTTTTGATATGAACAGCAACAAATGATTCTATTTAGCTATTCAAAACCTTAATGCAAATGGGATGATAAACAAAAGAAAGAAAAAGAGATCATAATGTCGTATATCATTGATAACAGTGATGAGAAGAAAATCAAAGGCCAAAAATGACCAATACCAAGAAACCTTCTATGTTAGCCTTTAAAACACCTTAGATTTAACATTAACATCTGAGACTGAAAGGAATAAGCAACAATTGTGTTGCATAGTTGACTAAATAGATGAAAACATGATCTAAAAGAAATATTTTCTATCATTCTTGTACCTAGAAATCAAATATTTACTTTAAAATGATAGTATGTTTGCCACAACCAAAATTTCTTTGTACCCTCTTATCGACCAGGACTCAACCCATACTCCTTGCTTATTAATCGGATTGCATACAGCTAAATGAACTGCAGCTAGAATTTATAGTAAGAAAAGGGGGCTGCTTGCAAGTTCAGAGGTTTATTTCCCTGAAATCAATTAAACATTTAATGGATCGGTTTCTGTGTCCCTCTCTTTCATCGCTGTCCAATCTTGTGATCCTGAGGAAAAAATGATATTAATAATAAAAATAATCAAAGATTAACATAAATCCCAATAAAACCATTCACGTTGCATTTGGTGGTATGGATATAAGGCCTTTGAAATGGAATTGAATGGAAATTACAACTCTGCCCAATTCCATTCCAAAGCCTCAATTTCATACTACCAAACTCAACGTCAATGTGATTAAATGGCCAGTGAAATCAGAAAATACAGAACTTAAAAAGATGAGTTCTGTAATCTAAAATAACGAATGTTTGCTGAATGCTAATATCTACCTTAAACTGTGAAGTCTGTGACTATTCATTCGTGTTAAATTCAGAGGTCATGCATATAGAAGAATTGCAAAGCAAGTGCAAAACTTACTTGACTTTTGGATCTCGGAAATCACCATAAACCGCCTTTGCAAAAGAGATGCCACAAAAAGGAATATTGAGCACATGCCAAACATGATGGTGACGGGAAATGCATCGACCTTCAAAACGAGAAAGAAGAAAAAACATATTCTTAATAACAGAAAAGAACAATAGCATCGCAGCATGCCCTTAGCTTTCTACCATCTATTTATTTTGTAATCAATAACTTAGGTTTCTTGAGGAGGGGGAGGGGTGTTTTGGTGATGTCAAAATGTTAAACCATGAAGGGGAACATCTCTTACAACATTATCTAAAATATTTATGTAAAGACATAATTTTACTAACTGCAAATAATTTATTCAAAACACGAATAAAATTCTTATTTAAAAAACGTTTGGCCAAGAAAGGAAAACAAATGTAAGAACTCACATTGTACAATACAACACACACAAAGATGTTGAGTGGAATGCGAAAGAAGTTCATGATAGTGCTTCTGGCCTCCTCCGGAATACATTGGGACCTCATCTTCATTATAGATGGCCAGAATAGCCCCACGCAGGCTTCAAATGTGCAGAACCCAATTAACTGGATACACCCGGAGAATGAAATGCCTCCACCCTTCACGTCGGAAGGAGCTACCAAGAACTGTTCAAATTTGTAATCAAATTTTTAAAAACTATCACTATATATCATGCTTTTGATTGAAGGGAGGGGAACCAAAAACAAACATACACTTGTTATAATGGGAAGCAGGAGAGATGCCGCAGAGATTACAAATACAATCTGCATATAACTCTCGACTCTCACTGATGTGCGGGCCACCAGTCGAGAGGCAATAGAGCTACCCAGCATTGAAGCCAACATGAATGTTGCAAAAATGAAACCATGTGGAATGTCCTCACCATTTGGGCTTAGAGCCGGAGTCCAGAGGAATACAAATGTGTACATTGAACCTTCAAAAAGGGACTGTATAGCACCGAGCAATGCAATTTTCTCATCTAATCTTACATGGAACATGAATTAGTAGACTTCCCAGAACATAGAAATGAAAGAAACAATGGAAAACCAGGATGAAAGTAATTCTCTCTTATTTTTACTTTTAATCTACAAAATCAGACCACTGAAACAGTTACTATAGGAACCATGTGAACATATTTCTAACAGGAGCACAAAGCTCAAGCACATCTGTCAAATGACACCCGATTAACTCTGGTTGTAAACTTTCAAATATTAAACAAAATCAAAGAAGACATTTAAATCTCAGTTTAGCTGGGAATTGGTCACACTTCATGTAAGCAAACATAAAGGAAATGATTGGGTCCAAGGATGTAATCATCAAGGCAGGGTGAGGTTTTTGGCTAAAACAGATACAAAAGATTATTAAAGAATCCATGACTACAATCTACATAACATGAAAATTCCTCCCACATTGTTGCATGTTTGAAAACGTATCTACAATACAATGCATGTCGAAATAACAGCAAAAGGGTATCAAAAACAACTAGTTTGAGGTTATTGCTACTTCCTCTGTTCTTACATAACTCATGTACAAATCTTTTTATCAACATACTATGAGGTTGATTAAGAGTCAGTAGCCTACACAGTAAGGAGCTAGCAAGCTAGTTAAAGAATATTCAGTTAACTTGATTTCAATTAAGGAATAACAAACAAGATTAAGGATTTACCAGATGCAATGGCAATCGCAGCACCCCTGAACTGGGTAAGCAAGTCCTTGCTTTCTGAAGGGTCTCCATAATTTTCAGTCCATGATGACATTATAATTGCCATGCCGATTGCAAGGAAGCAAGCCGCAGCATCAAATGGAGCAACAGGGCCTAACGCCAGATTGTCTACAAGTAAATTGCCAAACAGCCCAGATATGATGGCAACTAAACCATTTCCAAGAAATATTGCCTTAGAGAATGTTACTGAAAGCCACTGTTGATCAAAACCCCTCTGCAGAAACCAAAATATGCAATAAAATACAGAAGCAGGCAAATCTTAAAGAAGAAAGAAATGTACTGAATAAGTCAAGTAGACCATAAGGAGATTTTTATATAAGACAACCCACTAATTTTTTATAAGTAAAAAAACAACCCACTAATTTTGAGGAGTCCCAAAACATGAAATCCTATAAAAAAAAATTTGTTTACCCTCTATCAAATGACACAATAATAGACAGTGGATGACAGCAACAGAACCATTCAAACATACGGTTTCAAATTTTAAGATGTGTGGAATGAAAAATAGTCTGCACTTTAACTTTGCAAGAATACACTGAAGACGCATTTGATTCAAAAACTATAAAATTTAGAGAACAGCATTAAATTTGAAACATTTTAATAATTAGATAATCTTGAATCAGTCCCAACTACAAGCTTATGAAAAATAATTCAACAAACAATGACACACCTTGTTGTGCTCTGCAACAAGCCAAGACTCAAAGGCTGAAAAAAGTAGAGAAGTTGCAATGCCTCCCAGTATACGTCCCACCATTAAGATTTTGTACTCCGGAGAATGTTTAGTGATGCAACTCAGTATATAGGTAATGCAGTAAGTTACACATGCTCTCTTTCGACCCCTAAATTTGGTATGCAATACTCAGGAATTGATTATATAAGCAACAGGTGATGATTAATATAACATCAAATGAATAGGAGATCTTACTTTTTATCAGCTAAAGAACCAACAATAGTCCCAAACAACATAGAGGATCCAAAGCCAGCAATAAAGAGCTGGCCTATCTCCCCCTTTCCGAACCCATAAGTGCTGTAGAGGTAGTAAACATATGGACCCTGCAGCCAATCGCCGCCTATTGCCACAGTGAATTCAATTAGTTTCAGTCACTAAAGATGTACGCAAACTAACATATTAAATGAGTATTATAATTGTTGGTTCATGTTTAATTTGTTTCATCATAATAGATACAGCAAAACTTACAACATCAAATCCGCCTACCCCCAAATATAAAAGAAAACCAGTATATTAATTACAGTATTAGTAAAGAGGCAACATTGTTAAAAAAACGTAAAGAGACAACATAATGCGTAATAAATTTACAACCAGATCAAGCTGACATTGTAAATATGAAATTTGCAACCATTATCTAGTGACTGGTAGCCAATAAACAGCAAGAAGATACAAGAAAGTACAATATTCAAGCTATCACTTCAAATATGTGAAATAAGAGAAGATCCATCTGAGCCCTAATTTATTCAGTTCAGCTCTCTCTGGGCACCAAGTGAAAAGAAGGTAATAGCACCCAATAAAAGGAAACGAATATAAATATTCACAAGCCAATCTGAACACGAGATCACCATAGATAAACAGCTTTCACCTCATCAACAGTTTCTATAAATTAACCAGAAAAACGGATCTAACCCAGATCAATAATCAATAACATCATCTCATAGGTAACAATTGACAAGAAATACGCAAAACCCATGTGAGAAATGAGAGCAAGAAAAAAAAAAGGTAGGTTAAATTTAAGCATTTACACATCATGAGAGAGTAAACAACGAGATAGTTGTTTTTGAAAGCATTGAAAGTAGAGGAAGTATTGATGCGATCTTTGCTGCTTTTGCTTAGCTCCAAGGCTGCCACCCCTGCAGCGAGCACCCCAAATACCAGGAAATAGAATAGGTCCATTTTTTCTGCTTTTCTTTTTCGCAGATCGATCGATCTGCAAAGATAGAGAGAGAGAGAGAGAGAGAGAGAGTAGAAGATGAAGATTGAAGAGAGAAAGTGTGTTAAAATTTATAAGAGGGACATGGCATCTACAAGGAAATGGACATTTCTTGGAGTTGGGTGGGTTAACGGATTTTGTGTAAATCAAATGGCAAGAGGAACCCCTCGACTCACCATTTCCCGGGGATTTGCAATTTTTTATTCTCATTTTCCATGCTTACTTGTCACTTCTCATTGGGCCGGGTTGGGTCCAAGCCCGATCAGACCTTAATATTATTTTCCTTTTTCTAATTCTTTGTTAAAAAAATATTAAGAAATCCTAAAAAAATTAGGGTATGTTTGAAAACAGTTTAACTTTTTTCAATGTTTGGTAAACAATTTTCAAAAGTAAATTTTTAAAACAGTTTTCAAAAACAATTTTTTGAAAACTCTAAATTTGTGTTTTCTGACATAGTTTTCGAAAAATAACCTTAAAATCAGTGTTCACTTATCTGTTTCATTCTTCTTTTATGGTATATAAAAAATATTAAAATATTAAAAATAAAATAATATTAATTATTTTTAAATATTTAATAAATATGATAAATAAAATTAATATAGATTTTAAATTTAAACTCACAACTAAAAATAATTACAAGATGTATCAAAATTATCCAAACAACATTTCATTGTTTTTTGTTTTTAAAACAGTTTTCGAATTACAATTATCCAAACATGTTTTCTTTATAAAACTCTCAACAGTTTTCATTTTCTAAAACTGAAAACAGAAAACTGTTTTCCAAAACATATTCTTTGGTTTGCCTTTTAGAGTGCTCTTTGAACTTGAGCTAAATTATTGAAACAATGTCTCCTTTCCATTGGTGACAATTGACTACTTGAGAGTGTTTCATCATATCAATTGTTGAGTAACTTCTTTTTTTTTTTGGGTGAATATCATATTGTTAAGGTATTAGTACCTAAGAAAGAAAAGAAAAAGATGAACACGCATCTTTCTTCTAGGCCAATTGTTGTATTAATTAGTTCACAGCGACAAAATGTCATAAACTAACAGCATTCTTAGGCCACCCAACTAACCAGATTAACCATCAAAAAGGAAAAGGCTTTGGCCTCCTGCAGACTAGAAAAGCTTGTGGCCAGTTGAATTTAGCATTCAGATTATGCAACAAAATGTGGAATACATTAATCAAGTGGAAAAACCAGAGGGACCATCGAGCTCACTCACTATATTTACAAAGAAAGAAAACAAAATAACCTGATAAAGACAGTTTTTTTTTTTTTTAATTACAGACGCTGTCATTCGCTCCAGTACTTCTCATCATCGGCATCCTTATCATGATCCCTCTCATCATCATCCGATCCCTGAATCAAGCTCATCTTAAACCTCCTGACATCCTCCACAGCAGCACTCCTAAACAACCCAACATCAACGGCACCAGAGACCATGCGATACCCGCGAGCCCTAAGATTATCAGGTCCATCGTGTGGCATAGCGAACCCTGCCAAGTAGGCCCCTCCATTCGCGGGTTTTGATCCCAACACCCCCTTCTCGGCCACCCTCATCATCTCCCTCACCTTCTTGTGCCCCGGGTCCCACAAGTAACCCATGCTTGCGCTCAGATCCAATGGACCCATCTGCACGCAGTCAACCCCATCAACGGATGCGATCTCTTCCGCTTTCTTCACCCCGTCCTCGGATTCCACCTGGCACATGATCAGCAGTTCCTCCTCGTAATTACCTAAATAACCTTCGTCGATCCCGTAATTCGAAGCTCGCACCACCGTGTGAGCGGATCCCCGGATTCCGTTTGGAGGGAAGCGGCAATACGACACCGCTTTCTTGGCGGATTTAGGGGAATCGATCATCGGGAACATCAGGCCCTGTGGGCCGAGATCGAGGGCCTTCTTAGCCCAGGTGGGGCAGCTCTCGGGGAGGCGGAGGATGGCCGGGGTGCGAGTGGCGCCGAGGGCGCGGAGGCAGTGAAGGGCCTCGGTAATTCCGCCCGGACCGTGTTCCATGTCGATGACGACGAAATCATAGCCGGAGAGGGCAGCGATCTCAGCTAGGGTCGGGGAGAAAGAGAGGAGGAAGAGTCCGTAGAGGGTCTCACCGTTGCGGAGGCGGGATTTCAGGGAGGATGATGGGGAGGTGATGGTTTTGGTGACTGTGTCAGTGTTGGTGGTGGCGGCGGTGGTGGAGGAGAGGCTAGAGGGGGATGTGCAATGTTTGAGAGGTGTTAGGTTTTTGAGAGGGTGGAGGGAGGAAGGAAAAGAGAGGGAGAGAGATTTGGAGAGACGGGATTTGGAAGGAAAGGGTTTTTTGATGGTTGATGAGGAGAAGGAATTGTTTAGTGTGGTGGTGGCCATGGCGGTGGTGGGGTTTGGGACTTTGGAGGTATCGAATGAAAGGAAGTTGGCTTTAGTGTTTTACCAAGCGTTATGGTTCTCGAGTGAGATATGGGTTTTATGCCAATCGATCACGTGCATGGACCATGGTGGACTCCCTACTTAAAAGTTGCAAAATCCCGAGTCTGCCTCTGCCTCTGTCATTTAAATTAAATAAATGCTGACCCATTAAGGATTTAATTTCGTAGGATTAAAACTAATTTGATCCACAAAAATTAATCCCTTCTTTTATCAACAACATTCATCATTTTTTTATTTAAAAAAAGAGGGATTGTGTTATCAAATTCGATTACTTATTACTTGAATAAATGCCACCAAATTGCAATTTATGATGGAATGGAGCTTTCAAGGAAGTAGGCAAAAGCTAACATAACTTTCCGTTTAATGCATTTTCACAAACAAATAACTGTCATAATACATGCTATAATTTTCTCTGGTTAAATATCACTTCAAAAACTCAAATGCTTAATACAACAGTGAATGCTAGTTTCTAGTGTCAAAAAACACCGGCAATGGCAAATCTTCCATTCTTAAAGCTTCAAAGCAGTGCTTGCCATGGCCAAAGCACCCTCGTAACTTTGATTTCCACCAATAAAGCCACTCATATGGACGAAGACACAGCCAGGGATTCCTGCCTGTTTTGAGAGCTCATCATCCCTCAAACCTCGCCACTGAGCAGGGAGAGCCTTGCGGCTCTCGAATCTATCAGGAGATACTGCCACTGCCTGCACCCGCCAATGTTTGCTCCTGTCATCCTGCACATTACATTATGATAATTAAATAAGAAAACTCATCTCAACTAAACTTTGCAGCCAACACCTAATTTGCAACATTTACCAGATGAAAGGGGTAAAGAAAAGAATACAGATAGCTCCCAAGATTATATTACCACTTCTTTAAACAAAGAAGTACTCAACCAGATAATTGATCATTTCACTTCAAAGTAGAAAACAAACTCCTGTCTTTGCTCTATGAAGAAAAAGATGAAGTGAAAAAGATCTGCGCTAATACAATCTCTATGACCAGCATCTTTTTTGGTAGGTGGTAGGAGCATCAGAAGATAGATATAAATACAATACCTGATAAAGAACATATTTGATAAGAGGCTCAATTTTCATCTCCTGCTCAAGCTCAAATAAGTGAAGCTTCCACTGCACAATACAAAATCAAATCACAATCCCCACTAACCAGAATATTATACCAACTGTAGGCAGTAATATGAAATTGTAAACATTAAATCCCTAATACTTCTATTCAGGAAAAACGAAACCCAATTTATGGCAGAAGGATAATCTTGCAAAGAGCAGAAGTATCCAATGACAGTATCACCAGGCTATTACTACTTTATGTTTACTGCAAGTTGCAACTAAATGCATCTTTCATTTCCTCCAATAAGTCTCTTTTCAGGAATTTCTTGAGCGAAACCCCCTGTGACTCTGTTTTAAGCAATACAGACTTTTTTTTCATCCAACTTATCCAGACTGAAAAATATAGACAAGACACTTTCTGTCCCAGCTCAAATCCTGAATACTATTAAATATTGTTCCAAGACAGGTGCCAAAATTTTATGTCATGAGTTATCGCTAATGGAACATAATTTGAAGTTCCTAGCCCCTTCTGAGTTTTCTCATGTGGTAATGAGATCCAAACGGAGTGCGCACAGTAGGTTATTGTACAAATTTCAGTTTGGCAGTTGAGTTTCCACTTTGCACTCTGGCTGACATTTATGCCATCCAAGCCATTTGATGCTAGCAGCTATAACTTTAAATATACAGACAAAAGATCTGATTCCAGGAAGAAGAAAAAGCGACTTGCTGCTACCTAGATTTGAAAACAAATTACACAAATGTATTTAAGAAACGGGGACAGAATAACAGAAACATGAAAAATATTGATGGAATGCAACAAGTAATAGCATTGGATGTAGATGTAAAGCATCTTAAAACTCATGTTGGGACCACAGAGGAACAAATTTATGCATAACATGAGGTGGGAATCATTGCGTACTTACAGGGCAAAAATTTGTCAAAACCATTATTTCGCCACTAGGATCAATATCATATCTTGCTGCTAGACACTCCATTACAGTTGACCGCGCTGGTAACCAAGACCTTGCATGATATCGAACACTCTGAAAACAGAAAAAAGTCATTAAGATATATAATATGATGAACTCCTTACATACTTATGTATTCACTGCAATCTACATTTCTTGCTCGGATTTGGAATAAAAGGAGATAATAAGAAACTAACGAAATGCCTTTTAGAGGAACATATCAAAAACAATTACTTAACTCAATAAATAGAATAGCAAACACACACATTTCTGTTAATTCAAAAGAACCTCACATCTAAAAACTCACTGCCAGCGAGAGCCATTGCTTGTTGAAAGGCCTCATTTTCCTTCTCAGATGACTGATCAGGATCGATCCAATCCAAATTTAGTCTTCCCACCCTAGAAGACAAATGTGTATTATTCACATATCTTGGGGGTTGGTCTGTATCATACTGATTGATTCCATTGTCAACTGCATCGATTGCCTGACAAAAGTAAAAAAAGATGTTATCAACAAAAAATCATTAAACAGAAGAAAACAAGTTAGATACACAAGTACCTACACATTAAGACAAAACTGTGCGAATATAGTCACGGGCAGCAATATTTTTTTTGGTAAGTAGTCACAGGCAGCAATATTGGCAAGAGTATAAGACGTTAGATTGTTTATTATTTTTGATAAATATTAGATGTTAATTATTTTTGATAAATATTAGATGTTAATCATTTAAAGCAACTCATTGAAACATCTCAGGTAATATCCCTATATATGCATAGCCACACCAACTACATATCTAACTGTATAAGTGTTGAAAGACGATCGATAAAGATAACCAAATACAGTAGCGAAACAAAATCAAAACAATCACACACAAAAGAAAGACACAAGATTTACGTGGTTCGGCTTGTTAGGCCTACATCCGCGAGAGTAGAGAAGAATTCACTATCAAAAGATGAAGAGTACAAAGTCGTCTAAGATGGTTTTCCCAAACCCTAACAACGCTTTTATATAATAAGCTACAAAACTGGTCAAAAAAATTCTCCTTGGGGGCAAAGACATCGAACCCCCAAAAGAGACCCAGCCCGTAGCAATTGAACCAAATCTCAATTTTCTTTCACTTCAACTTTGAGAATACATGCTGACTATGGTTTTGAAACCTAAATAGAAAACTCAGGGTTGCACCCTTCCCAAGTTTATTCAAATTATAAAAATGTGCATATACGTCGTAATGGACTTTCACATTGCCTAATCACACTGGAAATGAGCCTAAATAATGTATATAAAGCCGTAATCTAACTTCAAGAGAACAGGCATATGTATACAGACACAGAACCAAGCACTATGTTTACAAAAATATAGTGTACATGTTTCAATGGGTTTCGTTTCTAAGATATTTCTCCTATATCCACCTTTTTTTGGGCGTGTATTGATAAGTTTCTATCCACTTTTACTACGTCATTCTTCCCAATTATCTTTTGCAATGCCACCGAGATCTAAAAGTTAGGTGTCATTATCATTAATCATTCATCTTTTGAATTTATTTACCCATCATGTCAAATATTTTTTTTTTTTTGGTTAAGTAGACATATCCATGATTCTTGAGCATCACTACACCCTAACTCTTGGATCCTAGGTCTCACTCTAGGACTCTAGTCCGGTTCACTCATCCATAACAGGGTGAGCTTTCACTAGGAGCATAAAGCTCACCTTTTTATAAAAGTTATCACAACTTCAATAACTTAACAAAGAAAAAGGAAATCACATGACATAATTACAATCACGTATGAAACTTTGCATTCAATCTAAACAAGTCCACTGATTAAATGCTAAAAGACTCAGTATTGAAAGAATTTTTTTTTGCAAAACCTCAATCAGCAATGAGTGAAACAACAGGTTGAACACTGACAATGACATTGGGCATAAAGGAATGAATATTCTCAAGATATATATAATTTAGTACCCCCACTAAGCATTTGAAAATGCCAGTGATCTATTGTTATCCTAAAATGTTACTTAAATAAAAAATATAATACTAATCATCTAAAAAACAAAAACAATTATACAGAATTCAGCACCTCCATGAAGCTTTTGTAAACAGCCAAAAATAGCCTATGTGCATCGGGGTGTTCTTCATCAACATTAAGTTCCTTTGCTATTATCTCCTTTCCAAAATGCTGAAGACAGGAGAAATTACATGTGTATTAGTAGATCAATTTACCAGCAAGAAATGTAAAATACTGCATGCAAGTTGAAGGAGAAACTCTAAATGCTTAGTTCCCTTAGGTTGAACAAATGGATACCTTATAAACAAGGCCAGCACTGCTGAGCTTGGTAGTGAAGCCATGTCCAAACACCTCCACAAACCCTTTCTGGTGATGATCATAGCGGTCACAACTTGGATCATACACGCCACCAACATCAAGGACAGCATCAAGACCCTCCAACACCTGCAACCTCATGTCAATTCATACAGAATACAATGAAATTCAAACTCAGCTCTGTCTAGTAAACATGTTCAATTCCACATCATCATGATCAAATACCAGATTAGAGCGTGCAATGTTGCATTTCAAAGTTCATAACTTCTTTCCTGTAATTTCTCATCACGCCAACTTACACTCTCATTGATCTCTCAAAGTATATGAAAGTGTAATAAAAAAACGTAATAACACAGAAGGAAAAATCTGACTCCAACCAAATATGAAAGCCCCAGCTTTCTTCTTCATTCCAACAATTTCTCAGCATCCAAACAGAGCATTTTCAGTTGCTAACCAAGATATACTCCATTCACTCGCTTAAAATCACATCACAATAGATTATTGAAAAAGAAACAAACATAAAACCACAAAACACTCAATTTAGGCCCAACTTACTCCTAGTGTTGCAATTTCCATGTACTTCTATCTTGCTAAAGTTTCTCAAAAAAACAAACAGGGTATTTCTTCTTGCTAACAAGGTTTAGTTGCTTTGACAATAAAATCCTACAATTTCTGGGCAACCAAACAGAAGACCCACCTGGGGGTCACGTGTACGGACAATCTCGGCGTCGGAGTACTTGTTGGTGAGGCGGATCATGAAGCAGCCAAGAGCCTCGTCGCAGTGAAAGCTTCCGTTGTGGGTGCCCACGCGCTTCACAGGCGCATAGTCGGGGGAGCCAGTGGAGAAAGATGGAGGAGAATAAACCCTAGCCACATTGGCAGTGGTGGCCATTGCTACGAAAGGGCTAGAGGAGTGGTTTCTTTGGAGGTTGAATAGCTTTTGGTTAAACCTTCTTGTTAGTGCAAACATGCCTCCGTTAATTTTGTAAGTCCCCAAAAACTGTATTGTCTTATTACTATAGTACGCTGTACACCCAAAATGACAAGTTCTCTACTATTTTGTATTTTTTAATTTTTTTAATTTTAACTCCAATAGATTGTCATGTTTTTCTTTCCCATTTCTTGCACTGCCAAACATTTGATAAAACACTGTTTTTTGGAATAAAAAAATGAAACTAAAACTTGATGCTATATAAAAATAATGACAAAGTGATTATATTAAAAAATTTCTAAAATTTTAATTTAGCTTCACTGTCGGAAAAATAATCATATTTTATTCATGTCAAATTTTTTTTTGTTAGAGCAGTGCTTCACAAGTAAAAAAATTCACAACATAAACCGATAATATTATTATAAAATCAACATGTAAATTCACAGTATTAACATATTATCTGCAATCAATAAATTAGATACAATGGTGAGAATAAAAACATAAGCTTTATGATCATAAGGTCTCCATTTTGTTTTTTGACAGACCAAAATGCTTTTTTTATTATATATAAACAAATCAAGATTTTATTGAACTTTCATTTATGTCTTTGAATCATAACTCACAGTTATTATAATTCACACAATAACAACATAAACAAGTTTGAATAATATACTTAGCAATGGTTCATTGTTAATCAGCTTGAAAGCAGAGCTTTCGAGTTCAGTTGTTTTACTAATTTGAGCTTTGTTAGTTATGATTACCATTTTAAAAAAAGTTAGTTTTAATCTTCACTTAAAACATTCTCTGAATCATGATTGTATTGCTTGCAATGAGAATTAGAGATTTAAGATACTTTCGATTTCTGGGAAATTTAAATTTTGCTGTTTATTGCTTGTTTGTAAAAACCAAAAAGAGTTTTATATAAAAAAATAAAAAAAGGGGGTTAAAAAGACTGGATTTTGTTATTTCAGTTGCAACTTTTGACACATGGGTTTCTCATTATTGCCATAAAGAATGAATGTGCTTATTGGTATGATTCTCTTCCTTGAAAGCTTTTTTCTCACATGCTTTTAATGGTGCAATTTATGTCTCCCAGAAATTTTAATCTTTCTATTTGTTGCTGTTGGTTTGGATTTCTGCTTTAAGATGAGGTTTTTTTCTTTCCGAAGGAAGGATCAGATTTCAAAGACTAATACAAGGTGAAGAGCCTCGAAGTGAATTTTAAATTTTCTCTTATGTTAGGTTATAATTTGTAATATATAGATTCATTGACTTCAACTGGTGGAAAACAAGGTAATCTGCCCAGATCCGGAGTGTCAGCGTAGGGTTCAAATCTTCATCCTTTGTAGCAGTTGCACGCCATGACTAGCAAATATAGCTGATCACTATTTAAGTGGCCAACAGAGCCAAGCATGAGACCGGTGGCCTTTATTGTTGATTCTGGGAACCACTTAAGTTGCTGCAATTTGAAGGACAAACTATAATCAAGCAAATACCATTTTAAGGATGACTTCTAATTTCAGAATTTCAAACTGCCAGATAGAAGCATTGAAAGTTTAGAATGTCCAATAAGTGAACATAGCTAGCCGTAGTTGGAAGCAGAGCAAAGAATGCAGCGAGGAGCAGTTTTGAATCGGTCTTTTCTTCTAAATGTGTATGCATATGTGAAATTCACATGTTCAACAATTTTCTTTTTCTTTCAGCAGATAGAGTTTTTTTTCTTTTTCATCATCTGAAAAATTCATTGCCCCTAGTTTTCTTTCTTTGGCTGCAATGTAGTGTAATTCAAGATTAATAAAACTGTTGTGTGGTAATGATGATTGATATTTGTGATTTCACTTTTACTCAAAAGTCTCATACCCTGCAATTTACCAGAGTATAGAAATTATAATTCAAAGGTATGGTTGGCTAATATGCTCTCCTGGATTGTTGAGGAACAAACAACACACATTCAACTCTAACATGTCATCAGACTAAGAAAAAGGCAATAACTCTTGCCCTTGTTTACCACCATAACAGGTCTCTCTTCTTCTTGATTGTTCGTTACGAAAGTCTCAACAGTTTTAAGCTGACAATAAATTAATTATATGATAAACTATGTTACTTCCCCTAGAAGTTCAAGTCCCTTTAAGATCGGAATTCAATAAATTAATTGCCAAAAAACAAATGAATATTAGAAAATATAAAAATCTCATATATATCAACAAGAAGGAAGCTAGAAACACCAGGAGGCAGAATGTACTGTACAGTACCAGGAGCGTGGCTATGGCTTCGGTTAACAATACAACCAGCATACAAAAGAATATATCTTCTGTTGCCTTCATGTCTTTCTTCCAGCAATGCAAAAAAGTTTAGATCAATGAAGTAGACATATGTACTATTCTTTGTGACAAGAAACCATAAATTAGAGTCAAGAAAAATTCTTGCTTTTGTTCATGTCGACGAAGCCTATTGAGAAGAAGAACGATTGCAATCTTTTTCTTTTCCTTTCTATGGATCAAAATTGGAAATCTTTGGTGGTAGATTCTTTTTCCTAAATTAAGAACCAAAATTAGGAAACTATGACAGGAGATTCTTTTTCCTAAAAGGTTTTCCTTATATCACAAGTAATTCCGTAAGACAGGTGACTTGGATTAGTATCACTGCATTAGAAAAAGGAAAGCAAACTAGGGTTCCGTCTTTTTAATTGTACTGGCTCAAGGATCTCTATCTCTATAAAGCTCTCTCCTTTTCCTTCTTTTGCCTTCAAGCCGTACTTGTCACCATGGCCGAGGTAGCTTCTTCTGCTAAACAAGAAAGAAGGAAATTCAAATCAATTCATGATCTGCCTGATTTTCTGCTAATTGAAATTCTTCATCGTTTGCCTTGTAAATCTGCTCATCAATGCAAGTGTGTCTCCAAGCATTGGTACTCCTCAATCTCCAGTCCTTATTTTATTAGCAGATTCTTGAGCCGCAAACAGATTGAGAATGGTGATATTTGCTTGCGTTTTGCTGTCTTCTTATATTACTATGCCCCTCCCTTAAGAAAAGAGCTCGCTATCCTTTCTAAAGATTCTGTTTTCGAGTCTCGCGGATTCACCCTAAGTTTCCTTCCCTGTTTTAAAGCCCCAGAAAATATCCCAATTACTGTCATAGGTTCCTACAACGACTTACTGTTGTGTTGCAGCACAGACCTTACTAACCAGAGGGTTTACTACATCTGTAATCCACTCACCCTGCAATGGATTGAACTTCCTCCTGCTCCTCATTGCCACAAATATGTACTAGTGGGATTCATCTATGACCCCTTCTGTACAAAAGATGTTAATGGTGAAATCAAGATCAACGTCAATAAGCGTAGGTTCAAATTGGTGCGCATACCTCATGATGGTTGTGGTACTTTTACTTCATTCAATGTGGAGACATTCTCTTCAGAGACAAGTAAATGGAGTGAATCGACTGTGTCATGCAGCCCACAAGGATTTTCTATTAAGATGGGTTATATAAATATTTATGGCACTGTCTATAATGGAAGGCTACACTGGTGGAATCATGATAAGGGCATTTTGGCTTATGATCCACATATTGAAAATTCTAATCAGAGATGTCGTTTCATTGATCAGCCGACTGATTTGATTCCTGGTGGCCAAGTTCAATTATTTGGAGTAAGCAAAGGGTGTCTTCGGATATGCCAAGTTTTCATCCACTATATAGGGCTTTGGGAATTGGAGGACTACAATGTAGGCAAATGGAAGTTGGTGCACAAAGTTTATCTCCATGAAATGAAATCTGAAGATAGTTGGTTACAGACATATGTAAAAAGCCGCCGTCCTAATTTCCTAGTTCTACGTCTCCACACAAATGATGGGGACACAGTTTATTTGTCTCTTCCTGGTCGTATTGCCTTGTGCAACATGAAAGGGAAAACTTTGAAGTTAGTTTGGAAAGGTCCAGATGCGAAGGACATAACTCAATATGAAGGCAAGGCCTTCTCTATTGTGCTCCCATGGTGGCCAACCCCAGTTCCTTCACTCCCATAAGATTCACTCCTATACTCTTTTGGTTAATTAATTATGTTTCTATGTTGTGGTCCTTTATGTTAATTTTATGTTTCTTAGTTGTTGTTTCAAACTTAATTCCTTCTATGAACATTTTAATTTATGTGCGACATATATTATATGATAAATTATTAGAAGTACGATAGGACACAACTCGTGATCCTTTAGGTTTATTGGAAGAATTGTATTTAGCACAATAATGATATGACAACATTAGGCTAACTGACTGTGTATTAAATAAAAACTCTCTAAAGAATCATATATACTATATCATAATTGATAATACTGAAATCGGATGATGTTATTATCGCCGATCAATATAAATTCAAATTTGAGTTAATTGCTAAATGGATTAGCTAATTTGGATTACTAATGCCCACTAGTAATTCTCATAAACTTGATTTGTAATGTAAAATAACTAAAAAAATTTCTTAATACTACACGCACATGTTCACTTGTAATTCTCTAAGAATTGCCACTTTAGTTTCCCAAATTACTAATTGACATTAGTAACTCTACATGTGTAAGTAGCATACAATAAATTCTCGATGAATTGGATACTATTGTATTGTAATTTTTTACTCTTTATTTTGAAAAATTCATTTATAAATTCTATTAATTTTAATAAAACTTTACTACAAATTAACTTAATTACATAATTCGTTTTTAATTGGGATTTTGCTAATTGTACTACATTAACCCTTCAGTTCCTCGATTTGGTCTTGAACTCCTTATGCATATATAAATATACGTTCTTTTTAAATCTAAGACTTATGAACTCATACATTAACCAAGATTCTATCATATTACAGAAGCCTATTTGAAGTTTCGAAAATTACAATGACCAAGATTTTATCATATCTTAATGAAATTATACAAAGTCCAAACTTACAAAAAAAAATTACTGTAACATAACCGCAAACCTCAAGTAAATTAATGTAAATTTGAAACCTCAAATAATTAATAGTTACTAACTCCAAACTTCATACAGACTTTTCTAATTTACCTTAAAGTAATAGTTAAATCTTTATTCAAAATCAAATTTTATACCAATTATAGTCGGGTTAAAACTTCGGAGTTGTAAAGCATAATATATTCCACCCAAAAGCTCCCCTAAATTCATACACTCTTTACACTAGATTTTCCTTGATCATCCTTCAAAAAAAATATATACCTTGACAAAAGCATTCATCTTCTTTTCCTTGAGCTAAAAAAATAGAGCCCATATGACCAGCCATCTCTGGTAGAATGTAAATGCAAAGCCCATACCGAGAGAAAAAAACAGATGTAGACCCTAGCTAGGCTCAAAATCTCATATCAAACGGCCATATATTGCTCTCATTTGCTGTCAGTGAAATCCGCATCAATGACATCACCATCAGGTCCCTTGTTTGAAGAATCTGAGGACCCAGCCTCACCTCCAGGTGCAGGCCCAGCACCGGGTGCCCCAGTTTGGTTGTAAAGGGATTGGCCGAGCTGCATGACTTCTTGATTAAGGGCAGCCATGGCATCTTTAATTGATTGAGTTGATTCACTTGCAATTGTATCCTTGAGCTCTTTAAGTTTGGCCTCAACCTTCTCTTTGACTGGGCCTGGAACCTTGTCTCCAAGCTCATTCAGCTGCTTCTCTGTTTGGTAAACAACGGAATCGGCCTGGTTCTTTGTGTCTATAGCATCTCTCCTTTCCTTGTCCTCCTTTGCAAACTTCTCAGCTTCCTTCACCATTCTCTCCACCTGCAGATTTCATTCAGACATTGTTCATCACCCCTGCTCTACCCATGAGTATATCTGATTAACAATAAGTACTAGCTAAACCAGCGACCAAGATTACCATGAAGTTCCTTTTTTTTTAATCCCATATTATTACCATGAAGTTTAAATAACAAAATGTTTCTTAAATTCAAACTGTTAGTACTAGTAAGGGCTCAATAAAAATCCATTATGCATGGCTAAAATGCATCCTAAGCATAGTTACCAAGAACTCGATACACCTTAGTTCGCGATATAGGTAAGGGAACGTAATACGTTACCCATCCCGTACGCGGTACGTTGGGGTAGACTTGAATAATTTATATTATGTATAAAATAAAGATATATATATATATATTTATGAGTACAATATAAATAGAACTATAGACATAATAATAGTTTAGAAGATGTTTGAGTTTTGACAAAATAGTAAAATTATCAAACATAATATTAAAAAACATAATTTAAAAATAAAGTTTGAGCATTTTCTTAAATTCTTTCTAGTGTCTAAACTTCTTTTTTTTTTTAAATTAGCTAGAAGTACTAGTAAAAATTTGGATCGCCAATTTTAGGGATCCGGTGCACAAATGCACCACGAAATGGAACGTAAGATCCAGATCGCGGTTCGAAAGGGGTATAGGTATTGATCCTAAGTTATCCAACATTCATCAACATATATACCTCATCAGTGGGCAATGTGCTAGCACCAGTAATGATAATGTCCTGCTTCTTCCCTGTGCCTTTGTCAACAGCAGTGACAGAGAGAATGCCATTGGCATCGATGTCAAATTTTACTTCGATTTGTGGAACCCCACGTGGTGCAGGGGGGATACCATCAAGACGGAAGCTGCCAAGAGATTTGTTGTCCCTAACAAACTCTCTCTCACCTTGAAGAACATTAATCTCAACACTTGTCTGTCCATCAGCAGCTGTAGAGAACACCTCTGACTTTGTAGTGGGCAGTGTAGTGTTCCTTGGGATGATTTTCGTCAAAACACCACCAAGAGTTTCCAGACCAATTGACAACGGTGTCACATCCAAGAGCACAATGTCACTAACATCTCCAGATAAAACACCAGCCTGGAATCAAAAGGGAAAAGGAATGAACATTCACTTCCATCATAACTTGATCACTTAAAAAAAATGACTACAATGGAGCTAAGGACATAACATATGTTAATTTGGGACAGAAAAGTAGAGTAGAACCCACCTGAACTGCAGCCCCCAAGGCAACAACTTCATCAGGGTTGACTGTCACATTAGGTTCCTTTCCAGTCAACTTTCTTACAAGCTCCTGAACAGCTGGTATACGTGTTGATCCACCAACAAGGATCACCTCATCAATATCTTTGAAGGAAAGTTTTGCATCCCTCAAGGAATTTTCAACTGGTTTCTTGCACCTATAAAATATACAGCAGCAGACATGAGAAACTAAACTTAAGACCAGAGACCTCTGCAGTCAAGTAAAAAGCCACAAATGACCTAACAAACAATACAAATTAGAGTATGCACGTCATTAAGTTAACAAAGAACTGTACTGAAACAATATTAAGTTACCTGTCAAGCAAGTCTGAACACAATCCCTCAAACTTGACCCTTGTAAGGGTAGTATCAATGTGTTTAGGCCCATCTGCAGTGGCAGTAATAAAAGGCAAACTGAACAAAAGGAAAACCTATATCAGTATGACTCCACATCATATGGCACCGCATAATACATCCACAAGAATGTACCTGATGTTTGTCTGAGTCAAAGATGAAAGTTCTATTTTAGCTTTCTCAGCTGCTTCTGTAAGCCGCTGAAGAGCTTGTTTGTCCTTCAAAAGATCTATGCCTTCATCTCTCTTAAAATTTGCAGCAAGCCAATCAACAATTCTCTGCATCAAGAAAATTAAGCACTACTCAGAAGTTAACCCACATAATAGGAAGCAATAAAAAGCAAAAGGTTCCCATTTTAGTGGGAACAACAAAAAGAGGTTCTTACCTTATCAAAGTCATCACCACCCAGATGTGTATCTCCAGAAGTAGAGAGCACTTCAAAGACTCCATCACCAACCTCAAGCACTGCATTGAGAAATAATGAAAATAAGAAAGTTGCTCAAAAATTCCAAATCTTTGAATAATCAAAAAGAGTAACATAAATTAGGGTGGGGCTATTGCCACAGCCTCAGTAAGTAAGTTCTATTAAGTAGATCAAATTATCATTTTCTTAATAAGTAGACCAAATCACCCTTATTAATTGCTATATTACATGTGAAAGAAAAGAAAAGAAGCAGAAAAAAAAACTTGTAAGCATTTTTTTATTAAAAAAAAAAAACTTGTAAACATGTCGGTCATCATCGATGAATCACCATTGTCGCTTTAAACCACCATTAGATACACTTTTATAGCCTAACCAAAGCCAACATCATGGCAAAATGAAACAACTAATCCAGCAAAGTATTTCATCATAAAAAAGAAAAGGGATTAACATTGGGCTTAGGAGTTGAGGAGGAAAAGATAGGTTTTTAACAAAATCCATGAATCCATTGCTTGGAAACTTTGGATGACGTTATGTAGAGCTTCTGTTGTTGGGTCTTGAAATAGAGATGTTAAAGGGGAGAAGAGACGAGAGAATATGAAAGGGTGTTGACAAGGTGCTTGAAGAAACTTTCCAGTGGGTCTTATAACAATTGAGACCTTCAATCTGAGTTTTATCAGTTAGTTAGAACCACCTTTATAGCCACAGACAGCAATTTCTTCTTCAAATCATTCATAGATTAGCAACAAAAAGAAAAACATGTTTGAGAAGGATTCCCAATTACTAAATTAATCAGATTTCAAAATAGGTAGTAAGCTCTAAAAGAAAATTTTTGAAATCAGCAAAAGGAAACTCTAAACGAAAAATGGATGAGCAAAAAGGAAAATTCTCCAAAATGTATAAAAGGATGCTGTGACTGTAACAGAAAACTTCAAGAACTATTATCTTGTCCATTTTGGATACTTAGAGAAAACACACATTATGAGGGTAATTTGGTGTCTTGCTTTATGAGCCTGTGGCAATAGCCCCAACCCATAGATTATTCTAAAAAAGAACTGACAAAGGAACCAGGATATTTTTAGTCCATATTTCTGAGTCGACACAAACCATTCACAATGAAACCTTACAAAAGCAATAAAACCACCTATACAGGTAATGTCAAAGTAATGATACCTGAAACATCAAAAGTACCACCACCAAGATCGAAAACTAAGATTGTCTCATTGTTTTTCCGGTCAAACCCGTATGCCAAAGAAGCAGCAGTAGGTTCATTGATGATTCGAAGGACTTCTAAACCAGCAATACGACCAGCATCCTTTGTTGCTGTCCTCTGTGAATCATTGAAGTATGCAGGCACCGTGACAACAGCTTTAGTCACTTTATCATTCAAAAACTTTGAAGCATCATCGGCAAGCTTCCTCAACACCTATACCAAAAACAAGTAGAAATGAACTGTCATCAGCAACAAAAATATAAAATAAAAGGTTTTATCACCCAATGATCATTTTGTTGAAGCAATAAGAAGAAAAGACAAGAATGATTGCTGCATATCTATCAGTAAAGAAAACATAGATATTTGTTTAACTTTTACCACTAATTAACATTTATCCACTTCCCTGCAAAATACAGCATGTCCACACATGCGTGCACACACAAAAGTAGCCACATAAAAAGGGTAAATATTACAAGAACACATGACAATTCCAAGGGAAAATATTACAAGGCAGAGTTATTATCAATTCCAATCTACAGACACGATAACATCAATAAACATCATATTCCTTGATTTCACTTATTATCCTTCTTTCCTTTTATTATCAACGAAGGACCCGACCAAGCCAACAGAAAAACTACTTAACTAGATCAACATCAATTTTCCATTTTCCAGAACCCAAAATGGAACACTTCATGTTTCATTCCTTCAAATCAACTTTCTCCTCAACCAAAAACTAGACTCAACAACTATAAATACACGAGGCCCAATACTTGTTTCCTTTGACACAAACTCCTAGGTATCAAACCCAAACTTCAATTTTCTTTTTTTTATAATTTTGAATTTAGATAGAAAAAGATAACTTAAAAATAGAGAAAAGGCGCTAATAATACCTGAGCCGAAATCTCCTCAGGAGCAAACTGCTTGCCAATTGCAGGGCAGTCAAGCTTGACATTTCCGTTCTCATCTCTGATAACCCTGTACGACACCTGCTTGGACTCCTCATCAACCTCAGACATCTTCCTGCCGATAAATCTCTTGACCGAGAAGAAGGTGTTCTCCGGGTTCACCACGGCCTGGCGCTTGGCAATCTGACCCACCAACCGGTCCGCGTTCTTTGTGTAGGCCACCACAGACGGCGTCGTTCTCTGCCCCTCCGCGTTCGTCACTATCGTAGGCTTCCCTCCCTCCATGGCCGCTACCGCCGAGTTGGTGGTCCCCAAATCGATACCCACAACTTTCTCATTCACAACCTTCACTGGACCAACCGCGTATCTCGATGTATTACTGTTGTTTCTTCCAATTTTCAAGAAAGCCGAGTTTGGTAGACCAAACAACGCCGTTTTACTTCCGAAGAAGACACTTCCCGGAGGGAAGTTGTTCTTCTTCCTGAAATTCTTGCTCGAACCGATTCCTCCAAGGACGTGTATTTGCGCTGTTGAAGAAGCCATTCGCAAAAAGAGCTATCAACAGAGAAAGAAAGAGAGATAAACCCTACTTGTTTCGTGAAGTCAACTTTTATAGTAAGTGGAAAATTTCATTTTTCCAAGTTTTGAGACAGAAGCGGAGAGATAGAGAGAGCACCCGATACTTCTAGAGAGGGGGAGAGTTTTCCCCGTGTACAGCGCTGTCAGTAGTTTACATCGTGCCTAGGATGAAAATGACAAATCTGCCCTTACTTTAAATTTACATTTTTACCCCTTTTACTTATTTTTCCACCTAATTCAAAATTCTCCTTTTACGTGTTACTCTAACATGATTAATATTTTTCTCATAAGAAAATTTCAATGAGTTACGCCCATCTTAGTATGGATTAAAATAATAAATAATTTTTTAAATAAATGTTTATTGTATGCATAACTCACATGATAAAAATATGTTTTAATAAAAAGAAAAAAAATCGGGTTCTACATTTAATTACATGATAATTGATTGTTTGTATAAAAAGTAATTTTTTAAATCATTTATAAAATAATTTCTTATATAAAAAATCTTAATTCAATGAAGAAAAGAAAATACTTAACCTAAAAGCAATTATTATACAAAGATATTTTTATCTAACTAATATTTTACACCACATTTGTATATTTATATAGAGCATACATGAATCTAAATGAAAATTGATAAGATTTGTTGCCTTGATTTATATTGGCAATCCATTTCAATTTTTAAAAATGAATTGTTTGTCAATGCAATATAGTTTTCATGTTAAATAAACATGTTTTTCTTGGCAATAATTATCTCTCAAGAAAACAACACAAAATTAAATGAAAAACATGTTTTTCTTCTTCTTCTTCTTTTACCTTTTTTAATTTAAATATCTATTGAAATATTACTTAATTATATTCAAAGTAGTTTAACTTTTAAAAAGTTTACACATATCAACATTTTAATCTAAATAACTATTCTCTTAAAGATAAATTATTAACGTTCTAATAAAAAATATTTTCTTAATTTAAAAAAAATGACAAACACTTTTAATTTATATATAAAACAAACAAAATACTCAAATCTAACCTAATCCATATATATAAGATATGTGTGTTCTATTTTTGAAACCTAATGCAAATGATTGAATCACTTTCAAACAAATGCATACTAATACTCAAACATCTCCAACCCTTGCGCACATTTTGAATAACATGAAGCAGGTACAGGATTAAATGCATAAACTACATTAGCTTTATACTTTGCACATTCTATTTTTTTTTTTTTTTCAAAAACCGGTGTTCTGGCCAATGTTTGCCACTACGGTCTCATTGCAATCAATAGCATTCATATTTAATTCAAGAAAGCAAAAATGACTAAATGACCCATATTCAATCTAGTCTATTCTCCATCTGTGATGCTGAGTTTCTACTGTTTCCTCCACCTCTCATCACTCCAATCTCCATTCAACTGCTCATGATGTTCCGCGGGATTTTTAGGAACCCACCCATCTCCGAATCTCATCTGTTGATTGTTGATCAGTTGAAAGTAGATTCATTTACTCTTCTCCCTCCTTAAAATCGAAAGTTAAAACAGCTGTCAGACATAGATGGAAAAATTATTCTGCATGACGAAATACCTCAGAGTGCTAATACCTCAGAACCTCCTTGATGCTTGTTCAAATGATTTTCTTTTTTTCTAGTCATTGACGAAAGATGCTTTGTAGCCTCACTAAATAATTGAAATGGCTGAAGATCTCCATTTTTAATACTTGCTTCCAACTGCAAATGGAAGAGTAGTGGAAGTCACAAAATTATAAACCTATCGACATACAAGGACTTTTGACGCATCCTCAAAAGCAGGGATTTGTAGCCAGCCCCAACCCCCTAAACCAAAACCACCTGTTCATCTTTTTCAGTCCCTTAACATTTAATCTGGTTATAATTACTTTTAACGTTAGTATTAAAGTATCACACTTTACTTACTGAATAGGAGAAAAGATCAATTACATATAGTGCCTGTAAATTGCCCCAGGTAGGTAGTAAAGACTAAAGAAGTTCAGATGAATACATACCTGAATGTGAATAATGCATAAAACAATGCTAGTGATAGGCAACCAGCTCTCCTCAGGGGAGATGGACAAATTTGACCTGTTTATGGAAGAAAAAATTATTGCTCCATAAGTTTATTACAAGTTCATATAAGGGCACCAAACAAGCACTATAAAACAATAGCCATGAATATAAAAAGTTTCGAGATTTTTTTTAACTAAGTAGGACTCATTTATGGTAAATGGAAATTTTTTAGCTTGTCCACAACTTCAGCACAAGAGGCACTAAACAAATTAACAACTATGCTAATATCAATAGTCAATCTAGAGCACTTGCATCTTTCATAAAATCAGAAACCAAAAGGAAGGAGAATGTATCAGTTATATTATGCTAAGGGTGCTGCCAATCACAGACAGCTACTCTCAAATAGGACCTTTGCAATAGTGACTGGCTGTTTCTGCACTACACATATAGTAGGAATAATTCAAAACAAAAGCTTAGGTGGAACTTGTGCTTTTAGAAAAAGGCAGGACCTGCACTTTTTGCAAGAACAACAATCCAACTATTACTTCTAACAAGATTTGTTAGCAGGGCTCACCATTTTAACAAAAAGCATGATTCCCTTGTTTGTAATGAAATGCACATGACATCATTGTGCAATGGTTTGTGAATCTCGGCAAGTGCAAATAGAGATTCCATTATGATATTGAACATGTATATGTGAAACTTGAAACGACAGACAGTTCAAAATTCCCGCAGCATTATTATCTCATATATTCAACCAAGACAACTGTACTAAGAATGAAAATGCCAGAATCAAACCATGATGTTCAAGTACTTCCTATTAGGCTCAAGACTCAAAAACCCAGTAGACTTCAAGCTAAAAGACAGACAGTTTTGAATTCTAAAGTTTGTTCATCTACAACTAGTCAAAAGTCCACATGAAATACAAAATCTTCAAAACTGGAAAAATTTGAAAATCATACCTCAGATAAGGAACCAAGTAAACAAGAGAGTACACAGCATATCGCCGTTTCCCAGTATCAAGCCACGCAAAAACCCAACTCTATCAGCAAAAGAAGGGGGAAAACCTTTAGAAACATAAACAATTAACAATTTACAGAAAACAAAGCACCGAAAAAAGCTAAATGAACATAACGAACCAGCCAATTAAAGTAAGGGATAAAACTGACGACCCCCATAACTGCAAACCTCGCATCCGTTGAGTCAATCGCTGAATCTTCGTCCTCGTCGGCACGCTTAGCGACAGGTAAAAACAGAGAACTGAGCATACAAGCGCCGATTGCCGCAGCGAAAGGCGCGTCGTCTGAAAATTCCGCTCTGCATAGTCCCCTTCTGATCTTCTTCTGTAGCCAAAAATATTTTAATACAAAAAAAAAAAAAGATCAATTGCTTGGTTGCTGGAAAATTTTTAAAAAAGAAAAATATGATGATGATGCTCGATTGCTTTTTTTATTTGGCTTCAGTTTCTCAGCAACCAAACATAACACTAGGGTTATAAAAAAACAGACTTTATTACCTTTTTAGGGTTTTTGTGGGGATAATAAAAGAGTTTGAAGCTGGATACTGAAGATGAGAAGCTAGGAGGTGGAGAGAGAAGAGGAGGCTTAAGAGAGACGAAAGTAAAAGAAGAAAGTGGACCGAGACCAAGACCTACAGAGATCATGGCTTTTCTCTAGCTTGCGCGGCGTGCTAAGCAGATCGTTGAGAAGTAGAAGAAAGAGTATGTATATGCGGGGCTCTGTAGCTAACTATAGCTAAATTCTCGAGTCTCTTACATTTCGGGAAGGGTGACAAATCATCAACAAAAACAGATATGCAGGTTGTACAGTACTACTTGGCAGATCTGGCAGGTGGGACCCAAAAAATTACCCGCTAAGTATGTTATTGGGCTGATAAGGCTGTTTTGAGCCCATAAGTGGACCCATAGGTATATTCATGTACACCGAATTACCGATGGATCAGCCTATTAACCCTTTATTTTTATTTTTTTTTAACCCACCTATCGATTCGAACCACAACCGTTTTTGATAGGCAAGTTTGAACTCTAAACATCTAAATGCATGATTTCTTAAACTCTACTCTAAACATTTAGGTATATGACTCATCATACTCTACACATCGAAAAATTAAATTATTTTATTAAATAGTCTTATAGTGATTACATTAAATATGAAAATGTTCAACTTGAAACCTCACAAGAGATCCCAAACTTTACCACTAAACTACCCCTTAATAGGTAAACATCTTTTTGTTTTGAGAAATTAAACAAATAAATTCTTTTTGTTATCAATAATTAAAAATATTTATGATATATTTTTAAATTAATTTAGTATTATTTTATTTAATTTTTAAATTATTCAAATATTTAAAATGTTTCTTGCTTTGAAATAAAGTAAACTCAACCAAACTTAAAACTAAACATTATCAAGTTTTTACTAAGCTTAAGAAATGAATTCAATTTCAAAATCTTAATATTACCCAATTACTAGATAACCAATCAATACCAGTTATATCCCATTTTTATTTCAATAATCAATAGTAAAGATAAATCACATTCCAATCAACACAAGCTTAATCAAATAATTATACACTTATTCTGTTTTTTGTCATCACATATCCCGATTTGAAGTCACTTATCATTATCAAAACAAAGAAAATATATATAAAAAAAAAATATTATGTTCTAATTTTCAAAAGTAATTTTATCAAAATAAAGAAAATATGTAAAAAGAATATTATGTTCTAATTTTCAAAGGTAATTTTAAGACTGCAAAAAATAATATAACTTCGACAGCGACGTAAATACGATGAAAACTACTCATAATTCACTCTGTATTGAAAGCCCAATGTTTCATGACGGTAATCTATCTGTTTACCTATTTTATATATAAAAAAAACGAAAAAGTATAGTAGATATGTTTACCCATTTTATGTACCAAAAAAAGAAAAATAGTATAGCAGAATGGATGTAAAACCAAAAAAATTTATAAATACAAATAGGAAATATAAGTCGATTTGACTCTATTGACAACATATACAACCTCGTATGGATCTATTGATAAACACGTCTGCGCTTCGAAGATAGAAAACGTAAATACCAGCAACCGCTTATAAATTTCATCTCTCTAATATTGACTGCTTCAAGAAAAAGTGAAGAAAAAAAGAACGGAAAACCACCAGTTTCTGCGAAGAGAAAACTCTTCTGTTTGAATTAGATAAATGTAAAGAGATCCTGATGTACCCACAAGCCACAACTTCGCTTATTTGTCATCCAGGTGGCTGAAATCTTCAAGAGAAATGCATTTGAAAGAAGTCTCAGAAAAGATGTAAGCAAGGATGCAGCCCTTTGCTTCCTTCTACTATAATCAATAGCAGAACATAGTTTTGGTCTGAGATAGACAAAGAATGTTGGAAAATACATTTTATCTGCCTGAATATACATGGTGGTTTCGACTTACAGAAACTGGACTTTTCGGCATTCAGGCATCCCTTTCCCTTCTATCACCATTTTCTTCCTGGCCAGTTATGGATTTTAACTGCTGTTGCAACTGTAGATAATAATAAAATCATCAATGCAAAGATAAAGAATTCTAAATAAGTAATCCTGAGTTCCTTGTGTAGATACTAGGACCTACCCTCCTAAAGGATTAAAAAAGAACAGTAAAGGATCCAAGATCAAGCGCTGGACCAACAGTTCACTACATGCAATGTAATCTATTGGAAACCCTAAGCCAGCACCAACTCAAGCCATCTCCATCATTGGCAATCATCATGCATGGCCCAACCACAAAATCATAAAGGAGGTAGTGCAGAAAGAACGATCACAACTAGATATAAAGCTATTGCTCTATTCAACTTACTTGCATATGTTTCAACTTTTCAGCATCCAGTTCATCAGCCAATTCATTCAGCCTAAAAAATGAATTTGAAACACCAAGAGTATTAGACAGAATTACATGCCAAAGAACCAAAAGCAAAGGAATCATTAGGATTTTTTTTAACCTGAACATTAGGATTATTTAAAACAGATAGAAGATGACCAACCTAGCCTGTAGCTCTGAGATCTTGATGAGAAGTAAACGCTCCCTCTCAGAAGCCACTGGTTCAACCTGTTGAGTAAGCAAGTGAGAGAGGGGCAAGAAGAATAGCCCAGCAATGATTGATGATGAAACATCAATCCACGGCTTTCCAAACAGAGAAGTCAGTGGTCAACTAGTCACTAAAGGGACCCTTTAAAATAGAAAGTTTAGAGAGATGATAATATTCTATTGACCCTTTAGAGATTCCCTCACTTCCCTCTATAAAATCAGAACTAAATAGCCACAAACCAAAAAAAAATTGTCCAGCAGAATAACAAAGGGAAAAAGGAGTTAGGAGACTGCATTTTCAAATGGACTGCTACGTCATGCAACTTGTAGGAGCAGAAAAATTCAAAGTAATGGTATAAAACAAAAGGAAGGTTCATATCTGATTTCAAGCTGTAGCGGATAATCCCAATAAAAAAGGAACCCCAACATGAACGATTTGCACAACCCTGACCTGTATTTGATACTCCGCTATAGTATTATCTCGGACGAAAGCAAGATGTTAATATCAAATAGAACTTGAAACTCAGCAAAGTTCAATGATCCAAGAAAATGCGGACATTGGATATTTCGCAAAAACCTAGCCAAATAGAGTGTTTACTTCTGATTTTCAAAGAAAAAATGGGTAGCCACCACACGAGGTCAAAAAAAGAAAAAGAAAAGGGCCCAGAACTTAATAGTGCGGACATTGGATATTTGGCAAAAACCTAGCCAAATAGAGTGTTTAATTCTATTTTTCAAAGAAAAAATGGGTAGCCACCACACAAGAGATCAAAAAAAAGAAAAAGAAAAGGGCCCAGAACTTAATAGCAATAGCCAAAATAACGAGACAAAATGGCCTTACACTTCCATTGCTCTCTGAACTGCGAGCAAGTGGCGGCAACTTTCCATTCTGAGAAACTGAAACAAGAAAAGAGTACATACTTGTTCAACACTGTTCCTCGTCAAAATTGCATCAGAATGATACAAGGATACATACTCGGCTTACCATCTACTGCCTCAACAGGTTGCAAGCTATTCAACAAATTCATGATAACATCCTAGCAGTAAAAGAAATTTTCCATTTAGAGCATTGATTGGTTTTAAGGCTTGTGCTGTGCACAAAATGAACCGATAGAATCACAATCTCAAAATTTTCTCTACCTGTTGAATTGAGGTCTGCTGAAAAAGATTCTGAAGGTGAGGCATGAGAAATGATGCAGGCCCAGGCACATTACCGTTGCTAAACTCCTTGGGAGGCTGACTGGTAGGCTGAAAATTATAGCGTGGAACATATTAAGGGGAAAATAAATCCTCTGGTTATCAAATTAGCACCATTAGCAACCTAATCCGAGCACTCTTGCACTTAATGGATGGATATACAATAAGTAAATGTCTGGAAATAGATCAAATCACAACCTAATCATTATCATATCATATTTAATTTTATATCTTTTTTCTTATACTCGAATTAAATTCTAATTTTATATCTATCTGATATGGTGATAAATGCCGTTTTCTCTCTGTCTTCCTCGGCCATCTTGATCTGGTAATATCAAGAGAAAACATCCGTAAAGGATAATAAAAACCATAAAATCAAAAAATATTTAATGAGATATAGATATTATTGAGAAAAGGGGTTGACAATTTTACATCGCTTCAAAATAAGACAGATGAATTCAAGCGGGAAAGACTTCTACAATAGCACCACCACTCTAGTGACAAGAAAGACATGCACCAAACCAGAGCACAGCATCATATCAAAAATCCTAGCTCATTGATGTGCCCTAGGTAGCCTGGTAACGGATCAAAGACGCTCAGAAATTCGGTGATAAGCAAGAAGAGAAGAGAAGAATTTAAAAGGGTTTTATTCGTAAGCCATTCATGTAAGAGCTACACCTGTCAATGATAATGGAAATTGGTGAAGGCAAATAGCCTCACTTCTGGCTCTATCCACATCGATGAAGAGATATTAATAAACTGACATGATAAGTTAAAAAGAACAAGAGGTGTGCACAAACCGTTTGTTTAGATTCGAATATCCAATCACCAACACTTGCAGATTTTCTCAGAGGTGATCCCTGAAATACAGATAAACAAAGCATCAATCAAGAAGTAGGTAACTAAAATAATTGATCCAAAACTATTTAAGCAAAGACTAGCAACCCACCTGTGAAGATCGACGTGGAGCTGAACTTAACGGAATATCCTAGAGGACATTATTTAGTCAGTGACAGTCACACAAAAGAAAAAACATAGCATTAGAATTTAGCTTTACCTTCACAAGATCTAAATTTTCAGATGTTACTGAGAATCGCCCTTTAATTTGCACCAAATTAGGCTTTGACTTATCATCCAACGAATCTCGAAATCCTGTTAGAGGAGAAATATATAGCAAAAAGAATATGACATGGTTTTTACTTATAAAAAAACACCAATTATGATAACAATAACAAAAAGAGGAGCAACAAAAACAAAAGCAGCCAGAAGAACAATAACAGTGATGACAATGATATGATCTTCAAAGCTTATCAATAACTTTGCTACCTCCTGAAGACTTGATGGGAGCTGATAAGCTGTTTGCCGAAGCTCGGTTTGGAAGCGTCAATGGACCACTAAAGCTTGGTACTCTCCGGACTTTCTCTGTTGTTGGTGGTTTCTCATTCTCAGACCTGAAAATTAAAAAATCACAAGCCCAACAACTTACAGTCTGGAACATATAGCAATATAGATACAGAGAGGCTATAATTGTACTTCAGATAATGAGTCACACAAAAATGAAAATAATAGTAATTGTGAACATTCACAGATGTTAACGCCATGTAATCCAAGGCAGAACTAGATCGTAAGTTCATTTTTATTGGAAAAAAATGATTAATGCATCATTACAACAGTATGTTGTTAGTGACCTAATCTGAAACTAATATATAGGGACTACTTAGCTCCAAAACCTAAAAACCATTTAATTGACCATGAATACTTCCTACTGCATGGGTACGCGAGCTCCCAGAGTAAACTGATCCACATGTGGTATGCCTCTTACATCCAACATGCAGGAGAGTAGTGACAAGCATTACTTTAGTACAATAAGACAAGTTCTAATAGATTTTAGTTCCCCCTCAAATGTTCTGAAACTCAATTTAATGACCCAAAATTACAACTTGTACCACCACACGACTATTTACACATAGAGGCTTTCAGGTAAGAAGCATTCTCACAAACAAAAGCACTACATAATAATGAAGTATGACTAACCTTTCAGAGATACGGCTCCTTTCTGATGATGAATGAGCCAGCACAACACCAGGCATGAGCGGCCCACTCTGAGTTTGTCGAGTTTTTATAGTTTTAGCCTTAGCCTGTACTACGTCCTTTTCTGAGGTTGATGCCATAGACTCTGTAAATGATCCATTTTTCTTCAAATCAATTATCCCTTGGCAACCAGATTCTAGTATCTCAATCTCTGGAATCTTTCCCTTTCTGTTCAATGAGTCGGACTCTGGTAATCGATCACCACTTATTTGTCCACTGCACTCCACCTGAGATATTCCATTGTTTAAATTCAATCTACCCAAACTAGACTGGCAATCAGTTGCAGCCTTAGCCTAGCAACCACAGACAGGGGGAGAGAGTATAAGTTAACCTGCTTTCAGGATAGAATTTTCAAAGGAAAAATGTAAATGAAATGCAATCTCAATTAGCACAAGTAAATTCATGGACTTACAGAGCACATGAAAATTAGTATGAAGTCTGAGATAGTTGATTACAAGTTACTAACCTTATAATTAACATGTGATTTCATATATTCTTCTTCTTCCCTAGTATCTGGTGTATCATCATCATCTCGTACCTACCAGAAAGGAAAAGAAATCAGGACAAATTAATTATTTGATGTAACCAAAAAGCAGTGAATGCACAATTTTAATGAATCTTGATCACATATTAGTATCAAATGTGACTTACTAGTGAAGCTTGGGCTTTCAAATCCTCGATGTCAAAGTTCCAGGCACTAACTCCTCTCTGGTATTCACTCTGGCATGGAAAGACAAGGCATTACTAGCAACACAATGGCATAGACAAAATGATTCTAGAGAACCATAAATTGAGTAACAGAAAGTGACTTTGATTGACATGTCTGACCTGTGATATGGCTTCTTGTTCCGCAGAAGGCATTTTCTTTAGAGCAAGTTGTGCAGCATCTTTAAGCTGCAATATAGTGCAAATCCATCAAACACTCCTACCAGGACAAGTGAAAGTAAGAAGCCTGTGTCATAGTAACACAATGGCATACCTGAAGAGCTTTCACACGATTCCAAAGTGGTGGCAAGTCAGCAAATAATTTCTTCACAGAAAGCTCTGGAGGTTTTGCATGCTTGAAAAATGAGTGTTTCAATAACTTCTCTGCAGTTGGCCTCTTTGTTTGATCTTTCACCAGGCACATTGCAACCATTTCTTTAAAAGACTGATCACAACTGAAAATCCTCTAATTAGAATATCAATAAATAAGAAATCTACTACATAAATTTCACTAATAGCCCCTTGATCATGTTATATTCAACACATCCAATAATGTCTGTCACTGTAAAAATCTACCCAGAAAGAACACCAGTACCTTAGAGAACTTTTTATCACGGTCGTAATCAAGGCCAGGCGGGGCATTTTGTATGGTCATCAGGAGAACCTATTCGAAGGAGAAGGAACCAGAAGTGTCAGATGTTACCAAACAGGTGTATGTCTTGTTAAATCCTGACAACTAGTATTTCATACCTTCATTGGAGGATATTTTGAAAAAGGCGCATGACCGTGGGCTAACTCTAGTGCCGTTATACCAAATGACCATATATCAGCCCTGTACAAGAAGGAACAAGCAACCAACTAAGAAGTCAATATGAAACTTTCTCCATGCAAATTCATAGTATATTCATTTACTTCACAGATCAAAGATAAAACTTGGCTTGACCATGCAAATGCAAACTCAATTGGTTTGACAAATTTATTATGAAATTGTCATGCACAAACATGCACTCATACATATAATCTAAGCACTTAGATAAAGACATCGTGTGGGACATAATGGCAGCCTTCCCACTATGGCATAATATTGTTTTTCTCAAACTGGTTTAAATTCATGGAACCAAAACTCACTTTGAATTATATCCACTTCCTGGCTGCAACACCTCTGGTGCCATCCTGCGAAATAAGAGAAAAATTGGAATCTCATGACATGGATAAGAAAATAATTTATGACAATACATGGATCAAAAGCAGGGTAAAAAATGTAAAAATGGAAGTAAATGGAAAATATAGCTTACCAGCATGGAGTCCCAACGAAAGTATTTCTTGCACGTTGTCTATCACCGGTATCAAACATGCAAGCAGAAACACCAAAGTCAGCAAGCTTTACTACTCCATTGGTATCAAGAAGTATGTTTCCAGCCTGTAAGCACAAACAAAAACAAAATAATATGAACTTAAGTTGTTTATAACGGACCTTTGAAATAAAAGGGGAAATAAACCCATCATATGAATTGATGTCAAACATTCAAGTTTAGCTGACCTTAACATCCCGATGAATATGTCCTTGTCGATGAAGGTAGTCCAAAGCTTTAAGAGTTTCTTTCAGAATAGTAGCAATAGCAGCCTCTTCAAATCCATCTTGATATGCTATCTTCATGAGGTGCAAACAGGAACCCTCTGCCATGAATGGCATGACAACCCAAAGGTTACGGTCAACAACAAATGAGCAATATGCCCTTATAGCATTTGGATGATCTATCAAACTCATAGTTTGAGCTTCCCTTCTCATGTCATCCTGAAAAAAGAACATCATCCATCAAACAAGCCACTTTAGATAACCATGATAAGGCAAACAATTATTTCCACAAATAGCAGAAAGACCACTAAGAGACAGAAAATTAGGCAGAAGTGCACATTGAGAAAACATCGTCTGAATAGTGAAAGATAAGAATTACGACTTCCTCATCAAGATTAAACTAAAGAATGTTAACACTACTTCAATAATTTCAGTGGCTGTTGATTTATTACAATCAAGAGCATGAACTTACAAAAAAAAAAAAAACTGACAAAGAAGTTCATAACTTCTTTGCTTTCATTTTTCCTCTTTTAAAGAGTAATGAGATGTACAAATTTTTCATGCATTTAATGTATATGGGGCCCACAAAAATATTGAAATTTTTGAGTCCTAGCATAAGTTCTCAATAAATGTGAACAGAGTATTCCAACTTTTGGTAATTTCAGGTTTTAGCATTTTTTTTGCTACTATATTGGTTATGAATGGCTCTACTTCCTACTCCCTGCAGCACATATACAAACTATGAAATGTTTAGATGAGCCTTGTGATCCATCACCCTCCTATTCTCACACTTTCTCCTCCCATCTTCTCTCCCAATCTCTTGGAAATTTAAAGGGCATAACTTTCTCAACAAGTGTGTTTAATGAACAAGCCATGATCTGATCAAGGAGGTCTCGATCAACTACGAAAAAGGAAATCACTTTTTTCAACCACTTATAAACATCCTTCCAACAGTTGTGGAGGAGTTCAGCAGACAAGATCTAAAAAATATCCCTTTGTACAGAAATCATGTAAGTGTGCTCATTTCAATTCTAACTAGCTTGATACTGCTAAAAAGAAAAAGAAAGACATGATCTTCCAAAAATCAGACATAGTCAAGGAAAGAGAAGAAAGCACATGATCCCCCTCCTCCTGACAAAACACCTCCTCTCGTCCAAACCAGACTTTTTAAATAATTACACTCCTCGCCAATGTTGTTGCCAAATATCCATACTGTAGTAGGATGATTTGTAGAATATCCTACTTGTTTTCAGGACACATGAAACCTAAATAAAGCCTGTGGATGAAGAAAGCAACAGGACAGGTGAATCTACAAGAGTAGGAAACATTTCAAAAAGCCTCTGACTTGCCCCCTTTCTCTTCCCTTCTACTGTTCTGATTTTTTCTTCATCGGCCACTCTTTTGTTTCCCGAAGGGGGGGTCAGCGGATAAATTTAGCCGGTCCACCTTAACACTAAACAACCCACGATTCTCTCTCTCTCTCTCTCTCTCTCTCTCTCTCTCTCTCTCTCTCTCTCTATATATATATATATATATATATATTAGGAAAACTAGAATGCTATTTTCAAAAATTGTTCTATCTAACCAAACGATTGAGCAACTCGACTGCACATCCTGCAAATATGAGAAATCCCATACCTGCCCTGCGGTCTCTTTTTATCTCAAGGAAATGAAGATATCACTGCTTATGAGTTTGTTTGATGAAGGGGCAATGAATGGACTGAAGTGACTCCCAACAGAAAGAGATGACTTCTAAATTTTTAATAAGCAGGCTTGCTTGATGCTCGAACACCTCATACTGAGGACAAGCCAACCCTAATCTATGAAAGACCAGAAGCAATAACAAGTAAGATGCAAAAAAGACATGCACTGTTACTCTTTCCAAAGGGAAGGAGCAGAAAACTAACATGTCAATTTTACATGATGATACATTCTTCAAACTTCTCATCGTATCACTACACTACTTACTCCACAAGTGCAAAATCATTAGCTAAAACCAAAAAAATTCAACAGTTACCCCACGCATTGTGATGCCCGCTTCCTTACGATAATTCAAATGATTTTAGTATAATAAACACTTGTTTAGTAAGCCCTGCGAGTGCAAAACCAATATAGAGCCTCGCAAGAAAATACGATTGCTAAATCAAATGGTTTTCAAAGTTTACCAATAACAACAATCATCCAATCGCTAAAAAATCTGCTTCCATAAGAACTCAGCAGTTCAATAGATACGAAAATCCCAAAGTTTTATGTTCTCAACTCTTAACTCCACCAAATAAAATAAAAAACAATCACAAACTCAAATCCTAACCAATATTAACAAGGTTCAAAAATCAAACAACTACAGTCATTTTTTCAATAAACAGCGAAAGAAAATAAGAGTCAATATTCTAACAACGAACCAGATTGCTATTGCAGCGATCGAGATCCAAGCACTTAACAGCCACGACTTCGTTGAAAGGAAGATAGATCGCTCTATAAACAGTGGCGCTCGCGCCATATCCAACCTCTTCCAGAAGCCGATAGTCGTTATGGTTTGCAGAGTAAGTCTTCTGTTTACCTCCCATCTTCCCCATACCTCCCTCAAAACCGCCCTGAATACCACCTAACCCTCACCGGTAAGCCGCTTTTCTCAGCTACCTCAAAAAACACTAAAAACTATGTAGTAGTCAAACTTCCTCTAAGTAAAGATTGTGATCGGTTGACCGCCACGAGAAGCGCGATATAAAGAGAGAAGACTGGGTTGGGGATGGGAGAGACTAGAAGTAGACCCGGTCGGGTCCAAAACATATAGACCCGTCTAGCCAAAAAAAATGAGAGAAGTAGAGAGAGGTGGGCTGCTGACGTGTCCGACTGTTGCTAGGTGATTGGGATGATGACACGTGGATTGGGAAATTGCTATTTTTTTATCATTGGTTTGTAAATTGCTAATTTGTGCAGGACATTTTGGTTATATTTATGGAATATTATTTTACATTTTAGGAAAAACATATTTTTTTAGCAATGTTTGAGTTGGCAAATTTTTGTTGCCAAATTTGGACAGTTCGTTAATCACGGGTTGGGTTTATTCAAATTAAATGAATTATTTTATAGAAAATTTTAATACTAATATTTTAAAGGATTGTACGGAAAATTTTCAATTCTTTCTTATTTTTTGAAAATTTTAAATTCTTAAAAAGAGCATTTGCTTGTTATGGATATAATTTTTTTTTAGGTATTCTCGATTTTATTTTATAATTGTTATGGGTTCTTAATATATATATACATATATATATAATAATTTATTTTAAATATTTATATTTACATTAATTTTAAAAATATATAACTTACAACATACTCGGTGTGTAATATTTAATAGCTTACATCAGTAGAGGCAGAGTTCTATGCTGAATATTAGCTTACATGAATCATTAAAAGAAATCAAATCTAAATCTTGTGACAGTTGGAATGTAATGATAAGTTTTTTTATTTTATTGTGAATGAAAGTTAAATTCAAAGTGATTGTGAGTCTCAACAGTTACACTTCTTGGGAGAATAATGTCACAATTTTGATTTAAAACAAAATAAAAAGTAAAATTACAAAAATTCCGTAAAAAAAAATGATATCACATAAATAATTAAAGTACATTGTATTTAAAAAAAAAAAACGTTTGGGTGTAAGTTTATTAATATATTTGTCAATTTTAAATTAATTGCTGACTCGTATTTGATTTTAATAATAACAAAACAATACTTAAAGTGCACTAACAATTTTAATTAAATGTTTAAGCGGTAAAAACATTCAGTACAGAAATAAAATGGAAGAATATAACACATACCAAAAGAAGACTGAAGATCTATAATAAGCACTAAGGTAATTAAATTATATTGTAAATCTCTAAAATTCAATTACTTAACTTGATCTATGACTCAATTTACAAAGGTTTTGACAAAACTAAAATACAAAAAAAAGTTTATAAGTTAAAAACTGTTTTGAAACAAAAACTTGGGTTTAAGGACAACCCAGTCGATTAGGAAAATGACAGTAAGTTTTCAGTCGACTGGTAATAAAACCCAATTGACTGGTAACTTAACCCAATAAACTGATAGTTTCCCAAAGCCTAAAAGTAAACTTTTATCACTTGACCTAATCGACTAGTACAAAAACTCGATCGATTGATAATTTAAAAATATGACCATTTGAGATGCGAGACTTGCTCCAACCCTACCAAATCAGTGTCTAACAGTCATATAAGTCAAATACTATAAAAACTCTCTTCACTGAGCATTTAAAAAAAAAAAGATGTAACACATTTAATTCATACAATAGCTCATTAATTCTCAAAAGTCTTGAAAAATTTAGTGTGAGTCATTCTTCAAGCTTGTTCTTGAAAGAGAGATATTCTTCATTTGTAAAAACATTTATTGCTATCTCTCTACCATTTACTTTACAGCTAATACCATTTATTGTAAATAGAAAGAATTTGTGTAACTCTTAGAGTATTTAGGATTAAACACTTCTTTGTAAATCCTGTGAGAAAGATATTTTTTGTAAGGTTTATACAACACTCATGAAATTGTTCAAATTAGTTAAAAGAGGTTCTTGAAGAAAGTGTACGTAAGGTCAACGAGATTTCGATATTGTCGAACCACTGTAAACAGAGTTTACGTATTCTCTTCCTCAATTCTTTTATTTTTAAAGATATTATTTGATTGTGTGGCTTGCTTATTAAACTATTTTAAAAACTTTCAAGTTAGTTAACAAAAAATTTTTAAAATTCAATTCACACTCATGAGTTTTGATCCTCAGTGTACACTAACCAAAATTTTAAAATACAGTAATGATAGGAGGATATCTCTTATGTCTACTACAATGATGCATCAACCTTTCGCAAAAATTGATTATTAAAAATTACAAAATGTTACTAATAACACCGCTGAAATATGCAAGGACTAAAAAAATCATTTAAAACATGATGGTCACTAATTGTTCTGTGTATAGGTATGTTATTGTGAAACATGAAATGAAAATAATCGGTTAAATTCCATTATGGATGCTCTGAAAATTGTGTGAATTCATTTTAATCTCATGACTTGTTATACTCAATTTATCTCATTTAAATGGGATATATACTTTATTTAGTCTGAAATTCCGTGGTTAATACTTGTTGGTCAGAATTTAAAAGATTTTATTTGATAAAACATGATCAAAAAAATAAGTTAAATGTTTTGAAAATTATAGTGCTTACTAAAATCAGGGTGTTAAAAAAAGGGAGAATAGAAACTCAAAAGAAAATCTTTTTGCGTCTCAAGCTCTTGGCTGAGGCTTTAGAGACCAAGTACCCAACACCCAAACACATGACCCAAATCCCTACGTCAACGGCCCATCTCACTCCTTCCATGTCCATGTCCATCTTCACCTCCTCACAATCTCCATCACACTCATCATCGAAATCCTTCACCTCCTCACAATCTCCATCACACTCATCATCGAAATCCTCACCGTCCGTTCCCCCACAAGAGCAGCAACATCCACCGTCCGATTCGCTCTCCTCCTTTCTCTCCTCTGGGATCTCCTCTAGCCGATCAAACCCCTTCCTCCTATTCCTCCTCCTCACCATCTCCACCCTCTCATTCATCGCCACGTGTCCCTCTACAGCCACACAGACATCCGCTATCGCCACGTCACCCTCACTCTCCATCTCGCACTTGCACTCCAACTTCCATTCTTCCTCCTCGTCTTTTCTAAAAATGCCCTTCAAGACCTTCTCCTCCCGCAAGTAAACCTCGAACCGGACCCCCTCGCTGGCCCGAACCAGTTCCCTGCTCGCGTATATCGCCTCTCCCTCCTTCGCCTTCGCGTTCACGACCCGATAGAGAGTGACGAACGCGGGAGAGTCTGGTCGGATCTTCGACCCAGAAACATCCAGAGCGGTCTCGTTGATCCGAGGCAGATAGAGGAGAGTGAGTGACTCCGGCAATGGCTTTCGGGTGTTCAGACCCGAGAACCGAATAAAGAAAGCTTTGATCTTTAAACGATCTCGCTCGCTGTATCCGTGGTAATTGTTTGATCTACACATGACTACAACTATATTTCGTAGGTTTTCCGGTTTGATTGACGACGATACTTAGGGTTATTCACAACGAGAAGAGTGTTAATGGGTTTATATGCATAGGGTGTGACAGAGAGACAAAGAGATGGCGGCTAATACACCGGTTTTGATTCTGAATCGGGGGATGAGGAGCACACGGTTTTGTTGCTTACGTGGACTAAGCGACAAAAACCCTTTTTTGTGGCCACTAACCAACAATTGTTGCAGGTTTGACGCCGGGGGCGGCTTCTCAGAGATTGCAGGTCTTTTGGTAGGAATTATTAGGAAGTAAAGTATTTTTTGTGTTAATTGGTGTATCGCGGGATGTGGGAAGGTAATGGACTTGCGATTTGATGACCATCGGATTGAGAATGCACGGTTATTGATGAATGACGTGAGGGGTAGATATAAAAGAATTAAGAGAGAGGATCTTTCCAGTTTTAGGAGGTGCATGAACTACACCATCATTGTTATTTTGAATATGACTATTCAATTGGTTTTTGTTCGTTTGCTCTTTTGGGCATAAGATTTTTATGGGGGGCCGTTAATTTGTGATGCATTTTTGCTTGTTTTGGCAACTTGATTAGACATCTTTGACGGTTTTTGCAAATCTTGGTATAAACCGTGTTTAGACTGGGCTCTATACCTTTGAAGGGTTTGGGCTTTTACCTAGCAGTAAAGCAGTATTTCTCATTTGTTGTGAACATTTATGAATGACCAAGGAAGCTTCCTTTGAGCTAAGAACTCAAGGTGTCTACAGTTGTAATGAAAAGTTTAGACAAATATGTTCATGTATGTGAATGTGATTTATGGGGGCCAAGAAGTCTGAACATGAATGAGCTACTTAACCCAAAAAAGAACAAGAAATAATTGAGTTGCTTTAGACAGTCTTGTGTGCTAAACACAAACCCATTTCCAATTCTTTGGGAAGGAAGGAATAGGAAAAAGACTTGGTGTCACAAATTTTTATTTACTTAAAGAACATGTTCTTTACAGATGATTAAAGAGATAGTTGGGAGCTCAAAAGCTTAAATTGATTCAAAATGATCCAATTACTATCTTACACACTAATGTGTTTCTTTGTGTGCGTACCAAGTTAAGGAATAACAACGAATGGAAAAAAAAAATTACATGTAAACCCAAATGTAAGATGATAGTTCAAATCGAATATAACCAAAACATTGGATGAAGAATTAAAAGAAAAAACAAACGAAAGCGAGGTCTCAAATAATCGAACACAAGACCTTAATTATGATATCATATTAAAGACATAATTGGATAATCAATTATCTTAAAAAAAAGTCTGAAGATAATCACTAGACCAAACATCCAAATTTACAATGACATCTATTTATACATAAAGATTTTTGTTTTTCTACTTTATAGAAATATCTCATCATGAAGAATGGTGCCTAGCTACCTTCTTCTTTGTAAAAGACCTACTTATCAAATATAAATCTCCTAATGTTCTTCTATTATTTTAAAGTTGTCAACCTTTAGTTATAATAGTTTGTTGGGGTTAACTCACTAAAAATGAAAAAAAGTCTTGCATTCTCTGAGTATATAAGAAATTCAGGTACCATGAGCATTTCTATAATAAAGAAAAAACATTTTTTTTAGAACATATCATCAAATATTTGTTTTTTCTCTCCATCAATGAGTGTAAATGCTCTTGACACATGAATTTCTCGTATGCTCAAATCATGAGAGAAATTCTCACCAAAACGACGTGCAAGACTTGGGTGTTAATACATCTACTAACTCATCTTATCCCTGCAGCCGTGGATAGCCAGAAGAAGCCACATTAAGATCTAAAACAAGATGAATTGTTCCTCAGAGAAAACATACCCATGTGGCTAGCAGTCGTAGGATACATCGTTTTCTCCATAATGTCAATAATTGTGATCCCTATCATGTTCCCTCGGCTTAAATGGTACTATGTGGTGGTCCCTTACATACTTGCCCCTTCTTTAGCATTCTGCAATGCTTACGGAGCTGGTCTCACTGATATAAACATGGCATCTAATTATTGTACGGTGGCTCTGTTTGTGTTAGCTGCATTGTCTGGAAAAGAGAATGGTGGGGTGGCAGGGCTTGCAGGCTGTGGTCTCATCAAATCTGTTGTCCCTGTTTCTTGCATTCTAATGCAGGATTTCAAAACAGCTCATTACACTTTCACTTCCCCAAAAGCAATGTTTTTGAGCCAGGTTATTGGGACAGCAATAGGCTGCGTAACAGCTCCTCTCAGCTTCTTCCTGTTCTACAAGGCTTTCGATGTTGGACACCTCATGGAGATTTCAAGGCTCCTTATGCTTTGATCTTTAGAAACATGGCTATTCTAGGTGTGGAAGGCTTCTCGGCTCTGCCGCTGCATTGCTTACAGCTCTGTTACGGCTTCTTTGCATTCACGGTAATGGTTAATCCGGTTAGGGATTTTGCACCGAAAAGAATCGGAAAATAGATGCCTCTGCCAATGACAATGGTGGTGCCGTTTCTAGTTGGGGCATATTTTGCAATCGATATGTGTGTGGGGACTTTGGTTGTGTTTGTGTGGCACAAGCTTAATACCACAAAGGCTGAGTTGATGGTTCCAGCAGTCGCTTCTGGGCTAATTTGTAGGGAAGGGCTGTGGATTCTTCCTGCTTCAGTTCTAGCCTTGGCCAAAGTAAATCCACCCATCTGCATGAAGTTTTTGGCTTCCTAGAGAAACAATTTACAGAACTGTTGAGGACAATAAAAAATTTGACGCCCCTGGCTATACTGACTGGTTCAAGAATTAGTCACTCCCTTCTACAATGATGTCACCCACGGTGATAGGCTCTTGGCTTTGCAATTTTTTACAGAATACTACAATACTAAATCAAATTATGCCAACTCTTAATGAATATAGAATATAATGATAATGCATCTAGTTGCTACTTCCATTACTTTGACTCCTTACTCTTCCCTCTCTTGTTCCTTTTCAATATTTCCACTGTGGGTCGTAAAGAGGTGATGGAAAGAAAGACAAAAACTAGAACACTTAATAGAGTGTACTTATCCAAAATAAAAAAATAAAAATAAATACAAGTGTACTTCTGTTCCTTTGTACAAAATTAAAAGCTAATTCTTGCAGACTTCATTTCGATTGATTTTAAAGGATCAACCAAGAAAACCAAACTGAGTACACCGAACAAAGATGGAAAAAAAAAAGCTGAATATTTCATTATTCAAAATTTTATGTAACACAGAAGTCAAATTAAGCAATCTGAATCATAAATTGTATGCTATCTCTCAGAAAACATTGTATTGCTGATACATTTAGTAAATAGAAATTATCAACCTGTAATGATACCAGCTAGAACATCGCTTTTACCTCGTGCATAAATTGTGTAAACTAAGCGGATTGCATCAAGCCATCCATCTAGGGATTCCCACGAGTCAACAACCTGAAAGATCAATGAGAAAACGTCACTCATCAGATGCATATACCTCAAACCCAACTCCCCCCCCACCCCAACGGAAAAAAGTAGTTCATAAAGTCGTTTCAGATGCTTAGGAGATGGACTTGTATGCTTCTTGCTTGCACGAGAAGATCCAGCTCTAAATATAACTTTTAAAGTTTGATATTAAGAAAATTAGCAAATGAAAATGCAAAATAAATCTTGGTATTTGGTATCGAGATTACCGGTTACTTTAGTGGAGCTGATTACCCATGTAAGCAACCCAAATAGAATAATAACAATTATGCAAATATTAGTTGCTTTAGAACAATAGAGGATAAGTTGAGAGAGGGTGCCGTATGTAATTTGTTCATGTGCAACGTAGGTTTTCAAGGACAAACTGGTGAGGAAAAGTGATTTTATCTAAGTAGACAGTGTGAGGAGAAGTAGACCAAGGATTACATGAATCTCACCGAGGGAATGCTTCTAAACAAGGCAAGTTAGAGGAGAAGGATCCATGTAGCCGATTCCTAACTCGTTCAAGATTAAGGCTTAATTAATGTTTCTTAAGTTCTGAAAGCTAAAGCAAATGGCTTTATGCTAATAGATAGGAGATGCAATTACATATTGCTGAATCACTGTGACATTTGTACAGTAGTACTAATAATAACATACAAATTATGAACACGAGCTTTGTATAGCTAAGAATTATCAAGTTTCCACTTAGGAAACTTCACATAGGGAAAAGCTTCACAAAGAGAAAAGCTTCACCGTGAAACACAAAACATGATTCTTACCAAGAAAACTGGTCCATGAATTGTATCGATGCAGAAGCCTGCACCAGGTGGTAAAGTCAGATCAGCACATGCTGATACAGAAACAATATCTGGAATGTTGACTTTGATATTCTTTCTGTCAGAATTCACATCATCTCCTGATCTGCCAGAAAGGCTTTGCGAAATTTGATTTTGCTCAGATTTGTTTACCTGCAGAGGGTATAAAAAATTAGAAAAGAAATCACACAAGAAAATATATTTATTGGGGTGATTTGATGTGGATTGTAAAATGAAGTCATTTTTTGGAATGTTATTTCAGAATGTAGAATAAATCAAAGATAGAACTTATTGATTCACCCAGCAAGGCAGTACCTGTTGAAGCCTTTCATGATTCAAATTAAACTCTGACCGCTTCCAATCACTATGAGGTGCAATTGACTTCCCTACAGGTGGTGCAGTCAAATATCCAACTTTAAGGTATGGTAGGGGTAGCTGTCAACAAATCAGTGTGTGAGATTTAATATTAAACTGTTCTATACAACCAAGCAGAAGCAGCGATAGTATTTGAACTGAAAGATTAAATTATAGGTCATCACTCATCAGGAAAGTTAGGTGTATCCATTTTGAACTTAGACTAACTACAATTTTTTTTTTTGGGGGGGGGGGGGGGGTGGTGTTTACTAGTAATCACCAAATTTATGACGAAATAAAACGAATGGTGGTGGTGCTTGGTAGACACAGATTGAGGCAATCATTGTCCATGTTCACTGTTCACATGCAAGCCAAATGTTCAAAAGAAGGCTGGGTATGGTATTCAGTTTCTACCTAGGACCATCAATTGTGCAACAACAGTTTATGGGGCCAGTCTCAAAAATCACTTATGCTGCAATAGAAATACAGAATATACTAAATGATCCACATACAGGCTTATAGTTAAATTCAATTGATAAATAGGGATAGAAGTGTCAGAATATCACTTGCCAGTCAACAGGAAAATTCATTGAATTCAATGGGAATACATGTAACTATGGGCATGGAGTGGTATCCGTATACCTAAGGAGATGAAGAAGCCTCTATCTATTTTTGGTTGTTTGGGAAGAGCCAAATAGGAGGGCTTTTGATGGAGTTGAGACTGCGGCTGAGTTCATTAAAGAGGTCACTTTAATACACTTCGGTTTTGGTTCAAGGGAAATATTTTTTGACAAGTAAAAATGGTTCAAAGAAAATTATTTCGTAAATGAGGATGAGTTCTTAAATTTTATAGACTTACTATCCTGTAGGGATTGCACCCCCTTGGTGCCTTATACATAGAATATTATCTTTACTGATAAGAAAAATGGGAATACACATCAACCTAATACTGAAAGGTCAAAGAAATTAACCAAAATAAAAGCTAGAGACATCTCATAACTGATAATCCCATATTCCTCATATGCAACAACAGGAGTATAGAAGAAATGGACATTTTAGGACATAACAACTAAAAGAACGTTAGCAAAAGTAAGCACTGACCATTGAACGCACAAGCTTCAAGGCACTGCTGTAAACCTGTGAATTGGAAACATCAAACAAAATTGATCTCCATAAAAAATTATAGACTTCAAATAAATCAAATTATGCATCAACAAAATATCAGAGAATAAGGACAAACTTATCCAAGAAAATCAGAGAATAAGGACAAAAAAGATTGTATTCAGTTAGCCCATTCAAATCCTGTTCATTTCAGGTAAAGTGCAATCCTCAACCCAAGTTACCCAACTTTAAGAGGTTTCCTATGAGAGAGTACAAAACATAAAAAGAAACAATAACAATTTTAATCAGCTCAAACGAGGTACCAATAAACTTGCTCAACTACCAATATGGTCCAAAAGTCCAAAGGAGCTAATGGAAGAAAAGTAAATGCAACACTTACCGAGTAACTTGGTTTTAATGCGTGAGCAGCTGCAATATAGATAGCAGATTGGCTGTACAACTCATTAGGAGGAGCTTCCTTAGGATTGCCTGAACCCCCAGTTCTTGATGTGTCTTCTGCTAATCCATACTGCAAATTAGAATACGAGGTAAGGATACACACTTGAATTGAAAGAAAAACAAATTCCCACACATAAATCATGCTAACACAGATATGAAGGGAGAAGTCAAGCACAGAACTGACCAGTACAGTTCCAAGGTTGTAAATTGCTCTATGAAAATCAAATTGCAATCGTATCGCTGCCCTGAACTGCACTAGAAAGCAAGTGAAAGATATCATAAGATTCGAAGACATGACCAGAACTTAATTTTAGAGCATATCAGGTGTCAAATTACTTTGCTGCTTGTCCCTATACATTCATCCAAGCACTCAGATGTCACCAAATGATTTTGTACCTTACTAATTGCTGTTCTCACAATTGTTTGTTTCTCTCGGGCAGGAACAATTAGACTGAGTTCCTAAATTGTACACCAAAAACATAAAATCAAACCAAGTTTCCCAGCATGGGCCAAATGTACTAAAAGGATACTAAAAGATCTATAAAACAAGCTCTACAGAAGTATCTAAAAAATTAATATGGAAACAATCAGATAAAAGAAAGTGATTATAAGAGCAATGTTAGTGTAATTTTAAATACCTGCAGAGCAAGTCCCCAGTTGTTGAGTGCCTGAATAAAATTTCACAACGAGTTTGAATCAATAGCATGAACAAGAAGAGTATTGTTGAAAAAGTGAATGATGTGAACGAATGTTGGCATTCAGACTTCAGATGAAGTTAGAAGAAATGGCCAACAATAATTCTGGACATACCTGGGGACTGTTCCAGTTGAGCTCGACTGCCTTTTCATAATTTTTTGTTGCCTGAAAATTAGATCAATAATAAGGGAACTTTTTTCAACACCAGATAATTAAAGAAAAACACATGCTACTTTTGATATGAACAGCATTAAGAAGACCGCACACCTTATTCACCCCTTTTTAAGCAGAGCAATCCCACATGGTCAACAAGAATAGTATAGAAGAGGATAAACAAATCAGAAGGTTGCCTACTCTAATGTAAAAACACAAGGCTATATATTACACTGTAGCACAATGTTTCACATTCAAAATATTATATTCATACTATACTCTCTTTTTCAATAAATATGATACTCATATCCAGAAGTGAATTGACAAAATGGCAGCGAACAAAATTCTACAAAAGAGCCATGGATTTCCAATACATGGATGTATAAAATAGTAGCATGACTGGAAATATCATAATCATATAACCAAACCTGCTTCCACAACTCTTCAGCCTCTTTTGTACGACCGCGCATTTTTGCTCTATCAGAGATTGCTATAGCCCAATTATAGAAAGCCTGTCAAGTGAAGACCACAAATTACCTCAACATGATCAGATATCATCAATACTGGACAAAAACGCTTCTTCTATGTACTTATGAAAAAAACATTCAATCTGCCATGTGAGAGATCTATAAGATGGCCCATCAATAAAATATGGAAGCCAGCAAGCAATCAGAGATTCTCTCAAAAAAAAAACGTCAAACAGACTCTTTTTTCAGGTAATTTCTTAATTTGTGTAACTAGCGCACTCTCATCATTCAATTTAATTCTTATGTTCTGCCAGGAAGAGTACAACTGTCAAATATAACAAAATTAAGCTCTCCATAAATCCAAATATGCCACAGGTTGAACGGAAAATCTTATTTACAAGCTGGATCACTTGTAGAAAACTCTGAACATTCTCTCTTTTCCAGTTATGCACTCTGAGCAGTTACCCTGCCTTTTACTGGCACTTCAAAATCATCAATTTATCAAATATAAAACACAACTGTCCAGGATATGGATATTTGTACATACATCATGAAGCGTAGGGCAAAGACGTGTCGCTTCATCATACTTTTTACAAGCCTCCTCAAGCAAGTCATCTTTAGAAGGTGAAGTAGAATCTGGACTAACATTATCTGCACTTTCCTGCAAGAAAAATGAGGATCATATGGACATAGTATACGAAAACTTCACGCATGTCACAGACTGTTACAATTATGGGAGTGAAACATTCCAAATATAGTGTCGGAGGAAATACAACTCTGTAGAATGAAAAGTTGTTTGGTGTCCACTACTCGAAAAATCGTAACATATAAGTGAAATACATGCACAGTAAAAAAAATTCTTTCAAGCAAAAGTGTGCCCAAGATGAACCCTAGTAAATAGGATAAAGAAAATATACACGTAAGACATGTTTGACACGAATATAATCATATCCAAGCAACATAGTGAATACCTCAATACCAGCAATAACAACAATTCAAACAAGAGAGCAACTAATCAATGTCTGGGAAAGCATATGACACATACCCAAAAAATAAATAAAGGGCAGAAAAGAACACATCTGTGACCGACCTCGGATTAAGAATTCTCTCCGTTTCAGCTTTTTATAATTTCTCAAAATATTTAAAAAATAAAATTCAAGCTTCATCAGTTATTTTCCTTGTCATTAGAACTCCACAAAAATTATCAAACTTTATTTATTTTTTACTTTCTTTTCGCCTTTTTTCTTTTCCAAAAAATAAATATGACACAATCTCCATTGCCTAGTTCATAAAAGTAGGTTTAATAATAAGGAATATTTTTTTTATGAAAATCTCTCAGACATTCATTATATATTTTTGTTTTTTCATCAAATTTCTCCACATAATAGAAACCGAATTAAGATTTCAACCCAAATTTCATGAACCCCCCCACCCTGCGCCCTCTGAGTATGCCCGTGTAAACTTTTACTATCATATACGTATAGCAGATAATAAATTAATTTGGATGAAGAAGAACCACCTAGTTGAAATTTAGCATGGGTAAAAAACAAATTTCTGAGAGATATTAACAAAATAAGCAAATATGTAAGACCTGAAGAACCAATGCCCAATTGTAGAATGCATCATAATCTTCTGGATTTCTCTCTATTGAACTGGCGTACCTACAGAATTTCAGTAGAAATCACAATTGCATCGCCAAAACCAGAATGAAAATTGAAGAGAAAATCCTACTATGAGCTACTAGCTCAATGACCCTCTTTTTCTTTTCTTTTCTTTTTTCCAATGTTTGGATGAAGCGAGGCAGGGAACCGGCTCCCCCCAAAGAAAATTCAATAGAATTTCTAATGATCAATGTTTTGAGTTTGACATAGCAGTTGCAAAGCGTAGTTCTCGTGGAACTTTTGTGGGATACTGCATATGCAAACGACTAAAGTTTCCATAATATGAAAGAAAAATTACAATATTACTCTAAAGCAGCCAGCTGATAACAAGAATCAGTTAATAAGATGACCATACTTCCTGGCAGCAAAAGCAAGAACCCGCTGGCGAGACCGACCCTCCTCATCAGAAACTGTGATACTATTGATGAGCTCCATTGCAGGATTGTTCTCTACATGTTGTTGTGGCGTGCTTTCTTGACTGAAACAATTGGAAAAAAAACATAGAATTGAAAAATGAAGCTCTCGAAAAAGGAACTATAAAAAAAAAAAGGACAATACTTCTTCGGTAAAAACTGCTATACAAGAGCATTACTATATTAGCGAGCAAAAGCAAGACTGATGTTATGGCAACCAAGAAAACAATCAAACAGGAGAAAATAGTTAAAAAGCCTAATAAAAGAGAACAAACATCAGCATAACTCATTCAAATTGCTTGATCGCCGAACAATTGCCTGTACTCATTAGATTGATGAATCCAAGAAGAAAATTGATAAATGTATCCAGACCGCATCTAATAGGTTACAAAAAAAAAAACTCGAAAAGAAATAAATAAAAATGCACAGCCAATTCGACACTGAAGTTTTAAACTTATTTCAGAAAGCAGCATACAGGTTCGAAAACCATACATATCCTCAAAGATCCATTCAGTGTACACGAAATCTAAACATATCCGGTCAGTTCATCACTTTCTACACATTGCAATCGGTCATGCATGTCCAACGAGCTCGATTCAGTTTTAAAAACATTTAAAAAAAAATAAGAATCTTATAGTATCGATTGAATTGCATGTAGAGAGAAACACAAACCTGTAAGGAGAAATGGCAGAATCGTGAAGGCTCTCATCTCCTTCATCGCTTTTCAATTCACTGAGCAATTCTCTCATGGTGAAGGTACGGTTTCCTTGGTCCTTTTGCAGCACGGGACGGGCAGCTTGCTCGGTGGAGGGAGCGTTATCGGCGGCCTCATTTGATCGGATCGAGGTCTCTTCGGATTTTTCTAGCTTGAGATCTGCATCGCTTGCCTCTGGTTCTGTTTTTGGCGCTGGTTCTTGTTCAGATTCCGCTTCTGGTTCTGGTGCAGGATTGGCTTCTGGTTCTGGTGTTGGATTTTGTTCGGGTTCTGGTTCGACTCCGTTTTGCAATTGAGGTTCTTCAGGGGATGTGGACATTGCTGGGGATTAGGGATTTTTCTATGGTAGCTAAGTGGTGAGGAGAAATCTGATTGCTGATTTGAATGACGAACACGGAAATCTGTTAAAAGAAGAAGGTAAACTGTAACGAGAGAGGGGTGAAGGATTAGATAAGTGGACCTTGAGGTTGAAGCTTGGATCAACTTTCAGAAAATAGAGAAATGACGACTGAAATCGGATTCAACAAGCATCAACTTAAACCCTCCTCCCAAGCAAGCCACAGCCATCCCTTATAAGTTTCCCACGCGTCTTAGTTGCATTGGATGAACCAAGAAAGTTTAAATTTATTTTTTCTTTTTAAGTTTTCACTAAGCTTCTTGCTTCAGTTTCTTAAAAAAAATGGTAATGTGTTATTAAAAAGCAAAAATTCTTTTATCTTTCACTCTAAAAAAAAAGTATTTTATATGTATACTTATACTTGCTCTAGCTTATACATGTTAATGAGAGTCTCTTTACTTCGGCACTAGTTTTTTTTTATTTTAATCCTCTTTATTTCAAAAAAAAAAAAAAGTTGCCCAATACTCGTAGAATTGAATTGAGATTTTGTGTAGGATAAAAATAAAAAAATATATCAAAAGAACAAAGATTTTTTAAAAAAATTTAAAGATTACATTATTTTAAAAAATTTCGCTGTCATTTAAAGAAAGACTCAATATGAAAAGCTCATCTTCAAGTCCACAACAATGTCTGTACTTAACTCTGACTAATTGAAAATCTCGGTTTACTTTGATTTTGTTAACTGATCGAATTGCACTAAAGTATTGCTTTCATTGAAAAGCTTCTGATCAACACTCTTTTTTTTCAACAAAAATAAAACAGGCCATTGGTAAGTGAACTTCTCTGGCAACGACTACTATCTGCTCATTGGCTTCAGTCCTCAAAAACTGACCACAACATACTAAAATACCCTACCAAATAAAGCCATTTTAGCAGCCATTCAGATTACAAATTATTGTACCTTGGGCATATAATATATAGATCAAATTTTTAAAAGCATGAAAAACTATGGCGCAGTTGCCACCATCACTCATATGAAGACTGCGCGGGGGTAACATATCAGAATCCCAAAATTTACTTAATAAAAGGAACTGCCTATCAAAAGCTTGTTTAGGAGTATGAAACAGGCTGAAGATCCCTTAGTAGTTTAGAAGGGATAAAAGGAAGAAAAAAAAAGTTAAAAGAGAAGAATGGACGGACAACACCATGAAACGACTTCTTAAACCTTGTCGTGCAGGGTAACAACCAAGTCATGGGCATCATCCAGAAGCTTCCAAACATCTAGATGTCCAGCCATACTATTGCACTCTCTCATGATCTCATCCATGCTGCTATAATTCTCTATAATCGACTTCCTCCTTTGCAACACACAGGCTGCTATGGCATACAGCAACAAATCATCCATAGGAGGGGCTCTTAGCCTCATCCTCCCCCAAGCAGACTTCGCAATCCCTGCCCGAATCGCTGCCTGGTCGGCCCACATAACCTCCCATAGACAAAGTGTCTGCTCAAAGTTTAACTCCCTTCTGAAAAGAACCACCACCATTCTATAAACGAAGAAGCAATCCTCTGCTTGAAGCTTTTCCAGGTGCCTGTAGAGATGAATATCCTTGCACTTGATAATCTTGGAAACAATGGCTAGTTGTCTACGGATTCCTACCTCATCAAGCTTGAAATTATGCCGAGCTTTTCTCATGAAACCAACAAAACACCAGAATGCTTCATGGTCCTCCTCAACCACAGAGATAATCGGAGAGAGCAAATCGCTCATTCCTTGGCAGTATCCAATCTCGGGATCATATAATGTGTAGGCCTCTAGAATAGCAACCAGACGAGCAGCATGAAAAATCCTGCATGGCTCCAAGTGATCATAATCCTTCAAGCCAACACTCTCAGCTAATCGACATGCCTTCATCTCTGATACGGAAGCCTGAGACGGTGAGTAAATGATCCATTCAGCATTTGCCCTCACAGCATCAAGTCGGATAATTCTCTGCCATGTGGCAAAATCTTCATCTGTGTGGGATTTGGACTTGCTTCCGGTCTTGGAAGGAGAGGAATTCTCCTTAGCATGCTCATCAAAGTCATTAATTTCAGCTTCTCCACCGGAGAGATGAGGTACACTTTCAGGTTCTTCAGAGGAGTCAGAAACAGTCGACTCTGTATCACCAGCAGAGGCCTCTTCAGAGGTGAGTGTGTGCTTCTCACTATCTCCTACCAATAGTGAGTCAGTAACTTGGTCACAGACAGGTTGGTCCAAGTCTTCAGCACCAGGGATTCCTCCCTCAGTGGAAAGAGACCTCCTGGCATTAACCACATCTTCTAAGCCAGGAGAATCAAGAACTTGACTGAAATCACTGTCCTCATTGCCACTGTTGCCAGCAGTTTCCTTCGACTTAGAGTTCTTTTCACTGCGCTTATAAATTTGACGGCACTGTTTCCGCAAGTTCTCATATTCTTTTCTGTATAACAAATAAATAAAAAGTTGATCAGGTGCAAAATGAGAGAAAGAGGAAAGAAGGGGGGGGGGGGGGGGATTGGTTAGCTAGGAAAGTAGAACGACATATCCAGTGTACCAACTAACAAAATAACATTTAGAGATAATTCAGAATACAGAATTACAGAGACCAATCAACTTAACAACAATACCTCTTCTGCTTTCTAATGGAATCTCTTTCTTCCTTGGAACTATTCACATTATATCTGTTGGGAAGAGAAAGAAAAATGGAATTAAGAAGTGGAGACACTACAGAAAACAGGTCCCTAATAAAATGCTCAGTCACACGTGCATGAGTTTGCCAGAACAGACCATGAGAAAAAGAAAAGGAAAACAAAAAAAGCCAGAAATCAATTTTACGCACAGGAAAAGTGGAAATTGTGACTAGTAATGTACAATGAGAAAGCTTAAACAGCGACTGTAACAGCGGTAGGTTTAGTTTTGGTTACAGTAAACTAGCATCACCAGCATGACCTCTTGCCCCTTGGCCTAGTAAAATCAATTAGTGATATGAAATACTAGTGAAATGTAACTTGTTTTCCTTATAGTAATGCCCTCGTAAGCAGATTGTCATTGGGAGAACAATTACTTGAAAGGGGGTAAATAAATTTCTTTCTTATTAGTAAAGATGTGAATAAATAAAGCACCAAAGAGGTACCTACCCATGTACAAAACCTATGAAAGGGAGAAAATATATCAAGGAGCACAAAAAGAAGCCTAAACATAGAATTGAAATGACTATGAAAACGCAATTTGGCTCCATAAGCCCTGCCTTTTCTCCCAACTTATGTACAGTTCATCAAGTAAAAATTCTAGCCAGAATCTGCGTCCAAGCAAGGAATGGAATCAGATTAGGAAAAGGACATCACAAGCTACCCAATCCAGACAGGCTGCTACGCATTAAACAAAGGACAAAGCTAACCTATATCACATGAAAAGGTATCCCAAAGTCTTTTTCTTTTTCCTTTTTGGATGGGAGTATCCCAAAGTCTTAGGTGATAGAAAATAATCTCAGTCAAGCAAATAAATGGTTGTATATAGTATATGCACGAGTAAAGAGCATGGATGGGAATTCTTACACTCCAAGGAGGAATGGCCAAACCTCCGCTCTAATACTTGGATCAACACCCTGGGTAGGAAAAGTGTGGAATTAATACACAATCAGCAGAAAGAAATACACTGGTAGAAACAGAAGCAACTAGACACAATAAGATTAATTTAGCGAAAGGGCCATAGTCTGAGAAACGTTAACAACATACTCCGCTGCGGACTTTCTCCAGAAATTTGACACCACCATCACTAAATTTTCCATCTGGTGTAAATAAACTTTTCCACTGTTTCGGTAGAAGTGCATGCTTTCTTCTCCTCCGGGACCAAGGTGATTTTAGACTACCTCTGAAAAAGAAGGAAAAAAATGAATAAACATCTTCAAAAAAATCATAAATGGAAAAAACAAATGCATGAACAAGGATAGAAACTCTTTTTTTTTTTTAAAATAAGTGACAAACAAAGATGGAAACTCTGCTGGGCAATAAATTATTGATAACAGTTTGTTTGAATCTGAATAAATAAACAAGAAGGATAGATGAACCATATTTGCTTTTACTCATGCATCACACATCAATAATGAAGATCACATACTATTAAAGGACACATCAACAATGAAGATCGCATAGTATTAATGTTACACATCACAACAGGCATACATCTGAAAAACGAATTGGGAGGACTTATGTACGTAAAACACTCAACCAAGCAAGCAAGAAAAGAGAGAAATGAACAAAGAACTAACTTCTGTTGCTTTCCTAAACAAATATTGTGGCATGAGTATTTGCAGACCGCACACAAACAATCAAAAAGCAAGTAAACGACAAAATGGAGCGAGGACAAGAATAAATGGAATCACTACTTTGCCACAAGGGAAAACAGTTCCAATAGTTATAATGGAATTTCATGTTATACTAAATATTACTAATAACCCATAATGAACTGCAAAACATATACATTGGAGTCATCATTGTAGCAAGGCCCATAAACTTGATGCCGCATTGAAGTTTTTTCTTGGAAACATCACCAAGCATGATAAAGACCTCAAAGTACAATTCCATCGTCTCTAAAGTTTTAATACCCAGGATCATTACCACGTTAAGGAACCATGAATTCCATAGCAAAAACAAATCCTAAATAGAATAACAGAATAGTAATAGTAACCGTAATCCTATCTAACTACTATCCTCTATCTACTTGTTCTGATCTAAATGATTTTAAGACAGAGTTCAAAATTACAAGTACAGAGTACAAACCCAACAACAATCAGATTCCGAATCTCCGGTGAGAGGAAGAGACAGTGAGACCGGAATCGAATTCTCAAAAACAACCTATAAAACATGAAACTGATTGAACCAACAGACAGTACTTCCAGATCGGATCTGAGGACTAAATATTTTGAAAACCCCCCAAAAAACAAGAGCTCCATTTGGTTGCAGAGAAGTTTATATTCATTGCAAAAAAAGAAAAAGGAAACTGGGTATCTCCCAAAATTTCCCGTGTAAATATGTAGAAAAAGATTTTTTTTCAAAGATGCCAAAAATAGGTCACGAGTGAGACAGAAATGGAAACTCACCGATAAGTAGGAACTGGTGAGGAAGATGATGATGAAGGAGCAACTACTAAGAGAACCGATCGCAGATGATTCCACGATGAGGATGATGATGACGGTGAAGAAGTGTGACTTCGACGCAAAGCTCTCATTAACGGTTTTTGTTCCGTTAACATATCTATCTATCTAGCTTATCTATACCTATATCAATCACTGTATCTCTCTATCTAAACAGCAAAAACAGCACCCAGAACAGGTTTTCTTTCTCTAGTTTAATAATGATTAATTGAAGCAGATAATCAAATTCTTTGATCTTTGCTTTCTTTTTTGGATTTTTTTTTTACCTACGGGAGTAGACGACGGTGGCAGCCAAGGCGATGCCAGCCATGGCCGCAACGGCAAAGGCTAAACTGACATTGGAGGGGGCAGCCGCCGAGGACCAGAAGCCGCCGAGGGAGGAACTGCCCCTGCCGCCGCCGCCTCCGCTACCCTCAGCGAACACGATCCATCTCCCGACACCGTTGTTCCCGGTTGAGAACACAAGCATCAATGAGACCAGCGTCAGTGAAATTACTCTAATGCCCCTGCTTCGATTCTGGTTCAGGTTCAGGTTCATGTTCTGGTTTTGCCTATCCTCTTTGTTAGTATTTGTGAGGCGTAGTATGGCAAACATCATCACCAAACTGAAACCCTACTTTATAATCCGTATGTCTATAGTGTTGTTTTTTCAAAAGCTTAACTCTCTTTCCATGATAGATACTCCAGTAATTAGAGCCAGCAACTAACATTAGTCTTATTTTATTCTCATATCTACACGGGCATCCCTCTCCTCTGCAAATCTTTCCCTCTCATTTCTCTCTCTCTCTCTCTCTCTCTCTCTCAATGCTGATGCAAAGAAAAGTATATAAAGACTTGGATGGTGGTTGAGATGGGTTTCTGGCCCGGCTCGGCCCAATTAGTAACATAACCTGAGTCTTACAGGCCCAAAATACCTTCTCTCTTGGAGTATTTTCCAACATGCTTTTTCCTTCTTTCTTTCTTGTGGTCGTTTTTGCTTTTGTTTTCATTCCCCTTTAGATTATATTTTTACTTTTAAAATGCTATGTTAGGGTTATTATCATCAAATGCAATCATTATACTTTATTATATGTTTTAACATTTTTCTTATATTTTAAAAACGATTAATTTATCTCTTACATTTTAGGTATATATCTAATAAACTCTTTCAGTGATAATTCCGATGAAATTGATATCAACACACATAAAAATGTTGATAAAAGTTGATACTAGCGCAAAAAAAAAATATTGATCAAATTTTTTTCAAATAGTCAAAAAATTTATGTGCGTTGATATCAATTTCGTTGAAATTATTAATAGAATGATTTATTGAACACATGTCTAAATTGTAAATGATAAATTGACTGTTTTTAAAATTTAAGGAGATGTTAAAACATAAAACTAAATATAAATATATTTGATAATAATATATTGCTTTGCAGTGCATTACAATTTAAAAGAAGTCGCGTAAAGAAAATAAGACTAAATTCTTTTTAATCATATATTTTGTGATTAGTTATTGTATCTATGTATATTTTCCTACTTTATATTAATTTAAAATAGCTTTTATTTTTATATCAATTTCTGAATAATTAATCTTCATAATATTTGTTACATTAGAAATTGACCACATTTGTTCATACGTAGACACCCATGTGCAATGACATTTTGACATATAAGTGAAATTAAAATTTAAAAAAAAAACACTATTTTTAAAATATACTAAAGTTCAACAAAATGAATTGAGCATGATGCAGCCCGTGTCTACTGAATGGTCAAAAAGGAGCAAAAATCATCATGGTCCAATGGGCCCGCCGGTAGACATGGGTCGGGCCTACAGGGAATCAATTATGCTGCCGTTGCCTTTTGGTAGCATGAACATATATCATTACAGAAAATCAAAAATCAACGCAAATTGTGGAACAGTGAAACCAAAAGGTGGTGCCATAGTTTCTTTTCTTTATACTTTATTCTTCTTTTTGCTTCTATAGAATCTTTTTGTTTCTTCTTTTTCTTTGGCTTAGGAAGAAGCAAAGTATTTTCACTTAATAGTATTTATTATCGAGTTCTTAGTTAATTGGGTTTCAGTATTAATTTTTTTTTGTTTTATTTGAGAATTTATTCAAGGAAAAAGCAAACGAAAAAAATAAAATAGTTATATATATATATATAAATATAAAAGATCGATGGTACTTACTTTTTTTTAATGCAATGTTAATTTAAATGTAACGCTATATTTATATCATACAATGAAAAAAAATGCATGTATGATATTTTTGGTCCCATATTTCTTATCTAGCAAAGAGACGTAGCCAAAAGTCATTTAATAAGAAGTGTTATTTTTTACTTACATATGGTCATCATAAATTAAAATAAAATTTATATTAAAAGAAAAATAAAAATTCTTAAATTTCTTATCATATTTAATAAAAGCTATTGTTTCTAATTCTGGCACTGACTCAACTGTTTTGTATGTTTTTCCCTTTAACAAATAAAGAAAACATCATAGTAAGGGATATCTTGTTTGAAGTGCCATGATATATTGGTAAATCTTGGTAGAGTAGCTCATCCTCAAAATAGAATTAATTTACCCATCTAGAACTAAGACTCCTCTTTGTAGGGCAAACCCTACAATCACTTCAGTACTCCATCTGGTTATGATATATATTTTTATTATTATTAGTTGAAGGGTAAACTAATAAAGAGTGTTATATAATTTTTTTTTTCTTTTTAAACATAATATACAAAGGGTATATGTATTGTTTGATTTTTATTTTACTTTTTAAACGGAAAAATAATATTATAGACCAACTTGCACCTATAATATTTTAGCGGATAAAAAACGAACCATCTACGCCTTTCATCCCTGTCAAATATGTTACCATTTTTTTCACACACCAAACAAATTTCAGCCCATATTGAAATTCTCCTTCTTATACTCTTATACAGGGTAAACACACTCTCACCGCCTGCTAAGGTATCACTAGCCATTGATTAGGTGAACCACCTCTTCAATAAGAAGCCTATGCGGCTCAACCTCCAGCCAACAATCTTCACCTCTCTTTGTACCTCTCTCTATATATATATATTTCTAGCCGAGGCTGCATTTTTCTTCAATAATCAGTATTCCTCAACATCAAGCAATATAATTCACAAACATATTTTCCATAATTTCATTCCAAAAATGGCTAGCAGCAAGTCATCAAGGCAAAATGAGCGTGAAGGGGCAGAGATCGTGTATGGTCCTGAAGATTGCTACCGTCAATCCATAGAGCTTTTAGAGGAGCTAGGATTCCCCAAAGGTGTCCTTCCACTTCAAGACCTTGAAGAATGTGGGAGAGTTCGAGAGACGGGATTTGTGTGGATGAAGCAAAAAGCACCGTATGAGCACTTTTTTGTAGGGACTAATACCAAAACAAGCTATGCCACAGAGGTCACTGCCTATGTAGAGAAGTTTAAGATGAAGAGAATGACTGGCATCAAAAGCAAACAGGTTTTCTTGTGGGTGCCAATAACTGAGATGAGTATCGACGACCCAGCTAGCCGGAAAATCCATTTTAAGACTCCGATGGGGATTGGGAAGTCATTTCCGATCACTGCTTTCATGACTGATGAGGAGGAGAAGCACGTGAATAAGATGTTGAAGCATTAATTTATTATATCATCTCTAGTTATATATGTATGTATGCTTGCTTTTATTTTATTGATCTTGTTGATCTAAGTTAAGGTCACAAGCAAACAAGCCCTTTTGTCTTTTTTTTAATGTTACTACTCCATTAGTTAGTGGCTTGAGTGTTGCTCTTTTGTAACTTCTCTAATCTTTCATACACTCATGATGATATTACTGCATGTTAATTAAAGTTTAATTCAATCCGAATTATACTTAATAACAAATTTTTAGTGTGTTTTTGATCCAACAAGCAAAGATCATAAAGATAGTGAAGCCATCAATCTTATTGCTTGTAGCTTGGAAATTAAGCCTAAAAAAAATCAAATTACTTTATAAATGAATTAATTGAACAATTACTGTACTTGGCCAAATCAGTGGTATCATTGCAATTGATTTGGGTGATGGGCCATATCTGTGATAGTGTGGTGAAAGTTTTTTTTTTTTGCTTCTCAGCTTCTTATGTCTTGAAGTTCCTTGCGATGTTGAATTGCATCTTGTTCAGTTGTGTTGTACGTTGTGCTATTTTGGGTGTGAACGAAACAGAGAGGTGTGTTTTGTGTGAAATTCTAGGCTTGCCTTATAAGTGTTTGAGTAAAGTCCTCTATGAAGTTCATTGGATTGTTTGATTAGGATCATGGGAGTTGGGCATTTTTTTTTATATTAGTTACCAGATAGGGGAGGGGGGAATCCACCTTTTGGGGGTCATGCGGTAAATGCAACAAGAACATAGGAGCTACACTTTGTTTTTTTTTCCAAAGGAAATCCATTGGATCTAGGTAGTTTATTTTATTCATTATCTTTGTAATCTTTAGTGTGAATAAGATTTGTATTTTCTAATCCTGATTTTTAAGATGTTCTGTCCCTGTAATTTTTGTATTGATATACTTGAATAAAATGATGCTTTTGGCTTTGAAAATAACAGAAAAAGTCCAATATTTACAATGAAATTAATTTAAATTGTAGAATTCTTATGGTAAAATGAATTCTCATAATTGATTTACTTATATATTAAATTGTAAATTTTATTTGATTCAATGTATTAGAAATAACTTTTAGAAAATATTTGGAATAATTGAAAAACTAAATTAAAATTTTTTTTATAATATTTATTTACAATTGAATTATATCAATGCCTAGTATAATACTTTTTTTTTGTAAATTATATTAATTTTGATAAGATTTATTACAAGATTATCCATAATTTTATTTACAAATGAATTTAATGATTTATGACTTTCCAAATACAAGAAACGTGGGTGTGTAGAAATTGGATTTGATCGAGTTATAAGTCAACCCTAACCCGACCAATGACATAATTTTTTCAATCCTAATCTATCACAACCTATGATTGATTTTATAAATCTCAACCCTAACTCAACTCACAAAAAATCGGGTTAGGTTTGGATTGAGTTCGGCTTGGTTTGTAAAACAAAAACAAGTTTAAATAGGTTGAGTTGAATTGGATCGGATTAGATTATTGAAATCTTTTTTTTTTTCATATCAAACGTTAAATATTACAAAAAAAAAATTATAAAGCATCAATTAAGCTATTCAAATTTTAATATATCTTGAAAATTCAAATTTCAAAAGTATAAATATCTTATATAAATTCAAATCACAAACTAGTTGTATTGGTTACATAATTAAATTTGGGTTCACGAATTACGGGTTGGGCTAGGGTTACAAAAACTCAAACTGTAACTCAACCCAAATTTAATTCAAATAAAAAAATTTCAATCTTAAATCAATTCAAACATAACTTATCAAAAATTAAATTGGGTCGAGCTAACTTACCCAAATTGTATCCCTAAAATCATTTTAATCCAAAAGACATGCAAGGTAATGGTGAAATTATTACCGCAACCTCATAAATGCACAAAAAAAAAACATAATATGATAAATTTACCCTTATTTATTACTATTATTTTCATTCATTATTTTTTTTAACCATTTATTATACACATGTAAGACAATGCAGCTTTCATTTATTTAATTGTCAGTTTCAATATTTTAAGTAATGTTATGATATGGCGCTTGAGCTTAAAAGAACCCTTATCGCTTGTAAAAACAAAATATGGTTTTCCACATTCTCATATTCAATTTATAATATCATTTCATTAATAATTTGAATTATATATTTTTAAATTAAATTATTGTTCAATCATTTTTTGGTTGTTGGAATATATTTTATTTTTATTTAATATATTTTGTTGGGTTTTTGAATTTTGTTTTTCATAGTGGTTTATCTCTCTAAATTTTCTATGTGTTTCTTGAATGATTTTTTAAATAAAAATCACTCTCTAAACATTTATACATTTTATAAATTGATATTTTTTATATTGATACGAGTTGATATTATTACTTTGGCGTTTGTATCATAATTTTTTTATTATTGATTCAGTTTGGAACTTAATATTCTTTCGGCATACAAATAAGTCGCAGTTGTTACAAAAAAAGTAAATCCAAGCATAATAGACCAATTGAAAGGGATCTTCACCTCTTGGAATATCTAATATTTAGGTAGGTTAAATGCTTATTTTAACCTTACAATTAAGATTCGGTTTTTATTTTGGTTATATAATTTTTAATTATATTAATAAAATTTTATAATTTTTTTTTGTTTTTTTAATATGATCATTTCAATGAATTTGTTCTTAAAAATTTAACAGATTTTTATGTCAGCCTTATATCAGCGTTGATATGACGTACGATTTCAAAAATTATATCCGTTATTTATTAATCATCTCAACCCAAACTTAGTTTTGAGAAGAAAATCTGATGAGATTTTAATACAAAATTTATCAAATCAAGAAACCAAATAAAATTATAAGATTTTATTGTCCCATAATCCAATAATTATAAATTTTTTATAAAAAATTTCGGATAAAAAAATCAAATAAAATTATAAAATTTTATTAAATATAATTGAAAGTTGTTTAATCCAAATAAAATATTGTATGACCAAAGCCAATTTAATTTGCACAACACGTCAACACTCTTAGAGCTACTCCTTTGGACTTTTGCTCCTCCTGGGTACCATAAATCCTTTCCCCCTCAGCGACCAATGGCGAGAGCCTCCTTTGGCTCCGCGCCAGCTCAAACTTCCTTCTGTAATCTCCGTCACCCAATCTCCGCCGTCCTCGTGAGCAGCACTACCGCCACCAAAATTACCAAAATGCCCGACCACGACCACCACCCGTCGCTCGAAGTGACCGGTGGTGCACGTGACCGCTTCCTTCAAGTGCTCAAGACCCTGACCCGTCCATACGATCCATTCCCTCTGATCGGCTGGAACCGCCACGTGGAGACCATCTTCGCGTCGTTCTTCCGCTCCATCCCCGACTTCAGGCTCTGTCGAGAGTGCCTCCGCACGAAAGATAACGGCGCCGTCGCTCTTGACTGGGTCTCCGGTGACGACCTTCACCTGCCCCCGGAGTCTCCGCTTCTCATTTTGCTGGTAGGCTGGTAGCCCGCTCTTTGGTTCATATTAAGTGGTACTACTAAATGCCAAATTCTTAAATTAGCTAATTCGATTTTATGCCTAATGCATTGGTATTCGGTGGAGATATTGATGTTAAAATAATTTATTGCAGCCAGGTTTAACAGGAGGGAGTGGGGATTCATATGTCAGGCATATGTTGTTGAGAGCAAGAAGTAAAGGGTGGAGGGTTGTGGTGTTCAATAGCAGGGGTTGTGGAGATAGCCCTGTTACCACTCCTCAGGTATCCACCCTTAATTTTTGCAATTTAATTTGTGGGTTTCCTTTATTTAGACATTTAGTATTATTATCCAATAACGAATCCGTTTCTGTGAAGATTGTATATAAGATGCTTTAGAAAAGTATGTGATCGTTTCATGGAACTGATGTGCAGTTCTATTCGGCTTCATTTTTAGGAGATATACGTGAAGTAGTGGCACATATTGCCACTAAGTACCCAGAAGCTAATTTATATGCTGCTGGTTGGTCTCTTGGGGCAAATATACTTGTTCGTTATCTGGGTCAGGTGAGATAACCGTGTAACCTTGCTCTTTCTTATGTGGTGTTGTTCATGTACCTTATGTTTAAAAAAAATAGTGATTTTGTTCCCGTTCTTGTATTGAGTGTTTTGCTTTTCTCTGGCTCTTTTCATATTTATTCCTTCCACGATTAATGAAATTGCTAGAAATGTTTAATTTTAAAAGGCTCTGTTGTTTCTTGCTTTTGCATAATTGCTGTGGGCTTAATGCACTACTTACTTTTATGCTTGGTTGTAAGTCCATGTTCAAATATGGTAATATGTTTAGAATGGTATACTAACATTATTTTTATTTTTTGTTGTTTAGTTGACTGATCAAATCCTTAAGTTTCTAATAATTCAAGTGAGAAACAAGAATTCTTTTTCTCCATGCTCTTAACAAGGCAATGCCCTACATTAGGTCAATTTGCAATAGGTATTTATTTCACCTGCACAATACTTGGTTGTTTCATTTCTTTGTGGTGATTTTACTTGTTTCCCCGGTGTGTCTAAATTTTAAACCATTCCAACAACTTTACTTGTTGCATGCATACACTTCAACTCCAATCGAAGCGTTTAAAGGATGAGAAAAGGACACAAGTATGGGATGGTGGAAAAGCTTTTTGATAATTGCAGACAGGAAAGGACATTATTTCTTATAAAAATAAAGTATGAAAGGAATTTTATTAGTGAGGGTCAAAAATGATTTGAATGTTGTAGCATATTGCATTTAGCTGGTCCTTGTTGGTAGGATGTTAAGGTTGAGTTGACAACTATCTTATTTGGTCATTTTGTTCTGTTTCTGTAAGAGTTTTGCTTAGACTGGAGTTTAGTTATATCGTTTTTCCATCTTATTGAGCTACTCTTCTGTTTGATTTATATTTTTATTATGTTTTATTTGCAGGAATCTCATACTTGCCCTCTTTCGGGTGCTGTGTCATTGTGTAATCCTTTCAATTTGGTAATTGCAGATGAGGACTTCCATAAGGGCTTTAACAATGTTTATGACAAAGCTCTTGCAAGATCTCTCTGTAAAATTTTTAAGAAGTAATTGCGATAGAATGCTTTCATCTTATAGCCAGCTATATTAGCTTAATTTGATATCTAGTTTTTGTCAGTCATTCGAATTTATCTTTCTGCAGGCATGCTCTTCTCTTTGAAGACATTGGTGGTGAATTTAACATTCCATTGGCTGCGAATGCCAAGACCGTCAAGGAGTTTGACGAAGGTCTAACTCGAGGTATGTGTTTCTTTACATGAGAGTGATTTACATTTCCTTTTCTCTTTTTTCTTTTTGGGGGTAGGTCGGGATTGCTGGGAAGTGAAGGAGTTGTCTGTAATAGCTCAATGTCAGCTTACAGTGCTTCTTATAACACCATGCAGTTTCATTTGGTTTCAAGTCAGCGGATGACTACTACTCTAACTCAAGCAGTTCAGAAACCATAAAACATGTTCGCATTCCTTTGCTTTGCATTCAGGTAATACATTTGTAGCCTTTTAATATCTATTCTTGAACCTCACCACTGGGATTGAATTATTTAGTCTTCGTTTGGGATTGCTGAAGCTCAACCGCTTGTGTCTTCAGTGATTATATTTTTGGTTTTAAAGACATTTTCTGAACCTCGCTGCTCAGGTTTAACTTTGTAATCTCGTTGAAATTTAGATATTACTCCTATCTTTGTGGTTATGTGGCAATGCTATGTTTATGTAAAGATGGATTATATTTGAGTCTAGAGATATCTTTTGAAACTTTCTGATCAAATGTTAACTAATAAAATGGATTTTGATGTTGTTTTACATCAACTTTTAAGGATTGTTTGCTGAGATAATGCATTGAGTCAATACATCATTACAGGAGAAGGAAAAGTTAAGGTGAGATAGGATCTCCTTGTCGAAGTCCTCTAGATGTTTTAATAGGTTTAGATAGTTGTCCATTAATGAGAATTTTGTATGAAGGTGTAGAAACACATTCAATTATTAAATTGATCCAGTGAGGTGGAAATCTAAATTGAGTTACAACTTGTTTTGAAAAAAGACCACTCCAATTTATCATAAGCTTTTTCAAAGTTTTAGTTTTATGATCATGTAACCTTTGGTTCCAATCTTTTTTGTGATAATAGAACTTATGATTTGTAAATGACGTTGCATAAGCTAATTAACATATTTGTTTCATGTTATATAATTTCTTTTGTAACGCCAATTTATCATAAGCTTTTTCAAAGTCTTAGTTTTATGGTCACGTAACCTTTGGTTTCATTCTTTTTGTTTAGATAGTGTAGTAGTTCATGAGTCATAACAAGATTATTTGTTGTTTGCCTGTGTATTATATAAGTATTTTGAAAAGAACTTGTGAGTTTTTGGATGATTGGTTGGAATTTTTTGTGAAATAGAACTTAAGATTTTGTAAATGATGTTGCATAAATTAACATATCTGTTCAATGTTACATAACTTCTCTTCTAACTTCCAATTGTACTTGACTGTTTTCAATTCCATGTTTTTTTTTCCACGATCATGGGTGTTTTTGATGATGCTGGACGTGTTCAAAGTACCACCTTTCTTCCCAGGAAGCAGGTAAAGTTGCTGACATAGCCTTTGCCATCGTTGCTGACATAGAAGCTAGAGCTTCTGCGGCAATGACTGCTGCTGGTTTCTCTCAAACCACGCCGTTGGTTTCTATTCTCCTTGCGACCGTCCATGGACTTGTTCGAACAGTTTGTTTTGCTGTTGAAACTGCTAAAATCGCCGCCAAAAATGCCGAAGTTGCATATTCAGCACTTAAATTCTATTTTAGACGATTCTGAAATTGCAGAGGATTCTATTGCAGTGGCTATTCATGAGACCATGACAGTCGTTATTATTGCTGGTAGGATAGCCCACGATTCTGCTACCAACGTTGCTAGTGTGTACCCTACTGTCACGGAGGCTTTCACTACTTTCCAGTCTCTTGTTGCTAGTGTTAGTGACTCCCCTGCCCTCTGAACTTTTTTTGCTAGGGTTAGTGACTCCCCCTGTACTTCAAACTTCCATTGATAGGGTTTTACCTGCACTTGTTGTACCTGCACCGATTGTTGCAGCTGGTTCCACTTCTGCACTCGGTTCTACTTTGGTTTCATCCGACGCTTTACTCGAGAAACATGTTTATAGTGTGGTGAGTTTTTCTACTTTTCATATTATCATGCCAACTCTATTTTTGTTATCATGTTCCTCAGAATATTACTCAAAATCTTTGTTTGATTTGAGCTTGCAGGGGAGACATGGCACCAAGTTAATTTTCAAATTAAAACGACAAAACGAGTAGAGATCCTGGTCGAGTAAATGCTGGGTGGAATTAGGCTGTCTAGTTCGGTATTCATCGAATCTTAGGTGAATTAGTTGCATAGTTTGGATGTCAATATGTTCATAAAACAAATTTTGGGGAAAGTATATACATGTTGTGTTTAGCTGGACTGATTGCTTCGAAAGACTTGTCTAACAGAGATGTTCTCAGATTTTCAGACTTAAAATGACAATTGCCACTTAAATCTTTCATATATCCCCAGTTTATATGAAGGAGCACAAGTCCTCCCGAAAAGAGAGGAAAGGAAAGAGGAGAAAAAGATTTGAGTGGCGATTGTCATTTTAAGTCTGAAAATTTGAGAACATCTTTGTTAGACTCATTATAAGTCTTTCGAAGCAATCAGTCCAACTAACCACAACATGTATACACTTTCCCCAAAATTTGTTTTATGAACATATTGACATCCAAACTATGCAACTAATTCACCTAAGATTCGATGAATACCGAACTAGACAGCCTAATTCCACCTAGCATTTACTTGACCAGGATCTCTACTCGTTTTGTCTTTTTAATTTGAAAATTAACTTGGTGCCATATCTCCCCTGCAAGCCCAAATCAAACAAAAATTCTGAGTAACATGATAACAAAAATAGAGTTGGAATGGTAAGATGAAAAGTACAAAATCTCACCACACTATAAACATGTTTCTCGGGTAGAACGTAGGATGCAACCAAAGTAGAACCGAGTGCAGAAGTGGAACCAACTGCAACAATCGATGCATGTACAACAGGTGCAGGTAAAACCATATCAATGGAAGTTTGAAGTACAAACTAAACCTAGCAAAAAAAGTTCGGAGGGCAGGGGAGTCACTAACACTAGATACAAGAGACTGGAAAGTAGTAAAAGCCTCCGTGAGTGTAGGGTATACACTAGCAGAATTGTGGGCTATCCTACCAGCAATAATAACGGTTGTCATGGTCTCACCGACGACGGTTTTCATAGTCTCACGAACAATAGCCACTGCAATAGGATCCTCTGCAATTTCAGAATCGTCTAAAATAGCTTCACCAACAGCAAATTTAAGTGCTGAACATGCAACTTCGGCAATTTTAGCAATTTCAATAGCAGAACGAACTGTTCGAATAAGTCCATGGACGGTCGCATGGAGAGTAGAAACCAACGACGTGGTTTGAGAGAAACTAGCAGCAGTCATTGCGGCAGAAGCTCTAGCTTCTATGTCAGCAGCGATGGCAAAGGCTATGTCAGCAACTTTACGTGCTTCCTGGGCAAAAAGAAATGTGGTACTTTCAACACGTCCAACATCGTCAAAAACACCCATAATCCTGGAAAAAAAAACATGTAATTGACAACAGTCTAAGTACTATTGGATGTCAGAAAATAAGTTATGTAACATTGAACAGATATGTTAATTTATGCAACGTCGTTTACAAAATAAGTTCTATTTCACAAAAAAGTCCAACCAATCATCCAAAAACTCATAAGTCCTTTTCAAAATACTTATATAATAGACAGGCAAATAATCTTGTTATGACCCATGAACTACTACACTGTCTAAACAAAAAGAATGAAACCAAAGGTTACGTGACCATAAAACCAAGACTTTGAAAAAGCTTACGATAAATTGGGGTTAGAAAAGAAATTATATAACATGAAACAAATATGTTAATTAGCTTATGCAACGTCATTTACAAATCATAAGTTCTATTATCACAAAAAAGATTGGAACCAAATGTTAGATGATCATAAAACTTTGAAAAAGCTTATGATAAATTGGAGTGGCCTTTTTTTAAAACTAAGTTATGACTCAATTTAGATTTCCATCTCACTGGATCAATTGAATGTGTTTCTACAGCTTCATACAAAATTCTCATTAATGGACAACTATCTGAACCTATTAAAACATCTAGAGGACTTCGACAAGGAGATCCTATCTCACCTTACCTTTTCCTTCTCCTGTAATGATGTATTGACTCAATGCATTCTCTCGGCAATGGTTTGTTTGCTTCATATCATCCTTGACTACATTCAAGTTTGACGGCTCAATTCTATTTGTGTTAAGTCGCGATGATGTTTGAAACATGCAAGAGTACTATTCTGTAACTATGGAGCATTGGACGATATAGTATTTTGGCAATGAGATAGAATTGTCGGTCCATGGAATGAAGAATACATGGTGAATCTAGTTTCTGAAATAGGAATTACAATGTAGTTAGAAATGCCTTTGTTGAAAATAATTCATGTCCAGCAATAAGTTAAATTTTTTGGATTCAGAATACTGTTATGTAGCTGCTTTTAGCGTGAAAAAGGTTTCCATAGAGAAGAAAAATTGGATTGTAGACATACAATTTAGTCAAGGCCTATATTTGTGCTTGGCTTTAAAAGCCGTGAGCAAATGAAATTTGTAGAATTATGTTCACAAGTTGAGTTCAGCTTATTCTGCAAATTCACATATTTTTGTGGTTTGCAGGCTGCAAACGATCCAATTGCTCCTGCTAGGGCAATTCCTCATGAAGATATCCAGGTATGTGGAATCCTCTTCTTGAGCTATATGCTACATTTATTTGCTTAATGGTAAGTTATCATAACCAGTCAATTTGCTGTGTGCTTATTTTTGTTATGTTGGTTAGCACTTTGCCGCTTTAGCTGGACTCTTAAACTTTAATTAAGCCTTATTCCAAACTGCTTCTGGCCTACAAACACGGTCCCTCCTTTCTTTTTCTTTTGTGGTGCCATTTAAGCTTTATCTAAGATCACATAATATTAAAGCACTATTATGAAGTCATTACTTTAGCAAGTTCGAGGTTCCCTTTCGCTTTCATAGTCCATGGATGATTCCAGTCACCTCAAATAATTTTCCCAAGAATTTGCAATGTTAATCACTCTAGCTGCCATTTAATTCAGAATACTGTCTCTTAGGAAGAATTTCACTACACATGCTTCCCTCTCAAGTGTGTAGTTCTTTGACCTTCTTTGAGTTTTATAATGCTCAACCAATATCCGTGTCATTGCTGTATATCCACTTTCATTTTTAAGTTTCTTTCTATAAAATTAATCTTAGAATGTATTCCAGTTTGATTGCATGATGTCAAGCGGAAAGATATATTTCTTTGATCACATGACATAAGATAGGGTGGTGGTCTGTTCAACTAATCTTGTCATTTACTCCTATGGCTGCTTGAAAAGAATACATGTTTGTATAGTTTTCAGCTGTTCGCTTTCTGTTAAATCTTGTGAACTAAAGTATATTTCCCATTGCCTCAGGAAAATCCGAACTGCTTGTTAATAGTAACACCAAAAGGTGGCCATCTTGGGTGGGTAGCAGGTGCTGAAGCTCCCATTGGAGCTCCTTGGACTGATCCTGTGGTGATGGATTTCCTTGAGCATCTGGAAAGAGGTACATCTAAATCCCTTGCAGCTTGTAGTGATCCAGAAGGTGCACCGCATTCTTCAGAGGGTTTGCATAACCTAGAAGTCTAGGCGGCATATCCTGACCTTCATATATAACCAAGGTCAGAATATTAGGCTAGCGACATTCGATTCTTTGGACTTTCATATTGTTGATGTATCTTACCAGAGAATTACATCCCTGGATCTTGAATAAATGACACTGATGTACCCAAAATTAAATTTAGAAGTTTACGTGTTAAGATCATGTTTAATAAGGATATACCCAGTGAATTTATGATCCTATAAATTATAAGTTTTTGTTCCATCATGATCATCTTAATTATGTTGTACTTGCTAAATTCACAAGCTTAATTGGCATTCTTGAAAATGTTTCTGTAATGACTTGGAAATGCAATCTTTTAACTATGGTGACTTGAAGTTACCATAGGCTCAATATACTATCAGATGTAACTTTTTTATTATGTTATTTAAGGTTAAGTTGTCATCAACTCATCATATATCCTCTCCCAACCAAAAAAAAAAAAGATGTCATCAAATGTTTCAATTTACTATGTCATATAAGAATATAGTTTTTTTTTTTTACATCGATTAGAGAGGATCGAACTTGGGTCCCCCATATGAAAGATTCAGAGATCCAACAGGCTCGGGTTGTATAAAAATAATAGTTAATGTAACACAATGAGTTACCATCAATGTTTTGAAAGGTGGTCTTGAGCCTGTATAATTTTTACTATCATATCATCAAATAAACCACCATAGATCTACCTTGTATAATATTTTTACGATAACTACTTTCTATAAAATTAGTTTGTGCATGAATTGTGATTATGATGGTTTTCCTTTCCTAGTCAATGGAACATTCTCAACTTTACTAGGATGTCGTAACAAACGTTGACGAGGATTTTTGAGAATGAATAAGGACGATATTCAGTCTATAAACTGAAAGATTGAAAATTTAGGGTAGAATTTTCTGTTCAATTAGGCATTAGCCGGCCGAAATTGTCCATATCCCCGATCGAGGCCTGAACCTGATTTTTGAGGATGTATTTGGACATTATTAGAAAAGACGGAATTTCGGTTTCAATTAAGTGGCCAAAATTTTCCACTAAAGATACTTCAACTTGAGAACTTATTGTAAATTGTATCTTCGTTGGAGCAGCAGCTCATAAGATCATTTCTCGTACACAGCCATAAAATTTAACATTTTGTATAAATTAATTTTTTTGCTGAATACGGAGTATATATTTCCCCCTTTCCTTTTACTGAAATTTTTGTATATAAAAGAACCTTAAAATTGAAAAAAAAAAAAGAAAAAAAAGGTACTTACTGGGCCAAAAGCCCTTGTTAATGGCTTATTGTTTTGTTTACTTATCCATATGTTTGTATATTCAAGGAGGTGATACAATATTACAGGGCCCAGTTGTCTTTTTCATTTTTTTTAATAGGACATTTTAAGAAATTCGAAGGGTGTTCTGGTAAATCAATCAATGTAAAAAAACAGAGAAAGATGAGAATTTGGTGTGTCAGTGGCGACGTCATCCTCCAATCCTTGTCCAAAAACTGAAATAGGAGAATCAAATCCACCAACATAAACCTCAAGGAGATGCCAATTTGGTGATTCGTGTGAGTTATTAAAAAGATCACTGAAAGATGACAATTTTTTGGACATTTATTCGGTAAAATTTGACGCAGTTTGAATTTCAGTTTACGTATTTATTTGTTCGGTTTGTTATTTGAAATTGTTTAACAACAGAGGGTGAGTTTTACAAGATCAGTTAATTAAATTTATTAGAAGTATTCAATTATTTAAGTAATCGTCTAATATTCATTTATCTATATCTCATATAATTTGATAGCATTTTATTATCACTACTCATATCATAATCCTCATTATTTATCAATCTCTTCTTCTCGTATATTTAATCATCTTAATACTATTAATTCTACCTTATAATTACCTCGTTATGAGGTTCATAACATATAATCAATCATTCAGATAATTCTTATCAAATCATACTTTCATATTTCTTTCTCATCATATCTGTCTTTCTGTGAGACTCATTCATCTATCAATAAATTTACAATCAAAAATAACATTTTAACATCTCAAGCAATAATAATCAATATTTAAAACAAATTCAATGCATGAATTTAAATTATATTATTATTTGAGAATGTCTTCTCACATGTCGACATGTTTTAGCTTAGATCGGTTACCTCTTGGTTCTTTTGTTTCCAATATATACCCGCTGTCACTGTTTCATTTAAACTGGCTGCCTTCCCAGTTATTTTATTTACAACATATACCGGCTGACATAGTTCTTTTATTTCATTTAAATCGATTGCCTTCCCGATTCTTTTTATTTCATGCATATTCATATGAACAATAATATAAAATAAAAAAGCATACATTCAGACATTCAATTTAGCTATCCAGCTCTTTTTCAAAATTATTATTTTTATCATATTCATTAAATTATCTCCTCATATATCATATCAAATTATCAATCATAGCCAGTGGTTTCAGAGGCGAGGGCGTTGGGCGAGGTGTTTTGCCTCAATGAGGCGAGGCATAAGCCCCGAGGCGTTGGGGCGTAAGGTTTTTGAAACACTGGGTGTTTTGAATAAAATAATATTAATTAAATTATAAAAAAAACTAAAAAATTGAAATAATATAAATAAATTAATTATCAATAAACTTTACTAACTTAAGACCTATGAATGAATATTTATCAAAATATTTCACAAACACAATGTTAAGTGGTTGTTGTTTACACACTTACAATAATATAACAAATTCACATACATCTCATCTTTCATCAATAAATCATAAATCACACTTCAAAAACCAAATTCTAATTTTCAAATTGACCAATCTATTCATCACAAAACAAAAACACGTTCTAAATTCCAACAAATACAAAAATAACACAATGTTAAGTGTCAAATGTTTACTGATTAGTGTTTACACACTTACATTGATATAACAAATTCACATATATAAATCTATTAAAAGCAACAAATTAGATAGCATAAATAATGCAATCCTAATGATGTTATAAAATGATATTAATGAAATGTAGAGTATATAATATGGAGCCTATTTAATGAATTTGCTCATCAGTGGAAACAAATGAGGAAAAAAAAAACAAATTCACATATATAAATCTATTAAAAGCAACAAATTAGATAGCATAGATAATACAATCCTAATGATGTTATAAAATAATATTAATGAATGCAGAGTATATAATATGGAGTCTATTTAATGAATTTGCTGATTAGTGAAAACAAATGAGGGAAAAAAAAGAAAACAGTGGAAAAAGAAGACTTCACACGTGAACGCACCAGTCGAGAATCGAACCTAGGTCTATAACGTACTAATCTACCACTACACCACTGATGGTTGGTATGTTACTAACAAACATATATATAGAACTTCCGCCCCAAACCCCTTTTTTAAAACATTGATCATAGCTTGTCAATAATTTTATTTCTATTTTCATTATATATTTAATCAACTCATTATTTCAATAATATTACTTCTCATATAATAAATCTTTAACATATCAATTATTCCTATCATGTCCATCAACCAATTTTCATATATCATCCAATCATAGTTTAATAATTAATTTAAATATCATCATTTCATATTTTATATTTACCTCGATTACTAAAAGTAAATCTAACTCACCGCATAGTACTTAAAGCTACCCGTAGATCAATTCTTTACCTTTCCTTTTCCTTTCAACAATTTCACCTGATTGTTGATCGTCAATACCTGACATAATATTTATATTAAAATTTCTAATTTATTCTTCAATTCTTTCATAAATCATACCCTTTAAATTTCTACGAGTATTTTTCATGTATGCTAAATTTCAAAAATAAAATTCACATTATTACCTTTTGTTTTTCTTAGAGCTTTCTTCGACTCTCTTTAAAATTTTTAAGTAAACCTCTTCAAAATTTTACTCTTTCAATATTCTTTTCAATTCCCAAATATTTTAAAAAATAAAATAATTGGAATTGAAAAAAAATAAAAACCAAATGGAATTTAATAGGAAAAATAAAAACAAAAAATGAAGAAAAACGATTTTATATTACTCAAACGGCTGCCACCATTTTACACTTTGGTGGTTCGTGTTGCGGCACTTGAGATTAGTGTCCAAGAATGACAACACTTGGACCCAACTTTTTTTTTTTAACTTACCCACGTGGATGTTTTTTTTCTTTCAAAATGATATTTTTATTTAATAATAAAATTTTCATATATATACTATTTTAATATTATATTATATTTATTAAGTTATTATTTTTTATTTTAAAAATATGATTATTAGATATTAAACTCTTTTAAAACCTACGATTGATTTCAAAATATTAAATTCCATAATTAAACAGTTTCAAAATGATTTTCTTTGAAAAATCAAAATTTCAACGGGATATTACTTTTCATATGATTAAAGTACTCTTAGGTATCATAAATGTTACTTTTTAAAAAATACAAGTATTACTAGGAATGAAACATATTTAACAATGATTTTTAAGGCTTTTTTTTTAAAAAAATTGTCATAATTCTTTTTCAAAAATTATTAAAAGTATATTTTAAATCGATTTATATTCTATTATATAGTATAAAACAAATTTTACTTCATATATTTTATATTTTAAAAATATTATGATATCATTACTTATCGCATCCTCAAATAAACAAAAATAAAAAAACCATTACGAAAAAATTAAATATTTTAAATAGAAAGTTATTTGATATGTTTTTTTTTATAAAATTAAATAGTCTCACATCAAAGTTCAAATAAATGAATATTAAAGACCTTAGTAAAAGAAAAATTAAACACAAACTTTTCTATTTTAAAAATTAAAACGATACTATTTGTTTTTATTTTTTAAAAAATATGAATTCAAATAACCTAAAAATTTGGGTTATAAACAATTTTGAGATAAATAAAATTATTAAACTTATTATAATTATTTAGAGATATTTTAACATTAAAGTACCTAAGTCATTATGAAAAATAATATTCAATTAAAATTTTAATTCTTTAAAAAAATTTATTTTAAATTTATTTGATGATGAAAATTGATGTTTTGAATGAATAGTATATTTAAAAAAAAAAGCTTATAATGTTTGTGTTATTTTAAAAAACTGAAAGATAACCCTAAAAAAATAACACCAACCAAGCAACATGTTAGAAACACGTGTGCCAATTATCTGCCCATATTTTTTAATAGATAATTAAAGCAAAGCATGGAAAAAACGTGCAAATCACAATCTCACTTGAAAGTATAGATTATCAGAAATAGAAATGGACCAATCCGTTGCGGTGGATTCAGCCTTATCCACCGAGGGACCATCAATTAATGTCCAATATTGTCCTCTTCCAGGAGTGCTATTGATGCTGATCTTATCGCGCCCACGTCCTCCCCTTAAGTTTGGAGGTCATAGTCTAGCATTCACTGTTAATTTTTCTTAGCCTTATTTTTTATCCCAACAAAGTGAGAAAAAAAATTATAAAAAATATTATTTTTATTAATTAACTTATATTAAAATAAATCAGTGATTATTAATTTTTTATTCAATTCTTTTAATTTTGAAAGATTATAATTTGTATATGAAAATAAAACATCAACTCTTTTTAACTTTTTTTTTCCTCGATATTTTTCTCTTTTACTCGAGCGCTGTTTGAGAAGTAATTCAAGCACAATTTAAATCACAAAAATTTCACGTGTTAAGTTTTCATTGATTTTAAAAATATGAGTTATTCCCCTTATTTGTATGTTAGTTATTTTTTTTCAATTTAAACAAATTATATGATATTATTATGGATTATATTGTATTAATATAGTGTGATCCAATTATCATTATAATTTTCAATAAAATATTTTTTAGTAAAATCATTAATTTCTCTAACAATTTTATCCGCCAATCATTTTTTTGGTAGAGGGATGTTTTTTCAGGGGGGAGGGGGCGAATAGTAATTTGTTTAGTGGTAGCAATTAGCAATTTGTCTTGGAAAAGAAAGTATTAAAGTATTAATATAGAGAACATTATCAATGTGAGCACGCACATGGCGATTAGGTGTGGTGGGTTTCAGCCTTATCCTGGTGGGACCATGTTGACGTGTAGACGATGATATCACAGTCTCTTATCAACTTTAATACACATGACATTATTAGCACAAATTTTATTTCTTTTCGTTTGTCAATTAACAAAGAAGTGATATTAGTTGCACTAAAAAAAACCATTGGTATTTTTTTTATTTTGTTTTAGTATTTAAATTTATAATAATAATTTTGATTATATTACGTTTTAAAATTAATCCTATGAGTATTAATTATTTTGTATTTATGCATGCATTTAATTGCGGTTGTCAAAAAAGTTCGTGGAAGATGGTGAAGTTTTAATATTGTGCAATTATTTTTACACGTGATCAGATTCAAGTATTATTTTATGTTTTACTTTATTATTAAAAAAAATTAACTCAAAAGCTCTTGATAAGAAGAAAAAAGTATTAGGATAAATGTCACCTCAACATTATGAATGACATGGCATTCATCCAATGATGTATTAAGAGAATTTTTTTCTTAAGTTACTGGAGATGATTTTCTCAACAAAAAAAAAATATATATCAACCATTCCAATAAAGTTTTAATAATAAGGATGACGTTATTAGCATTCAAAAAAATGTTATTTGTATTCATCATGTTTTGTTTTGACGCTTAAACTTACAATAATGTCCATAATTAAATTGTATTCTAAATAATATCTAATTTCAATTAAATATATTATTGTAAATTAAAAAAATAATGTTAATAACACCATTTTAATAATAAAAACATTAAATTTATTATTATTGATGCCTAAAATATATTGTTGAGCTGAAAATCGATGTTTCATTGCCTGCACAAAAAAATATAAGTGAACTAAGAATTCAACAAAAAAAAAGAAAAAGTGGGTGATTTCTCTTGGGACATTTTGACATTCATATTAACACAAATTTTGTGGAAGTGATGAGAAATATGATTAGTCAACACATTGCCCTTATGTCAAACTCTACAAAAACAATTTGATAATCATCAACGCATGCCAATTCTCTTTTGAATTTTGCTTTGAGTCTACCCAATATAGGAAAACAAGTAAGGAAGATAAGGATGAAACGACAATTAAGGATAAGAAGCTAGTTATACAACTAGAAATTAGGAATATGTAAATTAAACTCTTATTTAATTTGAATAAAATAATTGAAAAAGCAAGGAAAACTACATGACTATTTGGCATTTTGAGTATAATTTTTCATATGGACAATTTCCTTTGCTTGAATATTTTATTTTATTTTAGTGGTACATGCTTAAAATCAAATCTCAATCAAACCCATCACAAATAAAGAAAAATGAAAGGATGAGCTCTAAAAATTACTACCCTTTACTATAATCCAATTGTTAGAAAAAAAAAAATATGTTTATGTGTTGTTAATTAATATAATAGGAATGGTGATTGGTCAACCAAATTGACTAGAAATATAACTTTGCAATATAAGCTTAGCTTAATTGCAATTTTTTTCCCGTAATGTCTCTATTTTGATTTGTATTGTCATCTCAATTGTAATTTAGAATATACAACGACCATTAATTTATAGCATATACTACTATATATATATATATATATATATATATATATATATATATATACTAACATCTCCAAAAAAATAAATAAATAAAGAAGATAGTGGTACTAGTATAAGAATCATGTTATTAGGACAATATACGTCTTAAAAATTTGAGTGTTAACTATCACTCAAGTTTCAAAATGTTTTTAAGATATTCAATAGAAATGTCATACAATCTTTATTCATACTGCTATTATACAATGTTTTTAGATGTGAAAACATTAAGGGATGTATTTTGTCTCATTGAGATGAGGTTTAAGAATGTTAACTTTTTATTTGAAACATTTGGGTATTTTAAAATTCTAATAAAATTAAAATAATATAAAATAATAATTTAAATTAATTAATTTTTAATAAACTTTAATGCACATAATTATAATTATAATTATAATTATATAAATATTTTTATATTATTGTAACTTGTAAGTGATTAATTAAATAATTTAAAATTATTATTAAACTAGATAACATGTAATAAATATTTATGAAAAGCAAAGATATAACAACAGGAATATTTTGCTTAGTGGTTAAGGCTTATATTCTTAATCATTTATGAATGGGTTTTCATTTTTATTTTTAATTTTAAAGCTTTTAAAAAGAACTCAACAAACAAAAGAAATATCTAAAATTTCAACACTAAAAACGTTTTGGCTACACCTCATAGTAAACACTTTGTTTTAGGGAAGTTTAGATCTTTACATTTGAAAATTGAAATGTATATCAAATTTACGATGAAATTAAATAATATTAATAAATTTAAATTTAAATATTTTTTAATTAATTACGTGACATTTAATACCACCACGAATTCCATTTCAATCTTGGATGATGCATGTCTGATTAAAAGATTTTTTTTTTCCATATATAAGTAATGTCTCGAACTTGATTTGTATTGTCATCTCAATTGTAATTTAGAATATACAACTAACATTAATTTATAGCATATACTACTATATATATATATATATATATATATACACACACTAACGCATACCCAACGTATATATTTCGATACTAACATCTCCAAAAAAAAAGAGGATAGTGATACTAGTATAAAAGTCGTGTTATTAGGACATTATACATCATAAAATTTGAGTGTTAACTACCACTCAAGTTTTCAAAGTGTTTTTAAGATGTTTAATAGAAGTGTCATATAATCTTTATTCATACTACTATTATACAATGTTTTCAGATGTGAAAACATTGAGCGAGATGTTTTGTCTCATTGAGACGAGACTTAAGAGTACTAACTTTGTATTTGAAACGTTGGGCGTTTTAAAATTCTAATAAAATTAAAATAATAAAAATTATAATTTAAATTAATTAATTTCAATAAACTTTAATGTTTTTACTGACTCTCTAGAGCATATAATTATAATTATAATTATATAAATATAAATATAAATATTTTTATATTATTGTAACTTGTAAGTGATTAATTAAATAATTTAGAATTATTATTAAACCAAATAACATGTAATAAATATTTATGAAAAGTAAAGATATAACAATAAAAATATTTTACTTAGTGGTTAAGGCTTGTATTCTTACTCATTTATGAATGAATTTGAGCCTTTAACTTGTATTTTTATTTTTAATTTTAAAACTTTTTAAAAGAACTCAACAAACAAAAGAAATATCTAAAATTTCACCGTTAGAAACGTTTTGGCTATACCTCGTAACAAACACTTTGTTTTAGGGGAATTTAGATTTTTACATTTAAAAATTGAAATACAGATCAAATTTATGATGAAATTAAATAACATTAATAAATTTAAATTTAAATATTTTTTTATTAATTATGTGATATTTAATACCACAACGAATTTTATTTCAATCTTGGATGATTCTTGTCTGTTTAAAAGATTTTTTTTTTTGTTTTGTTATTACATTCAGCTGACCATTGCATAGCTGCATGAGAAAAGTGTCATATATATATATATATATATATATATATATGATCTTCACCTGACATTTATTTTATTTTCTACAGTGAATCCTGATTGTATTTACTACTTCCTCCAAATTTTACAGCCTGTCATTCATAGCATACCATGTGGAAATTAGTAACTACAGAATTTTCCACCCTATCCCTCTTATAAAATTTAACCAAAATCCACGCTCAACCAGAATTCTCGCTCAATCTTTGCTCATACCCCCTTCCCCCTCTCTCTCTATATATACATAGCATCTAACGTCAAAACTCTTCAACCAAACACCCCCTTCTCTCACAAAGATTTGGGTCATTCGCTGTTTTGTCTCAAATTAATTTAATTACAATATGGCAGAGACAAAGGCCCAGGACCTTGTTTTCCCTGGCAAGAAGAGAAATGGCTGTGATGATTTTGACGGTGACGATCTCATAATGGCTTCAAAGAAAGCGATGTTAATGTCACCTATATGGGACGATCCAGCCGCTGCAATAGCCGGCGCTCGCCACGAGTTCGGTGAGCACGGTGGCGTCAACATGTCCATCGAGGCCTCCGCCACCTTCACCGTCATGGAGCCCGAGACCATGCGCCGCATGTTCTCCGGCGAGCTCGGCCCCGATCGCGACTTTTTTATCTACAGCCGCCACTTTAACCCCACCGTCCTCAACCTCAGCCGTCAAATGGCCGCCCTCGAAGGAACAGAAGCTGCCTATTGCACTGCCAGCGGTAATTTTTTTCCCCTTAAAGAAAATTTGAACTAAAAATTTGACAACGGAAATTTAAATATGCTTTTTTTTTTTTGCGATCTGTATCTTTTTAGTGTTAGAATCTTCTTTGGTAATCTGTATCTTTTTAATGTTAGAAATTTAGAATCTTCTTTGGTAATTAAGAGACTAATGCCTGACTGATAAATGTGATGTTGTTCCTGAATTTGATTCCTAAATTATTACAGAGAAACTTTTTTTCTTAAAATTAGAAATAAGATTTGAACTTAACAACGAAAATCACATATCACGTCATAGGTATGTCGGCAATATCATCGGTGATGATGCAGCTGTGCGGCAGCGGAGATCACGTGGTGGCGTCGAGGACGCTCTACGGTGGGACCCACGCGTTGCTGACCCATTTCTTGCCCAGAGCTTCCAACATAACGACGACGTTTGTGGACATAGGCGATTACGAGATGGTGAAGAACGCAATCGTGGAAGGGAGGACCAAAGTGCTGTACGTCGAGGCCGTGTCGAATCCTACGCTTACCGTGGCTAATATTCCGGAGCTTAGCAGGGTAGCACACGAGAAGGGTGTCACCGTGGTGGTAGATAACACTTTCACTCCTATGGTTCTCTCTCCAGCGCGTCTTGGTGCTGACGTGGTTGTTCATAGTATCTCCAAGTTCATCAGCGGTGGGGCGGACATCATTGCAGGTTTGGATTTTTTCATTTTGTCTTCGTGAACGCTTTGTTCACCGTACACGTGTAATCGATGTTTTCCTCCATAACACTTGGAATCTACTTTGCATTACTTGTGATCCGTAAATAATTAGTGCTACGGTCTAAAACATACCAATGTTTTAGGTTAGAAATTTTAATTTTTTTTAATAAAAATTTTCAAAATTACGAGAAAAATTTTGAATTAATTTAAAACCAAATGTTACCAAGCATTTTTGTTAAAATACATACTCTCTAGTGTTTTTTTCAACGTTATTAACATAAAACATGTTTTTATTAACTCGGTCGTTATCTGAATCTCGAAATTGAATGATGAAGATGAAATTTATAAATCATTTGGATATTATTCAACGATTTTTAAATAAAATTTCATTCGCATGTTTTTTTTATTATAGTTTTTCAATTTTTAATAAAAGAATGTTTTTAATTTTATTATAGTTTTTCAATTTTTAATTATCAAAAAATTAGTATATTTTTTTTATAAAAATAAATCAAAACACAATATTATTCTTGCATTTTAACCAATAATTAATGCAAATGGTGAAATCTACGAATATCAAAGTATAATTGATAACACGTGATATTTTGGATTTATGTGGTGAGCAACTTCATCTTGTGAATAAAACTGTGAACATAACATTATTATTTATTTAGTTTTGTTTCTTTTGTATAAAAAAAAGAGTAATAATTAATTTTTGCGGTTTAGAATTTGATGCTGACAAAAGTTGTCTGTGAAGAGAGATTTCTTTTCAGCTTTTAAGATCATACATGTGATGTGGGTTTGATCCCTTTGTTTTCTTCTGGGTAGTAGTATTTCTTTTTTGATGAGTACTATTCTTTGGTTTGTTTATTGCTCAGCCCTTTGCAGTACTGTGCAATTAGATTGCTGGATAATAAAATAGGTCCTGTTTTAAGATAAAATCGCTAAACAATGAACAAAATGGGAATTTTAGGTGCTGTGTGTGGGCCTGCAAAGCTGGTGAACTCAATGATGGACCTTCACCAAGGGGCCCTTATGCTTCTTGGACCAACAATGAACGCCAAGGTAGCTTTTGAACTATCAGAGAGGATTCCTCACTTGAGCCTTAGAATGAAAGAGCATTGCAACAGAGCAATGGTTTATGCCACCAGAATGAAGAAATTGGGCCTGAAAGTCATATACCCAGGCCTCGAAGACCACCCGCAACACCAGATCTTGAAGTCCACTGGCAACAAGGAATACGGGTTTGGTGGGCTTTTGTGCGTTGACATGGAAACAGAGGAAAGAGCAAACAGGTTGATGCACCATTTGCAAAATTGCACCCAATTTGGGTTCATGGCTGTTAGCTTGGGCTACTATGAGACCTTAATGTCTTGCTCTGGTAGTAGCACTAGCAGTGAAATGAATGCAGAAGAGAAGGCGCTCGCTGGCATTTCTCCAGGTTTAGTAAGGATGTCAATTGGATATATTGGCACATTGGAGCAGAAATGGAGCCAATTCGAGAAGGCGCTTTCAAAGATGCAGGACTCAGGTTTATTGCCCAAGAACTGATCTTTTGTGTCTCATGTTTAATAATTCTGCCGCCGTGTTTTAAATTATGGTAGTTACTTATGTAAAGATCTTTCTTGTTGCTTCAGTTGTTGATGTTGAATGCTCTGGCTAATGTATTAAAGTTACTCTTGTTTGCTCTGAAACATGAATGTGTGTAATGAACTAAATTTTGTGCCACTTTTTTATTGGGCCTTAGCGTTCTTGTTAATATGCAACCCAAGCCTGCTACAAGTCTTTGGATTATAATGTAGCTCTGCGATGGCCCAATCTAAGTAAATTACTGGCCTGAAAAATCACTGTTTAACCTCTATAACTGTAACCTCAAATAACATTACTCTTTTATTTCTTAGTAAAACGACGATTTTAGTTTATCCCTATTTCCTTCCTTCCTTCAACCCCTGACAGAAACCTTTTAACATAAAGAGATAGCATGAGGATTGAATCCAAGACACCAAGTACTTTACATTTGGCCCTTAGCGTTCTTGTCAATATGCCACCCGAACCCACTTGTGTCTTTGTATTGTACTTTAAGGCTTAAAGACATCTATGGCCCATAAGTGGATTAACGGCATGAAAACCAGTGCTGAGACTTTGTAGTTGTAACTATTTCTTCTTTTCAGTTTTGTAACGTACCTGTATTTATTTCATTGGAGGGCCATTAGGTCGGGGAGGTAGTCTTCTCTCCTCTTATTTGCTCTAATTCTTAGTATAAGCGGGATTTGATAACAGGTTTTATGTGACAATAAATAACTTTATCAACTACGTTAGTTAGGATTCATATATTTATGTTGTTTTCAACTCATAACAGAAACTATTAGTGTCGTTTTTAACATGAAAATTTAATATCATAAGACACGACATAATTTTTATTTCGAGCACAAACTAATCTCAGCCAATTATTGCTGGTTCTCTTATCACATTTTGACAGGTGGGCAACCACGCATAAATTAGAAGAATGCCGAATATTAATTAACTGAATTGGTAAAATCATTTATTATTTAAAAATGAGAGAAATTACAGTGAGGGTTACGTCTAGTAACCTTGAATCATGATAATGAGGAATAGCAATGGATGGATAAATATAGCATCACTAGAAGATCAAATCTATATATATATATATATATATATATATAAAAGAGAGAGATATTAAAGAGTGGGTTACTTCTGTTTACCTTAAATAAATCTTGAATAGTGAGAATGAGGATTATTAATATTGTATAGGTAGTGAAAAAAGAAAAGCTATGTATGGCATCATCATGAATTGCATGTCCACCTCTTGAAACATCTAGCACGTACATTGAAATAATTTGGAAACCTCATCTGTATATGCTAATTCACATTACACTGATTCAAGCTTGTGATGTCTTAGTCTGCCTCTTGTAAGTAATTAGGTTTTAAAATTCCTATTCATTGCGAAGATGGGTTATATTTTTTAAGCTTGCTTATGAATGAATATCATGGTTTTGAGTGCTCCTTAAATTTTTGGATACCATGAGTGATGAACTTATCTTTATGTTCTTTGTTTTCCATTTAGTTTTTTTTATTTATTTTATTTTGCTAAGGGACTAGTAAAATGTAAGTTTGGGGGTATTTGATGAGTGAAAAATATTGTATATTTTGGCCACTTAATTTACATTTGCTAGCTCAGGAATTTGTTACTTTGAGTTGTTTTCGTTGTTTTTCAGGTTTGCAAGCACTGGGAATGGATTTTCACTAAAATTGCCAGAATTACCTATACAGATTAGTCATTTTTGTGGATTTTACTGTATTGATTCAGGAATAACCAGGAGATGAGCCATATATTCTTGGAAAGATCCGGAAGTCTATTTTCTGAGGAATGTTACGGCTCGTAAAAATGATTTTTCTAGAGAAAGTTATGGCAGTTTTAGTAGACAAGGGTTTAGCTAAAGAGCCATGTATATCTAAACTATATATATATATATATATATATATATATTTTGTAGTGATGCGAAACATTTTAAAAGAAATTTCAAATGATCAATCATTAAAAAGTTTATGTTGCATACCAATCAAATTGAAAAGAGATAGCAACAAATTTATGCAACACATTTTTGAAATAAGATAGTAAAGAAGTTTTGTTGATGCCTAAAATGTGTTGTTGAGCTAGAGGTCAATGCTTTAGTAGCCTACACAAGGAAATAAGGGTGAACTAGAGAGTCACCGGAGGAAAAAAGGGAGTGTGATGCCTTCGAGGACACTCTGATGCTCTTGTCAGTGTAAGGTTTTAGAGAAATGAAAAGAATAACGATGTTTAGTGTTTCCAGTAAATGAGTTTTAAAAGTTCTTGATGAATTGGATTTGCATACCTTGGATCTTTTATAGCGTTTCGAAGGTGAGGTTGCCCACATGGCAAGGATGAGGCAATCCTGGAGATCCCGTTCCTCCGTCGGAAGGTCTAGTGGTGTGTCTAAGGATGACTGTAATCCCTGTAATCATGCTTATATATCTGCGTGGGGGAGTCCGGGAGTGGTGGTGATTACCCACTGTTTTGTTCATGTGTCACTATGTTGTTGGATGAGAATAGTCCATGTGGCGCTACGTTATTGGTTGAGAACTACCCACATGTCGCTGTGCTATTGGATATAAGGTTGTCCATGTATCATCATGCTATTGGGTAGTGCACTTATTGGCTGCATCAAAGGACCCCCACTTCCTTAAGTACATTTGTGTGCTCTAAGGAAGTATGATAGGGCTCGGTTTTGAGAATGTGGGACCGAGTCTATGAGCAGTAGTCAATATGCTCGGCCTTGGAGATGTTGGTCCGAGCATGTGAGCAGCAGTTAATATGCTTGACCTTGGAGACGTTAGTCTGAGAATATGAGCAACAGTCAATATGTTCGGCCTTGGAGATGTTGGTCCGAGCATATGAGCAGCAATCAATATGCTCAGCCTTGGAGACGTTGGTCCAAGCATATGAACAACAGTCAATATGCTAGGCTTTGGAGACGTTGGTTCGAGCATATGAGTCGCAATCAATATGCTCGACCTTAGAGACGTTGGTCCCAACATATGAGTAGCAGTCAATATGCTCGACCTTGGAGACGTTGGTCTGAGCATATGAGCATCAGTTAATATGCTCCGCCTTGGAGACCTTTAATCTGGCCGTCTGTTTTTGGAGTCCTTAGTGGATTTTTTATACTTCTTCTCCTGGAGTTTTTGGTGAACTCTTGAGCTACTTTTTTTGAAGTTTTTGGTGAACTCTTGAGCTTCTTCTTTTAGAGTTTTTGGTGGACTCTTAGGCTTTTTCTCTTGGAGTTTTTGGTGGACTCTTGGGCTTCTTACCTTTTGGATCCATAATCCTTTGGTGTTGGGCCCTGGGTAATTCTTTTTGCCTTCTAGACCCAAAAGAAATAATCTTTGGTTTTCTTCAGGACCTTTTACATGTGGCTTACTGGGCCATTTAATGCGTGCAACTGTCCAGTAAAAACGGTAGCGTCATTATTGATTTGTTTTCTTAGGGAATGGAACGACACCTTGAGCAGGCAAAACATCGCGTCGTTGCGATTGGGGGCCCTTGGAGGTCGTAAAAGTAGCCTTAGTTACTTCGAACGTCACGTTTTCCCAACGGTAGAGTTTAACTTTCCTTTCTTGTCACGCCTCTTTTCCTATATAAGGGTGTTTGCTCTTCATTTCTCTTCACTTCACTTCTCTTGCAATCAGAGAAAAAATTTGCGAGCCAATGGACTCGTTCCAAAAGTTTGAGATGCTCAGAGTTGATTTTAGTGAGAGGATGCTCGGAGTTTGAGGGAGATCAAGGCGTGGGCTAAGGAAAGAACTGATTAGGCTATCACACTTTGGTGAGTTTTTTCAATCTATTTTTTCACGACTTCAGTAGATAGATTTCTCGATAGGCCCAATAGTGGTAGTGGTAGTGAAAGTAGTTAATTTAGGGAGACGTTGTCGAGCCTTTCCTCTGCCGAGGGTGAGTCCTCGGAGGGTGTCGAGGCCAGGGAGGAGCCACTGGCTATGGTGCCCTACGTAGCAATGGAAGAGGAAGAGTATGAAGAGGACTCCACCTTTGAGGGTGAGGACGAGGTAGAAATTGTCTTGGCCGAGTTGAGGGGGGATATAACTGTGGAGGAGAGGGTGCAGTGGACGTTCGCGGTGAATGCTGTACCCATCCAAATGGGGGAGGAGGATCTCGAGGTAATCCGACGGACATACCGTATTCCTGAGGAGTATATCCTTAGACTAGTCGGGGTTGGAGAGAGGGCTTATGATGTCCTTTCGAGTCACGCGACCTATAAACTATGTGTTTACGAGCAACACATAAGGGCTAGGCTCCGATTCCATCTCCATCCCTTCTTTTGCACAGTGCTAAGGTACTTTGACATAACACTGTGCCAGTTGGTACCGAACTCGGTGCAGTTGAATATGACTTTCATCTGTGTGTGCACGAAGGTGGGGGGTTTGATGAATATCGACGTCTTCAAGGCCCACTTCCAGATAAGCAACCACGGCCAAACCGGGTGGGTCATGATCAGTTCAAGGGTGAAGAGAAGGTTATTAAGGAAGACACCCTCTTCGATTAAGAGGTGTAAGAAGTCCTTCTTCTTCGTCTAAAATTAAGGGAGTTTTGGGGTTCCGCTCTCTTGAAGTCTAGATATGGCGGGCAAATACAAGAAGCCAAGCCTCCTTTTTCGCGAGCAGGAGACGTTGAATGCCATGGTGGCCGCGCCCTTAGACGTGGAGGTCTTGTACGATAATGAGGAGTTGGTGAGGCGCGACCTCTGCCTTCAATGCCCTGAGGAGTCCATAGAGATTGGTAACCTGATGAGAGTTATAAAATGCATCTCAATAGTACTTATTTGTTAGTATTTTAGGGTTGATCTAGGGTTGAATTACACATTTATACCTTAACAATTCTAAAGTGTCATTCTTGGATCATTGATTTATTTTGATGCATTTTCAGGTAAGTTGGGTTTAAAAGAGATAGAAAAACTATCAATGCTCAAGGCATGAAGATTCCATGCATATCGAAGTGAGGGAGTGGTTTCGGAACTGTTCCATACCACAACACAGAAGGGCTGAGCCGCGGCCTCCAGAAACATTCAAAACCTAGAGCCAACCAGTGTGCGCCGCGGCCTGGACTAGTGGGGCCGAGGCCTCCATAACCTACACAAGACCAGTATCTAAGGCTGAGCCGCGGCGCCAGTGCGGTCCCGTGTTTTCGTTTCAGACCTAATTAGGGCGTTTTAATGATATTTTTGAGCCGAAAATGCCCCTAAACCTTATGAGCTATATATAGAACATTGTGAAGGCTAAAAAGATAGGGCTGGAATCAGAAGAGCTACCATTATTCTTTTTCATCAAACATGAGCCAAATGTTAAGCTAATCTCCAAGCAAGGCAAAATGATGAATTCCTATTCAGTTGTAAGGATTTATTGTTAAACATTGTTATGATTTACTCTTTGATTAAGCAAATAATTAGAGGATTTACTCTTAATTCGGTGATTGCATCTTTCTCTTCCATATAAGTTTAGTCAAGCTCTTCTTATGTCAAGTTGTTAGGTGTGATTGTTTTCTATAGATTTATCTTATATATTTGTCCATTACTGTGGTATTGTTATTGAAATATATTGTCGTTTCTTGCTAATCTATAAGATGAATCATGTGTGCTTGAATTGAAATCAAAGAGTACTTTATAGCAATTGCGTTAGGATGTTCATGTGCTGTGATTAAATATTTGCTGATTGCTTGTTTGGGATGTGAAACTAGCAATCGAGATAAAACAAATTAAATCGAGATTGGAATAAGGCAATGAACTTAGGAAGGATTCCCGGAACCTTGTTATTTCTCTATTGAATTCTTCATTATATTTACACAACTCTCTCACATTATTTCATTATCAAAACTCAGATTCTTTCATTTGAATTTTATCCTTTGTGTTAAGGTTTACACTTTCCATTGTAGTTCGCTTTTCCTCGTGGGATCGACACCTCAGCTATACACAATAACCGTGTGTTAGTTTGAGTGTAATCAAATTTTGGCACCGTTGCTGGGGAAACGCGCTTAAGTACAAGGAAGATTGTCAACTTTGAGACAAGACGGTAATATTGTTCTTTGCTCTTTGTTTTGATTTTCTATTTTATTTATTTACCCTCTAACTCCTTTGGTATATTCTTAGACCGAGAGATGCGCGAGGTAGATTCATTAAAGGACTCGAAATAGAGTTACCCTCTCATTCTACGTCCATTAGTGAAACCTCGCCTAGATCAAACCATAGTGCACACCCAAATGAAAATTCTGAGGATTTTGTTAACATAGCCGACAATCACAATGAGAACGTTGCTAGGACACTTAAGGACTACTTGCACCCTAGCCGAATGGCCACACCATCTTGTATCGTGTTCCCCCCTAATATTCAACAACCTGAGTTTAAGCCGGGCATGATCCAATTGCTACCAACCTTCCATGGGTTTGAGAATGAAAACCCTATGTCCATATTAGGGAATTTAAGGAAGTAGTAGCAACTTTTCAAAATAGGGCTGATATGGTGGACACCGTCAAACTTTGGTTTTTCCCTTTTTTACTTAAGGAAAAGGCCAAGGTTTGGCTTTACTCGTTAAGGCCTAAGTCTATAAGTAGTTGGGATGAGATGACCCAAGGATTGTCCAGCTTATTTTGAGATGAAGAGAGAGTGTAATGCTTTAGGTATACCCTTTAGGAAACAATACTCACCCTACTCTAACACCTACAATCCCGGTTGGAATAATCACCTTAATTTTAGTTGGAGATCCGATATACAACCTCTTGCTCACCGTTGTACCCAATGGAGACCGGAATCAACTTCATCTAATGCACCACAACAATCTTGACCTTTGGAAGATGCTTTTAAGTCATTTATGTAGGTACATGCCAAGAGTGCGGAATAACAAGGCAAGATAAATCAACGGTTGCTAGAGGAGCAAAAATGGATCAAAGAGGAACAAAAGGAGATAAAGAGCCAACTCACCAAGTTGACTAGTTTCTTGACAATTCAAGAGCAAGGTAATTTTCCTTCGTAGCCACAACAAAATCCAAGAGGATAACATATGGCAAAAACCTCCAATCCTGACAATCAAAATGTTAAAGAGGTCAATGCCATGATTACTTGAAGCGGTAAGAAAATTGATGGACCCACTCTACCATCAAACTTGATTCCTAACACCGTGAGCAACAAGGATGAAGCCCCAAAGGAACAAGATGCCCATAGTGATTCTTTACCGATGCCTTTTCCTCATGCACTCCTTAAACCTAAGGAGAGAAATTCAGCATTAAAAGGTGAGATTCTTGAACAACTTCAACATGTTAAAATTAACCTCCCTCTTCTTCATGTTATAAAACAAGTTCCTAATTATGCTAAAGTTATTAAGGATCTATGTACCCTCAAGAAGAGGTACAATGTGAAGAAGACCACATTCTTAATAGAGCAAACAAGTGCGGTAATTGAGAGCAAGACACCACCCAAGTATAAAGATCAGGGCTGTCCAACGGTGGCTTGCAAAATGTAAGTTTGGGGGTATTTGATGATTGTCAAATATTGCATATTTTGGCCACTTAATTTACATTTGTTAGCTTAGAAATTTGTTACTTTGAGTTGTTTTCATTGTTTTTCAGGTTTACAAGCACTGGGAAAGGAGTTTCACTAAAATTGCCAGAATTACCTGTACAGATCAATCATTTTTGTGGATTTTACTATATTGATTCAGGAAGAACCAGGAGATGAGCCATATATTCTTGGAAAGATCCGGAAGTCTATTTTCTGAGGAATTTTATGGCTCATAAAAATGATTTTTCTAGAGAAAGTTATAGCAGTTTTAGTAGATAAAGGTCAAGCTGAAGATGTCTAGTGCGCTCGAGCGCACCAGACTTACGATCGAGCGCAAGTGCGCACTCGCGACATCCTGTATCGGTTAAAAATGCTTTGCAGTGCACCAGTATGCGCTTGAGCGCACCAGACTGTGATCGAGCGCACTCGGGCAGTATCCCACATCGAATTTGAAAAACATTGTACTCCGGGAATTCTCCTATAAAAGCCCCATCTCACTTCGTCATTGGGTGTGCAATCTGGTGGACTTCTGCTAGCATTCTGGTGGATCTTGAAGGCTTTGCTACCACGAGGGGAAGCGCCGCCCAACAACGAGTGGAATTTCTCCTAATGTATAGTCAATTTTAATTTATTTCTTTTTTTAAGTTTTAAAGTTTAATGTTTAACACTTTTATTGTGAACTTTAGTTTCATAATTATGAGAGGCTAAAATCTTCATCTAAGGTTGAAGATGAAGCCTCGCCATTGCTTGGCATAATATTTTCAGATTTGTTTATACAATTCTAATATTTTTATTATAAATATTATGTTCAACTATTTTAGTAAAATCTTATGATTGATTGTTTTTAAATTGTTAAATTGGATATTCCTTGTGTTTCATCTGCTGGATACGGCGAATCATTCAAATTAGACTGGATTTCCTTTGTGATTTGTAAATTAAACGGATACATTGAATGGTTTTGGTTTAATTTGGGTATTCATCGTGATTTGTATAATGGTGGATTCATGGAATTTTTTGATTACTTTTATATAGAACATGAAAATATATGCTTTACTTTGGTGGGATGGATTCAGAAACCTTAGCATCTTTATCATTTGTTTTTAAATCAATTTAGTTTAGTTTATTTTGTTTGCAACATACAATTACAAATTTGGAACCAGGTTAAAATAGACTTAGTTTAGATAGAAATATATTTTCACAATGCAATTCCCTGTGAATTTGACCTCGCACTTGCACACACTATATTGCAGATGACTCGTGCACTTGCGAGTAATTTAAAACTCACAACACTTGTTGTGGATTTATGCTATTTGGGTCGTTAATTTTGAATTATTCTCTTGTTTTATGCAATTTGATTCACATGGCCCCTAAAACTAAGAGACCAAGGGGAAAACAGCCCTAAGAGTATGATGAGAGTAAATTTGTCAGTTATGAAGCTAGTGAAATATATGTTAGCTTAATGCATGCTAGGAGACCTATTCTTGAGAGAGGGTTCACTATCACAGAGAGGGGAAACCCAACCTTGTTTAGGATGATTATTGATAGGAATTGGGGTGCATTTGCAAGACAACCACCTAATTCCCTTACTAATGTGGTTAGAGAATTCTATGCTAATTCAGAAGAGCATAGGAATGGAAAGGTGATGGTGGGAGGAAAAACAGTTTCTTTTAGCAGTGCATCTATAAACAGATTTTATGGGCTACCTGACATAGAGAATAGTGAGTATATTGCGTATGTGTCTAATATTGACTTTGAAGAGGTTTGCAATACTCTCTGTATTCCAGGTAGAACTTGGAAAATGTCAGGTGATACTCCTAAAACCTTGTCCAGTACTTCTCTGACTGTCAATGCTCGGGCTTGGCAATATTTTGTGTGTCAGAGATTGATGCCTGCTTCGCATTATAATGATCTTACTGTTGAGAGAGCTATTCTGATTTATGCCATTTTTATGGGGATGACTATTGATGTGGGCCAAATAATGTTTAATTCTATCATTCACACTGTAAGACAAAAGTTTGAATTGTACTTCCCTTCATTGATTACCCAATTATGCATTCGAGCCGGCGTCCAGTACAATAGTGATGAGGAAGCCCAGCACCCCAAGAAGCCCATTGATGATGGCATGCTCAATGTGATTAAGACCTCAAGGTTGCAAGCTCTGGCAGAGGGAGCCGCTGCTCCCCCACCTCCACTTCTTTGGACTTTGACGGTTGCAGAGTGGCTTGATCGTTTGGAGATTCAATCGGCGGTGTACTCTTCTTTTGGTCAGATGTACCAACACCTTGCTTCCGCCATCAATCGTGATATGGATAATTTTCCCACCTTACCAACCTATCTGGGCTCATCCTTCGATCCAGTTGCAGAGGAAAAGGTGGAAGAGGAGGACGAAGACATGGAGGATTAGCATTTGGGTTATCTCTTGTTTATTTCATTTTTTTTATTATCAGATGACTGTATTAACCTTTATTTTGTACTCCTTTTTCATAGTTTTATTTTTCATACTTCATGACTGTATTAACTTTTATTCTGTACTTCTTTTTCGTACTTCATTTTTCATTTTTAGTTATCTATTTAGTTTTTATGTGCTAACCTAACATTCGGCGGGGATCTTCATGTTACACCATAGTTTCCTTCTTTTTGTTTGTTTTGATTCTATGTTAGCGATCAAAATTTCACAAAGAGGAACTACATGGGGTTCAAATGGTCGTGCACAATTCTCGGCTCCTTGCACCTTTGGTTAAAAAGGGAGTTTCCTTAACTTTTGCTTTCACATTGAGGACAATGCTTATCTTAAGTTGGGGGGTGGAGGAAACACATTTTTTATTCCATACCATTGAATTGTTTGGTGTCACTTTCCTTTTTTCGTTTTAATTCTTTTGTTTTGTTTTAATACATTTGTTTGTTAGGATAATCTGTAAAAAAAATAAAATTATATATATATTATTTGTTCTTAGCATGGTTTGTGTTAGCCTTGGAGTTAATTCACATGTCAATGATATGAGCCTAATTGAGATAGCATATATCGTTTAGAAGAAGTTAAATCTTGCTTCGGTTTGAGAATAATTTAAGTGTCAATCTTCATTTGGTTTGAGACTCTGGTTTGCGGTAAGATTGCATGATTAATCTAAAACATTTAGAGAAGTTTTATGTGCGATTGTTTTTTGAATACTTTTGCGGTCTCGACAAGCTCTAGAACTTATTTAATAATTCTTTTGAGGTGAAATCCTAGAATGCACACTACTTAGGATATGATGTAGGCCGTTTTTGGACCGCTTGAGCCTTTCAAACTTACCCCTTGCTATATTTATCGCTAGTCACCTAAGAAAAAAAAAATTTGAGCCTTGATTCTTTCGATAACCCATTTACTTACCTTTATGAATCTAAAAATATTTTATCCTTACCTTTCTTTTAAGAGAACTTAGTTTATACACATTTGTTGAGAAGCACTTAAGAGGAGTAAGGATGGAAATACGGAAAAAATATTAGTACCATAACCCAAGTACATTAAAGGAGATAAGTTGGGGGTTGTGAAAAGAGTAAAAAATGAAAACGAAGGTGAATGGTTATGTGCCAAAATAAAATAAAAAAGGAATGAATTACGGCAAAGAAAAAAAAAAGGTGATTTATTGAGAGAAATGCTCGAAAAATGGTTGAAAGAGTTGGGTGTTGAAGTAAGGTCATCTAGTGCTTAAAGAGTTGTGTTTAAAATTAAGAGACTGAGTTCTTCTACTTGTTTAATCCTTTCCGTTCCTTCTTGACCATTACCTTAGCCTGACGTTACAAGCTTATTAAAGACCTATTGATCCAATGTAGTGTGATTTTTCTACAATAGTGGAGAGTGATTCTAAAAGTGAGCTTATGGAGTTTGATTTGTGATTGATGTCACGCAATTTAATATGTTTTAAGAGGCCAAGACTTGTATTCATGATCGTTGTGCATAAAATCATCCGGGAGTTTGGATTAATGGTTTGTGGTAAGATAGATGTTAAGAGTCGATAACGATTTTAAAATTGATATTTGGATTACTTTTGGACTTGGGTGATATTTAATGATTCTAAATGCTGTGTTATATCGATTTTTGAGACAAAAAGATCGAATTACTCTTCGATTAACGCTAACATTGCTTTATTTTGATTTCTACTATAAAATTCATTTCATATTGTCTTGTTTATCGCTTGAATTTCTAGGGACTTGGAATAAGCTAGTTGGGGGTTATGATGAGAGTCATAAAATGTATCTCAATAGTACTTATTTGTTAGCATTTTAGGGTTGATCTAGGGTTGAATTACGCATTTATACCTTAACAATTCTAAAGTGTTCTTCTTGGATCATTGATTTAATGAATTTTCAGGTAAGTTGGGTTTAAAAGAGATGGAAAAGTTATTGATGCTCAAGGCACGAAGATTCTATGCATATCAGAGTGAGGGAGTGGTTTCGGAACTATTCCATGCCGCAACACAAAAGAGCTGAGCCGCGGCCTCCAGAAACATTAAGAACCTAGAGCCAACCAGTGTGTGCCGCGGCTTGGACTAATGGGGCCCTGACCTCCAGAATCTCCACAAGATCAGGATCCAAGGCTAAGCCGAGGCATAGAAAAGCTGAGCCGCGGCGCCAACGCGGTCTCCTGTTTCTGCTTCAGACCTAATTAGGGTGTTTTAATGATATTTTTGACTGAAAATGCCCCTAAACCTTATGAGCTATATATAGAACATTGTGGAGGCTGAAAAGATAGGGTTGGAATCAAAAGAGCTACCATTATTCTTCTTCATCAAATATGAGCTACCATTATATTTACACAACTCTCTCACATTATTTCATTATCAAATCTCATATTCTTTCATTTGAATTTTATCGTTCGTATTAAGGTTTACACTTTCCCTTATAGTTCGCTTTTCCTCGTGGGATCGACACCTCAGCTATACACAATAACCGTGTGTTAGTTTGAGCGTAATCATTACCCCTACGCCTGCAACTTTATACTTGTCCCTTTTTTCTTTCTGTTTATCACTCTTTTATGCTTTGCTTTGTATTCTTGCCCGTTTATCTTCTACCTATGCACTTTTTCTTCTATGTTTAGGCAGAGATGGAGGCAACAGCTAAGGCTAGGGAGCAGGCCAGAAAGCTTGCTTTGGAGAGGAAAAAGGCTGCCCAAGCGGGGAAGCAGCCTGTTCCCGCCCCATGCGCGAGGAAGAGGCCACAAGCTTCTTCTTCTATTCTCGTTGACATAGAGGGCCCTCTCGAGCTCTCCAATGAACCGAAGGTTTCTCTGACTGTGTCCCAGGCTTCGTCTTCATCCCGGGCTGCTCATTCTGGTGCAGCGGTCTTCTCGCCCAACTAGGGCTTGAAGATTGACGATTTTGTCTTCTCCCATCCCTGGGTGTCTCGAGAGCACCTTATCTTGGGGGTCCAGCCTTGGGACATGATTAAGATCTCGCGGAGGTTGCTCGAGGGGCTCTGCTTTGTCGCTGAGACCTTGGCTTCCTAGGTAAAAAGCTGTCCCTTTCATTTCTTTAGATTTTTTCTTTATCTGTTGCTGTGCTAAAGCATGGACACTGCTGAAAAGATGGGTCAGGCTCAACTAAAGTTAGATAAGAGTGACGAGCTCGTTCACCAGCTATAGGCATCCCTGGAGGGGGCCAACCAAGTTAAGGTTTAGGCTGCTCGGGAGAGGTATACTGCAGTAGCCTCAGAGTAGTGGCTTGGGGAGGAGGCTGAGGCTCGTACTCAGAGGGCCGTGGAGGATGTTCTAGCTGCTTTCAAGGACTCAGCTTTCTATCGGGTGGCTGTCGAGGTGGAAAGAGGTTTATAGTACCTTAAGGGCTTCTTAGAGGCCAAGAAGAAAGCTGATGCCCTCTATCCCGAGGTCAACTTCTCGGCTCTGGACCTGGTTAGCTCTTTGGAGAGGGAGTTAGCCGTGGTCAGTGAGGGCAATGAGGAGGAGGCGGTTGCCCAGCTAGATGGTGGGGTCGAGGCCAAGGATGAGATAACCATTTTGCCAGATGGCGAGGCTGAGGCCAAGGAAGAAGCAGCTACTCTGCCAGATGGTGAGGCCTTGGCTGCGTCCGTAGGGGAGGTTACCCCCTGAGGACTTATCTTTTTTCTTTTCAGTTTTCCTTCATTTGTAACTCAAGGCTAATAGTGCCTCTATACAAATTTACTATGTGATTTAATGAAACTCCGAGTTTTCTTTTTAATTTGTTGTTTCTTACTATAATCGTACTTTTGACATTATAACTTTAGTTAATCGAGGTGCTTTGTGAGCCACACTCAAGGCACACGTTACTGGTAGAACTTACGGATGTTTTTGGCTTTCCAAGTGCTGGGAATGGGTTTGCCACTTAGTTCTTCGAGCTCGAAGGTGCTGGATCGACATATCCTTTCAATGCGATACTGGCCTTCCCAGTTTGGAACGAGCTTCTCCATTTCTTTTAGACGAGATACTCTGCTCTTCCGTAGGACGAGGTTGTGAAACTTGAAGTTTTTGCTTCGGACCTGAGAGTTGTAATATTTGGCGGCCCTCTACTGATAAACGGCAAGTCGGATCTAAGTCTTATCTCTAGCTTCGTCTATAAGATCAGCATTCCTTTAGAGGGCTTCTTCATTGTTGCCGTTTTCGAAATCCTGTACTCCTAGCGAGGGTATGGTGGTTCGATATGCCCAAAGCACATTTGGCAGGTGGTTGGTCCACTGTTTGTTCGCCTCGTCTAATCTCTTCTTGATGCCTTGCAGAAGTGTCATGTTGGTTACTTCGGCCTGTCCGTTAGCTTGTGGGTACCCGACAGAGGAGAATTGGTGTTCGATGTGTAGTTCTTCGCAAAATATTTTGAACTGAGTGCTGTCAAATTGTTTACCGTTGTCGGTCACAAGTTATAATACCAGTGTCATTAAAGTATGGGTAAAATAGTAATTTGATAAATATGACACGAAATTAAAATAATATATATATATACACAAACACACACACGTGAAGGATTTAGTATTGAATAAAATAACTCTTTAAAAAAAATGTGGACGCATCCAGCGTGAAGAAAAGGAAAAAGAAAAGAAAAAAGAAAAAAAAAGTTTTTTTTTCCTCTAAAAAAAAGAAAAGAAAAAAACGTGCCAGTAGGTGTTACCACCTGCTGCCAAGAGAAAGGTGGAGTTGTGCATGTGAGACATCACATTGTGGGCGTGGCTAAATTGGAGGAAGTAAAGAGCTGAGAGTGCTGACTATTGATTTTGAAATTGGTATATATATAATTTTAGGTTATTTTATTAATTACTTACCAAATTATGTTTGGTCTTCTTTCAACTACGATTCAAATTACTCTATTTCTTTAAACACTTGGGGATCGAAAGAAAGGTCAAAAAAGCAAAATTTTGAAGGAGTTTACGGGAGAATTTTATAGAGAGTCACGAGAAGCTCTAAGAAAAACAGAAGGTAATAATGTGAAGTTTATTTTTGAAATTTAGCTTACACAAATTTTCTCGGAATTCAAAGTGAGAATTTTCAAAGCGTGTGAATAATAAAGAATTGAAGAATAAATTAGAAATTTAAAATAAATATTATGTCAGGTGTTGACGATTAGCAACCGGAAGAAATTGCTGAGAGGAGCAGGAAAGGTAAAGAGGTGATTCACGGGTAGCTCTAAGTGCTACGTGGTGAGTTAGATTTACTTAAAGTAATCAAGACAAATATGAAATATATATTGTTAATATTAGAATGAATCATTAACTTATGGTTTGGTGATAGATGAAAGTTGGTTGATAGGTATGATAGGAATAGTGGAGGTGTAGAGAATTATTTTATGAGAAATAATAATATTGGAATAATGAGTCGATTTAATAATGAAAGTGATAAATGAAATTCTTGATGAGTTATGGTTGATAAATTGATGTGATATATGAGGAGAAGAAATCAGTGAAATTGATCAAATAGTAATTTGAGAAAAGGCAGGATAACTAAATTTAATATCTGAATACATGCGTGTTTTTATATTATTGTTCATATGCTTATTTTATATCATTTTTCATATGCATATATATGAAATAAAAGAACCGGGAGGGGTCGGTCTAAATGAAACACTGTGACAACCGGTTTATGCTGGAAATAAATGAAAACCGTGACAGCCAGTATATGATGGAAATAAATGAAAATCGTGACAGCCAGTATATGCTGGAAAAAAATGAAAACTGTGACAGCCGGTGTATGCTGGAAATAAATGAAAACTGTGATAGCCAGTATATGTTGGAAATAAAAGAACCGGGAAGGGGTCAGTCTAAGATAAAAATATGTCGACATATGGGAAGACGTTCTCTAATAATAATTCATGCATTGTATCCGTTTTAAGTATTGATTGTATTACTGAAATGCTGAAGTGTTGTTTGTTATTGTAAATTTATTTATAGATGAATGAGTCACACAGAGAGACAATTATGGTAAAAAAGAAACATAGAAGTATGATATGATAAGAACTATCTAAATGGTAGACTATACGTTGTGAACCTCATAACGAGGTAATTATTAGATAATTGATGGTCTTAAGGTGAATAAATATATAAGAAGAAGAGATTGATAGATAATGGAACTTATGATATGTGTAGTGATAGTAGAATGCTATTATCAAGTTATATGAGATAGAAATGATTAAATATTAAAAGACTATTTATACAAGTTGAATACTTCTTGTAAATTTAATTCACTGAGCTTGTGAAGCTCATCCTTTATTGTACAATGATTTCAGGTAGCAGGCAGGACAAATAGTTTGGTGAGTTGAGGTTTAAACAAAATCATTTTCTGTAAGCCACGTATGTGTCCACATCCTCAGACTAATGAGAAAATAAAATAATTTTTTTTTTTTGTAAATATTTATGGATATTACGTTGTATATAATGTTTAAGTCAATATCAGAATGATGTATCTCCCCTGTTAAGGGTTGAGGATTGATGTAAATTTTTTTGTTAGTGTTATTTTTCTTGTTGCATATATGTGTTGTGCTGCAATTTTCAAAATGTAACAACACCATCTCAAGGTGGCCAACCTGGGATGGGTCGTTACACAAGTACACGGGGAACGCTGAAGTGGCATACTATGGCCTTCCAAACGAAGCTCCGAGCTTGGTGGTCAGTTATGCTAGCCAATAGTTACGCATCTACCCACTTAGTAAAGTAATCTATCGCCACGATTAGCTGCTTCCGTTGGCCGAGAGCTCCGCTGAAGGGACCGAGGAGGTCCATCCCCCACATGGAAAAAAAGAGTGGGCTCATGATAGAGGTAAGAGGGTTAGCCAGTTGATGGGGTACTAGAGAGTATTGCTGACAGTTTTTGCATTTTTTGACCAATTCCATGGCTTCTTTTTGCATTCTGGGCCAGTAGTAGCCTTGTCGAAGTATTTTGAAGGCCAGGGCTTGGTCTCTTAAGTGGTTTTCGTAGACTCCTTCGTGAACCTCCCGAAGGGCGTAGTTGGCTTAGGTAGGCACCAGACACCTTAGGTAAGGCGTTGTGAGGTATATTTTGTATAACCGATCATTTATAATCGTATATCGTGATGCTTGGGAGATGATTTTCATGGCTTCACCTCTTTTCTCAAGAAGTTGGCCGTCCCAAAAATACCAGAGGATTGGATCAACCTAGGTTTCTTATTCGGTCACTGGTAACACAAGGATTTCCTCAATGCTTGAGACGACGAGTGTTTTGAGGTAGACTACCTGCGTCGACTCGAGCTGGTGGAAGGAGGCAAGTTGAGTTAGGGAATCAACTTTTGAGTTTTTCGCTTGGGGGATCTGGGTTATCCAAAATACTTTGAACTTAGTAGCGAGTTCTCTGGCTTTCTCTAGGTAGGGGACGATTTTCTCTCCTAGAGTATCAAATTCTCTGTTAATCTGGTTCACTACCAGTTGCGAGTCGCTATAAGCGTCTAGGGCTTCGATAACCATCGCCTTAGCCAACTTCATTCTGGCAAGTAATGCCTCGCACCCTGCTTCATTGTTGGAGGCACTAAATCTGAACCTTAAGGCGTACTCAATTGTGAAACCATCTAGGTTGCTTAAGATGAGCCCGACACCGCTTTAAGTGCTATTGGAGGATCCGTCAACATGGAATGTCCACTGCGAAACTTGCTCGGCCACCTCAAGGTCCGAGGTTGAGTCTGGTTTGCCTTGGAGCGTTGTCTCTAAGATAAAGTCTGCAATGGCCTGAGCATTCATGGATTTACGAGAATGATATTAGATGTTAAACTCACTGAGCTCTACGGACCACTTGACCATCATTCCGTAGAAATCCAGCTTGTGGTACAGTTGTCTCAGCGGTTGGTCCGTAAAGAGGATGATAGTGTGTGCTTGAAAGTATGGTCAGAGTTTTCGTGTTGTGACCAGGAGGGCGTACGCCATCTTTTTTATTGAGAGATACCATATTTCTGCATCATGAAGGATCTTGCTCATATAGTATAGGGATTTTTGTATGCCGGGTTCCACTCAGATCAGGACAGAGGCCACCACTTTTTGCCCGACCAATAGGTTCAAGAAGAGTTCTTCGCTGGTGACAAGTTTGATCAGAAGTGGGGGTGAGCTCAAATATTCTTTCAGATCTTCGAATGCCTTTTGAAAATCTTCTGTCCAAGCAAAGTCTTTCGCTTTTCTGATGGCTTTGAAGAAGACAAGACACTTCTCTGCGGATTTTGACATGAACCGGCTGAGTGCATCCACCCGCCCTATCAACCGTTGCATTTCTCTTATTGTTCGAGGGGGGTTATATCGAGGATGGCCTCGGTTTTTTTTGGGTTGGCTTCTACGCACATTTGGGTTACCATGAAGACGAGGAACTTCCCCTAAGTGACTCCAAAAGTACACTTCGCGGGGTTCAGTTTTATTTGATGACATTGAAGCACCTCGAATGCTTCCTCAAGATCAGCTTCGTGGTTTTTGGCCTTGAAACTCTTGAACAACATATTATCCACATTGACTTTCATGTTCCTCCCGATCTACCCATAAAAGATCTTGTTTACTAATATCTGATAAGTTTCCCCAGCATTTTTAAGACCGAAAGGCATGACTTTATAGCAGTACAATCCCTGGCCGGTGACGAAGGTTGTTTTATCCTAGTCAGATTCGTGCATAAGGATCTGGTTGTAGCTAGAGTAGGCGTTGATGAAGGTCAGGAGCTCGTGCCCTGATATTATATCGACAAGCTGATCTATCCATGGCAGCAAGAAGCTATCTTTCGAGCAGGCTTTGTTCAGGTCCGTGATATCGATACAGATTCGCTACTTGCCGTTGGGTTTTTTGACCATCACCACATAGGATACCCAGTCCGGATCATCCGTTTCTCGGATGAAATTTGCTACGAGCAACTTGTCTACTTCAGCTTTGATGGAAGCGTGTTGTTCAGGGGCGAACAACCTCTTTTTCTAGATGACTGGTTTGTGGCTTGGATCCACGTTTAACCGGTGCATAATCACTTCCAAGCTGATTCCGACCGTGTCCAAGGACTTCAGGAAGGTTGAAGGGAAAGCAGGGATCTTTTGAAGCCTTCAGAAAGGTTGGAGCCAATCTGGACTGTTTGGAAGGCGTTTTCACCGAGGGGGACTGCAGTCAGTTCTTTCATAGGCTAGCTTCTAGGAGCTGTTACTTCGTCCTTAAAGTGTTCTACTTTGAGAGGGAGGGCCTTTGTCTTATTTCCCCCCTTATGGCATTTAGGTAGTAGGACCTAGAAACTTGCTGGTTTCCTTTGACTTCACCTATCCCGTCGTCGGTAGGGACCTTTATCTTTAAATGGTAGGTGGAGACGATCGCTTTGATTTTGTTGAAAGTGGGCCTGTTGAGGATCATATTGTAGGACGACGGTTGCTTGACCACCGGGAAAGTAGTATGTACAGTGATCGTTTGCGGGGCTAACTGTAAGGGCCCGGTCCAAAACAGTTACAATATTGTCCGCTTTGGGCCGAGGCTCGCACGGCTTTGTTCCTGGCGAAGCCCACTGGCTCCCCAAAACGCGTTGTAACCATTAAGGACTGGAACACCTTATATCTAGCACTTCCTCTTCCCCTCTAGCCGATGTGGGATAAACTCGCAGCACACATGCCCGCCAAGTCACAACCCACTTTGGGGCCCCCAGCGTCTCAACATGGTAAGAGCCGGACCCTCGACACTGTTGGCGGGCTATGGGCGCACATCGAGGACGCTGTGCCCCAGAGGGGGAGGTACCATGTTGAGACGCTGGGGGCCCTAAGGTGGGTTGTGACTTGGCGGGCATGTGTGCTGCGAGTTTATCCCACATTGGCTAGAGGGGAAGAGGAAGTGCTAGATATAAGGCGTTCCAGTCCTTAATGGTTACAACGCGTTTTGGGGAGCCAGTGGGCTTCGCCAGGAACAAAACCGTGCGGGCCTCGGCCCAAAGCAGACAATATTGTAACTGTTTTGGACCGGGCCCTTACACTAACCTTGCGGTGACTGGGAGGACTATGTTGCCCTCGGCGAACACAGGCTCAATTGAGCATCTTCCAACTATATTTGCTGGAACGCGTCGTAAAACAAGATATTGACCGAGCTCCCATTGTCAATCAGGATATGTCTGATGTCGTGGTTGGCCACGAGAAGGGAGACCACCACGACATCGTCATGCGGGTCTGTACTCCCTCCAGATCGTCGTGTATGAAGGATATCGTTTGGTCCATCTTCCTACGTTTGTGGGGCCCACAGGCTGATGCTACAGACCTGGCATAGGCATTTCCGTTGTGTGCTGAGGTGCCCCCAGCGGCGGGGCCTCTACAGATTGTCTTGATGATCTTAGTTATGGTGGCCGATGAGCCTATCTGGCTGGGCTTAGTGTGTCCGATTTCAATTAGACAGACGCTCGAGACCTTTTTAGGGTTGTTCGGGCATTCTTTCTTGTCATGGTCTGGTGAATTCTTTCAACTGCCCTATTGATAAGGGCCTAAATTTGATATACAGACATTCTTCGGTATCATGCCCATTGTTTCTGTGGAACCGACGCCACTTGCTTTGATCCCTGCTGAGGCACAGCGGCCTCGGAGGCCATTGGAGGATCGTTCTATCTTGGAGTTGCATCAGGATGTTGGTCCTGGATGCGTTGCGAGGAGTAAAGCCCTCAAAGCAGCCAGAGGATATGTTCCTATTTTCGCGGAAAGGTCGCTTGATTGGTTCGGGGCAAAGACTGACAAGGTCTTTCTTCTTTTTCTCTGTGCCCTATTATCTTTCTATCCGGAAGGCTTGATCATCTTTTGCCAGCATGTACTTTTCGGCTCGGGCCAAAATCTCGTTCATGTCGCTAGGCAGTCCTGGTGAGTTTGGAGCTAAAGATTTCGGACCTCAATTTGTTTTTAAACGCAAACATTTGGACGTTAGGGTTGAGGTCAGGGATCTCCCAAGCGACGACATTGAACCTCGAAATGTAGGCCCATAATCTCTCTCCCCGGAGTTGGATGATGTTGAACAAAGACTCTAAGGTCTTTTTAGGCCTCTTATTGCTGAGGAAGTGGGATGCGAAAGCATAGCTCAGCTCTTTGAAAGTGCCAATGCTCTATGGTTTCAATCGGGATTACCAAGTTTCAGCTACCTTCTCGAGTGTTAGGGGGAACACTCGGCACATTACGGGATTGGAATGCTGATGTAGCGTCATGGTAGTTTTATAGTGTTGGAGATGATCCAAGGGGTCTGCTGAACCATCGTAGGGTTTGATTTGGGGCATTCGAAAGTTCGGCGAGAGTGGACCTTCGAGGACCTCTTGAGTGAGGGGCGAGTCCTGAACGTTGAGCTTGTCTAGGACACTGTGGTTCCGGTAGTTGAGTGCTTTGTTGATTCTTTCCTCTATTTTCTCGATCCGTCTGTCGAGGCCGAGGTTGCTCGTGGAGGAGGGGCTTCCTTTGAATTTGATGGTGTGAGGTGGGGATGACTCCATCATGGAGCAGTTTTCGATGGGGAGCCCATGACTAACAGGGCTCATGCATCCCGAATTTTGTTGAGGTGGTGTATGGGAGGGCTGGTGAGCCCCTTTCCGAACCTCAGTAGTGAGGTCAGTCACCAGACACGAGAGTTCCACGAAATGCACTTGGAGCATAGGAATGGTGGGATGTGTTAAGGCAGGCCCTTGGAGATTTTTCAGTGGGTCAATATTTTTTGTAGTGGGGGTGTTGGGTCCTAGGAAGAGGCTGTGGGTCATCGCAATAATACCTTTGTTCGGACATAGTGGGGAGACTTGACCCGGACCGTTGGCTATGGGAACTGTTTTGCGTATGTGCAACGCTGGTCCCGATTCTGGGCGACATGACAACAGATGAGTTCTTTAGACTTCTTCTCTTTTACTATTAGCGAGAGATAATGGTTTTTCACGGACAACGCCAATCTGTTGATGTCTAAAATGTGTTGCCCAAAGAGATTAAAGAGAGGGTTACTTCTGTTCACCTTAAATAAACCTTTAATCATGAGAATGAGGACTATCAATATCGTATAGGTGGTGAAAAAAAGAAAAGCTATATATAGCATTATCATGAATTGCATGTCCACCTCTTGAAACATCTAGCACGTAGGACATTGAATTTAAACAATTTAAATATCTATATATATATATATATTATTTTTGTGGTGATGTGAATCATTCTTCAAGAAATTTCAAGCGATCAATCATCAAAAAGTTTATGTTGAATACCAATCCAATAGTGTAGTGATAGCAACAAATTTATCCAACATATTTTTAAAATAAGATGGTAAAGAAGTTTAAATTGTAATCACATAAAAATCGAATAATAGTGAAAAACTCATTTTCTTAGCACTATTTATGGTTTTTTTATCGACCCATAAAAAAATATATTGGCTACTAATAGTTTCTCGTTCAAATTAATATTAATAAGTTGACTAGAGTTTGTAAGTGGGTAAGGACACCCACTACCCAGGCATAAATCGTAGTACTTGCAAAATAGTACTGTAACAATTATGAGATTAGTTTGTCCAAACTGTAATCGATCATTTTAGATATTTTTATATTTATTTAGGACTGAAAATCAATTTTTCTAATTATGTCTCGCAATCGAACTCGCTTTTGTCACAGCAAAATCTCTATGGAGTTGCTCAATTTTAAATTGTAAAATTACCCATTGATTCACCTTTGAGGACATGTGAAAGTGAAACCACCTTCTAATATTAAAATCAGCATTGGTTAACCTACTCTTTAGCATAGCGACATTATCTTCATATTATAAAAAATCTACAAGATTTGTTTAACATCCTCGACCGTTGTTGCGTAAACTATCTATAAGTGAACGAATTTAATTTTAGAAAATATCAGAATTGATGTAGTAGATAATTCACTCTCCAATAGCCTGATAATACGAGGATAATTCTCCCTCTAATGACCTAGTGATGCGTAACTGCATTAATGATGGGCACGCTATCACTCACAAACTTCTCATACATAAAAATGGAAGCAAGATTTTAGGGATTGTGTCGTTCCTGAACATGTAACAAGACTCCTAAAAAGGAAAGCGGGATTTCAGGGATTGTCTCGTCCTAAGCATGTGACAAACTTATTTCCTAAACCACTATAAAAAGGTCCAAGGTACGCAGATTTTAGCATATATAATTCATTCATTCATGATAAAATACTACTACCACTATCACTACCATCATTTTTCTCTCCCAAAGGCATCGGAGAGTCCTCGAAGGTGCCACCCCCTTCTTCCTTCGGTGACTCTTTAGTTTATCGCTTTCTTTCTGTGCATACCTCAGGATTTCAGACCTCCAGCTCAGTGGCAGATTTTTGGCATCAACAGATTAGCACAGTTCGTGGGAAACCAATCTCTTATTGATCAGCAGAAGCGAAGAAGTCCAATAACTCATCTGTTGTCATTCCGCCTAGAAAACCACTAAAATACCGGTAAGGGAATCGTTGGAACCAGTGCCGCGCATACACAAAACAATACTCTTAGCCAACAGTCTGGCTCGAGGTTACTTGCTGTGTCTGAACACATGACCTCTATCCGTGACCAACAAGCTTTTTCAGGAATGCAAAATCCTCGTCACCCAGAGATAGATCCTCCTGAAGATCTCAGAGGAGCCACCTTCACGCATCTCGCCATTCTAATGATTCAAGCACAATTTCTAGAGCTCTCTTATTTGGTAATGGACCTGGCCTTTGAAGTCCAAAGAGGAGGTCGACAGCCCTCACTCCAGTCCCCTCACCGCGCTCCTAGGTGAATTAGCCCTCTTGTCGACAGGCTCCTTGTCGATAGTCGTTTCGCTTCGGAGTCGTCACCACCTCGTCTAGTAGATCTAGAGGAGGCTCTTTTTCCAAGAGCAACCTCGACCTGGACAAACGGATCGAGGAGATGGAAGAGAGAATCGATGAAGCCCTCAAAGACCGGAATCATAACGTCCTGGATGAACTCAGCATTCAGAACCTACTATTCACGCAGGAAGTTCTCGAAGCTTCGCTCCCACCAAATTTTTGAGTGCCACAAATCAAGCCTTATGACGGCTTGACAAACCCCTTGGAGCTTCTACAACATTATAAGACCACCATGATGCTACATCAACATTCCAATCCTGTCATGTGTTGTGCTTTTCGCCTGACACTTGAAAAAGCTACCGCTATGTTGTATTCTCGACCAAAGTCGAGAAACATCAACATCTTCAAGGAGCTTAGCTACACCTTTGCTTCTAACTTTCACAGTAGTAAGGGACCCAAGAAGACCTCAGAAAGTCTGTTCAACATCATTCAGCATTGAGGAGAAAGGCTTCAAGCCTACATCTCAAGGTTTAACGCTGCTGCATGGGAGATACCTGACCTCGATCCCAACATACAGTTGTTGGCATTCAAAAATAGACCGAGATATGGAATTTTCAGCTTCAAGCTCTCCAAGTGACCGCCTAAAGACATGAATGAGGTCTTGGCCCAAGTGGAGAAGTACATGCTAGCCGAGGACAATCAAGCTTTCTAAAAAGAAAAGAAAGAGAAACAGAGAAGAAAAAAAAAGACACTGGCGATCCTCGAGGTGGGACAACCAAAAAAACCCATCACGAGGGCAGATATAAAGCCATCACCCATTTTAGGATCAATGTCCTGATGCAGGTTCAGGATAGGGCGATCATCTGATGGCTTCTGAAGTCGGAATGCCTCAGTGAAGATCATAACAAGTGGTGCTGATTCCATCGGAACTGTGGGCACGATACCAAGAAGTACCACGCTCTGAAACAGCAAATTGAGTCTCTCATCAATTGGGGGTGCTTGAAGGAATTTACGGGATCATGATGGGGGGAACACCTAACTGATTCAGAAGGAATCCAGGATGTCCTTTGGGCCTAGACTGAGAGCGTTGATCTCTCAGAAGGAGTCTTAAGTTGACTCGAAAAGAGCTTGACCAGGGAAGCCAAGAAGTAACAGTCACTAGAGTCACCAAAATGATATGTGGGTATAACCGAAAAATATATGCCAGGTCCGTAGCTTCCATCAGTGGACCTCACAAGCGAAGGAAGGCACGCCAGACAATCTCTTTCACGGATGATGATCATGAAGAAGTACATACCCCACACAATGATGTTGTGGTAGTTTCCCTCCTTATAGCTAACCACGATGTCAAACGCATCTTGGTGGATAACAGAAGCTCGGTGGATATCTTGTTCTATGATGCCTTCTAGAAGATGCAATTGATAGATAGTCAGTTGATGTCAATCTAAAGCTCGTTTTACGGTTTCTTAGGGGCTCCAGTGTTTGCTGAAGGTAGTATAGTTCTCCTAGTTACAGTAGAAATAGCCCCACAGACTACAACTGAACAGACTACTTTCCTGGTAGTTAAGAGACCGTTCTCTTACAATGTAATCCACCTACCACTTGAAGATGAAGTTCTCTAATGATAGTGGGGTTGGTGAAGTCAAGGGGGACCAGCGGGTCTCTAGGTCATATTATCAGAATTTTGTAAGCGAAGGGAAGAAAACTGAAACTTTACCCCTTGAGGTGGAAGATTTTAGAGACGAAATCAAAACTCCTCGTGGTCGACCCGTAGAAGAACTCACAGTTTCACTTGACGAAGACATCTCCAAAACGGTCCAGATCGATTTTAGTCTCCTCGAAAAGCTCAAGGAGTTGATTCTCTCTCTCTTTAAGAAGAATCAAGACTTATTTGCATGGTCAACCTCAGATATACAAAGGATCAGCCTTGATGTGATCGTGCACCAGTTGAATATGAACCCGGGCCACAAACCAATTATTTAAAAGAAAAGATCGTTCACCCTGGAAAGCAAGTCGCCAACAAGACCGAAGTTGATAAGCTCTTCACGGTTGACTTCATTCTGGAGACAGACTATCCCGACTGGGTGTCTAATGTGGTGATGGTCAGAAAACCCAATGACAAGTGGTGAATCTACATTAATTTCACGGACCTAAACAAGGCATATCCGAAAGACAATTTTCCCCTACCACGGACAAATCAGCTAGTCGATGCCACCTCAGGGCATGAATTTTTGACTTTCATGGATGCTTATTCTGGCGATAATCAGATCCTATGCATGAGCCTAACCAGGAAAAAAACAACCTTCGTCATTGACTAAGGGCTATACTGTTAAAAAGTAATACAGTTTGGGCTAAAAAATGCCTAAATGACTTATCAAAGATTAGTGAACAAGATCTTTCGTGAACAGATCAGAAGAAACATGGAATTTTATGTGGATGACATGTTGGTCAAAAGTGTCAAAACTAAGGACCATAACTCTGACCTAGAGGAGGCATTCGAGATGCTTCGGTATCATCGGATGAAGTTGAACCCTACGAAATGCTCATTTGGAGTCACTGAAGGGAAGTTCCTCGGTTTTATGGTCACCCAAAGAGGAATAGAGGCTAACTCAGAGAAGATCAAGGCTATCCTTAGTATGAACCTTCCTCAGATGATAAAAGAAGTACAAAGGCTGACAGGATGTGTAGTGGCACTTAATCGTTTCTTGTCGAAATCCGTATAGAAATGTATCCCTTTCTTCAAAGCCATTAGGAATGCAAAGAACTTTATCTGAGTTGAAGACTATAAAAAAACCTTTAAAGAGCTGAAAAGGTATTTTTAGTTTTCCCTCGCTTTTGAACAAACTTGTTGTCGGAGAGGAACTTTACCTATATCTATCGGTTGGGTAAGAAGTGGTGGCGTCTGTTTTGATTCGCGAAGATATTGGTGTCCAGAAACCCATGTACTATGTTAGCAAAGTCCTTCACGATGCCGAAGCACATACATCCCGATAGAAAAGATGGCATATGCCTTCTTAATTACAGCACAAAAACTTCTATCATATTTTTAGGTGCACACCATCGTCCTTTTGACAGATCAGACGTTGAGACAAGTGCTTCATAAGCCAGAAATTTCGGGGAAAATGGTCAAGTGGTCCATAGAGTCGGAGAGTTCAACATCCGATACAACTCCCAAAAATTGATCAAACCTCAGGCTCTTGTCGATTTTATCATGGAAACAATACTCTAGGTAGATCCGAGAAAAGTGCCAGAATCAGAGATAGCCAAGAAAATTCTGCAATGGACTCTTTACATAGATGGCTTCTCGAACAATACTGGGAGTGGAGCGGAGCTCATTCTTTGTAGTCCAGAAAGGTTCACCATCAAATATACTTTAAGGTTTGAGTTTAAATCTTTCAATAAAGAAGTAGAGTATGAGGTATTACTTGCCGGGATAAAATTGGCCAAAGCGATGGCCACAGAAGCCCTGAACACATACAACGACTCACAATTGGTGGTAAATCAGATGAATGGTGAATTTGAAGTCTGAGGTGAGAAGATTGCTTGGTATCTTAAGAAGGCTGAAGAACTTGCCACAACATTCAGAGTATTCCGGATAACTCAGGTTCCACGGGTAGAGAATTCGAAAGCTGATGCTTTAGCCCGACTCGCCTCCTCTCGGTAGACTGAGCTAACCCAAGCCATCTACCTTTAGACTCTTACCATCCCGAGCATTGATAAAGTACCTGTACAATAGTGACCGAAAGAGAGACCTGGGCAGACCCGATCCTCTGGTATTTACGTGACGGTTAACTTCCAGAACAAAAGAGCGAAGCCAGAAAACTTATCTCCCGCGCTTCCTGATGTGCAGTCATAGATGAATAGTTATATAAAAAAGGTCTCACAATGCCTTATTTGAAGTGTCTAGGTCCTATTAAATCCGATTACGCTCTTTAGGATGTTCACGAAAGGATATACGGGAATCATCTGGAAAGTCGGGAATTGCCCTTCAAAGTACTTCATCAAGGATACTACTGGCCCAAAATGTAGAGAAATGTTGCAGAATTGGTCAAGAAATATAGGAGCTATCAATATTACACCTTTATGCCCCACAAACTGACAAATCCTCTCACTTCAATCACCAATCCACTTCTCTTCGCCATGTGTGGAATGGATCTCTTTTCTCATTTCACAGAAGCACCAGGTAAAAAAACACTTTTTTTTATGGCGATAGATTATTTCACCAAGTGGGTAGAAGTAGAATCGCTCACCAGTATAACTGATCATCAAGCTCGAGGCTTTATCTAGAAGTCTATAGCGTGTCGGTTCGACATACCTTAGGTGTTGGTCACTGATAATGGCAAACAATTTGATAGCGCTCAATTCAAGCCATTCAGTGAAGAATTTCGTATTGAGCATTGATTCTCTTTCTTAGGGTGTTCGCAGGCTAATGGACAAGCCGATGTGACCAACAGGACACTTTTGCAAGGCATCAAGAAAAGATTATCGGTGACCAACACCTACATAAAATAATAAAAATGAGTTTGCAAGAAGCAATAAGCTAGAAAGATAAAAATTTCATTAAAGAAATATAAGATTACAAGTCTAAGAGGGGCGCTATCGGCCTCGAACTACAAAAAAAGAAGAAGAGAAAAACTCCCAAGTCCTCAAGGGTCAACCTCCCCATCAGATGCAGCCTCATTTGTTACACCACTCGGTCGGGCCCACTTCCTCGTTTTCATCAACTTGGGCCTCCTCAGCCACAACTCTATCCTCCCCCAAAGCGAAATGTTCAAGGGTCAATAAGTTGCCCGGGGGGTAGAGCAATTTAGCATTTTTCTTGGCTTCCGTTAACCCCTCGAGGTATTGGAGTCCTCCCCCCTCTTTCATGGCCTCCTGGAAAGAGGAAGATTTCTTGAAGTCTACCATGAACTCCTCCACAACTTTCATGATGGTCGCCTCCATTTCCTCTTTTAGGCACTGCTCAGTGGCCTGGGCAATGTTCTTCTCCCTTTGCATCGTCTCCCTCTTGTCTACTGCCTCAGCCCTCACCCCATCGGCTTCTTTTTTATGAGAAAATCTTCTTTCAAGGAGCTCTGTAGCTGTTGGATAACCTGCAGCTATTGTCCAGCTTTCGCATACACTTGGACAGCTTGTTGTTCAAATCTAGATAGCGACGGGACAACATCCCCTCAGAATGCCAGACTGAGATAAAAAAACAAAGAAACACGTAAGGTACTACCAAGAAGAAATAATTAAAGAAAAAGGTAAGTCAAGGTAGAAACGGTCACCTAGGAGGCGAAGACCTTGGCCACAGAGTAAAGGCTCTCAATGAGATTTCTCTTAAGCTCGATTATGTAGCGCGGAGGAACGCCCAGAACAAGATGCTCCCTTGCAACCCGAGCATGGCCAAACACAGAGTGATCCATCTTCATGCCCCTGTTGGGTATAAAGATCCTAGTATCTGGCAGATCCCCTTGAGCATTTTGACTAAGGTTTATATGTTCGGTCCCATGTCTCCAAGACCGAACATTTTGACTGAGACTTATATACTCAGTCCCATATCTTCAAAATCGAGTGTTTTAACTACTATACATATAATTGATATTATGTTTCTAAGACTGAACATTTTAACTAATGCTCATTTTCTTAGCACTATTTATCGCTTTTTTATCTACCCAGAAAAAATATTTTGGCTAATGCTCGTTCAAATTAATATTAATAAGTTGACTAGAATTTGTAAGTGGGCAAGGACACCCACTACCCAGGCATAAATCGTAGTACTTGCAAAATAGTACTGTAATAATTATGAGATTAGTTTCTCCAAACTGTAATCGATCATTTTAGATATTTTTATATTTATGTGGGACTCAAAATCAAATTTTCTAATTATGTCTCGCAATCGAACTCGCTTTTGTCACAGCAAAATCTCTATGGAGTTGCTCAATTTTAAATTGTAAAATTATCCATTGATTCACCTTTGAGGACATGCGAAAGTGAAGCCATCTTCTAATATTAAAATCAACATTGGTTAACCTACTCATTACCACAGCGACATTATCTTTATATTATAAAAAATCTACAAGATTTGTATAACATACTCGAACGTTTTTGCGTAAGCTATCTATAAGTGAGCGAATTTAATTTTAAAAAATATAATTTTAGAAAATATCAGAGTTGATGTAATAAATAATTTATTTTTTAATAGTCTCCAATAACCTGATAACACGTAAAAAGCTTTACTGTAATCACATAATGACGCGTGATTGTATTAATGATGGGCACGTAGTAGAACAAATGATGAAGGTGTAATCACTCACAAACTTCTTACATGCAAAAATAAAAGTGAGATTTCAGGGATTGAGTTGTCCATGAACACGCAGCAAGACTCTTCAAAAGGAAAGCGGGATTTCAATGATCGATCGTCTTAAGCACGTGACAAACTTATTTTTTAAACCACTATAAAAAGGTTCAAGATACGCAGATTTTAGCATACACAATTCATTCATTCACGATAAAACACTACTACCATTATCACTACCCTCATTTTTTTCTCTCAAAACTTTGCATTAATAAAAGCATAAGAGAGTCATCGGAAATGCCACCCTCTTTTCTTTCGGTGATTCTTTAGTTCATCGTTTTCTTTCTTTGCAGATTTCAAGATTTCAGACCTTCAGCTTAGCGATAGATTTTCGACATCAACTAGAGTAATTCAGATTTGCTAGGTCTATATAAATTATTTGACAGCTTATTGAATCCATTTTGTTTTTCTTTCGAGCATCGATCTTTTACACAACGCTGGAAGTTTTAGAGGCCGGAGAGAAAAAGATAAGGAAGTAATGGAGGTCAAGAGAGAGGATAAAAGATAGTAGTCACTTACTCCACTTTGTTTGGATAAGAAGAGTATAAGTTATTTCTTGACTTTACAATTATGCTTTTCTTCATCTCGTTTAATTGTCAATGGTACAATAAGTATTACAGCAAAAATAAAATATAAAAAAAAATTTCTCCCTCGAAATCCCTCGTACTTTTAAATAAGCTTTGCTTACAAGGGAGATAAGACGTCTTGTCTGGCCCCTTATCTTCTTCTCAGTTATTGATAACTATTCCAAAGTTCTTGTTAGAGTGTTTATCATCTCATATGGGTCCTCGGAATATTCATTATATCTTCAAAAAATACAAGCTGCTCATTTCAAATACATATACTATTATAGTATTATACATGTCTTCCGAGAAGCTAATTTCAAGCCTGCGGACATGCTAGCATCTTTAGCCCACTCGCATCTGAGCAAACAAGTGTTTTCTGTGATGGGATCTCTGCCTAGAGACATTGTTCGAGCTTGCAAAAATGATTGTAATAGAACCTATAGTTTCAGACCTCCATGAGCGGTCTTTTATCTTTGTATTTTCTGAGGAGCTTTAGTGGATGTCCTCCCTGCAGTTGTTATTTTATTTTTACTTGATAAATCACGCTGTTTTAAAAAAAGTACTGTAAACAGCTAACTAAAAGGGTAATCTCTGTGTGTGTGTGTATTTTTTTTTTAATTGAAATGAGGGCTAATAACCTACTATCAGCCTAGTATGCAGAAACCCTAAAATTCTAATCTACTATTAGCCTAGCATTATGCAACTATGTCATTCCTTTTGTTGCCATACAAAACCCTAAAATTCTAATCTACTATCAGCTTAGCATTATGCAACTATGTCATTCCTTTTGCTGCTACACAAATGTAGCCTTTCTCTTTGTAACGAAAAAATCTTGGCGGCATCGGTTGAAATCTTGATTGGTAATTTTTTAAAATTTCATTAATAATGTTAATTGAGTATTACAGACATTAATTACAAATAAAATTCTAAAAAATTATCAATCAAATTTCCAGAGATTTGCACTCGATGCGATCAAAATTTTCTCTGTTGAGAATATTCACATGTAAGTAAAGAGATGTGGAAAATCAATCCCAAATGGAGAAAAATTAGATAAGTGAATGACATATATATGATGGTGGAACCAGAACCCATTAGCTTAAGCTTTGTGTTCATGTGGTCTCCTACATCATATATTGGGTCTTTGCTTAGCAGACTCTCTAAGCCCATCATGCCTAACAAGTGGTATCAGAGCCGATGGTTCGGCTTGGCGTGACTAGATCATGCAGTTAACTCTGGGATACTCGCGGTGGTATAATCAAACAACAGGATGAGCTCGAAGGACTTGTGTAGCGCGGACAAGGTGACTTGTATAGCGAGCGGGTGATGCTTGCACGATGAAGTCTGTGTGGTTCGCAAGGTAGAGTCTATTAAGCTTATTGTTGAAAGTCGATATGTGGTTATCTGACTCTGATAGGAGAACGAGTGACTTTCCAAGTGTGTCTGTTAGGCTATGGTGCGAGGTTGGAGTTGGTATAAGCATGATGGTGAAGGAAGCAATGGACTCACACGTGAGGGGGAGATTGTTGGGAATATTCACATATGAGTAAAGAGATGTGGAAAATCAATCCCAAATGGAGAAAAAACTAGATAAGTAAATGACATATATATGGTGGTGGAACCAGAACCCATTAACTTAAGAGCTTTTGGGTTCATATGGTCTCTTACATCATATATTGGGCTTTTGCTTGGCAGACTCTCCAAGCCCAAATTTCTCTCAAACTTGGGTCATCATGCCAAGTATTCTCCTTTGCAACTTGCAAGTTGTCAAGGTTTGGGAGAATTCATAAAGATAATATTAGTTGTCATTTTACTATGGATTTTCAAAGGTTTGCAAGTTCCCCCTCCCTTCACCATGACTATTTTTATTCTCATCTTTTTTGTTATTTTTTTTAATATGAGAGAGTCCAAATATGTTATGACGAGTATGTACTATCATCTCCAAGGCACTAACCCTATGTTTGGTAGAAAGGGCAAAAAAAGGAGCAGATATTTTTCAAAAAAAGACAAGAAAATTGAGAGTATATGTAACTCTTGTTTATAAGTTTACAAATAAAAAATAGAAAAGTAAAAGAAATGGTTTAATGCACTTTATTATTTTGTCTTATTAATATAAAAACATCATCATAAAATTGAGGGTATAATAGTGATAAATACATTAAAAATTTATAAAAACGATACTCTCTTTCCATATCCTCATAATTTAAGAGAATTAAAAAAGAATTTGAAGAAAACAAAAGAACAAAAAACTTTCCAAACAAAAGATTCATGTAGATCTATACCATCTTGTTTGTAACCACAACTAGCACTATCTGTCAAGGAAAACAAAGAATCTAGCTAAATAAAGATTTTTGTATTTTTGGCCGACACAAGTATGTGTCAAAATGAACCTATTACTTACTCTTCTTTGTAAATTAAGATCCACTCAACAGATCGAGAGTTTCTCAAAGTCGTATTTACATAATGCATACAACAAGCCAAAAAGGCAAATTAATTAATGATCTATCGGAAAGTTTGGATTTTTCTTATAATTTAGAGCAGATTAGGACTCAACAAAGATTGTTAGCTCTCTTGATATAACAGGCAGAGAGCAAAATCGATCGCAATCTATGCTTTAAGTAGCTAGCATTGGTGTTGTCTTTTACTTCAAGTGCCATCGCTAGTTGTTCATGATACGTGATTATCTTTAATTTTGAGAGGTGAAGTTCATTCGTGCATGGAGTGGGGGTCAGGTCAGATCGAATTGAGATAACCAAAGGGCTCATCACCACAAAAAGGCAGTGGTTTTTAATGGAGTTGATCTTGATAGCATTTGTTCCAAAAGCAACATCAAAATCATGCTCTCTATATATATCATTAATAATTCTGTTTGCTTTTTATTTTTTAGATAAAAGAAAATCATTTGTCAACTTTGCATGTCATTTATGAAAGGCTCGTTTATACCTCAAAACAATAATTTTGAAAATGACTCGATTGTGATCAGATTTTCGATAATGGTTCGACGTTTGAGAAGATGTAATCAAATTTCTCACCAGATATATTTTATATAACCCCACTTAATTAATTTAGATTTGAGAAAGTGTATCTAAATTTTCGAAAACGATTGCAAGTGTTTGTAACACATAAAATATTTATGGTCCAAAAATTCGTCCAAGTATAAAAGAAAATTTGGCAAAGTTTTCCTTTCTTACAAGCTAATTATTGAATGAATGAGAATCAAACTTAAAACCAATTTGCTTCTCTTTATGTTAGAGGAACTCTTAAATTTTGTTCCATTATTGAGTATCCAATTTTGAGGAATATTTCTCAACGGTGCACATCAGTTAATCATCATATATATATATATATGCTCTTTTGATTTAGTGATAAAGTAGAGCCAACTTGCATTTCTTCTTTATGGGCATATTTTACAATGGCAGATTTGCTCTAGCTCGTTGCTAGGTCCCTTATATATTTACATGCAGTGGTCAAAGTGTCAAGCAATGTCAACAAAGTGAAAAATCACACATTAACTGATCCCAAATAGGAAAAACCCAAGTAGTTAATAATATATCATTTTTTCCTATCTGCGTCTATGGTGTACTTTTACTGTGGGAGGGTTTGCCATTTCACATGAAAGCCTCAATACTTCAGTGAGATCCACCGGATCATAATCAGATTGAACCCATTCAAACTCATGCAGTAATGATCCGACCCAAAAGATAACAGTGGCCAAACCCAGTGCTTTCCCGGGGCAACTCCTGCGACCTGACCCAAATGGCGCCAACCTGAGGTCAGACCCTAACACAGAGAATTCCACATTAAAAGTGTCCTTGTTCACAAACCTCTCCGGCATAAACCTGAGTGGGTCCACCCATACATCTGGGTCTCGGGTGATGGCCCACATGTTTACCATGGCAGTTGTTTTAGCGGGCACGTGATACCCATCAACCGTGGTGTCTGTGATAGCCAAACGGGCCCATGATAGCAATGGACCCGGCGGGTGTAACCTAAGAACCTCCTTCACCACTGCAGGCAGGTAAACCATTGATTGAATGTCTGACTCCATCAAGCGTCGTGATCTTCCAACCAGTTGATCGAGCTCATCGTGAACTTTGGATTGGATATCAGGGTGTAGGATCATTCTAGCCAGTATCCACTCTATCAAAACCGCCACAGTATCCGTTCCTCTGAATATCATCTCCTATGATAAATAACATAATTAAAAAAAATAACTAGTAAAATTTATGGTAACTTGAATCCAGATTTCACAAGTTTTATATACTTTTATTCATAACGATGATAAACGCTTATCAAGTTTTGACATTAAAAAAAACATCTCAACCAACAAATGAAATTGCGTCACCTGGGTAAAAAATGACATTTTTAGTCAATTTAGAGTTCATCCGCATTATTAATTGAATTTAAGAAAATTATCTGTGAATTTTTTAAAAAGAATATCAAAACCTACATAGATATTTTATCTGGGATAGTTATTACAAGTTTTTAATTTGATTTTTTTTTTAAATGTGACACCTTTTAAATCATTGGAGTATGTTTTTTTATAAAATAATTTAAAAAAAATCTTACGATTAACGTACCAAATTCCCAGGAATAGAAAACAAAACTAGGAATCTGGACAGCCAGTTCAGCAGAGTCCATTAAAAGATTCCACTTTTGCCAATTTTCCTTACCATTTTCTTCGCAACCAAACATGCAAAGAGAGAAATATTAAACAAAATAGTACCATATGATGTATTTATCTTACGAAGCTTTGTTGCTTACCCAAAGAACTGCAACCATGTCGTGGTTTGACAATCTATCGGGTCCTTGAAGGGAGAGCAAAACATCCACAAAATCATCAGATGTTCTCCCTGTTTCTGCTCTGTGTTCTTCAATGATCCGGTTCACAAAACGATTCACCTTAGGGACCAGTTTAGAGCATCTGAACTGGATCTTTTGTAGGTCAAAACCAGCAAGCCAAGGGAGGTGGTCAGACCAATTTAGCTTCCCCAGCAAATTATAACCTTCTTCAACCAGATGGTTTAACTCCTCTGTTTCTTTTTCTTCACTGCTCGATGAAGAAGAACCCAAACCCAAATCATATCTGCGACCAAACACTGAACACATCATGATATTAAGAGAGGCACGCTTGAGTATATTACGCACACAGAATTCTTCTTTGTCTTCTTTTTGGCGCGCAATCATGGAGACCATTTGAGACGCTATTTTATATCTCTGTGGCTCAGAAGAGCTGATTTGTTTAGGACAAAAGAGATGGGAAGCGGAGATTCTCCTCAGGGTTCGCCAGTAAACTCCATAAGGAGCGAACCCAATTGCTCTATTGAACATTAAGCTATAAGCAGACTCTTTCACTGGACGATCAGCAAAAACAGAGCTGTTTAGTATTTCTTTTGCAACGTCAGGGTTACATGTAACTATAACCTTAGTCTCACCAAGGCTAAAAGCCATGAGTCGCTTGGCTTTAAGCCGGTTAGCAGCTTTGGCTAGCTTGTGGTGAGCTAAGTTAGCCATGAGGTTCATGCTTCCAATGATAGGAAAGCCATGTGGCCCGGGAATTGGTTTGGTTTTGGTTTTGGTTCCTCTATTGTCGTGGAGGAAGTAGTGCTTGCCCCAAGCGGGTCCTCCAGGGTGAGACCAGTGGCGCATAGCCAGAGCAAGCCAGGCCATGCAAAGGAAAAGAAGTAGAAGAATTGTGGTTTGGGAGGATAAAGCTTTGCATTTGGTAGCTAGAGCCAAAACCCATAAACAGTCAGTACTCTGTGTTTCCATGGAGGAATATGTTTTAATTATACGAGAGTGTGTTGAAATTTCCGTTTTTGGGTTAAACATTGAGATGGTTGGTTTGCTTTATATAAAGAAGATTTGGCCACTAGGGAGATAAAAAGTTAGCCATTAAAAAACAAAGCGTCAATATAACAAAAAATAAAATAAAAGGAATTAATGCCTATTTTATTTTTTAATTTCGTTAAGACCAATTAAGTTTCACAATTAATTATTTCAATTTATCATTTTATTTTGAGTCCGTTGAACTTTCAACTCCTCGAATTATTTTAATTTTATTTTTTAATTAAATTTAACTAAATTTTCGTATTAAATTACTCGTATAAACATACATGTGTTATCAACTTAGAGTATCATTAAGTTTAATTCAAATTTTTTGAATAATTTTATTTCCGGTGATGAGACGTGTATTTTACATGGGCTTTAACAGGGAAGTTTGCTGGGAGAGAAGATATTGAAACAATTCTATTTTTAAAGTTTGTATTTGATTAGAAGATGTTTCTCTTAAAGTAACTATTTTCTCATAGATATTTCTACTGTTCAACATAGTTGTTCTCCTCGTACCAAAAGTTGATAAGAACGTTGATTTAAGTTGTGGGTATGGGCACAACCGATTTTCCACACCCTAATATAGGTTTGATCATTAAAAAATGGATAAGAATGTTGATAAAGATACGGATGTAGGGCACTAACTTAATTGGTAACAAAATCCTTTATTTAAATATAAGGTTTTGATTCGAATTTATGGGTTTAATATTTACTGTTAAGTTTTTTTTATACGGGGTTAGTACTTTGAATTTAATCTCTTTTTTCATTATGTATAAAAAAAATTAAATTTGTATTTTCTATCAGTAATTATTGACAAAAATGTTGATTAAATTGATTTTTTTTTGTTTCAGTGATTATTGAACCTATTAATAGGATCGTATAAATCATATATTTAAATACTATTAAAAATCTTAACGGATTATAATTTTGATTTCATGATTTTTACAATGTTAATAGATTTAAAAAGTTTTTTTTGTTGAGAACAAGTTTATTCAGTAAGCTTGATTTACATATATTAAAATTTGTAACCACCAAATTTATAATCAATAAAATTAGATTCACAAATTTGATGATATTGATATGTGAAAGTTGTGGCACGCATTTTAAGCGAGAGTGGCTTGAAGTTGTACGAACGACAAGAAAAATCTTTAGATTTTGGGCTATTTGGAGGAGAATGAAAAGAAAATCCAAGACGATGGAGATGGCGCAAAGCCTTATGATGTGCACACGTGTGTCCAGTAATAGGTCTGAATGCTAACGTGTCTCGTCTGGCAGACAGTACACACAGTTGCTCACTCTCCTCCGCATGGGATCCTTTGAGGCACTATGGACCAAGCGGCGTGTAGTAGTGAGAGCCCACGTGGGCCCTCGTTGTGAAAATGCCACGTGTGACATGCACTGGGCGTTCAGCTTTTTCTCACCTCCATGCGTTATAAAAGAGGCTATAGTGGTTACAGTGCGCATTTGTTTCGTACTAATCATGGTGTGCCCCACATGGGCAGGGATATTATTGTAATATCCTAAACATAGGACAGCACAAATATATAAGTCCAAGCCCAAGGACAAGGACGGGTCAGCGTCCCTTCAAGTGGGTCTCACTGAAAATCCACGGCCGTTGGTCCGAGGTGGTCGAAGTTTTGGCCGATTATAAAAATTCATTAGGATATCGATATTGTTATGAATTTTGATCACCGAACCGGTTTTTGGAATACTATAAAAACATAATTTTTTTTATTAATAATTATAAAAAATAAAAAATTTAATTATTATTATAATTTTTATAATTATTAATATATATTTTTTAATTTTATGATAACTCTCACGAAATCAAATTTGTAAGAACATAACTCTATTATTGTAGCAAATATGATTAAGGTTAAAATAATTTTTATTATTTTTCAAAATTATCCCTTTTAAGGATAATGTTATCAATATAATAGTTTTTTCTATTGAGAGATTTTTTTTTCCTCTTTATTTTATGTATTTTTTATTTTATCTTGTCATATTTGTATCGGACAATAAATATTCGCATAAAAATATTACATTTAGATATTTTAAATTAAAAAAAATTATTAAAAAACAAATCCAATACTTAAAAACTTATCTTTATCCCATATTCATACTTCACTCCAAGTACCATAACTCTTGATTGAGGTCGCGTTCCTGTAACCTAACTGAAACATTGACATCTCGTTTTTATTCTATCATCGTTTTCTTCTCTCTCATTCTCCCTTTTATCTTTCCTTTTTCCTCCACTTTTACATTAGTTTTTACTTTTAATTCTTCTCTTGTGCTTTAGTGATGCTTGGGTTCAGTGCAATTGTGGGCTTCTATCTTAGTGGTTGGTGGGTCCAGTCTTTCTTCAATAATCTTACAGTTATTTGCTAGGAACTTCTTATAGTTTGTTCTCAAGAATTTTACTCCATTAATGAGTCAGGTATAGCTATTTTGATGGCACCGAGATCCTTTTTGAGTTTTTAAGCTAAATAATTCAGATATAGCTTTTTTCTTTTTTTTAATATAATTTAATAATTGAATATGTTTTTATCTCACGTGTTAAAACTGATATCCAGAAAAGGAATTTTATTTTTTTTATTTATTATAAAATAGTAAAATTTATTTTGCCCTTAACAATTTCTGACAATATCATTACGTACCCCATTTTTTTTATCAACAAATACGTACAAGCGTGACAGACAAAAAGTCTTGCCTAGGGGCTAGGAAAGCCACTTTGTTTTCAGATATCTTCCTAACATTCATTTCAAGGATTAGTGGTTTAACTTGTCGAGATCTGTAGTACTATTTATATTATTATTCTTTTGCTTTCATCTTAACTTTGTGTTAAATATTGGATTATCCTAATTCTCAAACAAAATTAGATTATCCTGATAAAAAAAATTGGATTATGTTGAAATTAAATGCCAAGAGAGATTGAGTTAATTATATAGATCAAGTTTGATATTTTGATTTAAGTTAAATTTAACTTAAATTTAAAATTGATTTAACCAATTTCAAAATAAGATACATCAATTCAAAAACAAAACTTAACTTAAACTAAACTTGACTTAAATCAAGATACCAAACATGACCATATATAACAATTGACGGCATTGTTCCATTTTTGTCGTGGCATTTATAAAATTAATTAAGGGTTTTAAACACCCAAATTAAAATTATGGTAATAAAATTGTATGAACTCTTACGCGTGAGGAATGATTCTTATCATAACTAATGCCAATAATGTTTGATATAAGTTAAAATAATTGGTTGAACTAGAACTAGACACGTGGACATATAGTAATGGCCAAACCATCGTCGGCAACATAAGGATCAAATCCTTATAGGACACAATGATGAAATCATCATTTTAAATATACAGGGATCCGGTCTCGAAGAGATGAACCGACGGCAAAAATTATATATCACAGATCTCAAGAGCACAAAAATTATATCTCACAAGATTCAAGACATAGAAATCATATCTCTAGTAGAGTTCACCATAAGATATTGAAAAAAATGGTCTTCAACTCCTATAGAAAGTGATTCAATGTCTCATAAATGCAGACACATAGACAAACACTTCGGTTATTTTCTTCATTCTCAACCCCTACGTTATTTCTCTAAATCTTTCAATTCACTTAAGTTTGATACATTTACTAACTTAACTATCAGATGATCTTTCTTAAATAACTAAACTTCAAATGAGTTTCATTACAGGACTTCGTGTACCAAATTATCAGTGAATACAAAATCAAAGATAGCATCAAACTTCCATCTTCTTTGATCCAGGATCAGTTCACCAGAAACAGCCTTTACTGTATTTGTCATTAACAATCATTGATGAAATTGCAAACAATTGGAGCACAAGATTCAAGTACGTAGTTGTCGATCGACTACTAGGCAACGATTAAGATATTGTTGAGATATTATCAGATAGTATCGCCAAATTAATCAATTAAGCTTTCAGTGATTTGATATAATAATTTATAACTTAAATAAAATGATGTCATGACAAACTCTCATCTACGTGTCTTGCACTTAAAGCAGTTAAACCTCCCATGCCAAGGTGGGGCTTGCATTTGTGTTAGTGTGGCTCTTCATCACCTTCCAACCCCAGCATATCACACAATGAGGTTAGCACCTTCAAATCAATTGATCAAGTGCATCATTTAAAAGAGTTCTTACCGATTACAATGGACGCGCGCATTATCAAACTAATAACCTTAATCGCCACGTTTAGAGATTGTCATAAAATACTTATATATGTTTTATGTGGAGGTGCAATTATGAATCCCAAAAGCAAATATGATATTGATTGCTTGCCACAAACTCTTTAATATATTGTAAATTAGTTCCCTAAGAGCATCTTCTTTGGGTTGAGCAACACAATAGAAAGTACATTGGTAGAAAAAAATAGCAGAGAAGGAGAGAAAGGAATAATCAAAAGAAAAAGAAGATGATGGAAAAATAGATGATCAATTAATGTTTTTAATGCTTTTTATTATACGTTTAACGAGAATGATAAAAAAATGAAGAAAAAAAACTGTTTATCTTAATTTTTATTTTCTAATCATTTTAATGTAGGATGATTGTGATTTATATATAAATATAAAAAACATTAATACTCACATTTTACTTTCTTTCTTTCAGAAACAATAAAAAAAAAAGCTTTTTCATTTGTTTTTTTTTTTAATTTTTTTTCTCTATCAATCACGGCCTTAGGTTCGAATACTTTGTAAATTGTTTGACGTATCATAATAACGATGTTTGACAAGTGATTTAAGCTTGCTAAACATCTCCATTTTGTTTAGAACGGCAACATTCTTATGTATTGCTAAAGAAATGAAGGGTTTTGACCCTAACAGAGTTTTGATCGTTATAATCTTTGCTTGCTGGTTGAGTTAATGCTCGCATTCAGTGGATTATATTGGTCTTTCCCACTTGTGCAATACTATGAAAAAGCTCAAGCATAATTAAAGAGTGAATGGTAAAAGGTGGCCTGGTCTGTCCTGGCTAGTATTTGAAGGTCTTAATTTACTCTACTTTTTCAAATATGAATCTTTGGATGTTTTATGGGAAAAATTATCTTCTCATTAGAACTATATCTTTAGACTGATCCTTCAATTAATTTGCACTTGCTGATTATCAATGTGTAACATTTGTTTTGGCTATTGTACAGGGAGTCCAATTTCCATCATTTTCTTGAAGGATTAAATGATTCTTAAGAAAGAAAAGAAAATGAGATGGCTGCATGAGTATATATGTAACCCTAATTTTGGCTGAATTCAGATATTGTGGTCATTCAATTTCTATAGTTTAATTTCTATCCTCTCTTATGCATGCTTTGTGCTACAACATTCCAGATATTTGTAAATGGAAATGATATTGCGTGCCACACGTACGGTTTAAAGTTCAACTGGGGACATTGATCCTGTAGTTAATTGGTGAAGAAGTACCATACATTAAGATTTAATATATAATTTACAAGCTGAATTGCTTATAGCACTACATATCTTTATGTATGGATAAAGATATCCAATGATATAATCATATTTTTTTTGTTGCGAAGCCAAGGGAGTCCAGTCGATTTGTTAAGGTCTGATCCACACGAGTAAAACACAAGAATACTTGAAAAAAGAAGTTATAGGGAGCTTTTATTTTTCGAGAAGGTCTTTCCACGATCAAATCAGTAAATGATCAGTGATATCATGAAGAAATAAATTAAAAGTAGAGAAAAATATTTGAGAAAGTGTGTAAAGATTGTGATAGCTGGAATAATGAACCGTTTTTATAGGATTAAATCTTACTTTAATGAAAAAAGGTGACAAGTCTCATATGTGAAATATATTGTTTTACTTTTTGAGTGGAAAAAAACCTTATCTTGATCGAGTCTATGAAAAATGCATGACAAATGGTCCATCTCACCATTAGATGACATAAGAAGAGAGAAAAAAATAGATATTTTCTCTCTAACCATTGAAAATATCTCTTGAGGGAGAAAATATATATTTTTCTCTCTTATTATACCAACCAATGATGAGGTGAATCTTTGTGCCATGTATCTTTCATGGACTTGTACTAAGCAAAAATTTCTCGAGAAGAATAGTGTCCTTATATGCCAAGTGTTCTTAGTGTCTTAGAAATTAAATTTATGATGTGAAATTATCGATATAACCTTAAAATATATCACGTGTTTGAATCTTATTGGATGGTGTATTTTTACTTCTTATTCCTTTTACATGAGAAGATTTTATGCCAAAAAGAGAGATTAGTGTTTTATTATGTTCAACTTGAATAATCTTAATGTTTGCTACTTTTTGCACAATATCTACCGCCTTAAGAATTCAATATTATATATTAAATGGTTGGTGACAAGCAACTCGCTAATTACATATGATTAGTAGCAGTTGAGGAAATTAACAAGATTTCTAAATCAGTCAATAGCAGATCATGAAAGGGATAATATATAATTATTTGACAAGTTGATTACCCGATCAAATAAGATTTCTGGTCCTCTTCATTAATTGATTAGTATATTTGAAATTTGATCGATCAACTTGACCAACTTGAAATTAACATTGTTAGAAAATAAAAAGAGATTGAAGAAAAAACTCTTGTTTATTGATCTGTTATGAAAAATAAATACAAGTCTATATATAGAGTTTAAGAATATAAAACCTAATAGAAATATGAACTTAGGGTTATAATAAATTAGGAAATTAATACATATGAAACTAGGAAACCAATATTGTAATACGAATAGGAAATATCATATATGTTAACAACCCTCCTCAAACTTAAGGTGATAAAGTGGATTCCAACTTGAGTTTGCAAATCGAATCAAATAAGTAACGAGAAGAACAAATTTCGAGGAAAAACTTTGTAGGTTGATACCAAGCTTTGATGAAGAATTATGCAGAAGTAACTCCCCCTTACATGCAAGCTCACCTCTTTGCATGCATCATCGCTGGAAACAATAAAAGAACCTAAACATGGGTCAAAACAAGTTAAAGAGTACGAACACCTGGATGAGGATTACCGAGGGATACGAAAATAAGGGGATTACTTGTATTCAAGATGAAACTTGAAAGCTGATGTGACAAAACACGTGACAGGTAGGGACCTGGAGCAGAATCACAGGTGATACAGAAATAAGGGGAATACTAGTATTCAAGATGGAACTTGAAAGCTGATGTGACAGAACACATGACAGGTAGGGACCTGGAGCAGAATCACGGGTGACAGGCGGGGACCTGGAGCGGAATCACGAGTGACAGGAAAAGACCCGGAGAGGAATCACAGGTGACATACAAGAACCTGGAGCGAAATCACGAGTGATAACTTGATAGGACCTAGACTGAAATTGTAGGTCACAGATTGGCATAACCAAGAACGTAATTGCGGGTTTAGGGGCAGATATAATATACTAGAAACAGGTCATCGGGCTTGATCTGATCAATTTTTTCCAGTGAATACTTATTTGCAATGATGGAAAAAAAATCTAAAAGATTATAATAGTATAGAACAAGAAGAAAAAAAGGTTATATCCGGACGAGCGGTGTTAAGCTGTCCGCCAAAATTGTGGAAGCTCAAAAGAGGATTGTTAAAACAGGATCAATAGCTCTGATACCATATTAGAAAATAAAGAGAGATTGGATAAGAAACTCTTATATCATTGATCTATTATGAAAAACGAAAACAAGCCTATATATAGAGGTTAAGAATATAAAACCTAAAAGAAATAGGAAACTTAGGGTTATAATAAATTAGAAAATTAAGAAGCTAAACTAATTAAGAACTTAAAACATATGAAATTAGGAAACTAATATTACAATAGGAATAGAAATATCATATATGTTAACATACAGAGACTCAAAGAAAATGTGGATCATTTGTTCGGGTCAAGGGCTAGGGGTACATATGCTTAAACCACACAAAAAGTATAACTAAAATCATATCACATTTGACTATAGTTCACTTTATAATTATCTCTTAAATTTTACTTTTTAGCAAACAAACTCTTATAGCTAGTTTGGACTAAAAAAAAACTATTGACAAAAGTTATTGACTAATCACTAGAAAGAGTTATAAAATTATGAATTTATTTGTAATTACTTTAAAAATAATTAGTAAGTTTTATGAATTGGTTACATTGCTGAGAGTTTTATGAACACATAAAAATTAAAAATCTTGATATCTCTTGCATTTCGGATCGATTCAAAGATTTGAAATATTTTAGAGCGATTTTAAAGGGAAATAAGATTGAGATTCATTGCTCTCTTAAATTTTATTTTTGAGCAAACAAACTCTTATAGCTAGTTTGGACTAAAAAAAACTATTGACTAATCACTAGTAAGTGTTATAAAATTATGTGTAATTACTTTAAAAATAATTAGTAAGTTTTATGAATTGGTTATATTGCTGAGAGTTTTATGAACATATAAAAATTCAAAGTCTTGATATCTCTTGCATTTCAGATCTTTTCAGATCGACTCGAAGATCTGAAATATTTTAGAGCGATTTTGAAAGGAAATAAAATTGAGATTTAGTTAATGAAACGGAGGGCAAATTTTTTTGACATTTTTTATAGCTTACTTATTATAAAGACGTTTGTTAAGATTTGAAATTGAGACTATTAAGACAACTTTTGTACTCTTTATATTTGATGGTGAATTTCTTTGCTCTCACTTGTGAACGTAGGCCTTATAACCAGCCGAACCGCATAAATCTTGCAATTTTTATTTTTGTATAATTGTTTTGATTACTATTTCTCTATTTTTTTTGGTTATTTTTAACACAAAATATTTTTATTATAATAAATAATTTTTTTAATATTATTCTCTTGTATTGGATATTTCACTCTGTTCCTCTAAAAAATGCTATTTTAAAAGTAATTAACCAAACATTAATTCATAATTTTACACTATTTATCAGTAGTGAACCAATAATAATGTATTTTGGTAGTATCACTTCAACCCACCAAATCAGAAGGAGGTGATCTGTTTGAAATTAAAGTTTAAGAAGATAAAATAAGCAAGGCTCAAAGTGGGTTTAGTAATCCTAAGTAGGTAACGATATTGACATCTTGGATTGTCATTTGAGGAGAGAAAAGGAGGGGGGGACTCAACTATACATATAAAACCATAATGAAGCCTTCACCAGAAGCAAAACTGGGGGGACTCAACTATACATATAAAACCATAAAGAAGCCTTCACCAGAAGCAAAACTTATCATATATTGATGGAATGGTTCCTCTAGATACTTTGTTTGCTTTGCATACAATATTATGTCCTCCACCTAGTAAGGTACACTTGCTAGAGGGTACACCTGGACCTTACAGAGTAAAATGGAGATGTCTCATTCTTTTTGATTCAAAACTTAATACTATATGCTTGACTTTATCTTTCTGTACTACACTACGAGTTAATTGATTATTAAGATTCAGGAAAGTTAATTGCAAGTTGGATAAAGCCTTGACGGTGAGATCAGCCAAGAAATTAATGGCACTTTTGTTAATTAATGAGCATTTGTTCCTCAATAAAGTAGCTGATTATATACCAGAATCCGTTCTTTCTCAACTTTATGGTATTTAGGTTCTTCCCTCTTAGGCAGGCTTTTGGGTTAGTGTTTTCATGCTGCTGCTGCTAACAGCTATGATGCAACACCCAAAAAAAAAATACCAAGACCTTCTCCTCAATTTAGTAACAAGGGAATTTTTTTTGGATCATTTAATGCATCATTAGGTGAATGTCACATTATTTTGGATTACTATACTTGCTACATCAACACGATATATAACGTGACATTAATCCAATAATGCATTTCTTTAAATCTTCGTGCTTGTTTAGATAATTTCTTGAAACAAGCAATTTTTCGATTTATTTCCTTTAATCTTGACTGACCCATGTATCCCCTTCTCCCAAAAGCAGTTAGATTCTAAACTCTAGTTTGATAAGGGAGAGAGAAATTTATGCTTTGGCAGGTTCTATATATGGTGCAAATTAGCATTGAGGTTCTCACCAAGGTTCACAATCCATCCCACATCTTATGGAGAAATTCTTATACTACACCACCAAGCTAAGAAGTAAATTCTTATTCCAAGGCCAATCCATAGATCATGGCTACTAGTTTCTATCGAACAAAGAAACAGACACAAGCAGGCTTGGGTTATGTTTTGATAAAGCCTATTGAAGAGCCCAACCTTTGTTATTGGGTTATGAGCCCAATAACTGTGCTCAATTAAGCCCGTTAGTATAGTAGAAACTTCGGGTGTGGCCCAGGAAAACGAGGGAAGCTTCGCTGAAAAATCAGATCGCAGTTAGACAAATTTAGCAGGAATTTAACGATTCAAAGTTGCAATCCTTCATCGGTGAAATTTGAGGTAACGTTACTTAAAAAAAAACTCTTATCGTTTTTGTGAGTATACATGTTCTTTCTATGTTTTTATTTTTTCAACTTCGTTTTCTCTTGTTCGTGAATAGTGCAATCGAATTCCTAGCTTGTTGAATTTTCGTGATGATTAACTGAAAGAAAGGAAATGTGTTGTATTTGCTGGGACATAGGAATTAGGGCTATAACAAATTCTGATGTTATATGCTCTTAAACAATATCAATTGACTGACATGATCGTTTTCTGCTTTGTGTTTATGGATTCTTAAAAAACGTGGGATTTAAACGGATGATTGGTGAGAGTATAGGTGAAATTTAGTACTGAGACATGTGTCTTTATGTTTCAAATGTTAAAGTTAAGAATTTTATATTGGTTTTATGTTTTGATTATTTCAATTTTGTTTTAATTGTGAGTACAATATTTGTTTCTCTTCAACAGATAGCACATATTTTAGAGCATAAGGGGATCGTGAAAGTAGAGGGGAAGTAAGGGGTAACAAAGATGGATTCATCACAGAGTGAAACTGGAGGGATTGGTGAGAGTGGTAGCAATGGAATGATGATGAACAATCAAACAAATGATGGGGCAACAATGACAACAACAGCTGGGGATGATCCAAAGCAGAACTTGAACCAGGTCATAAACTCCATCCAGAAGACTCTAGGCCTCCTCCACCAACTATACCTCACTGTGTCTTCTTTCAATGCTGCCTCCCAGTTGCCTCTCCTTCAACGCCTGTAACTTAATTTTTAATGCTATTGGCTTTTTAATCTATTCCTTATTGTAGTGGTATTTCTTCTCATTTTTTAGGGTGTTCCTTCTCAGAAATTCTCTTGTTATGGAGCTCGACAGTATGGCTAAATTGTCCGAGAAGTGCAACATTCAAGTTCCAATGGAGGTCCTTAAGTGAGTTTCCCCTTTAATTGTCTTCCCCATCTTTGGGGTGAGTGGAGGTGGGGTTAGGAATTGGGATAGTGTGTTTTGTTTTTCCGCAACTGCACTTTGAGCTTTTGTGATCTAATTGAAGCTTGTCTTCTTTAATTTCTGATAGTAAATTTATGGTTGTTGTGTTTAGTTTGATTGATGATGGAAAGAATCCAGATGAATTCACAAGGGATGTTATAAACAGTTGTATTGCCAAAAATCAAGTCACTAAGGGCAAAACCGATGCATTCAAGGTATTTATTGATTCCTGGTATACTATATTTTCTTATTTTATATTGATTCTTTGGGTATGTATGAAAATTTATTATTCTACTTGTGGATTTCATAGAGTTTTAGAAAACATCTCCTGGAGGAACTTGAGCAGACATTTCCTGATGAAGTTGAATCGTATAGGGAGATTCGTGCAAGTTCTGCTGCTGTAAGTTATATTTAATTGATTTACTTAGTCTATGTAGATGGAATATGTCAATGTACTTTTCACCTTTATCATATCTTATTAATTTAATGTTTCTATATTGTTTTTATTAACTCTTCATCATACTTTGATGCAAATCACTGTATGACGTGAAATATAAAGTATATGTTAGAAGATGTTACAGTATCAGACCTGGCCCATGCAAGGTACTCTACAGAATGGTGGTATTTGTATTTTAAATTTATACTGCTGATCATAAATAATAATAAATGTCCTAGATGATTATGAAGTATGTTTATATGAAACCGTTGCATGTTTTAGAGGCTCAAGACAATTTGTGGTATCTTCAGTTTTCCAATGAATAACTTATCAAGAAAAGTTTTCCAATGAATAGTGAAGTGCTGGAAGCAGTTATTGTATAAGCTACAGCGCTAAAAATGTATTTTAATGTTTGTGTGTTTCCAACAAAGATTGAAGTATTATAGTACCCTTTTTGGTTGCTTTAAAATTTCTTGCTATTTTCAAGCCAGACAGTATGGAACTTGCATGTAGGTGTCAATTATACTTAAAGATGATTATAAGCCAAAATTTTAATTTTGCATCAATTTGTTGATAGTAATTTTATGTAAATACAATGATAACTGGTCTGGACTTGGGAAATTGTAATTAATTTTTAACAGATATTGTTATTTGTAATTTTAATATGTATGAGATTATTAGAAAGATTTGTTTGTTATCGGCTATGTATAAGTTTGAATTGCATTACTTCGTAGTTCGTAATATGGAACATGATTAGATTCTTATACCGGAGCTTAGATTGATATTGAAATTAATGAAATATTTAAATGGTATCCAGTAATTTTGTGATCCGTAAGCATTCTGGATGCATGTACCCTTAAGTGAATGCTACACCATGGATTAGAAACATGTTTCTTCCTCAATCTTTTGTTGTGTTTCTTGAATGATTATCATAGTCTTAAAGTTCTTAATATCGAAATTCAGGAATCAAAACGGCTTGCTCAATCACAAAGTTCGTTACCAAATGGAGATGTGAAGATTAAAACCGAGCTTTAAGAGCCCATGTTGTTGATGAACCAGGTTTCTTGGACTACTTAACTTTCACTATGTTTGGGATATCAGGGTTGTCTTTACAAGATTTCAATGGTAAATTGATCTTATATGGAAGCAATTGTTGCTTGATTCGAGAATGTGAAAGCTTGTGATGCCCTCTTTATGACATTAATGATGAAGATATTTAATAGTAGACCACTTTGTACAAATGCATGAATGTACCAGAATTTGTCATAAAATTCTACTTTTTTTTGACAAGCCTAACTCTCTGTTAAGTAACTTTAATCTTTATATATAGATGAGTTCTCAGATGTTGCCTTTTTATTTTAGATATTAACAAGAAAGTTGAATGAGGTTGTAGAAGCTATAAGCTGAGAACTAAAGAAATATATCGTTAATAATCGTTCCAGAATCCAGAGTGTTAGATCCGTCAAGACTTGTGTACTATGAATCAGTCAGCTAATATATTACAAGGAACCTGCTTCCCATTTTTACAAGGCTTAACAGTAATATTAATCATATTTCTACATGTGTGGTCGGTGTGACATCCCATTTGGTTGTATCAATTGAGTGGTGAACGACCTGAACTAGTTAGGCAAATCCTAGCATAGCACCAGATTTTGTTTTATGCAGTTAGATTGCTCTTTTGGTAGTGAGGAGTAGTGGTGATCAGAAATTTTGCTTCATTTGGAAGGAACTTTCAGTTGCAAGAATAATTGGTGTAAAATTGCAACAGCTAGAATAAGTAGGTATGGCTAAAGTCTTCGCCTTCGATGAAGCTTTGGTACTCTCCAACTTGTTGGGGACGGGTAAGGAGGGGATTTTATACCAGTGAGGATAAGATGGAGATTTTTAAATATCTTCGGCGGGATGGTTTTGACCCTAAAAATCTTTGTCCCCTATGTCCATTAGGTTTTATGTATTATATAGATATATTAAATAAAATTGATAATTACTCAATTACCCTTAGCTATATAAATAGCCATTTAAGGTAAAAATCATATTAGTTTTGTTTTTGCTGTTAGATTTTTGTTAAGTAAGTTGTATGGCAAGGTCTATTTTCGTTTGTGCTCTTGATTTTGTTTATGTCATGGGCAAGTTGGTTTTTGTGCTCTTGAATATTTTTCTCTCAAGGTTAGTGTTTTAGTACTGGCCTCGTATTAGACAACAAGACATGAAAAACATGCCCTGTAACTGATTTGGGATTCAAAGGGTTGCATTTTGTTAACTACTCAACTTATTAATATGGGAATATTGTAGATTTATAGCCCCAAATTTGGGGATCCAAATATGGTATGTACAATAAGAGTTAAAATCCCTTTGATTTTGTCAATTATGGCATTGATTCTATCTAATAGATTGAAGATTTGTTATTTTAAAAAACTTGAATTTTCCAACAGCTTTTTTAAGAGAGTTATGTTTCTAACTCATACCTCTTCACTTTTATAGAATCTATAGAAGTTAAGAGACGTTAGTATGATTGGCATTTTCTGTCTTAAAACCACTATCTCTTCTTCTTCATCTTAAATAAATTTTACAACTATTGTTATCACTTTCAAAGAGAGTTCTTTGGGGATTTTTCATATTTTCCATATGCGGATTCCAAAAACGGGGATGGGGACGGAAATTGAGATTTTCGGAAATCTTCATATGGGATGGGGACAAAGGGTAAAATGAAATCTTCGACGGAAACAGAGACGTAGACGGTGATAGTGACGAAAAGTATTTTTGTAAACGGGGACAAGGACGAAGATGACACTCTTTATTTCAAACCCGTCCTCGTAACCGTCCCTAAGAATAAGTAGGAGTCTATACATCCCGTGAAGCCCATTTATGGCCTTTCTGCAAGAATTTATGTTTTTTTCTGCTGAGCCTTTCTGCGGTTGTGTCAGTTGAACGTACAGTCACTTCGCATGAGTTATTATGTGATTGTATTAGTAAGGGAACTCTGATTTAGGGTATTTATTTGTCTATGCTAAAAATTAATACTATTGAGACTCATTCTCCTGCTTGACACAAGAACACTTCTGAGCCTTGGTTCCTGAAGTGGGAGGTGTCACACCAATTTGATGGATTGTTATAGCATGGCTATTTTGAATTCTTGGTGCAACCTAGCTGTTGTGGAATTTTTCTATTTAGCATTCTGTCTCTTTGTTTCTTTAATCTTTTCACTTTATTCGGTTTATATCTTGAGTCAGCCTTCTGTTTAATCTACTTAAACCTGTATCAGATTGAAACTCGCTGCTTAGATGCAACACAGGTGATTGGACACATGGACTTACGGAATTTGCACATGGATATCCTGGATTCAGTTATACAGATGATGGGGATACTGTTGAAGGGTATTAAAGTGTTATATCTGCAATGTATGAAATCCTTGACAGTTAGATTTTTAGATTTTGTTGATTGAAGTGGCCTTTTTCAACTGATGCAAATTATAATCACGTTATTTTTCCCACATAATTTGATCTAATAAAACCATGGATCAAGGCCAGAACCCCCACCACTGTGAAGTACAACTTGACTCCTCAAGAAAGCAGCTGGACTCAAAATTGCACCAGTTTCTTAATGAACAATCTCTGGGTTCTACCATGTCAAGAACAGTGGCATCTTCTTTTATGCTGTCTTCGTTTCTGCTATCATTATCACTCGAGGGCACATTGGTTTTGTTGTCATAACCTTCCAATAGAAAGCCAGGATTCTCTTTTGGTTCAGACATCGTATCCCCATCTTTGTATTTTCCATCACTGCTATTTCCATTTTGGTTAAGTCCACATTTTTTGCTCCCATGAGGTTTTTCCAGCAAATGCTTCAGTTTTTGCAACCGTGGAAAATCAAAAGTGTTAGGACTGGTAGTTTTACTGGTCTTAACATTCATAGTTAACTAGAGCAAGAGTACCTGAACACTGATTACTGCTTCTCTCTTTTCATGGACTCGAGGTTGGAAGCTAGATTGTCGTAACTTGCTTTCAACGTGTTGTAATCTCGTTCAAGCTGCTTAGTCTTTGATCTATCTCTTTTGTTCTGGAACCATCTAGCAACCTGGTGGGGCTGTAGTCCAAGCTCGTTAGCCAGCTGCTGTTTTATCCTTGACTCTGGCCTTGATTTTGTCTTGAACAGGAACTCCAGGGACTTGATTTGTTCATCAGTGAATCTTCTCTTGTTCTTGCTTGTGCTAATACTTGTCTAAGAGTGCAGGTCCAGATCTAATCCTTTGAAAGCGGCCTCTATTTTCACTGTTGGTGCTCTAGAGCAAGATTCTCTTGGTTGGATCTTACTTTGCAGGGGGGAGTGTGAACTGGACGAATAGGGACTTTGAGGTTTATATATGGTCGGGTAAGCGGTGTGGGAAACCCATGGGAGGGCCGTTTAACTGGTTTTTTTATAAAGGAAATGCTTGCTGTAGTGTTGTTGCTTCATTGGGTGTGTGCTATTTTGATTGATTACAGAATATGCATTGTTTTATGCGACTAGAATCAAGCTCTCTTTCCAAGTTTTCTTTGTAGTCCCTAATATTCGTCGTGGACTGCTTAATTATCTTTGTTGGTAGCTTGGTTTGTGATCAATTGTTATTTTCATTGTGTTAAGCGTATTTGAGCAAAATTTATAGATTTATCTTGGTATCCACCATTTATTCCATGGGAAATCTTTTGTTCTTTATTTTGGTTAACATCCTCCTCCCGAAGAACTCGTTCTTGTATTATCAAATTGTTTGGAAAAAAAAAGCTTTATAGTCGTAGGTTGCCACATTTAGAGTTATCTGTTGTTGAAAATTGCTACTTTGGATATTTAACCAATGACTTTTTGCCACACCTGTTCGTGGTCAAGCCTTATCCTTACTTTGTAATCTTTTGATTTTGTAAATTTATAGGTTTCTCGAATCTTAACGTGGCAACCAGATTGTTGTTTTAGTATCATATCAAGGCAGGTTAATTGGACACGTGAGGCGCAAAATCTGTTGGCTTTTGCAAAGCGTTTTTGTTGGGACACGAAATGGCTTAAGTGCAGCTTCTGTTTTTATTCGTTCGACAAATGGTGCAGCGGCTCCATTTTTAGAGCACAGAAGCTGATACTTGAAGATTCGATAAAAATTAGAAAGAAAAATAGAAAAAAAAAACTGATTTTTTCTTTCATGTTTTTAATGGAGAAAATAAGAAATTAAAAAAGAATATGGTTTTTTTTTAATTAGTAGGATGAAAAATAAGAAAATAAAAAGTGAATAGTACTATTAATTATATTTTTAATAATATTAATGTAAGATCATATGGAGATAAATTTATAAATTGATAATTTTATTTATATATTTTTTTTATTAAATATATATATCTTTAGTCGGTCACTCTTAGTTACTGTTTCATCATGTATATCCCTAAAGTTCCTTACCTGCATAAATATACATCTTTAGTCAGTGGAATTCCAGCCCAATATTGTACTTTGTTTATATTTGTGCTTTTGTATGCAAGCTCACTCAACTTTAAGTTTGGCCAAACATTTTCCATATCCCTGATCAATAGCCAGATATCTATTATTGATAGGAAAGAAAAGAAATGAAAAAGGAAACCTCTTCCCTTATCAGTAGCCAAAGATATATAATTGATAAAAAAAGAAAGAAATGAAATGAAAATTGAAAAGTAAGTAAAAATATTTTTTATTGTTTGATAAAAAAAATTGAAAGGATTTAAGTTTTTTCATCATGTGTATAAATTACTCCTTTTAAATAAAAAATGAATAAAGATTGACAAATAAAATAAACTAATTATTTTTATTTATTTTATTTTTCCATCATTTTTACTAAATATAACAAAAAATTTAACTTCTCTTTTTCTTTCCTTTTACATTTTTCACTTTACCCATCATATCTTACAAACAAACATGCAAGCAACGTACGGCACTCTAAACATGGGTTGACTAAGAAGTCTTGACAGTGACTTTTTTGACCCTCTTGATAGGACTTCCCTCCTCTCTCTTTTTTTTTCTTTTAATCTTCTGGCTGTTTCCAGCTTTAATATTGTACTATATGAACTGACCAAAAATCGGCCCGTAAAATAGTGTCCAAAAGTTGGTACTGATCAAAAATAAAAAAAGCTTGAGTTTAATAATTGGAAACGGAACTCAATGCGTCGTTTTATGTATGTTTTGAGTTTGAAGTTGGAAACATGGAAGTGAAAGCATAAACGTAAGGTTTGGTTCCATTTTCTACGTTGTTTAGTTTGTAGAGAATCTTCTTTGCAAAATCAAAGGACTAGTAGGGTTGGGTGGCGGAAAAGCTTGCACAAAGGCTTCTCACCTTTTGTCACTTTTCAACCACTCATCCAGATTTTCTCAAGGTTATTTGCAAGAGAGAGGATAATATTACTCCACTAAACTAAAGTAAGCCATACTGGCATCACATCTTACTTTAACTAATACTCCATTGTGACGGATCCTTTTTTTTTAGAAAAAAAAATTAAAAATTATATGCCTGCTCCATTGATCAAGGATGACATGTGGGATTTATTCAGTTTTTTTTTTTAAACCATTAATTTCTTTTTTGTTGAAGAAAAAGAGAAGACAATGCCGTTAATGTGTGGTGGGAATTGAGAAAGAAACAAAAATCTAGGTAAAGTTTGGTGTTTGATGCTGGAGAGGTTAGGTCAATCCTTATGAAATTAAGGTGCTTGGAAAATGAGAATGGAAAATGGTTCCAAAATTTCCCATGAAAATGACATCGAAAATGGTGAATTGAGGTCAATAGGGTTCTTGGGAAAATCAATTACATATGATGTGGGTTCATTTCACCTCTCAGATCACATAAAATGCTTTATTCTAAAAAGAAATTTCAAGTTCGAATTTTTATCTTTTGTTACTTGAATTTATCCATAGTGTAAATAAATAAAAAAGAAATCCGTACAGGTTTAGTTTTGAATTTGAGAATTGTTGTGGTCAAATTAAATATCCTGGTCCAATGGTATGGGTCAAAATATATAATAATTTTTTTACATAAATTTCATGAAATTTTAATTTTTTTCATTTAAAAATCAAAATTGAGTCAAATTCGTTGTGAGATTACATATCAAATCATCAAATGTAAATGATCTTAATTTATATTTGTCACGGTGACATTTAATCTCACCATAAACTTAACATTTATATTTCAATTCTCAAACGGAGATGATACAAATCCAAAACTCATGAAGCTTTCTTTCAAATTCTCACGTTTACGATAATAAAATGAAGGTTTAAATATTATTTTGGTTCTTGATGTTTTAGTGGAATTTTATTTTGGTCCTTAATATTCTAAAACCAACAATTTCATCATCAACATTTATAATTGAAATCAATTAATTAGTCCCTTTGTTGGATTTCTTTGTTGAAAATTGAATGATCATTTTTCGCCACCTATGCCTCCATATTAGCATATGAAAGCTGAGATTTTTTTCACAAAAAATCACACTTCTCATTAAATGAGAGTTCTTAGAACCCAAAAGTTTTTTTTTCTCTAGAGCAATTCCAAAATTACAGCAGAAAGAGTTGAAGAGAGAAAAAAGAAAGAGAGAGACAAGAGAGAAAGACTAATCAATATCAGAAGAGAAAAACTTCAATTACTTGTACATACAAAGAAGAGATAAAAAGAGAGATTTCAAACTCATCCCTGGCATAATGTTTCTTTAATTCTCTAATTAATTAAGGGGTTTGCATGATTCCTTTCAGAAATGTAGTTTTTAGGGAAATTTCATTCTTTTATATGCTGAGATGGAAGTTTAAGTGGCTAAAATTAGTCATGTTAATTTTTCGTTTAAGATTTGACGGAGAAAACCAACGGAGGGACATGCTTAATTTCAATTACAAATGTTGAAATAAAATTGCAGATTTTAAAACGTTAAAGATCAAAATAAAAATTATCTGAAACGTCAGTGACTAAATAGTATTTAAATTATAAAATTAATGGTTGATTGATTGTGACCAATTATCATTTAAAATATATTCTTGTGAGTTTTGGAGTTAAAAAAAATAAACATGTTTTAATATATTTTAACTATCGATTTAAACTTTATTTTCGTACAAGATTTAATAATTTTTAAGTAGTTAATAAAATATGAATTAAATTGTGTACTAAATTGATAAATTTTTGTATAATTAATCTATTAGGGGAAAGTTTTATTTAATAGTAAATTTGATCTCATATTTATTTTTAAAAAAACTTCCGGAATTCCGTATAAAAATATTTAGCTTAAATTCTTCTCTTCCACCAGTCATGGACATGTCATGACCAAAGCAAAACGCTTTCAACAACATTGTACGTAGACAGACATGTGACATTTATGGAGGTCCTGTACCATGTGAGAGTCACATTGTCTTGCATTAAAAGATTCTAACACCTACTACTCATTTTCCCTTTCCTTTCCCCCACCCCCCTTATTAAGTAATTTTCCACACTTCTTTGTCACAAAACTACCAAATTCATTAAATTCAACCTACTGAAAATAATCATCCAACCATCAAAACATTTTCATATAATATTCTCTCTCTCAATTCACACATTGAGGTACTATTTCAAATGAATCTATAAAATGGTTTATATTTCATATAAATAGATTTTATGTCGAAATAGACCTCTAAAAGAATTACTTTTTAAAAACTTAAATTTATATCAAAATAATTGTTTTTATAGTTGTTTTACTAAACACTATTATTTTATAAAAAAATTATTTTAACGTCGTAAACCAAAACTACTACTAAACCAAACAGTATTTGAATTTTTCGTTTACACGTTATATGTATAGTCAAATTTTACGGGTGGAAAAGTGGGTGGGTATTGAATTTTTTTCAAAATACAATAAAAAAATGACAAATTACATTAATCTACGTACCTGATGTTAGTTTATGATTACATTTATCTCACATAGTTTTTAAAATATACGCTTACTTATCTGTCGTTAGCCTTCCATTAATCAACTGTTCAAAATCCAATTAACCCTTGATCCAACTCATCAAAACTTAATGGAAACTAGACTTTACTCTTAATAATTTCAACATACAAGAAAGATTTGGGTAATATTTGAGTGAAAGGTTTGACTGGATTTTGAAATTATTAATGGTACAATCGAGTTTCTAATAAGTTTTGATGAGTTGACACAAAGTCTTATTAGATTTTGAACTGTTAACTGACGGAAAACTAATAATAAATAAATAAATATATATTTTAAAAATTAAATGAGATAAATATAACCATAGAATAAATTGAAAAAAATGAGAGGTTTATAAATTAATGAGCCCACAGAATTAATTAAAATTGAATGAGAATGGGAGGACCATGTGTCATTGGTGGACCTGAGAGCACCTGAACATTAAGCAGTAGGCGCTATGTCGGTATCTGTCTGTCGTCATCTTGAATCCCCCGCAAGCGTAGAAAAAGCAGTAAAATTTTGCACTGTACGAGGGGATTCCCTTTTCATGATAAAAATATTTATCAGTATTTGATTATTTATTGTTTAGTGTCTACCGAAATTGATACCATATAAAATTATGGTAACAATGGCCGGAAAAGGAACAAAAATTTGTCCCTGTACGTACATGGGTCGGTGAATTAGCTCAACTAATATTGACTCAGTTTGCCAGCTTATTTGCTAGTTGCCCCATCATCATCATCCAATCATACGGCTCACAATGTTTTTTATTTGACATGATGACAATGATCATCATCATCGTAAAGGAAACCTAATTATTGTGGAAAATTGGATATTGCATTATAGGGTTAAACACTTTTCAAATAGTTTAATGGGCTCTGTGGTAATTAGTAGGAATATCATATGTTCACGATTGTTTATTTCTGTTTTTGATATGGATCGTACGGCCCAAAATGGATTTAATTAGCATTGGTTTCATAATATAGAAAAATAAGATACCTTTTGGACTTATTATAAAGGTTAGACTAAACATAAAAAGAAAAATCGAAAAACATTTTCTAAAACAGTTTTGACAGAAAAAAGAAAAGAAAAAAGTGAAATTGAAGTTAGAACAAAAGTAGATCAAGCTATAGTAAGTGTGGTTTTGCGATTAGGGTTAGATATTTTTGGAAACGGGGTTATTAGTAAAGACGAAATTAAGAAAGATAAATAAATTGTGGTAAATATAACGGGGGAAACAGCTGGTGGCGTTATTAGGTCACGATGATGATCGATCTTGCGGTTAAGATAAGAAATCAAAATAAAAAAAGAGGGGAAATTAAAGGGGATTTTACTCTGTATATATATTGCATGGCTTAGACGATGAAGATAGATTTGAGTAGCAACCAGCAGCAGGTGAGGTGAGTGATGCACACGAGAGAGAGATAGGTCGTGGTCATTTCTGGAAGCAAAGACCCAGATGTAGGGTCAGGGGTTCTGCTACTTTTATTACTCTCTTTGTCCTTTTCACCTCTCTTTCTCTCTCTCTCCGTAGCTTTTTTATCTCTATAATATCCCTTTTCTCTCCATGCTCTCTTTCACTCAAATCATTTCTCATTCGCTCATCTTCATCACACAACACATCCCATTTTTCTTTGTCTCTCTCTTTGGTTTGATTAGGGTATATATTAGCTTTTGGGTTAATTGGGTATGTGAAATGGAGGAGGACAAGGAAGGAAGAGGAAGCTATCTCTTTTGAGGGGAATGTTGTCTGGCTCGAGGCCATTAACTAGATCTATGGTTTTATCTCAATTGATCTCAAAGTTTTATTTTTAGAAAAGAATTTTAATATAGTCAATTAGTTGAGATAATTATGATCATTGATCATGAGTTAGTGACTTCGGACCAGGCTTCATTCCCCCCAATTATTGCTTCCATTTTATACAGATTTTTATTGATCACTACTCTTTTTCTTGATCTTGTTGCCTTGATTTGCAGGTGAGTTCTCTCTATTTCCTTTTTTTGTTCTTTTTGTTTGGTTTTGTTCCGGTGGAGTTTTTCAGTTTAATTTTTGTTGGATTTGTTTGGGTCATCAGGGGAATTAAAGTTGTTGGGCAAGAGCATATTGGTGTAATGATGAAAGATTTTGACTGCTTTTCTTCCACCCGATCTTTATCTGACTGATGAAGAGGAAAAGATCATCATTACTCTTTTATTTTATATACTACATGCAAAATATCTATATTTTCTTTCTAAGTTGTTTGTCAGTTTAGGTTCATTATTGGACTGATTTCTTTCATGATGGCTTCAAGATTGTTCTCTGTCTGTTTCTGCTCTTTCCTGATCTACAACCTGATTGGCCTCTTCTTCCACATCCTCTTAGGTATTTTGCCTTTTGTGTTAGGGTTTCATGGAGGTTGCATACTCAAATTAACACTTCCATTTGCGATTTCACTTAATTGTTGCTTTTCTTAATTTACATCAAAGTTTATTTATTTATTTATTATTTTCTCTTGTTATATGATATTGGTCTGTTAACAGCTACTTTTAGATGGGGGTATCTGTTTTTATCTTTATCTGTTCATCTTTCTCTGCATCTTTTGCTGTTACCAGTAGTGGTAGTGGGTGCTGAATAGTACTTAGAAGCAGTGTAATCTCCGCCCTTTCTGTTTTTGTTTTTTAGCCTGATTTACTTCTTATTAATCGTAAGTATTCTTTTTAAGCAAAAGTTAACAAACGCTTTGATCTTTAATATCTGGTATTCTGGTCAAATGATAAACTTTGGGAGGCTGAAGATGGAACCGGAATTTGGAGGTATATATTGTCGAATGCCAATGATATATGTCTTTTGTGGGTTATGTTATATTATTCTGTCTGATCTGACTCTTCTTACTTTATGCAATTTGGGTTTCTTTGTTTCAATATGCCTTATTTATTTATTTATGTACTACTAATTTTGATTAATATTATTATCAGAAGGAATGGAACCTTAGAATTAGGTGCTAACTTTTGTAAAGCCTATGCTTTACACTACTCTGTTGCTTAAAGAAAGGTGAAAGGAATAACCTTTCACTCAAAATTGCAGAGCTATGTGATTGAGAAGGAACCCAGTTGAAATAACAATGCCACCCATTATTCCGATATGAAAAAACCCTTTAATAATCAATGTGTTTTATATATGCATGATATTCACTTGAAAAGAAGAACGATGTGATAGATTGGACCTTTGATTTTTGAATTGGCATTATGGCTTGTTCTTGAATAACTTGCAGGTTGGAAATGAATCATATAGGCTTTACTATTGTACTCTCATTTTCATTGTTATTTATCTTCAAAGAATACTAAACAAATTAAAGGGTGTTGTTTTAAGATTTGGAACTTAATTAACATTTTTGATATTCAAATTGTGTTTGTGAATGCAACAAAATTTAACGAAGGAATTCAATTTAGAAATTCGAAAAGAAAAGAGTTATAATGATGTAGATTTTATCATTGTGTTATATTTTAGATGTACATGTTCTTAATTTGTTATGTTAGAGGAGGAAAACTGAACAGAAAGAAAGAGAAAAAGAAAAAGAAGGGAGGAAAAAACAAGTGATTAGAAAGGTGGATAAACAGTGATAGGTCTTTGATACTCTGTGGGTAGTGTGCCTCTTCTGTCATCAATTTCAGAAGCTGAGCCATATGCTACATTAAATGCCTTTAATGGTCTGACCCTCTTCTCTCTCTCTCCACTTTCCATTATCCAGTTGAGTCAACATCAGCATTGACACCATGGATTCTTCTTTACCCTGACTTTAATTATCAAAGGACTATGATAGTATGTTAAGCACAACTGTATATAAGTAGGCCCTTTTAATATATTTTTTATTTGACGGATCGGAGTACAATACCTAACTAGTTATACAATCAGTACCGACATATCTGTCAGCATAAATGTTGCAACCCCATGTCAAACCAAAGATTCCGAAAGTAAAAGTTTTGTTTGCTATCAATTTGTTGCAATTAATTGTCTCTTGCAGAATGGCATACAATGGAGATGATAAGATGCTTTTTCATGGGGCAAGTTTAATTCACAATTTGAATTTGCATTATACCCCATTGAAGAGTACGTAGGCCATTTCTAGCTAGTTGGCCATTGTCCATTTGGAGGTTTACAGATCCGCTTTAAAATCACACGTCCAATCTAAAATTACTGCACCCACTAGAATATGAGTAAACTTATTTAGAACACTGATTAATAGTAAAAAAAAATGCAAATGGTTATTAGATTGATGATAAAATTGAATCATGAATCACAAACAATGATTCGATTGATTTTTTTTGAAAGGTTAAATTTTTCGTTTAGTTACCCACTTTAACAGTAAAAAAAATAATTAATCGAATTCTATTGAGTTTAACTCATAATGATCTTTTATCAAAAAATGATTCCAATTAATTATCAAATGATTGAACAACCGGAAATGTTTGATAAGGAACGCAACACAATAACGCCTCACATAATTCACTAATAATTCCTAAACCCACTTGATGGTATCTTTAGGTTAATTTACTAAGATTACATACCTATCAATGTTGGACTCAACATGCAACAGAATTCTCTTATAAATCCTTACATCTAAATGAGTTCGGGTCCTAACAGAAAGATGCTTGAATTATTGATGCTAAAGAAACTTTGCAAAGTAATTGTTTCATCTTTCTAAATTGACCAAAAGTTGGCCATGCATGTAATGGGCTATAGAAATATGTATATGTGTCCCCATTTGGGTGCATAGCGAATGGAATATAATTAGAGCTCTGAAAATGGCTTGATGGAGAAGGAGGCTTGCATGGCATGTGGTCTTATATCCAGTTGGGATGAAAGTAATTGTCAAGTTGAAGGTAATAATCGAATTTTATGTGCTTTGGGAACGCGATTCTTCATTAGAAATATGTTTAGACGTTTGAGCTAATTTAACATTATAATTTAAATCCACTTTCAATATTTCAATTTGATCATTAGTGTTTCTTTTAGTGGACAGTTTGATCATTATTAGTGTTGGTCAAACACATGCATGACATGTTATATTTAGAGTAAAATTCTATAAAAAGTTGATAAACCAAACAACCTCGTTGGGTCTAACTTCATAATAATGTATAGGAAATAGGACATCTTTGCATCAAACCATTAAGGTTGGTAACAAATATGACTGCTCGCGAGACGTTGCTTGAGCTTGTCTTGTGAAAAGCCTGTCCCACTTCACTATAAATGAATCCAGCTCAAACATCAAAAGTTTTGGTTCGTGTGTTTGGGATTTTATCATTTTTAAATATTTTCTTTATATTTTTTAGGGTTTATTGCATAGCAGATCCTTGAATTATGGACTTGTATAGTATTTAACTCATTAAACCATTAATTTGGTGTAAGGAGTCTTTAAACTATGAATTAGTGTTCCTTAAATCTATTTTCTGGTCAGAAACTCAATCAAGTGAGGAATTTAAAAGAGAATTCTATTTATTCAATAATTTGCTTAGATCAAATTTTTAGAGCAAACATTCATCATGTAGTAATAATTAAATGGAAAAATACTCATTTGTTGTATTTCCGTTAAGTTTTTTGTCAGAAAATAGATTTAAGGAGTTGATTATTATTAATCTCTGTGAGCCAAATTAATAATTTAGTAAATTGAATGCTATAGGTTCAAAATCTTATCCATCTAAAATAGTATAAAAATTAAAAAAAGTTAATTTAATATTTTAACTGGTGGGTCGAAAAAGAAAATTGTATTGAATAGATTCTACAAACGTAACGGGGCTTGTAATTCTTTAACTTTTAATGGGCCACGTGAAGGGAGTCAAATCTTTATAAACCCAAACTTTTTACTTGCTCTTGCATTCGAAGATTCTACCCAGGGTCAGCCGTCGGCGCATGCAGGCAAATGAAGCCCTAGACGAAGAAGAAAGCCCTGAAATTTGGTATATATGCAATCTGTTAGGTTTAACTCTTCATAAACCACCACCCGCCCTCAAACTAGAGCAAAAGCATACGTATTACAATCACACAAATATTCCACAAACAAGCGAATTTTCTGCCTCCCAACAATGAATTTTGCCAAAGGTTAGAGAGAGAGAGGAGCTTTCCTCTCTATTTATATTCGTTGTTAATTTTATATATGTTGATTATAGTTCATTGATATCTTGTGGCAGCAGGTGTTTCAAATTGCTATGTATTCAAGAGCCGTTTGCAAGTGTATGCCCAAAAAAATGGACTCCGTACACCTGTGTACGAGACTATCAAAGAAGGCCTTCCACACGAGCCTTTCTTTCAGTCGTCAGTGATCGTGAATGATATTCGATACGAGTCATTGACTGGATTTTTTACTCGTAAGGGATCGGAGCAGTCATCTGCTGAAGTTGCTTTCTTGGAGTTGTCAAAATCTGGTGATAAAATCATTACACTAATGTGAATTGATTGACACTTAATTTACATAATTTGAAAATTTTTGGGTATTCAATATTTCTGGCCAGCATGAAATAGGGTTGTGCAAAAATATGCTTCAAGAATACGCTCAAGATGAATTATGAAGTTCCAGAGAAATGAAACAGACGGAGAAAACAAAAAAGGAAGCCGAGATCAAAGCTACTAGAACTGCTTCGCTAGCTATCAAGTCTGATGAAGCTGCAGATAACAACTCCTCTCGGTTAACAGTAGTTCAAGGCAAAAAGAGGGCAACGGCTGATCAGCCTGAGGAGACTGCAAATGTTCCAAAGGCAAAAAAATGAAAACCATCTGATTCTGGACACCAGGTAGACCATGACCAAGTTGATATTAATGCAGGGTATGGTGTTGCAGCTAGCTAGGAAAGTGGTTGCAAATTGAGAATGTTTGGGCGGATGATTTTTAGACGTTTTGAGGCTTAATTTTTTCATCGTGGTACGGTACCATATTCATATCCTGCCAGCCACCAATGCTTGCGGGCGTATAAGCATCACGGCTGCGAACCCTCAATGGGTAATTGAAGAAATGCCTCTCAAGAGAGTGATGGGAGACATGATATTGCTTCCCACCTCATATATGGCGCGGCGAATGGTGGTGCTGGTTGTAGTGATGCTAGAGAAGCGGTTATGAATCCGGTTCTTTATTATTGTTAAGTATGGAAAATCTAGCAGAGTTCAGGTTTTAAGCCCGTCAAAAGATCCCGCGCATGTATCATTCATCTGCCCGTTTGCTACCAGATGCTCTCGTTCTTGTTGGAAGGAACAATCCGCACAGGAAATACAATTTTACCGCGAGATTTCCTACTGACTTGAGAAATTTCTCCTTGTATCTGTATATAAGTTTGGTGAAGTCTGGGATGGAGATTCAGTACAAGGAGAAATTTTCTATAGGGGTTTCGGTTGAAGGAGAAAGAGTATATTAGCAGTAATAAACTTGATGATGACAAGATAATAGTGACAGTGGTGGCTCCCTTAGCTCCCCTGCGCCGTTTCCCCCACACTAATTCTGCCTATTGCTGCTTCATTTTGGCTGTCGCTCTTAGCTCCTCCGCCGCCATGATATTTTGTAAACACCTGTAATTGTTCTTTTACTTTTTACAACGTTTTTTTTTTTCCTTCTCTTAAGTACAATGGATTGGCTGTAATTTTGTTTGTTGTGGCTATTTTGTATTTGTATGCCGTGTTTGGTTGCCGAGAAAAGGGAGGAAAATGGAGGAATTTTTTTTGGGGAACTAGATCATTTTAAATATACGCATAAATTGCCTTAGATGTGGATCATACACTTAGTTGATTTTGTGCGTTTTTTATCCATTGACATTGAAAATCATGACTGTCACCTATGTATCAAGGTGTCGATTTAGCAGTAATTTTCACTTGTTTCTGGATGCTACATTTTGTGTAGCTTTTGAAAGAACAGCACAATACGTGGCTTGCCCCTGAGCAGCTAAAGTTGATTATATTATTGAGCCAAGTCTACTTTAGCTCTAGCCTGGCTTCTCAAGATTGAATGGAGCTTGAACATTTTTCTTGATAAGTTAAATGTTTATCCATATAAAGGGCACCTAGGTTGAATGGTGGTTGAACTTAGCTCAAGCTTGCAGAGTTCTGGTCAATCCTTGAGCTAAATAAAGTTGTGTTTTCTTTATCATTCTCTGCGGTCCAACTTTATGCAACTTCTAGCATAAAAAATGTTATGTATGAAGTTAACTTTCAACGTATATGTTGTTTCTAGAGCACATCCTCACTAAGTGAGTTTTGGTCAGGATGTTTCATCTATATATGCATAAATAATTATCATTTCATCAATATACTGTCTCTTAACAAGAAAAACAAAATAAAAAAGGAGAAATTGTATTGAATAATTAAATAATGGATATACAAAGCTGTTAATACAACAACATCAAACCTGTTTTGTTTCTAGGAACAATGAGCAGAACTTTACTGGTCCATATCCTGGCTGTTTAAATAAACATAACTTAGCTGCTCACTAAAGGCTGATGTTAGATTGTGAGGCATGAAAATAAAGTTTGCGGTAGCTGACCCTAAGTTTGAGAGATTGATGTAACGACCAACTAGCTCACGGTGTGTCACCTCTTTTCTTTTTCTTGTCACTTTAAAAGTGAGCCAATGGAAAGAAAATAAGCTTAACATTCTTTTAGAGCAAATAATGGAACTCCCAAGTAGTGATGAAAATAATTGTGAAGTTGCATTTCACTCTAGTTATCTCTGCTTGAACTAGTTAGTATGAGAATTTTGTGAATAAATTAGAGCTTTGAATTCAATCTCTTGTGAGTAACGAAATTAGAGAGAGTCGTTGTCCTATATCACTTTTTATCTATTTATCTATCAGTTTATTTGTTTGTTTATATCCATTTCATAGAGTAATACATTGCTTAAACAATGTTGCGGTGTCTCAAGTCTCAACCTTGTCAAAAAGCAGTATTGGTAAAGGTTACAAGGTCTAGAGTGAGATAAACGATGCTATGGTTGTCTTCTGTCATTCGATTTCCGTATTTATGGCTAAAAATTAGTTTGTATTATCGTTTGGATTGTATATTTGTTTTTCTTTTGCGGGAGGTTTTATAGAAAAATACGAGAAATTTTGCCAGTTTTTCTACAAAATATGATAAGCAACAATTGTTTTATGTAAATTTCCTTGCAATTAGATACTCAATATTTGGAGGAGTTTAATCTTTATTGTTTCGTAATTATAGGTGACAGCTGAAGCTTGTGTTGCTGAACTTGTTGCAGCTTCGGGATCCTCTTATGCTAGCAATAATTTAGCAATACAAAATGAAATCTTTACCGAGCTTATGGGTGAAGAGAGTTCTGGTCGTGTCCGAGGTCAAGGGTTTGGAGTTACACCCTCTACTGTGTATGGACTTTCAGCTTAGATGAGGAATGATATGGAATACCATGGGGCTTATGCTGAAGAGATAAATAGTCTGAGAGCACAAAAAGAAGAAAACAATCAACAGTATGCGCAACAAATTCAACAAATAACGGCGAGGCACGACGATCAAATGAATAATATGCAATCCCAAATGGATGAGTTGAAGTCTTTACTACAACATTTGGTTAATAGAAGATCTCATAATTGATTTCGTGATGCTAAAATAATTTTTCATACTACATTTCCATTACTTTGTTTTTGTATGAATTTTATATGTGAAACTATGATTGTTTTTTTTGTGTAAATAAAATGACTTTTGTGTTGACTGATATAATTTTTATGGATGTTTGATGCATTTTATATATCAAAGAACATTTGAATTTTTTTGTATTTAATGGTATATTTTATTTATTGAAAGGTGAATAGTGTTGATATTTAAGTCAAACCGTACTTCTACCAGTGCTTTAAAGGGCCGCAATATGCATAAAATGTCCGGTATATAACGGCGCTTAGAAGCGCCAAAAAAATATGCATATTACAGCGTTTTCTTTAAGCGCCGGTATTTACACTTCGACACCACACATACTGGTGCTTTATCCAGCGCTTACAATAAGTGCCGGTAATGCATATTGCGGCACTTTAAAGCACTGAAATATAAAAAAAAAAAAAAAAAAAACGTTGGTGTTTGCCTAATATGTTGTAGTGGGAGAAATTTTCTATAGGGTTTCGGTTGAAGGAGAAAGAGTATATTAGCAGTAATAAACTTGATGATGACAAGATAATGGTGACAGTGGTGGCTCGTACGTTTACTACTCTTTCTTTTACCATGAACCAGAGAGTATTGGTTTTAGCTAGGAATGGGGCTTATAATACTAATGGTAGCTTCTATGTTGTTAATGTTATTGCACCGGCAACTGCTGCGCTTGCGCCGCCAGGGTATTACTTACTTTTTTTGGTACATGAAGGTGATCATGAAAAAAGAGAGATAAGATTCGAGTAGTTAAGCCTACCTATTCCATCACAATTTAATGGATCATTTGTTAGGACTATTGAGCAATATTGTTTAAGCAATGCTATCTATTATTTTTTTTTATTAGGAGGTTTATTCGGATTTATAAGCTACATAACAGAATATATTTCTCTCATTTTTTATTCCCAAATTCTTGGTGTAAACGGTTCTATTATCAGATTGTTATTTTGTACGACAAAAGACTTTAATAGCTAAATTATTTATATTGTGTTGGATCACGATTTATTTCATTTGAAAGTTTAAATAGAGATTGAGTTGATGATTAGATTGAATGTTATAATAACAAATTATAATTTGAATATTTTTCATTTGATGATATGACATTCAATCTCACTATAAACTTGAATCATTTTAATTTTTTGTCAAATAAAAATGATCATGATTCTATGGTGTTGAATGCTAACTTACAAGAGAATTTAGTCTTTACATCCTTCTTGAAGTTAAAACTTGAACCTGCTAAGGGCTTAAAGGAAAAAAATGCGGCTTCATTATCATGTTTAAACTTGTTAATTTGACCATACTGCATGCCACCTTAGCAACAGCACGTATAATGCTATTCCTGTTGTAAAACGCATAGGCTTCTTCAAAAGTTAATTGCATTATTTATTTCCAATTTTACATGTTGAGGTCATCACATCTACCCTTGAATAATATACATGGAATATAGTTCGAGATAACATTTAGAGCGCCTACATTTGGAAGGCAAAACATATTTGATTATGATATGAGTAAATACAAATTTCTTCGATCTCTTTTTGAGAAATGGGTTTTAATCGGCTAACTGATAGGTTGTCGAATGCTTTATTATCATATGATTATTAAGCAAAATTTTTACGATTAAGATAATAACAAATTGAATCAAAATAAAAAAATCGTTGAGGTAAGCTCATATTGTGCATTAGGAGTAAAGAAATCATGTTAACCCGAGTATTTTGACATAGTAACTAGCAAGTAATTTTTCAGTGTTTCATATAAGATACTCGGTTCAATCCTTGAGGTGTTAGTGGGATTCTTGTGTCTTGTTTGGTAGCCTTTGAGCTCAATGTTTATTTCAAGCTAAAACAAGCAATAAAATATTTTTTGCTTTTAAAAAAAAATATGTTACTATGAACTTTTGCTAATGAGCTTAACACAATGCTCAACCTGTACAAATAGGAATGGAGGTGTAGGCTAGTCTATACTATAGTACTAGTAAGCTGTGAAAGGGCTAACACCAAAGTTTTGCAATGTACTTAAGATATGATCAATGATTGACTGTCAAAGCGACTAGTACATAAATACTAGCCCAATCAGATCCAGATACCCACCAACTTTTACATAAATGCTTCTGTGAAAATCCAAAAGATGGTAGCTCAATGCATTTACAATTTCAAGTTCAACTACGGTGTAAAGCCTGGAATCTGAAAAGACCGTACAGTTACAGCTAATAAGGCATATTCCTGTAATAACATGGACCATTCATATAGTGATTCTCCTACCAATACCGATTAAAGGCTAAATGCCGCTAGTTGCTTGAATGTTATTATATTTGGTTCCAACCACCAAAGTTGCAAGAGCTCACCACATGCAAAATATTTTGTTTGGTTCAGATATAAATTTAATAATTTAAATTAGTTAAAATTTTATTAATAATGTTAAATAAATATAAAATTTAAAAAATTAATATTATCAATAAAATTTTTAAAATAATTAATAAATTTTTTAACTAATTTAAAATGATAGATTTAAACCCAAACCACCAAGAAATACTCGCCCCACTCACCATTAAAGCTTTTCTTGCCATTATTTCTTCATTCTTCTCAGAACATGCAATGCCAATAAGCAAGGAGAGAGTGGTACTGCAGTACTAGCTCTTTGGATAATTATTCTGTGAGCTCGTACTCACTGTAACCACGAGCTCAGAAATTGTTGGATCGAGATAAAAATGTCAACCAGACGTCAGTGAGCAGGTCTTCCAAGTGAGCAAGAACTTTCCATTTTTTTTTTCCTAAAGGAGATTTTAACAATTGTTTTTCCTGGGTAATGACTAATGACTCAAATAATGAAGATTAATGGGCTTGCTTAAAAAAAGGAGTAGGCCCGGTCCATATGAGAGTGGAGAATATTTAGGTTTTTAATTTTCCTATTATATGGTGATTATTAGTTTCCTATTAAAACAATTACTTGGAGGTTAATTATTTCCTATTTACATACTTGCTTGGTAGTTTCTTTTTCTTGAAGGCTTAATTTCCTATTTTATTAGTTAGTCCTATTCTGTATAAATAGCAAGGTATAAGCTTTAGTCTCTTGCAATACATTAGGGTTTTCTTATTTTTTAAGAGAATGAAAAACTTAGATGGATGCATATGGGTTAAAAAGCTAGAGTGAAGGTGAGAGCATCTTCTTGGTATTTTATCTTTTATTTTTCTTTGTTATTGTTGCTTGAATTATTGCTTAGTCCTATTCTGTGTAAATAACTGTTCAAGGTTGTTATTTATATATATATATGATTTTTTTTATATGCAGGTTGTTATATAATTAGAACCATACCCTCATGAAAATCACATCAATTTCAATGACAAAAGCAACAATGGGGGCAAAAGTATTGACAATTCTACTCTTCGCAACTTGTTCACTCTTCAGTACTTTGGCACTGGGTAACCAAACCTACCAAGGAAATTGGAAGTTGTTGAAGAAAAGCATTGGAATTTCAGCAATGCACATGGCATTGCTACCGAATGATCGAATCATTACTTTTGACAGATCAAATTTTGGTCCATCAAACATTACTCTGCCGGAGGGAAAGTGCATAAAAGATTTGGAAAAAAGTGATTGCTATGCTCATGCTGTGGAGTTTGATCCGAGTACCAGAACTGTTAGGCCACTCACTATACTTACTGATACATGGTGTTCTTCAGGTGCTTTGTCATCAGATGGTGTGCTATTGCAGAGTGGTGGTTATAGACTTGGAGAAAAAGTTGTTAGATACTTCAAGCCCTGCGTAGATTGCGATTGGATTGAGGATCGAAATGGCTTGATTTCGCCAAGATGGTATGCTTCTAATCAAGTTTTACCAGATGGGAAAATCATTGTTGTTGGAGGAAGATATCAATTCTCATATGAGTTTATCCCTAAAACATCCAATTCTGATCGAACACTATACAAACTTCCATTCCTTAAAGAAACAACATACTCACCCAATATTCCAAACAATCTGTACCCTTTTATACACCTCTCAGTTGATGGAAACCTATTCGTTTTCGCAAGTGATCGTGCGATTTTACTCAACTATGTCAACAACAAGGTAATCAGGAACTACCCTGTAATGCCTGGTGGGGTTTCTCGCAACTATCCAAGCACTGGTTCTTCAGTACTACTTCCTCTGAATCTCTCATCCAACAACACGGACGCAGAGGTCTTGATCTGTGGCGGAACACAACCTGATTCTAACCAGAAGGCAAATGCAGGAATCTTTGTCCCTGCATCGAAATCTTGTGGCCGATTAGTAATAACAGCTGAATTTCCCAATTGGGAAATTGAAGAAATGCCTATCAGTAGAGTGATGGGTGACATGATTTTGTTGCCTACAGGGGATGTGTTGATCATAAATGGAGCTGCTAAAGGTACTGCTGGTTGGGGGGTTGGCCGCGAACCGGTCCTGAATCCGGTTCTGTATAAACCCAATACACCAATCAGTGACAATGTAACCAGGTTTGAGGTATTGACCCCTTCAGTGATCCCTCGTCTTTACCATTCAACAGCTCATTTGTTATCAGATGGTCGTGTTCTTGTTGGCGGTAGCAATCCGAACATAAACTACAACTTCACTGCAATGTATCCCACAGAGCTCAGCCTTGAGGCCTTTTATCCACCATATTTGAAGACCTCAAGTACTGATTCTCGGCCAAAGATCAGTACCATAAACCCAGGGGTTAAAATTGGTTACAAGCAGAAATTTGGTATAGAGTTTCAGGTGAAGAGTAACAGTGAGCAGATTGGAAAGATTTATGTAACAATGGTGGCTCCATCTTTCACTACACATTCTTTTTCAATGAACCAGAGATTACTGGTTTTGGCTTCTGATGGACTGAAAAACAAATCTGCAAGTAATTATGTTGTCAATGTTTATGCTCCGGCGACATCTGCATTGGCTCCTCCAGGGTATTACCAGTTGTTTGTTGTCCATGAAGGTGTTCCTAGTAGAGGAATTTGGGTTCAAATCAAGTAGTAGTTGTCGTAGTTGGTAGTAGCTAGCTACTATAGTTTTATGTTTTTTGAATTGGGAAATTATTAGCAGTTAATTTGGGTTTTCATTGATTGAGAATCTGTGTTCATCATTATCTCTCATTCTGCATAATATATAACGTCTATATTAAGTAAGTCTACTTCATTATTTAGCTCTGTGATCAGCTTGTGCATGCTGTCACAGAGATAATAATGGCCGGACTAAAGAGATTGGGCCGTAGAACGTGAGAGGTCATAATTTAACTGTTTTGACCCAATACGTTAACATTAGGCTTTCCGTGCAAAAGACGAAGTTGCAGGTACGAAAAATAAATTTCATTTATGAGCTAGCCCATCTAAAATCTCTATTAATTATATATATATGAAAAAAAAATTAATAATTTTATTGTTTGATAGAAAAATATTAATCTTTTTATTTTATTTTTTTTTCATTATTATCTTTTTTTCTCATTTTTATTGATTAATTAATTACTCACTTAATGAGTTTGAATCTTAAAATCAAACTCAGTCGAGGATCCGATTAGGTGAGCAAAATTTCCCATCACTTGAAAAGACAAGCTATGCGTCCAATCAAATCACCAAAAATGTTATTCATGCCTATGAAGGCCAAAAATGTAGAAGCCGCCCACACAAAACATATGCAATTCATGTTGCTTGTTTAATTGCTATTTACAGTATATTGTCACTAAATTCAACGGTACCGTACAATGGCATGGTTGTGACTTTACGCTTTAGGCTTACCTGTTGATGAATAACGTTTATTTGGATAACAATTTTTTGTTTTTAATTTTTAAAATTTATTTTTAAAAAAAAAATTAAAAATATTTTTCTGATATTTTGTAAAGAAAAAGAAAATATGTTTAAATAACTGCAATTCGGAAACTGTTTTCAAAAAAGAAAACAATGAAATGTTGTTTGGATAATTTTATTTTGAAAATTGTCTTGGCACACTTTGTAATTATTTTTTATTTTGAGTTTAGATTTAAAATCTATATTAATTTTATTTCTCATATTTTTTAAATATTTAAAAATAATTAATATTATTTTATTTTCAAAATTTTAATATTTTTTATATACGTTAAAAAAAATAAAATAAAAAAGTGAAAACTAATTTTAGAATTATTTTTACAAATTAAGTTAAAAAATATTAATTTAAAATTTTTAAAAATTAAAAATAAATTTTAAAAACTATTTTCAAACGTAACTTAGACACCTGTAATGCACAAACGTTTCTCTAATACTCGCTTGGTAAAATTAGCCATGAAGAGTTAAAATATGCTTTTAAAGATTAAAATATCATTGCATTACAAATGTAGATACGAATGGTTAATAAGATTAGGGCACATGAAATACTCAGAATCAAGTCATTGTCTTGCATACGTACAAATTAATATTTTATCATCAAAAGTGAAGTTGGGATAATGATTTAAGTGATAATATTTTATTTTTTTATAATGTAGCAGCCCAATACATGCCAACTCATTGTTTTGAAATTTTTCCAAAGTCAACTTTTTTCTTTCTTTCTGATAATCCAAGCCAACTCATTGTTTTGAAATTTGAGATACAATTTAAAACTAAAATAAAGGTCATGATAAGCGTGCCCTAACAAATGCAACATAAAATGAGAGAAAAATGATTAAGCTTGAAAAGAAAAATTAAAATTCTAAAATCAACCAGGGAGAAATTTGTAATGAATGACTTCAATGCTAATTAAGTTTAGCACAATCCTTTACAATAAAAATAAGTAAATTAAATAGAATCCTTTAAAAATAGTTAAATGATCAAATTACGCTTATCCCGAAGCATTTCGGATCACATGTTCCCAATCTTTTGTGTCAATTGAGCATCATGAATACGTGTTTTTGCTTCTCTCTGACGAATTTGAATTTGGGCTTTAATGACAAACTAGGTGACAAAGAACTGCCAACCAAATAGTCAAATAGATTCTAGAAGAAATAATGAGAAAGACCCAACTGAGTTTCTCTTCAAATTAAGCAATTCATCCAATGTGATCATCTTCCATAATATATATATATATATATACACACCACAAATTGTTCCAAACACACTGTTAATGAATGCCCAGGTATTTAAAAGGAAATCTAGCTAGGTAGAGCCATGGAAGAGATTGTGTCCTCTGCTTCTTCTTCTTCGTTCATGTCCTTGTGTCAAGAAACCAGCTCACTATCAACGCTTCAACAACGACTGCAATTCATTGTTCAAAGCCGGCCTAAATGGTGGGCCTATTCTATCTTCTGGCGAGCTTCCGAAGATGCCAATGGTCTCCTTACTTTATCATGGGGTGATGGTCATTTTCGAGGTAGCAAGGACTACTATGCATCCAAAGCCTGCAGCAATCATGAGGAAATTGATCATCACATGGGCGTCAGATTGGATGATCAGGATGGTGGAGACTTAGTCGCCAACTATGAGTGGTTGTACTACTCAGTTGGGCGATCATATGGTACTGATGATCAAGGTGTTCTTGGCAGGACATTTAGTTGTGGCTCATTTGTTTGGTTAACAGGCGATCAGGAGCTACAGTTATACGAATGTGAGAGAGTTAAAGAGGCTTACATTCATGGGATTAAGACTTTGCTCTGTGTCTCAACTCCTTGTGGTGTTGTTGAATTGGGTTCCTCTCATTTGATCAAACTTGATTTGGGTTTGGTTCAATTAGCAAAATCCCTTTTTGGGTCTGATATCACCGGCTTGCTATTGCCTAACTGTAAGCAAACTAGCAGTAGCAATATTAATAATGTTCCTTCTGTTGAGAGAGTTGGATTAATGTCTGAAGAGAAGCAGCAATTACAAGAAGAAGAAACAACAAGCTATAGTGCGAAGAGGAGAGGAAGATCATCAGATCAGTCCCCTTTAAATTACATTGAAGCAGAGAGGCAACGGCGTGAGAGGCTCAATCATAGATTCTATGCCCTTCGATCTGTAGTACCCAACGTGTCGAAAATGGACAAAGCATCTTTGCTCTCTGATGCAGTGGCTTACATCAAGGAGCTCAAGGCCAAAATCAAGGAACTTGAGGCTAAAGTAGTAGAATTGGCAAAATCCCCAAAACCCAAGTTGTGTGCTACGAGTACTAATGATGACAACAAAATTAACACAACAATAAATACAGTTGATTACACATTGAGGCCACGTTCAAGCTACGGGGGAGATAAGGCAATTAAAATGGAAGTTGATATGAAGATTTTAGGATCCGAAGCTATGATTCGGGTTCGGTCTCGGGATGATCCCATGAATTACCCAGCTGCAAGATTGATGGATGTGCTTAGAGACCTTGAGTTTCGAGTTCAGCACGCGAACATATCATGCGTGAAGGAGCTAATGCTTCAAGATGTCGTGGTTAGAATTCCTGATGGATGCGTAAGTGAGGAGGTCTTGAAAACTACTATCTGTCAAAGATTACAGAGCTGAAACTGCTTCACTGAGGTTAATCTTGTAGCACCACAACTTTTTTCTTCTTCTGTTAGCCACTTATCGATCTTTTCATTTCTCCTTGAATTCAGACAACCGTACCTGTGTTATATATAGTTCATATGTTGATCATGGTTGATGCATGAACTATTGCTGGTTTCTTCTTGTCTGAAACCAAATTAAGTTGACAGTACTACTCTTCTAAGAAATAGAGAATATCACTATCATTAGCATGCTTATAAATTGTCTTTTTTTTTTACTCTCAATGTTAAGGAAATGGAGTTAAATAAATATATCTTATTGTGTCTTTTGTTTATTGTAAGACCACTTATGGTACAATGTATCTCAGAGGAACCAAATAAACTTAATGAAGATATTGTGTATTACCTTGATTATTTGGGCCATGCTTTCAACCGAAGCTGTGGTATAACCCAAAAAATTAGATGTGTATAACTAACCAGTAACCCATTATTATTTGGGCCTGTTTTTTTTTTTTTTTGGATGACGGACTATTACAACTGCCTCACAATCTTTACCCTAGGACTTTGTAGAGGATATAAATCGCAGGACATGCAGCGCAGTGGCAGGACTCGAAACCGAGACCTTACGGGGTCAACACTATCTCAAAAGCCGAATTTACCACTGCGCCATATACCCTAAAGGCTTTGGGCCTGCTTTTTCACCTTTAGAACTGGAGTCTTTGATTATACATATTCGAACATTAAATTGTTATAAACTAAACAACACAGATTGAATACTCAAATTAAAGTGTACTTCTGGTAAATGGGTATTACAAAAACATACGCTTGAGCCTTAACATTCTTTGTGCTTACAGCCAGCAACTGTTAGGTTGTTTCTTTCACCAACCTGTGGAAAAACATCAAACCATTGGAGTCTAATATTTGTGACAGTATTTAATAGTATTAGTTCTTTTCTCAAGAGTGTGAGTATTGATCTTAAAACATCACACACAGTCAAAGTTGGGTGACAGAGTCATAACCAACTGAAACAGGAATTCTGTTTATTTGAACTATTAATTTATCCTCTTATAATCTTTTATTGAAGAACATGGAAACTTGCCCAGTTGATCAAGTTATTTTCAAACTTAAGAACAAATATTGTTTCTTACCTAAAATCTTATCTCAGTAACACAATTCTTAGGTGACAATCATTACTTAAGAAACCAGCAAAATTAATTGACCCCATATCATGAATATGAGATTTGTTGACTGGAAATTGATTTGCTTACTAATTATATTGGCCTACTTATGTCGAGTATATCAAATTAGTGCTAGATTTATAGATATGCCAATTTTCTTCATGATAATTACGGCGCAATTAAGAGTCGCAATAGTAGGAATCTAATTAATTGACAAGCAAAAAACCAAGAGAGTTGGGATTTATTTATTTTTATATAAAAAGATTATAGTTTACAAAATTGATTGATTGAACATTTGGATAGAAACTTTTGGTTTAGTGGTGTCAAAACTTTATGATAATTTAATAAATAGACATCAAAATAAATAAATGTTCATGAATTTGAAGTCATAGTATGTCATTTTAATGCTACCTCATTTAGATTATTATAAAATTTCCATACATGTAAAGATAATGATTAAATTTTTATTTCTAGCAGAGAATGTCGTGAAAGATATTAAATTTTAAGTTTTGCATTTAATTTGTAACTTTTCAACAATATTTTATACGATGTAATTAGAGTGGATCTACTCATGTTTTAGCCGACAAGTTTGATTTAGTCACGTGAGTAACATTTGGTTTTATAAGTTTTGCATTTAATTTGTAACTTTTCAACAATATTTTATACGATGTAATTAGAGTGGATCTACTCATGTTTTAGCCGACAAGTTTGGTTTAGTCACGGGAGTAACATTTGGTTTTATAATGCACATGGGGTGTTGTCTGCTGTACTGATGGCTGAGGCTATGAGTTGTTAATGTTAATGGTTTTATGAGATGTTAATTTGACATGGTTGGCCAAACTCCAATTGATGATCACGTTTTTCTTTCTCTCTCAAGGTCTCAAGGCCGAATCGCCCACACTCAATTATATAAAAAAGGGACATACTCTATAAATTAGCTCACTTTAAATTAGGATAACTATTTAATTATTAGATATGTTCCAAGTTTCTCTAGTAGGCCAATATAATTAGTAATTATATGGCTCAACATTCCATCACTATATCAATAAGGCAGGTAAGCAGCCAAGTGCACTATTTCTATCTCTTAGTCTAACGCAAATATTAGAATTCTATTGTGAGAAATGCATATTAATTATATTAACCTCTTCACATTTACATGACTTTTTATGGTAGTGTTTAGCTAATTAAATGATTTTTTTTAACATTTAAATCAATAAAATATCAAAAAAACATATAACTCGAGACAAAAAACATTATTATTAAATTTAAGTTTAAACATAAGTTGGATTTTTTGTTTTAACGGTTATTTGTCGGTTCAATCCTCTTTTCAGTCAATATAATACAATTAAATAAATAAATAGAGAGGTCTTTAGTTTTCGCCTACCGCCTAACAGCAGGAAATGGATACATACACTGTCATCCTGGAATTGAGCCAAACAGGTTGTAAATAATACAGTATAATTAGGCTTTTGCAGTTCTGCCATTGGCAATGGAAAGAAGATATAAAGAGAGAAAATAGTGACAACAGAAGTAATTTATTTTACATTTATGATCGCACCATGTACCTGCCATGGAATGCAGTACATTAACATGATCCAGATCGATTTTAGGATTTATTGCCTCAACAGTTCAACCATAGAAGATTGGCAATACCAACCAATATAATTAGCAAAGAAATTAAGTACCTTGCAAATGACAAATTACATATTGCAAATGACATATATAGAAGACGTTTAATTTGACACTTTTTTTTTCCACCTTCCTTATCAAATTCACATCTCAAATTTTAGAGGGTAAACAATCTGATATGGACCTAAAAGTGAGACTTAATTCACACTTGTAGTAGAAAATCAACCTGCCATGAATCTCAGGCTATCTTCATCCATATTGGTTGGAAATCTGATATTTGTTCTTGCCATCTTGGCAATCAAGAGGAGGGTATTGTGACTCTTAATTAATTAACCACTAGTTGTTCTCCTCCAAATCTCCTCAAGCTCTCTAGCAAAAGCCTTTTGCCTCCCAACAACAATGGTAATGTGATCTTTGTTCTCAATCACCTTAACACGAGCACGAGGAATTCTTGTCTGAACATTGTAACTACATTCAACAGGGATAACTTCATCATCTTTGCCATGGAAAATGGTAACATAACATTTTAAGTTGCCGCGGACGGCATCCAAATACCCATCAAGCTTGCTTGCAGTGCCACAAATAATGTTGTGGAGGGTATGCCATGCAGCATTATGTGTGTGGCAAAAGAATCCTTCAAGCAAAAATGTTCTTATCCTGTAAATGTATGTTCCATCAAAATCAATTAGCATTAAAATCAACCGCATTAGTTGATGCAAGTCTTTTTCAAAGAAAAGAAGGAATAATATATTATAAATCAAATAATTTTCATATCCAAACAAAATAAAATAAAACACAACACAACACATCACATCTTAACTATATTGTTCATTGTCCCTCACCTATGGGAGCATTGGCTGAAAAGACACTTCCCATTCCATGTAGGTGTGAGTTCGATTAGCCATAAACTTTATTTACAATTTTTTTGTACTATATAACGTGTTCTGTCTTAAAGTAAAAAACAAAAATACTGTGTATTGTGCATTAAACATAAGTCTACACTGGTTGAAACTTTAGTCTCAACTATATTAGACTAAAGTTTAAATTGACTAATTCTACTCAAGCAAAACATGGAAAAATTTTAAATTGACTATTATACCCTCGAATGACCATATAGTTTATATATTTTCTCCCCTAGTTTTTAAGGTAGGAATTGAAATTCTTATTTGTGAAGGATATGGCTATCACCAAATTATTTTGCAAGGAGCTAAAATTATTTTGTCAGTAAATCCTCACCAAACAGAAATGGTGTTTGTTTAAAAAAAAAAACTGAAATGGTGTAGGTGACCTACCAAATCAGCTATCAGCACATACGGTGAACCATGCTTTCATTTTCGTTTTTGGGTCTATTGGAGGCCCATTGGACATGATACATCTTTTCGGTATATTTTTATTTTCTTTTAAAGGTTGTCAGACAATTGAATGGTGAGTTGAATGAAGTGTCACTCTCTGACTGTACTGGAGACCCTTCAATTGGAATACGACAGCTGTGATCTAAAAAACCATAGTAAAAGATTTTGGCTCCTGTTTTTTGATACATACCACCCGAAAAATGGGAAGAACCATTTGTAAAGTACATACATCTATATAAAATCCTCTCAATTTTGATGACTTGAGCCCCAAAAGAACTCAAAACGTAGAGGAACATATTGATGGGTAGCTAGCTTGCTGAACTTGCGTAAAAGAAGGCCACACAAAGTCTTAAAGTCTTTACCAAATTCGGACCAATATAAAAGAAGACAGAAAAACCATAGTCTTAAAAGAGGGTTTACCTGTTTCTAGTTACAAGTTTGGCAAGAAATTCCCACAACCGGTGGTTTTTGCATATCAGCAGGCAAATCGTCCGGCTGATATGCTCATACCAGCAGGCGATTGACGCGCCAAACGCCATCGGTGGCCACACACGCCTCGGAGCTACCCTCCTCATCACATATTGGGTTGCTTGTGCACCCTTTGGTACTGGATAATATGGCTGCACCCACATTAAATACATTCAAATAATTTGTTATCATATAAATGCATAAATAAATACATTCACGGAAAAATAGAGTAACTACTAATTATAGAAATACAATTCAAATGATGTAAGCAATTGTTAACTATTTTTGTCTTTTAATAACACATGCATGATAAAAATAGATGTGGAATCAACCATTGCTTTTGTTGCTGTAATTATAAAATTCTTGAATGAACAAGATTGATAAAGGAAAAAAAAAATTACTAGCTAATTGAAAGAAAATTAAATTAAAGGGAGCTTACAGGTGCAAGTAGGGTAAGGGACTTGATGGATCCAGGGTGTTTTACAGCTAATGCAAGGGCCAAAATGCAGCCTAAAGAGTGAGCCACTATGTGAAAGGATTTAACTTCGTAAGGTTCGAGCACTGATTTTTCGATCATATCCAAATGTTCCCTTAGGGTATAAAGGGAGTCAGGCTTAGGGCTTCTCCCAAAGCCTAACAGATCGATAGCGAATAATCGATAAGTGGATTTTGCAGCCGTCGAGAAGTTTGGGAATAATGTTTCCGTCCAGAAAGCCGATGACGAGATGAAGCCATGAATGAACAGCACGTCTTCTTGTGCCTTGTTTGCTGTCAAACATTAATTACAAATCTAATTAATACATTTCAACCTCAACATTCTAAATCAAAGCTTATAATTAATAATAGAGTGAACTAGCAATGATTTATTCCTTAATTTTGGTTTCACATAAAAAGAAAATTTGTTTAAATGTCTTGTAGGTTATTGTCTTATAGGTTGAGAGGGCAATAATGGTAGATTTGAATCCATTGCCGTCCTTTAAAATAGTATTACTAGGGACGACGGTATTATTAGAGATACAAGTATCGATAACTATGACAGCATCAAAACTTTTGAAATGACAAAACAACCCTTGATCTTTTTGCCTTTTCATGGGTCCTTTTAAATGATTTTATTATGAGAATAACAATTTTTATTCTAACACTAATACTAATAAAAAGATTAGCTTTAATAGCTTATGGATTAAACCATTACTTACCTTTAGGTCCTTGAGTTCTAACAAAGAGGGTTTCTTTCCTAGCAGAGACCGCCCACGAAGTGCAAAAGCTACAATCACAATCAGACCATCTTGTTGGATGCAACTGTTGCCCTCCAATCTTGCCTAGTAACATTTCAACAATGGTAGAGTTAACGGTGAACGTTGATGATCTCACCGTTCCTTTGTTGATCTTCTCCATCTTCTCGCAAGATTGTATGAGAGTGCCATCTACCTTGAGCTTCTTTAACTCATTAACGGTTAGCTTTGAGACCTCAGATACAATCGAAGGACGCGAGTAAAGGGTGTCTGAGATCTCCTCTAGCTCTAACTTGCTTGAAGTAAGGCAAACGATCTTCGCTTCGGCGCCTTTTTCGGATACTAAGATATTTCCACTGCTAGTGATGGCTTCTTTGGATGAGGAGCAATAACAAGGCTTCCATTCTGCTTCCACGAAGAAATCCACAACTTTGTAGAGAAAACATAAAAGGAAATCAAGGAGGTCTAAAAAAGAGAAGACAATGAAGCTCACTGCCTCGTTTAAAGCTCTGCCTGTTAATGCTAAAACCGATCTGGTTTTAGACATTAATACAGCCATTTCACTATGTAATCTTAGGACCCAAAGAGAAAGAAGAGAGAGAGAGAGAGAGAGAGAGAGAGAGAGAGAGATAAAAGAGTTATTGAGGGGATGTCAAGAAGGCATGTAAAGAGAGAAAATTTCAAAATGGCATTGAAGCAATCGATGACTTCACTGTAGTTAGCTCCCTCTCTTTGATATGGGAATCTTATTCTTATACTAACAAAAAAGAAAAATTAACAGTACTAAGTAAGATATGGGTCTTGGTCATTTTAGGTTTTCTGAAAATGGGTATATTGGAAAAATTGCCCACCATGAGCAAAATCTTCTCTTGATCCCTACCCAAAAGGATGTACAATGTGATAGTGAAAGCGTGCAAGAGAACTTCTCTTAAAACTTAATGGAAGAAAGGGAGAGAGAAGTCACTAACAGAGTAGCTGCAGATAAATGAATTCATTGTTTCATTTAACATCGTTTGTTGGCCAAGGAGAAAAGTTAGGTGGTTGTTGAACCTCCCATAGGTGAAGAAACAATTCTCCTCACCAAAACATTTTTAACTCAATTTATACTTTCTTTTCCATATATTATATACTCATTTATTCATTTTATTAAAGACAAGCAATTTTTTTTTTTTAATTTCTCCATGCTAGGAAATTCTAGGTTATATTACATTTTTTCTTATCCACTTGATTATAACCCATGAGTTTTTGTTAGGGAGAAGTAGCCTAAAAACGATCATTAATGTGAGTAGTGTTTTTCAAAATGAACAGGCCCGATACCTCATGTATTTATTGCATGCTTTCTTGGCCACATGGCTCCCGCATTCCTTTTGGTACTAACCTTTACCACCGTCCCATTAATTATTACGTGTTTTTATAAATGTTTGATCTTACGAATTAATTCGGGGTATAAAATAGCATTAAGGGCCTAGATCATTGTTATTGCCTATGAAGTTCATCAACATAAATCAACAGGGCCTCATTGTTAATGTCCAATATATATTTAACTTGTGCTATCTAATTCAATGAATTCTTTAGGCGAAAGAATTATTGTGCGGCCACCGACTGTTGTTGGGAAAATAAATTTTTAGGCGATTTGTGGCTTTTTTAACGTTCTTATTAATGGGAAAATGGAAGTAAAAAGAGGGAACTGAAAATTGAAACATCAATTTTCTTTTTGGGTTTATGGGATGTTTTTGTAATATTTGTTTAGCTTATATGATTTCCATTTTGTTAGCATATAGCATAGTTGATCTACTTGTTTGTTGACAAAGAAGTTGAGAACTACATTTATTTTCACTTTTTTATGATCCAATTAAACCAAATATGTTTAATTACTGTATTGTTTTTGTGATATTTTGAGAATTAAAAAACAAATGAAATGAATGCAATGCAAAGGAAAATAAAAATTTTGAGCATTTTGAATCCTCTATGTTACCACATAGTGCATGTAATTTGTATTAAAGAAAAAATATTTTTATAGTTATTTTAATATATGTTAGATCATCATGTGCTAGTCACATGATTTTTAGTTGCATATGAATTGTTCACTTTTGAAATTAGAAGAGTGGATTTTAATTAGGCTTAAATTACTTTTTCATCCATGAGATTTACCATTGCAAGTTAGTTCTTTCATTTTTAAAAATATAGACTCTAATCCCTGTCTTTCGTATTTGATGAGAATCTCTACATTTGACTTAAGTTAGCCTTATTAAGTGACACACAAATATAAAAATACTTCATTACCCCTCATTTAATGCATTCCAACCAGTCCACTCAATTTGGTAACCTTCACCATTTACCCATTATAATTATAGGTAAAATTTAAAGATGAATTTGTAATTTACTTTTTTTTTTTGGTATATTAACAAGAAGAGGGATTGAACCCAAGTTTTTAATATAGAGAATGCTGAAGATAGGCCAAAGTTCTCAAAGTCTCTTGATAATTAATATATCACATCTAATAAACACTTTTCGTCCCAATTTATATGTTACGGTATACTATTTATCTAATTAAATGATTAATATTTTTGATCGATCTTTAAATTAAAAAAGTTTATAAATTTTTACAAATATAGTTTCATAAAGTTTACAAGTATTCAAAAAATATTTTATAATTTAAATCAATAATACTTTCAAGAAAAATTATAATAAAAAATACTTCAAAAACTCTAATTGTGATATACAAATTGAGACATAGAGAGTGCATACTTAGCAATTCAACGTAAATAATCATAATCGATTGGTCTAAATACAAGCACGTACTAAGAGCTCCATTACCTAATAATTTTTGGATATATAGGGCATGTTTGGGTAACAGTTTTCTGTTTTTAGTTTTCGAAAATAAAAATCGAAAATAGTTTTCTGATGTTTTCTGAAGAAAACATGTTTGGATAACTGTAACTCGAAAGTTGTTTCCAAAACAGAAAACAATGAAATGTTGTTTGGATAATCTTATTTTGAAAACTGTTTTGATACACCTTGTAATTATTTTTAGCTTTGAGTTTAAATTTAAAATCTATATTAATTTTATTTCTCATATTTACTAAATATTTAAAAATAATTAATATTATTTTATTTTCAAAATTTTAATATTTTTTATATACCGTGGAGGAAGAATGAAACAGAGAAGTGAACACTGATTTTAGGGATATTTTTCGAAAATTATATCAGAAAACACAAATCGGCAGTTTTCAGAAAACAGTTTTTGAAAACTGGTTTTTTGAAAATTATTTTAGAAAATTGCTTTTGAAAACTGTTTGCTAAACATAGAAAAAAAATTTTAAAAACTGTTTTCAAACATAGCCATAATTTGGGATACCATCATTCACATGACCATGGCTGAATTCATACTACTGAAGGATCTGAGTCTTGGAGAAAAGAAAACATGGAACATGATGACTATCAATATTAATATTAACATGTCATTCACCGGAATTTCCATGTGATTTCTTCATTTCTTCTTGGGGTTGTGCACACTTCATATTGAGAGACTTCAATCGAAAACAACTGGTTCTCCAAGGTCATCCAAATTAAATCTTTTATATGAAAAATTAAGAAATAACGTTTGATGCTGCTAAAAAACACATACCCAATAAGAAGACGACACGTGGACCATCACAGGGATAGACAGCAGGGCAACATGCGGATAACCCAGGCTTGGACAACTGGACCCCATGTAATCACCACCCTCCAGGTCACATCACCCTTAACACAAGGGCCGTCTCATGCGTGGATAGCCCCTAACCGAGACAGCAAGGCCACACAGCTGGGCCTCCTGGGCATCATTGCCCACCTAGCTGGGCCTCGAAGTCTTCATCGCTCTGGATGAAAGACCGCCTCAAAACCCTATAAAAAGATTCAGGTGCGCATTCCAAAAGATCAAATTTTTCTTAACCTAAAAAACGAGAACACCATTACTCCTATATTTCTTAAGATCTCACCCTAACAAAAATTTCAGAGCATCTTTGGGGGCATCCCTTCTAGTGACCTCCTAGTTTATCTTTTCTTCCCTGTGCAGGTTTCTATGAGGCCCGACTTCCAACTCAGCAAACACATTTTTGACATCAACAACGTTAAACTAAGAGATTAGATTAGATTAAATCATGAATTTTCGATAGTCATACTACTGTAAAAGGATGCATCTTAATTACAGAATGTAACTATTTCTCTATCGTTTTGCAAATGGCATTATAAGCAGGCATCTTGCTGAAAATTGAGTAAACTTATTCACAGGCGCTTCAACACATTATCCTCTACACTTTTTATTTCCTCTTTTCTTTCTTCAATATGTTAAATATCAGAAACACATTATAGGAAAGATATAGCCCTTGTTGTTGGCCTATTCTTAATTATTAGTAATCCGGTACATAACATGTATGATGAATGCGATCTTACTTGGAATGCGTTCGCTTGACAAAGTAATTAAAGTCAACTTTTGTTTTAAATTGATTTTAATTACTTACCAAGCAGCATCATATGTCATTTTAAAAGGATTTGAATTTTTTACTGTTGACATTCAATCACGATACTATTTACAATAAAATGATATGAAACTTCATTTATAATTATGATTGCGTTACATCATTTATTTTAATTGAATTTTATAAAAATATGTCTTAATAATAATTATTGATTTCGTTCGAGGTTGGTATACAAACCATCATAAAATACACTACCAACCATATCATAATTTCAGATCCCTCTTTAAAGAGGCATCTGCCCATTTTCAACAAATATATCATTTCTTTTTGAGAAATTATTGGGTGTCCTCGCCCTTACAAGGATTTTGGTTCTTTTAGTTTTAAGAGGAAACTTTAGAATCAAGTTAAGTTCATTTTAACCTTTCAATTGTTTTTCGATGGACACGATTTTGTTATTAAATAAAAATAATATCATGTTAACATTACATTTTATTTGATTCTTAAAAGATGATATATCATTGTTTTTATTTGGTGGTAAAATCTTGTCCATCCAAAAATAATTGAAAGGTTAAGATGAGCTTAACTTGAGTTTAACGTTTCCTCTCAAAATTGAGAGAACTGAAACCCCTCTTACAATGTTTGAGCACTTTAGTAAAGTTTGAAAGCTCCAGTGATAATTTTGAGGAGCTCAAGAGATAACATGGAGGGACCAAGTTCTCATATAATACCTGTATTATTACTCGAACTCCCTGAAATTACCACTCAAGCTCTCCAGAATTTATTAACGCAATAGTACTGTAACATAGGATTAGGAACGTGCACATAAATTTTTCCTTCTCTTGACGTTAGAGTAGACTTAGTCTACCATGCTCGTGGCCGTGGACAGAGGAGAAGGGAGAGGATCCAAGGACCCTAAATTTGCATCAGAACAATTGTTTTACCAATAACGTTACAGTTATTTTATCAAAATTATTTCAAAAACTATTTTCACAGTCATATATTAAAACTACAACTACGTCAAAGGTAGTTAATGGAATTAAAGGTTAAAAAGTTATTTTAAGTTTTTCCACGGTGGCTGCAACTTGCATAGAAATCCAGTTATGGAAAGACTGGGGAAAATTGAAAAAGCAAAAAGAAACAGTTAAGAAACTCAGAAACCATTAATATAAAGTCACTAAGTCAAATATTTCGGTGTCGGTAAGAAGAAAGTATGCACATTAAATAAATAATACACCACACTGAGCTATTTTAGCTGTTTTCCCCGTCATAATCTTTGAAAATGACATCTCGAGTATCCCACTAATGTAATTGAATCAGGAGAAGGTCTTGGAGCCAAATCATTTCCACCACCTTATTTAGCCCCTGACACTCAAGCTGATGCAATTCTCCGAGGAATTAGTGGCGCTGCAGGAATTTTGGATGAAACGGGATTCTTGTTCGTAAGCATATTTTTATATACCATTTGTTTTATTTCGAATTTCAAAATTAATTATAAGTAGAGCTTGCATGGTGAATGTGATGGGTGAAAATTGTACAAAAGAGTTGTTAAAGAAGGCAATATTCTTCTCTCTCACAATAGGGTCCAATGACATATTGAACTATGTCCAACCATGAATACCATTTTTGGGGGCATGACAAGGTTTCCCCATTTGTTTTCCAAGATTTCATGGTTTCCAACTTAACCATACAGCTTAAGGTACATTTAATTTTCAATTAATAAACTTATAATTAATTTGATAATTACTGTTTGATATCAATATATAAACCTTAATTAATTAGATGTTTATTTTGTGTAGCGATTGCATGATTTAGGTGCTAGAAAATTCCTTGTTGTTGGGGTTGGACTGCTTGGTTGCATACCGTGATGATCGATCAAAGTATGTGTGTTGGGATGCATATCACCCAACAGAAGCTGCTGCAAAACAGCTATTAGATGGTGATAAAAGGATCACTAATCCTATTAACATTCGTCAGCTTTACAAACTGTAATTGCTAGCTAGTCCCCTGATGAAAAATCTTCAGCATTTCTGTTTAGAGATCTTTTTGGACGTATCTTATATGTGAACCCTCTTTCATATCTTATCTAACAATCTGCACCACTTTATGTATTGCACGGGTGGATACTTATGTAATCTATGCATTATACATGCAATGACAGGTGTTGGGCAGCTGGGATTATAGACAATCTCACGTAGATATTGTGATTATCAAACACCTATCCTTCTTGCGTTGCACTTATGTTTAGTACGTGTAATAATAAGTCTCCGATTATTGCTAATTTTTCATTAAATTCTAATGAATACGACGTCAAAGGTCCCGTCTGATTTACACAAGAAATAAAATAGATTTAGTGGATACTTTAAAAATGAAGTTTGAGGCACATTGAGAAAATAAGATGATAGGTAATTTTATTGGTAAAGTAGTTATCTCATTTTTAAAGGAAATTAATAGGAATGTCATATTAAATTTGGCAATTATATTTCTTTTAATTAGACACGAGACAATATTTTACCAAAAAAATCAACACATCATCCCTTTAATCTCATCCAGTTTTATTTTTATAACATTAATTTTATTCCATTTCCATTTCTATTTCATTCTTTGTACCAAAACAAACGGGCTCGAAGGGCTTGAAGTTATATAAGGATTAGGTCCTCATATAAGTGGAACAAAATTAAGCCAAACACTAATTCAGATTAGGGATGGCAATAGACCGGGTTTAGGGCGGGGAGTAGCTTACTCGTCTACATCACTGTTTACATAAAATGTCCTCGTTCTCGTCCTTATCCTCGACGAAGATTTTATTTTATCCTTCATTATCGTCCTCGGTGAAGGTTTTTGGGGACCTAAATCTCCGTCCCCGCCTCATTTATAAACGGAGATAAGAATTTTATACTAACAAATTTGTGTATTCCCAGTTAATCCGTTTCATTAACTCGTTAACCCATTAAGCCATTTTTAATATATAAAAACTCGATCGAATTTAATTTAAATTAAAATTTTTACTCCACAATATTAATTATCACTGATTTACTATATAATAGCCGATGATATTCATAATATTAAAGAAGTTGACATATGTGATTAATTGCTAGAGTTTCCACAACATTTAGTTCTAATATGGAATCAATATGTTAGCAATGTCTGTAATAATAAGTGGTATAAAATAAATAAATGTTCAATTCACACAAACTAGATTTTTCACACAACGAATCTAATTACATTTCATCAAATTAAATTTAATAGCTAAAGATAGTTATGTAATTATAAAACCTTATAGCAATATATTTATAAAAGGGAAATATGTAATAATCTTATGGAGATTTGGGGATCGAGTTTAGATAGTAAACGGGCTGGAGTTTGTCTTCTCCATCCCCGTTCACGTACTCATACCCATTGAAGATTTTTAAAAATTCTCGTACCTGTCTTCGTGGGATAAAATCTTCTTTCAAACTTGTTTCCATCGGGTCGAAGAGTGTCAGATCTCTATTGAAGACTTTCGCCTTCATCAATTCGGATGGATAAAATTCAATAGAGAATAGCATAGGGCATGTTTTGAAGCCCTTTTCGATAACTGTTTTCAGTTTTCAAAAACTCAAAAACATGTTTGGAAAACACTTTTCAAAAGTAATTTTCTAAAATAGTTTTCAAAAACAGCTTTTAAAAAACTTCAAATTGGAGTTTTCAAACCTAATTTTCTAAAACACCCACTGAAAACTCTTTTCTCTTTTCTCTACTCTTACGACTCTTTTCTCAACTCTCACAACTTCTTATTCTTCTCGAGGGCGAACCTGTAATATCATAGCTTCCATCTTCGCCTGCCTCACGGCTCTCAATCATTTAAACATCATTGTCACCTGAATTGATTGCTGAGGATCGCCACGCCTTTTCACTAGGAAAACAACTCTTCTTTGCGCTCTCTTTCGAGCCGTGTCCATCATGTCATGCACTTTCCTCTCCGATCTTCTTGCTTCATACCACATCTTGGCTCTCTCTCGACCAAATTTGAAGAGGTTTTCTTTTTCCTAATTTTTCTCTCTTCTGTCGTAGAGGCTATTGAGAAATGAAAACCTAACTCTACAAGATTGGGAGAAATTTTGGTACCGAGACTCGAGAAACAATGGGCCGTTTAGCAATGCCCGATGCTTATTTTTTCTACATCGTAGCGTGGTAAACCTGGCTAACATGTTGTCCACATAATAGCCCAGGTCCACGAGGTCTACGTTGACAGTTAATTTTTCATAGTATATATCTTTGTGATTTGAACAAGAAAAATTAATCAATAGTTCAAACTTAAGTAAAAGTTTAGGTTTGATTTAAAAAATGGGTTGGACTTGATAAATTAAAAAAAAATTCGACCCAACTCGATCAAATATATTACATTTAATTATATATATATTTAAAAAACATATTTCATGTAATGTGTGATGTTAAATGTTTTATTACTATAGCATCTCATGTTGTGAAAAAATAAAGGGAAACAAATAACTTAGAGTAGGAAAATCTTATTTTATTTTTATTCTTTGCACTTAATATTGCATTTTGAGTTAACTTTGAATTGAAGAAAAATGAGAAATATGAGCTTGATTGAGGAGCCTGAGCTTGGTGTAACTTATTAAGATCGAGTCTGGACAAAAATTAAAACCCAAATTTTCAGTCTAGACCAAACCTACCGAGCTTAGAATTTAGTGTAAGCTCGATCCGAACCCAACTTTGATAAACTCTACTCATATGGTGCTTCTGCAGTTACATTGTTAATCATGATCATTTGTTTATTAAGAAGGCGTTGGGAGTGCCATGTTTAAGCAACATTGGCTATGTTTGGTACCTGCTTTAAGTCAACAAGATTTTGGGAATTTTGAATGTAAAACTCTAGAAATAGTAGTGAGACAGAGGGGGAGAGGAGAGAGAAATGGTGGGCACTAATTCGCTAGTTGGGTTGCAAGATCAGTTGAAATTGGCGAGAGAGTATGCGCATGAAGGATTATACGATACTTCGATTATCTTCTTTGACGGTGCAGTTGCCCAAATCAACAAGTAATTCTTTCATTCTCTTTGTTCTTTATTTTCAAATCACACTTTTCTCGCACTCGCATATCCTCTATAAGAATTTGTTATTTTTGTGAATTGTTACTTGTTGTCTGGTAAAATTTTGAGTATTTCATAGTTTATTGGTATAGAAATGGAGTTGGTTTTGCTTTATATGTTTTGTATTTAGCTTTCATGTATATGTTTGGTATTTGTTTCATGTATCTTAAAGTTGTCATCAACTATCTTATTTTAAACAAGAAAACTATGTTATATTTTAGATATTAAACCATTTTCCAATAAGAATGATGGGTTAGTTGTTCACATTTTATTAAATTGTGAAAGTTATATTGTATTTCTTATTTTAAATTTTTAGAATTAATTTAACAAACAAACATACGTGATATGGTTTGGGAGAGGAGTTTGGTCATGTTTGATCTATGGTATATATAAGAAAAAAAAACTTCAAATTTTAAAAATAAAATATTATTGTAGATCGAGGTTTCAACCCAATAGGGGGGTGAATTGGGTTTTTAAAACTTTTTGCGGAATTAATACAAGTTTATAAAAACGAATAAGCAACAAACAATTAAGACAAGTAATGTGCTGTAAATAAAGAGTTTAAAGAGAAGATGATGCAAACTCATATTATAGTGGTTCGACAATATCGGATTCGTTCAGACCCTACGTCCACTCTCTTCAAGGAACTCCTTGAAGTAATCCACTAAGTAACTTAGTCGTAGAACTTTTTTGGTGTTGTACAAACCTTACAATCCCTTCCTCTCGGAAGCTATCCCCTTCCTCTTGGAAGTAATCCCTTTACAAAAGATGCTGTAAAGTAAATGGTAGAGAAACAACTAATGGAAACTTATACAACTGAATAATGTCCCTCTTTCAAAGTAAAGCTTATAGAATGGCTCAACAAGAATTTTTCAAAGCTTGTTTGTATTTTAAATAGTACAATAACTTGATTGTGTAAGATATACTCTTTTTGAATGTGTTCAGCTTTCTATTGAATGCTAAATAGAATGGGTTTATATAGCCATCAAATAATATGGCCGTTGGGACTTTAATGTGAAACAGATTTACTTTAAAACGTCCAGATTTGGTGTCCAACGGTCATATTTTTGAACTACCAGTCGACTGGGTCGTGATACCAGTCGACTGGGTTCACTCGAAAAAATCTCGTTTTCAGACCTTCTGGGTTATCAGTCGATTGGTATTTTTCATCCAGTCAATTGGAGACTTACTGTCTATTTACCAGTCGACTGGTATGAGTGACCCAGTCAACTGGAGACATATTGTCTCATATACCAGTCGACTGGGTTGTCTTCCAACCCAGTTTTTCAGTTTTAATTTAAAAAGTTTGTTTAAAAACGATCGGTTTAGAAAATCTTTTGTGTTCGAGCCATTGAACAAGCTATTACAATGTATAAGTGAGACTTACATTGGTTCTAAAACCTTAGTCCTATACTAGTTCTTCAGTCTTCACTTGATACTTTGATTCGGTTTGAGTTCTTGCACCTTGATCCTTGGTTGAATGCTTTTGTTGCTTACTACACTTAGTTAGTATAATAACAGTTGTGTTTTATCATCATTAAAATACGGGTGAGGGTCAACAATTATTAATTGTTTTCAAGTATTTGGTGTGTGCTAAAAAATGTATTTAGTAAATATGAGAAATAAAATTAATGTAGATTTCAAATTTAAAATCAAAACTGAAAACCGTGAATAATTACAAGTAGATTTATCCAGACATTTTTCTATTTTCAAAAGAGTTTTGAAAATAAGATTATCTAAATAATATTTCATTGTTTTTGTTTTGGAAACAGTTTTCAAGTTACAGTTATCCAAACATGTTTCTTCGTAAAATTGTTTTCTTCGTTTTCGAAAACTGAAAAATAAGAAACTGTTACCCAAACATGTCTATAATATCTTAAAAACCCATCATATATATATATATATATATATAAAAGCGCTAGCATTTACTATCAACTCGACAATACATATAGATTCAAAACGGCAACAAAGTCAACCCAACAATATGTATACGGTTTCTGACATAGCCATTTAAGTCCCCTAGCTGGCTAGAAGAATTGAACCCTTCTCCTAGCTTATACTTTGCTCCTTGTTTATTGATCATATATTACTTTCTCTATAGGACAGACCCATCGATGTTATGATATAGTGTGTTGACCAGTACTGCTCAATCCCCTGTGACAAACTTTAATTTCTTCTGTTTTTCAACTACCACCTACACAAAATATGCACACAAACAAAATAGAAATAGAAGAAATGGTCCTTATTATTAAATTGCATCCATTACCCCTTTCAGCCGTGATTGATCAGCTCAGTTAAGTCCCAAACAAAAATGTAAATTTAGTAGTAAGTCTAAGGCCAGAAACGCAGAAAACATAGTCTTTTGACCCATATCTTTCATATGCATGTCAACTTTGCCTTCCCAATGCTTATTAAGGTGATAATATATGTGGAAAGGAAAGTAAAAGAAGCAAAGAAAAGAATGTATACACTTTTCATAATTGGTCCATCATTTAAATCTTCTGATTTTTTACAACGGCAATTTACTCTTTCAGTGTACTCATAACAATGGGAAAACGTTGACTTTAAAATACGAAAATTAAGACAAATTAAGATGAGCATATATACATATGTTATCTTTGGTTTTGATCCGTCTGCATCATTCAACAGGCCAATTGTCAAGCCTGGATGAATTACAAAGAGAGCTTTTTAGAGAAGAGAGCGAGTGTTATCAGATGATATGGTGGTTATAAGTTAGCCGGTTGGCCGTACCCATGATTTATTGATTCATCACTGAAACTCACATGAAATAACCTAAGTCAATCACTGTATTTGGATTAGATTCTTGTTTAGATTTGGACTAAAAATTCAATAGGAAGCTCCACTGCAATTATGTGGAAGTTTGTTAGTAATTTTATATTATTGCTGTTGGAGTATGTGTTATTTATTGTGTTTATTCAGAAAATTAGCTTTGGATAAAGTCTGACAAGAATTTTTCTTATATTTGACCATTTACTTATACAGGACGAGATCACCCTACCAAAAACTTTTAAGTAGATTCTTATTTATCATCTGATTGTACGTCAAATCAATTAAAAAATGTAACATACATATACAAACTAAACTCTAATCATGGAAATTTTTTTTTAGATAGATCAAGATTAAAAGGCTCCATCTATCAACTTGCGTCACATTATTAAAATATGGTACATTTAATTAATTTAATTTAATTAGTTAATTCACTTAGTAATGATGAGAAAAATTTCTTAACCAATTATATTACGACACGTGACAATATTCAAAGACAAATACTTGACAATGGGCATTATAATAATTTTACATTGAAAGATGTTATGGTAATCTCACTCCAATGCTCTAATACTACTACAACATTTCAATTTATAGATAAACTGCTATTTAAATCCAGTCTGTGAATAACTCCAATCTTATCTAAGAGGAATATTATTCTTATCACAACATTAAAGTCACTCTCTTAATTGGTCTCTATTCCACGATACTATATAAAGAAGCTTTCACCATAAAAGATATATATTCACAACTGACACCAAACCCTCGAAAAACTTTTTAATTTACGTGTCTATGTACACAAAGATCCGAAAAGTAAATTTTCGACATCAATACTTTAAATATGCTATCCCTTATTGATTTCGCATGAACTATAGATTTAACCTACAATTGAAGCAAGAAACTTGACTTACGTATCCAAATATTTCCCATAATCATGGTTAATTAAGTTTGATTAACCAATTTAGTACAAATGCATGGCAGCAGCTAACTACTAGGTGGTAGTACGCACTTAAGAATTCCTTGAGTGACAAGACGGGGGTTTACATGTAAAGTAACTTAAATGGGCCTTGCTTTTGGTATTTGATTAGTATGCGTGGGCCTGTTGGTTTCTCTTATTGTATAAACTTGCCCAGTTGTTCTGGGTTATAGGCCAACATCTAAACCCCTCATATGGTTTCAACTTTCAACAATAGGTTTTCCTTAACCAATTAAAGACCCAAACAAAGAGGAAGAATTAGTACCCAAAATTGTCCATGAAGATCTTCCTTAAATACCTTGCAACGAAATTCGAGGAAATTCATGTGAGTAGATCACTATTCATCCTTGAAGACGGCACAAATTTGAAATCCAATTGTATACTTCTTTTTCTTTTTAATAAAAAAGCTCCTTCACTGCACATTTTTCTGGACTCATTCAAGATCTGTAAAATTCAAACGTGGCATCCATTTTAGCCTCAAATCAGATCCAATAGATATGGGCCCTGACACAGCATTGAAGTCTTCTGTCCCTTTTTTTTTGGGTACATTAAAAAGAAAGAAAAACAAAACTAAAGACATCTCTTGGGAACTGAACACCCAATGCATCCGACAACAGCAATGGGCCAAATTACCGCATCAAGATGCGAAAAAAGAACCAGATCTCGTCATTGGAGCATCTCATATTTGTGGGATAAATAAGTTGGAGGGCGCGCTCGCGACGCCGTGGTTATATCCAAACGGGCAAGTAAAAGAAGAGGCAAAAATGATTTTTTGGGGTTTTTATATCTAAAAGGCAATTTAAGAATTAGAAAAAACAAGGAGGCTGTTTTTAGTCTAGAAATAGTTAATCCCACTAATCTTCACGATTTCTATGGGATTTACTTAATTTCACTCAAATTGTCAATTAAATATGAGATTAAAAATTAATGTGAAATTAAATTAATCCAACCTCACTTAAATTAAATTAATGCCCTGGAATTAACAGCCTATCTCATCTCATGTATAGCTTAATAAAAGGACAAATTGATGATGCCTAGCTTTGTAATTTCAAAATTTGAGAAGGGTAAATAACCAGTAAATAAGAATGAAAAGAGAGGAAATGATTTCTCCCCTGGAGTGGCATGTACGGCCATAATTGTTTATTCCTTGGAAACGAAGCAAACTGAATCAAACATCCCAATTGTTTCTATAGAATTCCCAGAAGCTACATAATCTTAAGAGGGTATAAAGAAAAAGTAACAAAATAGAAAATAACGTTATCATTGTCTTGAAATTTTCTTGTTAAACATTCTTGGGGCAAAAAACATTCTTGGGTAGTAAATTCATGGTGGCCATTAGTTTTTATACCACCTAAAAACTCTCTTTACAAAGACGTACCATTCCCATTCGATGTGGGATTGCAAAGCCAACAGGGGAAGCAGCTCCTTTGGGACAGAAGACAGATTACAATGATGGGTTCTTTGAGAAGGCATTCATGACCCTTTTTGCACGCAAGATGGAGAAATTTGCAGCTTCACCTAAGAAGAAGAAGGGTTGCTTAGAGTATGCTTTGTGAATGTGTCAAGGAGAGTGATGCAGGGGAAGTGCTCTTGTCCATGCTCCCTCCAGGTGCGCCTGCTCAGGTGGACAAATTTTCTATTCATTCTTTATTCTCTCATTTTGTTAATGTTCAATTTGTTTTTACAATAATTGCTGCTTGGTTAGATGGAAAAACTCATAGAAAATTTGTAGGGATTATCTCAATCATCATATTGTTAGATTAAAAACGTCGATAAAAAAAAAAGGATTATGGTACATGAGGGGAAGGGTTTTTTTGGAAATAGAGTGTCCTGGTTTAATTATATGCGGTGTGTTTGTGGTTGTTAATGGGTTCTAATGAAATATGGATTGGCTTGGGAAATTAATTTTTAGAAGCTCAACTAATAGCTTAACTATAGTTAATTGTGATGTGGGTGCAGTTTAGGAAATTATTTCCACCAACAAAGTGGGCTGCAGAGTTCAATGCTGCATTGACAGCGCCTTTCTTCCACTGGTTAGTTGGGCCATCAGAGTTAATAATGCTGCAAACTTCTGTTATGCATGATCTTTTATGCAATCTTAAGGGGTGTTTACTTAGGAAACAGTTTGCACAAAAGTTTCATTTCAAAGTACTAAGTTATCTGGAATCTATAATAATATGTTGGAATTCTTTGTCATGCCAGACTTCTGCCAATTAATTTCAGTGTAATACGGGACATAAAAAACTCATTTTCCCTTTTCCTTTCTTTTTTTTTTTTCATGCGAGAATAAGGGCATGTTTTCAAATTCAACTCTCTTGTGGATTATATTTATGCCCTAAACTATGTAAATCACAAAATCTCATGCTGCTTCATTTGGTGTCATGGCGCGTGATTCTTATCAATGAGCATCCTGTAGCTTGTGGAAGTGGAGGTGAATGGCGAGAAGCAAAGAAGTGGAGTTAATTCATATAAATAACCTTAAGACTAGCAGATATATGTAAAATATTTGAGCTTCCATTATATGAACAATAGAAAAATTCTCCTTTTTTTATTTTTTTTAACCTTTGAACTCTTTGGCTCAGTTTTATTCTTTCTAACTGTCACATTGTCTGCAGGCTCAGTGGCTAATCCCAGCTCCAGTTTCTGCCCTAAACTACAGGGTTTAGAAGATCCTTTTTTATTCATTTTGTGATAATAATAACATGCGCACTATAACTCTCTCGGCCGGCCTCATGACTGTTCCACACAGATGAATCTGCTATGCTGTGTGCAATTGATTGACTGAAGATGAGCAAAAAAAAAAAATACTACTTGAGTGGCATAACTGTTATATCATCAGATTGAATGCTAAAATTGACACTCTAAAGATTAGTCGTTAAAACTGAAGCAAGGTTAATAGACCTGTATGTATCATTAAGGCAGGTTTTTTAGCGAAAGATAAGAACCTCTCTACTCGAGTTAAAGTACTGAAGGCTACAGAAACTCAAGCTAGCTACATGCCAATGTCTGTGAGCTAAGAAAATTAGCTGCACTAATCAATTGGGACAAATCACATAAATTCCAATGAAAATACATGCCATTTTGCTATATATTTAATTCAAACAATGATAATGCTCTAATAATTCTTATTCCAAATCACTATTAATTTTGTGTTATCTGGTCAGTGATTATAGGCTCACAGTTCAGTCTTGGGCTCTCTTTTGTCTGTTTGATTATCAAGTCAAAAGAAAAAGTTTCCAGAAATCAAGCCCCGCGCAGTGTGGGAAAGAAGATGATGCTTCCCTCCAAGAAAATACTCGAAAAGTTAATAAAAGAAGAAGAAAAACATAGATCATCCATGTGAAGTCCTTATCACATGATATACAGTGGAATTATGGTTGGGCTAATAGTCCTTTTAACTAATAATTCTGTTCACGCAAGTTGAACTTTTCTGCTAACTGCAAAGCTCTTCTAACCAAGTATCCGTGACTTGGTTGTTATAAAGACAAAACATGTTACTTACTATACTCCGCCCATAATTACGGCGTCCAAAGTTCAACAAATGCCTTAACCCCTCAATATTTTCCCACTTAATTTATGCAGTTTTATGACTTTTGGGTTATTTATTAATCTTTTTCTTTGTATGCTAAAACTTTTAATGCACGAGAACTAATAGTGACAATTCTGTTTTTTGTTCTTATGTATCGTGACTTTCAGGTTCTTAGTATCTTATAGTTTGGATGAAGTTTTGATTTGTGTTGTCCCCACAACAGAACTTCCAAATTTACGCAGTTGATCCCGTGAGCAGCCTGATACTCTTATCTCTCTCTCTCAACGACCAACGAACTATACCCAACTTCCTGCTTCTTCTTGCCTATAAATGAGGCACTACCTTTTCAAGCACCCACCACTCTCTAAGGTCTCTACGTGGTAGTTTACTACACTACAAACACCTAATTTGTTGAGGCTTAAAGAGAGGAAAAAATGGCTGCTGCCGATAAAGTTTCATTAACAATGCAGATTCTGTGCTTAACTCTACTTTTCCTTTGCTTATTTTGCTCTGCTTTCACTTCTCGAGATTACTCTGTTGCTCTTGAGAAGTCCATCCTCTTTTTTGAGGGACAGCGGTCAGGCAAATTACCCTCTAACCAGCGGCTTACATGGAGGGGTGATTCAGGATTGTCCGACGGTTCCTCTTATCATGTATAAAATGCATATCACATTGGTTCTAATTTCCATGGTTAAATTGTTATTCATGATTTAGAATGAATTACATAACTAATGACCGAGTCTTTTGTTGGGTTTTGGATTTCAGGTGAACTTAGTGGGTGGGTACTATGATGCCGGAGATAATGTGAAGTTTGGCCTTCCAATGGCTTTCACTACAACATTGTTGGCATGGAGTGTAATTGAGTTTGGTAGCTCAATGCAGAACCAGATTGATAATGCAAGAGCTGCCATCCGCTGGAGTACTGATTACCTTCTAAAAGCAGCTACTTCCACCCCTGGCACCTTATATGTCCAAGTGAGCAAAACAAAAAGGCTTCATATATTCATAAACAGAATGTTAACTCTCAGCAAGAATAATGAATCCTCAAATTTCATTTGAACCCACTGGAGAGAATATATGCATGATCTTAATATTAGAAAGCAAGAAAGATTTTAAGTATACAGCAGCATTATAGAGAGAAACAAAGAACAAAAATGTGTAGGATTAAGGAGAAAGCTTTTAATTTGCTAATTAGTTTCTGGTTATAGTGAAGTGCACAGAAGCTAATTAATGGTTTGGTGCTGAATGGGTGCAGGTAGGAGATCCAAATGTGGATCATAAGTGCTGGGAGAGGCCAGAAGATATGGACACCCCACGCAACGTGTATAAGGTATCAACTCAAAATCCAGGATCAGATGTAGCTGCAGAGACAGCTGCTGCATTGGCTGCAGCTTCAATAGTGTTCAAGGACTCCGACCCAACTTATTCTGCTAAATTGCTTGAAACAGCCATGAGGGTAAGTAAACATCCACACAAAACTGCATTCATTGATTTGACGTTCTCTGTTTCCACCGCTTGTGTACTTCACAGAAGTTGATTTTGTTTTGTAAATTGTGCTGCTGCAGGTGTTTGATTTTGCAGACAGATATCGAGGTTCTTACAGCAACTCCCTCAACTCGGTGGTCTGCCCATTTTACTGCTCTTACTCTGGATACCAGGTAAGAAATAGGATTACCATGTTGCTTCATGGTTTATTTAAGGTCACTTCAAGTTCTTAATCCTTGTTTTTTTCTTAAATAGGATGAACTTCTTTGGGGAGCATCATGGATTCATCGAGCCTCGCAGAACAGCTCATACTTAGCCTACATCCAATCCAATGGCCAGACTTTGGGAGCAAATGATGATGACTACTCCTTCAGTTGGGATGACAAGAGACCCGGAACAAAAGTCCTCCTTTCCAAGGTTTTCATCTAAATTAGACTCCTATTCCTGCTCTACAAGCAATATCTAAGGTAAAAAAAAGAGCTTTACTTATCACTGTTTTTCCCACAGGACTTCTTAGAGAAGCACACGGCAGAATTTCAGTCATACAAAGCTCATTCAGACAACTACATATGCTCTATGATTCCAGGAACATCTAGTTTTCAGGCCCAATACACCCCAGGTCAGCAATTTTCATTCCCTTTCATCTGTTTCTAACAAAGAAATGCCAATAACTGGGATGCATCTCTTTTACTTTAACCATCAATAAGCAATAAACAATGGAGGACTTCTAACAGCTCTTTTCTTTTGTTTCCCCGCATAATTAAAGATGAGCTGCACCCCAATAGATAAAGATTTCTGATATGGTAAATATGCAGGGGGGCTTCTCTACAAAGCAAGTGAGAGCAATCTGCAATATGTTACATCCACAGCTTTCCTCTTCTTGACATATGCCAAGTACCTTAATTCAAATGGAGGAGTTGCTACATGTGGGTCTTCAACTGTATCAGCAGAGCAGCTTATAACACAGGCAAAGAAGCAAGTAGACTACATTTTAGGCGATAATCCAGCAAAAATGTCTTACATGGTGGGGTTCGGAGAGAGGTATCCCCAGCATGTTCACCACAGAGGCTCTTCTCTACCATCCATTCGCTCACATCCTGATCGAATTGATTGCAACAATGGATTCCAATACCTCTACTCTAGATCAGCCAATCCAAATGTTCTTGTTGGAGCCATTGTGGGTGGTCCTGATAACAAAGACAATTTTGCTGATGATCGTAACAGTTATCAACAATCTGAACCAGCCACTTACATTAATGCACCATTTGTCGGGGCTGTTGCTTTCTTCTCAGCTAAATCCACTGCAAAGTAAAATCTTCTACAACTCTTTCTCGAGGATTACTATCTGCGCAATGTAATAGTGAGAATTTGAGGAAGGTGTGTTTAGCAAAACAGTGTGCTTCTATTTCAGTGTAAAAGCTGTAAGAGAATTATGAGTAAAATTTGAAAAGTACACTAATGTTCTATATGGCAACAATAAGCAAACTGTCCACAGGAAAAGAAGTTGTTGAAACCCTTACAGATTCACTGATTAAGGGTTAACTGAGACTTCAAGTTAACAGGGACAAAGACAGAATCATTAGTTACATAGTTTCCTGAGCTCAAAAGATAAAAAAGGCTACTTAGCTTTCATGTTAATCTTAAGGAGGCTTTATTGAAAATTTTACTTTTAGGAACATCACAAGCTTAAAGGTAATCATTTGCACAGTTTCCTAATCTGGAAGTACCTATAGCCTATAATATATTATTAACTCACAGTGAAAATCATTAATGAATTTAATATTCTGAACAAGTATCTTAATGAAAGAATCGAGGCAATTAACTTGTAGATTCATTAGCACTACTTTCTAATTGCAAAAAATACAGGAGTATAAATAACTAAAAGACTGAAATTAATTCCGGAAAAAAGATTGAATTCCATTTTACCTTTTTATTTATTGGGAAGAGGTTGAAATTAGACCAATTTTAAGGTCTATCATCTATGGGAAAATGGGTTCTTGTTCATACAACAAACAGTTTGTAAAGAATTTTTCTTTCTTTCAAAGAACTCACTAAAAGCTAACTTTCAAAAGTGAGAAGAGACTGAAGTTTGCAGACCGCATACCATTTCTTCTAAATCCCATTCTTCCTTGTTCTCTTATGTTAAATTCCACTCTGATGGAGAAAGGCTTTACCTTGATTTACACTTTTAACCTTCTGAACGTTGCTGCCCCCTCAGGGACTCAGATTAGTTGGGTGATTATCTCAATGGCATTGCTGCCGTATATGATTTGTAGGAAAGCTAGCACAACGAAATTACCATTCTATTCACCTCCAATAAAACACAACAAATTTGACATTTTCGTAAATTAACGGAAAGCTGGACCCAAATTGGAATTTACACTTTGAATTAAGAATAAAATAAGTCTCATTTCTTGTTTATTAAGCTACTATTATAATGTTAGGTCATTGTTCTATTTTTTCTAATAATAACCGTAGAGAGACCAATAAATACACCAAATTCGTAGTTTTAACATTGCGAGTAACGGAGAGAGAGGCAGAAATCTAACCACAACTAAATCCTCCATGGCTCTCTCTTTTCGCTTCTTCGCTCTTCTTGTAATCTTCACTCTCTCCATTTCTCTATCCTCCGCCGAGATCCGATTCTCCGAGGTCCGATCCGATGGGCGCCTCATCATTCCCTTCGACGAATTCGGTTTCACCCACGCGGGCCGCCTCGAGCTCAACGTCTCTCGTATCTCCCTCTCGAACCCAAATCCGGAGCTGGACCTCTCTAAGGTCGGGTTCTTCCTCTGCACCCGCGACGCCTGGGTGCACGTGATCCAGCAGATCGAGGAAGGGGAGATCACGTGCGCCCTCCAATCTGATCTGGTCAAACCCGTCTTCACCTTCAACAACCTCAAAGGCGATAAGACCAGCTTCGACACCGTCTACAGCGAAACCGACGCCGATCAGTACTCCTTGGTATTCGCTAATTGTCTCCAGCAATTCAAGGTCTCCATGAACATCAGATCCGCCATGTACAACCTCGACGGTAAGAGCGGTCGCCAAGATTACCTCTCAGCAGGCAAAGCGATCCTCCCTAAGGTTTACTTCTTGCTTTCTCTGATCTACTTCTCTCTCGCGGGGCTATGGATCCACGTTTTATACAAGAAACGACTCACCGTTCATGGGATCCATTTCTTCATGTTGGCTGTTGTGATTTTGAAAGCGTCGAATCTCTTGTGTGAGGCAGAGGATAAGTCGTATATCAAGAGAACAGGGAGCGCACATGGGTGGGATGTGTTGTTTTATATATTCAATTTCTTAAAAGGAGTGACCCTTTTCACTCTGATCGTTTTGATTGGTACTGGGTGGTCGTTTTTGAAGCCATACTTGCAGGATAAAGAAAAGAAGGTTTTGATGATCGTGATTCCTCTCCAGGTTGTGGCTAACATCGCGCAGGTTGTTATTGATGAGACTGGGCCATATGGGCAGGATTGGATCACGTGGAAGCAGATCTTTTTACTTGTTGATGTTGTCTGTTGCTGCGCGGTTTTGTTCCCTATCGTTTGGTCGATCAAGAACTTGAGGGAAGCTGCGAGGACCGATGGGAAAGCGGCGGTTAATTTGATGAAGTTGACGCTGTTTAGGCAGTATTACATTGTTGTTATTTGCTACATTTACTTTACTCGTGTGGTGGTTTACGCGTTGGAGACTATTACTTCGTATAAGTATCTCTGGACGAGTGTGGTTGCCGGGGAGTTGGCGACGCTTGCTTTCTACATGTTTACTGGTTTTAAGTTCAGGCCTGAGGCTCATAATCCGTATTTCGTGGTTGATGATGATGAGGAGGAGGCTGCAGCCGAACAGCTGAAGCTTGAAGATGAGTTTGAATTGTGATTTATGTTTATGTCAAGAATTTTTGGAGATTGGTTGACCAGGTAGATGGTGCCAATTGGGATGATTGAGGTAGAAACCTGATCATTTCAATGGATCCTCTCAGGTTCAATTTTACTGTTATAGCCTTATAGGGAAAAACGTGATACGTGCTCTGTTTTCCTTGTTATGTTTATGTTATACTGTTCCTTTGTTTGTTTTTTTCCCTCCTTTTTTTGGGTTAATAGGATAATTTATAAGCTTCCATGTATGTCTGTGAATTGCGTAGTATGTGTAAGTACTAATACTTTATCTTTTTGCATCACTCTTCTGTGCAAGTGGGTGTGTTTCTTTATTGCATTATCATCCTTGGATTAATATCATGGAGCACAGTAGCTATGTCTTATTAGTTATATAAGAAAGGCGCCAATGCGTGGAATAGATGGTGAATTCTCACTGCAACTGATAATTGGTGTGTTTTATCTGAAGAAATAACATTTAAGTGATGAAAGAGCTGGATGGTTCTTACCCTTGAAAGCATAATTTAATAGTAAATGCATGTTATTGCTCAAATTCAGTTACTCTGTGTCCTTGAGGAGGTTCGGAAATGGGCAGTTGATTAAGATATGGTTTAATTCCATTTGGCATCGTCACAATATGCATATAAAAAAAGATATATCCTTACATTGAAGACTAGAAGGACAATTGTGATGTTTGTTTCTGCTCTTTCAGAATATGTTTTGAATGTGGTTCTGATTTGTTTCTAATTGAGCTCTGGTACCTGACAACCTGTTGCTTGTCTTGTATACACTGCAAAATGTTGTATGTTTTTGCTTATCGACAATCAAGGAACTTTTATTTCATGTTCTCCTTTATTCTTTACCCATTTTTATAGGAATGTCTAAAGCGATCTATTGAACACCTGAAATCATGTTCTCCACCAAGAGCTTGTGCTTAGGCTTTTTGTTGAAAAGCATCAGCTGGGCTAACACTTTCAACAAAAGCGTGAGTCCAAGCCGTGCTTTTTTTCGTATTTGATTAACTGATTATAATTGCATGTGTACTGCTAAACAGCCACCTTATTATGAAGAAGTGGCAATCATCGATAATCATAAAAATGTGACTTAGAAAGAGCAGTGAATTGTTGTATCATATGGATGATATCTAGTTACCAATTTGAAGATGGTATATTTTATTTTCTATTTTCCAGTTGAAAGACACCCTCTAGCACTTGAAAGTAGTTTAAGCTTTAGCTAAATGACTTAAATTAAATGGACTAATCATATAATTCCAAGATTTAAAATGCAAGTAACTGTGTATTGTGCTTTTGAATCATTTGCAAACGGATAATTGTTTTGCTTTCCAAATAGTCTTGCATGCAACATCTTTTAGGTGAATATCTCTGCATGCGCATTTGGAATCCTGTCTGCTTACTTTGTAACATGTTGTATCATTTTGGAGCTTTTTTTTCTCTTAGGGTTGGGGTTTGTTGGTAACCAATAGATTCATGTTGATTTAGTGGATGATACAAATTTGTTTACAGCTTGAATTTTTTTTATTGGTGATTGCAAGGCTACGAGTGGTTGTTAAGTTAGTGCTGCCGACGGTTATGCTGTGTTACATTAGCTAGAAGGGTTAGGTAATTAAAAAATAGTGTTAATAAATAAATAAGTAAACATACTGATACTATAAGAGTTGCACCGAATTTGTTTCCCGTTGCAATTATTCAATGCCGGATACTTCGCCTTACTTCTTGTCGTCGCTGTTATCGCTAACATTAACAAAGAAGAAGACTCCTTGAGAGTTGTTGTATGTATGGAATGGTTGGGCCGTTTGGGTCAAGCGAGTCTGATATAAGATTTTGGGCCTATTTATGGTTACATTGTAGGCTTTATTGTTTCCCTTTACGAGAGAGAGATGAAGGATTAGTAATAAGGGCCTTCTTGAAAATAATAATAATTGGAACAAATAGAAAAGAATGTGATTAAATCAAAGGAAGGGTAATTTTGATCAAACATATTATTTTGGCCTTAACAATTTGTGATTTGACAATACTTCACAGACAAATAAAGAAACAAACGCAGCATCCATACAAACTACAGAATAAACCACCAAGTATGAGATTTTCCATGCAAACATCTCCACTAACAAGTCTAACCAACCCAAGCAAATTACCAAAAAATCTTCATAAGAATAAACTTAGTCACGATAATTACAAACAATTAACCAGTTATGAAATGAAATAAACACAAAAGCCAGAGTTATCATCAATTCCAATCTACAAACACAATATCCTTCTTTCCTACCAAGGCAACAGAAAAACTACTTAATTCAATCACTTTAGATTTCTTCCTTCAAATCAACTTTTTTTTCAACCAAAAACTTGACTCCAACAACTATAAATACACAGATAGCATCTAATACTTGTATTTTTCAATACAAGAGCCTCAAAGAAAAAGAAAAGCTAAAATACTAATAATGCCTGAGCCGAAGTCCAATTGCCTGTAGGACATCTGCTTGGACTCCTCAAGTAACTTCCGTAAAGTCATCAAAAGTTTCTAAGCAATGGATTCATAGAGTTTGTTAATTAAAAACCCTTTTTTCCTCCTCAACTCCTAAGACAATTTTCTTTTTTATGACAAAATACTTTGCTAGATTCAGTTCTTTCATTTTGTCATGATGTTGACAGTGGTTAGGCTATTATAGTGTATCTAGTGGTGGTTTACAGCGACAACAGTGATTCATTAATGATGACCAACATGCTTACAAGTTTATTTTTTCTCATTTCTTGTTTTCTTTTCTTTCACACGTAACATAGCAATCAATAAGGGTAATTTGGTCTACTTATTAAGAAAAGGATAATTTTGTCTACTTAATAGAACTATATTATTGAAGCTGTTGCACTAGCCCCACCCTTTTGTGTTACTTTTTTGGTGATTAAAGATTTGGAATCTACTTTTTTGGTGATTAAAGATTTGGAATCTTAGAGCAACTTTTTCGTTTTTGTTATTTCTCAATGCAGTGCTTGAGGTTGGTGATGGAGTATTTGAAGTTCTATCTATGTTTGGAAATACGCATCTGCGACCCTAACTGCAACGATGTCCTTTCATCTCCTCGACATTGGTGGTTGCTCCTTCCTTTCTCTTTGACATCGGCTGCAACTCATTCTTTTTTCCTTGACGGTGGCAACGATTGTTCTCTCTCCTCAACTTTGACAGCCACCATTCTCTATCCTCTATCTCCCTCTGTGGGGAGACTGATGAGAGTCATAAAATGCATCTTAATATTATTTATTTGTTAGTATTTTAGGGTTGATTTAGAGCTGAATTACACATTTATGCATTAATAATTCTAAAGTGTCATTCTTGGTTCATTGATTTATTTCGGTGCATTTTCAGGTATTTTGGGTTTAAAAGAGATGGAAAAGCTAACATTGCTTAAAGCACGAAGATTCTATGCATATTGTAGTGAAGGAATAGTTTCGAAAGGACAAAATGAAGAGAAACCCATTTCTAGGGTTCCATGCTGCGGCGAGCCAAGGTTTGAGCCACGACCACCAAAACCATCAGCTTCTGAGCTAGAGGTTGGACTCAGGCTGTGCGTCGCGGCCTCCAGAGCCTCTAAAAAGCCAAGATCCAGGGTGGCGCTGTGGCTAGGAAAGGCTGAGCCGTGGCGCGAGTGCGATCCTCTGTTTCTGTTTCACGACTTTATTAGGGCTTTAATGACATTTTTTGACCCGAAAATACCCTTAAACCTTTTGGGGTATTAATAGAACACTTATGTTTTGCTGAAAATGAGGCTGGAATTAGGAGAGCTACCATATTCTTCTTCATTTTAGGTGATCAAGCATGAGCCTAATGTCCAACTAATCTCCAAGCAAGGCAAAAGGATGAATTCCTAGGTGTAGTTGTTCTTATTTCTGTTCTTGATTCAGTTGTATGGATTCATTGTTAAACATTGTTTATGATTTACTCTTTGATGAAGTAAGAATAAGAGGATTTATTCTTAATCCGGTGATTGCATCTTTCTCCTTCATATAAGTCTAGTCAAGCTCTTCTTATGTCAAGTTGTTAGATGTGATTGATTTCAGTGGATTCATCTTATAGGTTTGTCCATTACTGCGATATTGTTATTGAAATATATTGTCGTTTCTTGATAATCTATAAGATAGGTCATGTGTGCTTGAATCGGAATTAAAGAGTAATTTGTAGCAATTACATTAGAGTGTTTATGTACTTTGATTGAATATTTACCAATTGCTTGTTTGGGATGTGAAACTAGCAATTGAGATAAAACAATTGAGTCAAGATAAGAATTAGGCAACGAACTTAGGAAGGATTCCTGGAACCTTGCTATTTCTTTATTGAATCCTTCGTCATATTTTCACAACTCTCTCATATAGTGTCATTCATAAAACAAAGATTCACTCATTTGAATTTCATCGTTTCGTGTTAAGGTTTACACTTTCTCTTGTAGTTCGCTTTTTCTCGTGGGATCGACACCTCAGCTATACACAATAATCACGTGTTAGTTTGAGCATAATCAGAGACTTTCCCTTTTCGATCTATGAATCTGCATGTATTACACTAAAGCAAAAGAGAGTTTGAGAGAGTAGAAAACTATTCTCATTCATCACTCATTAAGATACAGGATTAAGGCTATAAATAGCACTAACTAACTAGAATTAATTACAAAGCCAGCTAAGATACAACTAGACTAATGACAGCTAGGAAGCAGCAAATCAAATAACTCAGCTAACTAATTCTACTATTTACAATTCCCCTCAAGATGGACTGTGAATATCTTTGGTAAATAAAGAGTAATCAGACTTAGGCTGAGTGAAACCAAACTAAACAAGAGCCTGAGAAAATTTTGAATACCATTGTCTCGAAGCTTACTTGAGACCATAGATGGACTTATAAAGTTTGCAAACCAATTTTCCTCCCTGTTTAAGATTCTCCCCCTTATTACCATAACCAAGAGGAAGATCCATATAGACTTCTTCAAATAAGTCCCCATTAAGAAAAGCATTGTTCACATCAAGTTGAACCAAATCCCAATTTTGACTTGTGGCAAGAGCCAACAAGACTTTGACAGTAACTAACTTTGCCACAAGAGAGAAGGTTTCATTGAAGTAAAGTCCTTCTTGTTGAGTGTATCCCTTAGCCACCAGCTGGGCTTTGTGTCGTTCTATGGAGCCATTAAACTTGTATTTTATCTTGTAAATCCATTTACAACCAATAAAATGTTTCCCTTTTGGTAAAGAAACAACTGACAAGGTGTTGTTGAACTCCATAGCATCTAATTAAGCTTTCATAGCATCCCTCTATTGTGAAAATTTAACAGCCTGGTAATAAAATTGAGGCTCATATTGAGAAGAGACATTCATAACAAAATTCTTGTGAGAAGAATATAGAGACCCATAAGACAAATAATTGGTCAAAGGGTATGAAGTATCACAAGTAGGAAATTCCTTATGAGACAATAAATTGCAATGAAAATCCCTGAGATAAGATGGAGGTTTAGTGACCCTTGAAGACTGTCGAAGAGGAACTTCATCAAGAGAAGGATCATGAACTGATAAATCAGGAACAAAAGACTCTTCATGCTAACTAATATCAGAGATGTCTTGAAGATCATTTTGAATAGGGTCTGTAAGCTGAGAAACTATAGGAACCTCAAGAGAAGATATAGGTAAGACAAGATCAAGGAAAGGATCAACCAACTTGTCTGAAGCAACCACGGTGTGAAAGAGAAAGATTTCCTCATGAAAAATAGCATCTCTTGAGATAAAAATATGCTTGGTTTGAACATCATAGAGCTTGTATCCTTTCATTCCAGGAGGATAACGTTGTAGAACACAAACCTGAGATCAAGGTTGAAACTTGGTTCTATGAGCAGTGAGAGTTGAAGCAGAAGCCAAACAGCCAACAGATTTGTAAAGAATTTCATAGGGAGTTCTATGATTAAGTAATGGAGAAGGTGTCCTATTGATGAGAAAGGTAGCAGTGAGAATACATTCACTCCAAAATTGAATAAGAACTCTGGACTTAAAGTACAAAGCTCGAGCAACATTAAGCAAATGTTGATGTTTTCTCTCCACAACCGAGTTTTGTTGTGGCCTATCCACACAAGAGAACTGATGTAACACACCCTTTGTATTAAAAAAATCAAAAAATGCCAACTCAGGGGCATTATCATATCTGAAAACGTTTATTTTGGCATTGAACTGAGTAGCTATCATATTGAAGAACTTGGGAAAAATAACACTAACATCTGACTTTTGTTTAAGCAAGAAATCCATGTAAAACGAGTGCAATCATCCACCAAAGTAAAAAAAAAAAAAAAAAAATTCTACATCAAAATAAGAAGAAACATGATAAGGTCACCAAATATCGCAATGAACCAAATCAAAGGGAAATTGGGATATGTGATTATGGGAATCAAGAGACAACCTTCTTTGTTTGGCTAAAAGACAAATATAACAAGGAATAGCTTTATTGAATCCGGAAATGTCATAATGCAGTTGGTTTTTCAAACCATCCAACATTTTGAAAGATAAATGGCCAAGTCTATTATGCCAAAAATGAGCAGAAATACTATTAACATAAGCTGTAGAAACAAAACTCAAAATAGCAGCATCAACCACATAAAGATCTTCAAACTTTTCACCCTTACCAATCATCTTCTTGCTCTTGAGGTCCTGAATTATGAAGCAATCAGGAAGAAAATTGACTGTAAGCTGTGAAGCATTCGCAAGAGCACTTACAGAAAGCAGGTTAAATTTGAACTGAGGAACAAACAAGACATCCTTGAGAATTAACATAGTACTTAACCTAACATCACTATTGAAACTGACAGGAATTCGAGTATGATTGGGCAAAGTGATAGTAGAATTATGTATAGATCGCATAGAAATAAAAGCAACAACATTGGAACATATATGTTTGGTAGCACCTGAATCAACTATCCAAAACTGAGTGGAAGAGAAGATAAGATTCAAGGAAACTGAGAAACATATACCTGTAGTATAAAAAACAGCTGGAACATCATGTTGATCATTAGTTGTCTTAACAGAAGTGGCCAAATGACTGGAAAGCAAGGACATTAGCTGCTGGTACTGATTGGTATTGAGATTCTGAATAAAATTCCCAACATTACCCTGTTGATCATTCTCGGCATCTGAACTGGAGTAGAACTAATTGGAGACTTGATTAACAACAATGTGACTGTTGGAATATGGAGGATTGTCTCTTTGTTTTGGCTTGAAACTAGGCGGATAGCCATGGATTTTGTAACATTTCTCAATGGTATGACCATGAAAGTTACAGTGGGTACAAAAAGGTCTCTCCTTCCTATGCCTTTTATAAACCCCAAAATTGTGATTTCCATAATTATAAGCACTAATCCTGTTGGAGTTAGCATTCTTGACAGCAAAAGCCATAGTACTAGCAAGATAAAAGATATTGGAATCAATCCTTAAGATCAAGCCAAATCTCATAAGCAGAATCAGAGAATATCACACTAGCAGAAATTTCTTTAGAAACGGAGTTCAAAATCCAGGAAATAACAACATTGTTGGTCCTGATCCATGAATGAAGAAGGTTTAGATCATTACCTTCAGGTTTTGTGATCGAACCATCAATAAATCCAAGTTTGTTCTTCACCGATAAGGCGATTAGCATCGCTCGACTCCAGGAGGTATAGTTATCTCCGGACAAATGTTGTGAAACAAGAACAATGCCTGGACCATCAGAATGATGAAGAAAGTAGGGGCTTGAAGGTTCATTAATGGTGGATTTGCCATTCAATGACTTAGAGTTGAGAGAATTTTCAAATCCTGGAGTTTCCATAGAAATCGAGGAGGAAGAACAATTTGCGCTCAACGATCTTGGAGAAGAAAACGCTTCAATCAAATTGAATATAATAAGAGAAAGAGAAGAGCAGTGATTTGCTCTGATACCATATTACGCTAAAGCAAAAGAGAATTACCATATTTGAATGGCTAGGAACGCTAAGCAGTTTGAAGGAACCTCTCTTCACCCCCAAAGTGTAGCCAGAAAAATCAAAATTCATGTGTATAGAATAGTATATGCAAGCTTTCCTGAGCTAAGTTTTATTTTGTAATTTATTTTTTAATTTTGCTTGTAATTTTGTATATGCTTTCAAAGCTCCATCTCCTGAGTATGCCCAGAGTATTTTGTATATAATTGATTTATAAAATTACCATTTACAAATAAAAAAAAAATTACGCTAAAGCAAAAGAGAGTTTGAGAGAGTAGAAAACTATTCTCGTTCATCACTCATTAAGATACAAGATTAAGGCTATAAATAGCACTAACTAACTAGAATTAGTTACAAAGCCAACTAAAATACAACTAGACTAATGACAGCTAGGAAGCAGCAAATCAAACAACTCAGCTAACTAATTCTAATATTTACAGCATGTTTTCTTCCTCACTAGGCATATCATACTCTGTCTGAATGTTGGGATAGTTGTTTTTCACGATCCGGTTTGCGAAGCGTTCTGGGTCGCGTTATAGTTCATAGAGGGGAGTAGCAATCCAGGTAACATTGGTTCGAACTTGCTTGACAGGTAACTTAATATTGTTCCAGTGCAGTTCTTGCTGACTTAATGACATGCATGCGTTAATTAGTATTGTTTGTTAGGTTATTTGTGGCTTTCTATTTGACTGCAGAGGTCTCTGGTCTCAAGTTTAGTTTCTCATGTCTGCCGTTGTATATTTTATAGGTGCAAGACACCAGGTGTAAATTCCTTGAGGGGTGCAAAACTTTCCTTCAACGATATTGATGAGGTGATCCTTGTGGGTGGATCAACACGTATCCCGGCTGTTCAGGAGCTTGTAAGAAAGTTGACCGGAAAGGAACCTAATGTGACGGTCAACCCTGATGAAGTTGTTGCCTTGGGGGCTGCAATTCAGGTGGGCTCTTCTCTACTTTTCTCTCCTTAATTAACATATATTATGTCCTTAGCTCCACTGTAGTCTCTTTGTTTATGAAGTGGTCAAGTTTTGATGGAACTGAATGTTCATTCTTTTTTCCCATTTGATTTCAGGCTGGTGTTTTATCTGGAGACGTTAGTGACATTGTGCTCTTGGATGTGACACCATTGTCAGTTGGTATGGAAACTCTTGGTGGTGTTATGACGAAAATCATCCCAAGGAACACTACACTGCCCACTTCAAAGTCAGAGGTGTTCTCTACAGCTGCTGATGGACAGACTAGTGTTGAGATTAATGTTCTTCAAGGTGAGAGAGAGTTTGTTAGGGACAACATATCTCTTGGTGGCTTCCGTCTCGATGGTATCCCTCCTGCACCACGTGGGGTTCCACAAATCGAAGTAAAATTTGACATTGATGCCAATGGCATTCTCTCAGTCACTGCTGTTGACAAAGGTACAGGGATGAAGCAGGACATTACCATTACTGGTGCTAGCACATTGCCCACTGATGAGGTATGTATTTTGATGAATGGTGCCTAGCTTAGGATGCGTTTAGCCTTGCAGTTTGAACGTGAGCAAGCGAGTATAAACCACAATGATATCGATTACTGTATCTGTTAGTAGGGCATGCAGCATCTTCCTAGACTTGAATTTTGAGAAACATTTTGCTATTTTAACTAAATGGTATTCTTGGTCACTGGTTTTAGCTAGTGCTCATTATTAATCAGATATACTCATGGATAGAGCAATGGTGATAGACAATGTCTGAATGAAATCTGCAGGTGGAGAGAATGGTGAAGGAAGCCGAGAAGTTTGCAATGTAGGACAAGGAAAGGAGAGATGCTATAGACACAAAGAACCAGGCTGATTCAGGTTTACCAGACAGAGAAGCAACTGAATGAGCTCGGAGACAAGGTTCCAGGCCCAGACAAAAAGAAGGTTGAGGCCAAACTTAAAGGGCTCAAGGATACAATTGCAAGTGAATCAACTCAACCAATCACAGATGCCATGGTTGCCCTTAATCAAGAAGTCATGCAGCTCGGTCAATCCTTTACAATCAGCCTGGGGCACCTGGTGCTGGGCCTGCACCTGGAGGTGAGGCTGGGTCCTCAGCTTCAAGCAAGGGACCTGATGGTGATGTCATTGATGCAAATTTCACTGACAGTAAATGAGAAAGCAATATTGTGCTGTCCATGGTTTTTTTTTTTTTTTCATTCATCTAAGATTTTTTTGTATACTTTATTTTTGTGTGGTACTCTGCTTAAGATTGAACCAGAGTAACTTTTTAATGTTACTAGTAATGTAGTTCTAGTTAATCAGACCCATGGGAAGCCTCAATTGGATGTTCATCACCACATCTTCTGGTAAATATTCGTAGTTGCTTCTTTTTCCTATCTTTCTCTTCTTTTCTTGTTACACTAGAATTTCCCTCTTCCCCCAAATAAAAGTCTTCTTTCTTCAAAAAAACAGAATCTGAGAGAGGAGAATAGCTAATTATCCCACAATTAAGCCAGTTGGATATCTTTCCATGTGGAGTCTGTAGAAGGAATAGATGATAGTTGGGACCCCATGATAACCTAAAATGTCCTTTCTCTGTTAACTTTTCAAGGGCTACACTGATGGGGACTGGATCATATCTTACACAATCTTTTTCTAGGATACTAAATTTGATTAAGAGAAAAGTTCATTTCATATATTTGTTCTTGTGGAATGCTATCAAAGACAAGAAAATAAGCAATTTTAATGAATGACAAAAACCATTTTGAACAAAGAAATCCGATCCCATCACAGTTTTGTAGTCAAATCCTCTTTGTGTATGCAAATATTATTATAGGAGAAAAAATCAATGTCTTTATGAGGCACAGTTAATGCTGTTTGCACAGAACATTAATGAATCACAAGCACCACATGTATATTGGGGGGCTGTGGTAGTTGGAGAATGATTGTTCTGAGATAAATACATTGGTCTATTCATTAAAACCCCTAGAGAGAGGGAAAGTCTGAGAGTTGAAAATTGGGTTGAGAACAAATTTGGTAAATCATGTTGTAAAGATACATTTTCTTGATTATGGTTAGGGCATGTGTGCATGTGGCTTTAGCTCTCAGGCTTGTTATAGATATCTTTCTTGCAGGGTCATAGTTTCCTGTTGATTTCAGTGTCAGAATTCTGAAAACTTCTGGTTTTGTAGAATCAGTTTTCCGATAAAAGATCAAGATATGGAACTTAGGTAGCCTAGTGGACCAAACACGTTCATAAGACTAAATGTGTTTGGTCAGATGAAGCATGTTATTTAAGCAGAGTTTGTTCCAGTGATAATGCTTATCAACTTGTAAGATAGTAGTACATCAGTTGACATTTTGCACATAAGCTGTGAAATTCCTTGATGCATTAATCAGCCCCAAACTACAACAGAAACATACTTGAGTAACAATGCTACCCTTGTGGCATTGTTACAGTCCGAATGTTTAGAACTATCTTTCTAATGCAGGGAGTCAAGGACAGCTTTAATATACTTAAAAAGAGTGAATTGGATCTTTGATCTCCCCCTTGACCATTTAAGTTTTTGACTCCAACCATAAAGACAGGTACATTTTGTGCTTTACAAAGACTATTCTATTTGGCATAAACTAGTGAATTTATCATCGACAGAGAAAAGAGGCAAAATCATGTTGGTATTTGTCTAAGGTTTAAACAAGAAAAATCAACATCAAGTGCACACCAGTGTGCGCCGCGGCCTAGCTCATTCCAAGGTGCGGCGCCCAGCAAAGGAGGAGTCCTGGAGGAGGTGTGCGCTGTGGCTCAGCCTCCCCCACGCCGCAGTGCCCAGAAAGGATGAAGAGGGTGCCCTAGTCTGCACTGCTACCTAGCCTGATCCAAGCCTCAGCACGAAGCACCAAGCCTCAACACGCCCTGATCCAAGCCTCAGCACGAGGCACACCTGATGCTTATGTTTTAGCATTTCAAATGGTACATAAGGCATGTTCAAAACGCACAGGATCACTTAGAATTGATTGAGGGTTATGGTTAATTGGTCCTCAAGATCTAAGGGTGGATATTGACCCTCAAGATTGGTCAAGAAGTTGGTGCACTATATAAAGGGTCACCTAGCTTCAAAGAGGTGTATGTGATACAAGTGGAAACACAAGTGTGTGACAGAACATGTGAATGAGAGAATTGTGTGAGAGTGCAAAGACACAAAACACAAGAGAGACTCATTGGAGAGGCTGGTTGTTTAGAGAGAGAGAGTAGTATAGAGAGGGGATTCAAGGGACTTGAAACTGGAATTTCTTGGGAGAAATTCTAAGGTAACTTAAGACCTTATCACTTTCTTGTTCTCTTCTTTCGTTCTTCAAGAACTTGAGGTTTCTTGGAGAGGTGTTGCTGATTGTAAAGAACTCATTGATTTAGTGCAGAGGGCTCGGAGGAGCTCACGGGGACGTAGGCACATTGCCGAACCTCGATAACAATTGCTTGTGTTTTCTTTCTTGCTTTGATTGCTGCATCTTTTTGTACAAGTCATTCTAGACTTGGGTGTTTGGAAGATCACCACCTGGGCATCTCTAAGGTGATTTCTAACAGTGGTATCAGAGCTACAACAGCAGGTATTGGAGCAAGAACAAGAAGGTATCGGAGCAAGACTCCAAGAATCAAAGGTCAACTTCTTGGGTGATTCAAGAACTGAATAGAGATCAGTATCTAATCGTGTTCTTAAGGTGATACAAGAATGGAGTAAAGATCAAGATCTGATCGTGTTCTTGAGGGTGATTCAAGAACAGTATTGAAATCAATCTTCGATCGTGTTCTTGAGGTTTAGAAGAAGTTGGAAAGCAAATGTGGGTGCTGCATAAATCAGGGATCTTCTCCGCAAGATGGGTTCAAATTTCATTGTTGAGAAGTTTGATGGAAAATGAGACTTTGCCCTTTGGAAGCAGAAGATCAAGGCGGTTTTTGTGGAGCAAAAGGTGGACTTAGCGATTGGAAAAGATGATGCTTTTCCAGCAAGTCTCACAGAGGTCCAGCGGAATGAGATGAATAAGATGGCGTACAACACCATCTTCCTACACATGTCGGATAATGTCACAAGGGAGTGCGGAGATTTGGAAGATCCAACTGTCATTTGGAAAAAACTAGATGGGTTGTTTCTTGCTAGGACTCTCCCTAATAAGAGATATCTTCGTAAACGAATCTTTGCTTTTAAATTGGATCCTAATAAAGAGTTGCAAGATAATCTTGATGCCAAGATGAGGAGTGCATCAAGTGGAGAAAGGTTGTTCGTTAAAGGAAGGCCAACAACTCAGTATGACAGTAACATACATAGCTACTACCGGGTTAGAGGTAGAGGAGAAAGCCATGGGAGAGTGCATAACAATATACATGGCTACTACTGAGACAGAGGTAGAGGAGAAAGCCATGAGAGAGTGCACAACAACATACATGGCTATTACCGGGACAGAGGTAGAGGAGAAAGCCATGGGAGAGCGCATAGCAACATACATGGCTATTATCGGGACAGAGGTAGAGGAGAAAGCCATGAGAGAGTGCACAGTAACATACATAGCTACTACCGGGACAAAAGTAGAGGAAAAATCCATGGGAGATGTTTCTACTGCCATAAGGAAGGTCATTTCAAGAAAGATTGCAAGGAGAAGATGAGGGATGAGGGAAGAAGCCATACTAAGGATGGAGAAGCTTTGGTTGCCAAGGAAGAACAACAAGATGATGATGTTCTTATTGTGTGCTCAAGTGTGAGCAAGGGGCAAAAAGGCAGCAGGAAATGGATCTTGGATACCGGGTGCACTCATCACATGTGCCTTCACCGGGATTGATTCAAGAATTTCAAGAAAACCGATGATGGAAAGGTTTTCCTGGGGAATGAAACTTCTTACCAAGTAAGGGGGATAGGAGACATCCAGTTGAGGATGTTTGATGGAATGACAAGGCTGCTGAGGAATGTGAGGTATCTTCCGGATTTGAAAAGGAATTTGATCTCATTGGGGCAGCTAGATTCCATGAGTTACACATACAAAGCAGAGGGAGGAAAGATCAAGGTAACTTAGGGATCTTTGATAATGATAAAAGCAACAATGAAAGATAGTCTCTATGAGATGATCGGAGACACGAAGATATAGGATCAAACAGTAAGCTTGATAACTAAGATGGATAGGGTAGCCCTTTGGCACACTCACTTAGGACACATGAGAGAAAAGGGCATGCAAGTTCTCAGCATGGATGGTCTACTTGGTGGTGACAAAGTAGAAGAACTTGATTTCTGCGAATGTTGTGTTCTTTGGAAGCAACATCGGGTCAGCTTCAACACCGGAGTGCACAAGTCTAAGGGCATTCTTGACTACATTCATGCAGATCTTTGCGGACCAGCAAGAACACCAACACAGGGAGGTAATGTTTAATTTTTGTCTTTAATTGATGATTATTCAAGAATGGTTTGGGTATATTTGCTTAAAAATAAATCAGATGCTTTGAATAAATTAGTGGTATGGAAAAAGCTGGAGGAAACTCAAACGGGCAAGGTAGTTAAGGTGTTAAGAACCGATAATGGCTTAGAAGTTTTTAACAAGGAACTTGATCAATTCTGTAAGTTAAATGCATTCTAAGACATAGAACGGTTGTGAAAACCCCTCAGCAAAATGGAGTTGTTGAGAGGATGAATAAGACCCTTATGGAAAAAAGGTTAGGTGCATGTTAATAGCATCCGGATTACCCAAATGTTTTTTGGGGGGAAGCGGTGTCTACTGCTGTATATTTGATTAATAGATCACCTTCTAGAGCTTTAGAGCTTAAGACTCCCGAGAAGATGTGGAGTGGTAAACACCCTGAGTTGGATAACCTTAGGACTTTTGGGTGTGCTGCGTATGCACATCAAAAGGATGATAGACTTAACCCGAGATCTAGAAAATTTGTGTTTCTAGGATATGGGGAAGGGGCTAAGGGGTATAGGTTGTGGTCCTTAGAGCGAAAAGAATTGAAACTCATAATAAGTAGGGATGTCATTTTTAATGAATTGTTATTTCCCTATTTGGATAAAACTAACCCTGCAGAGGCTAGTGAGCAAACCAGTTCGATATTTGTGAAGCATAGCATCAAGGAATATTCAGTTCAGGTAGAGTAAGGAAGGCAAGAGGGTTCGGACCAGGTAGAGCCCATTGATGAAGGTCATGCTTAGGACACTCATGAGGAGGCTGAACTAGAAGGGGATGATACAGCAAGTCGGAATGACTATCAGCTCACAAGGGACCGGGAGAGAAGGATGGTTAGACCACCTTCAAGATATGGTTTTGCGGATGCTATTGTAGCAGCTCCTTGGACAGAAAGAGTGATGAGTGAACCAGAGACTTACATTGATGCCATGGAATGTAAGGAATCATCAAGATGGCAGCTAGTTGTGGAGGAAGAAATGGATTCTTTGAGGAAGACCAGCTCTTGGGAATTGGTGCACATTCCGAAAAAACAGAGAGTTATGGATTGTAAGTGCACTTACAAGTTCAAATAAAGGAACCCTCAAGGGGATAAAGTCGAGAATAAGGCTAAGCTGATGGCGAAAGGGTTCAAGCAAAGAGGAGGCATAGATTTCACAGAAACCTTCTCATCTGGACACAAGGTGGATGAAGTGGTGATTATCCTCGTCTATGTCGATGATATGTTGTTGGTTCAGAACAGCAAAGAGAGGATAGAAAGGTTTACATCTCAACTCAGTGAGAAGTTTGAGAGGAAGGATCTTGGCCTTACACAAAAGATCCTTGGGATGAGAATAATCCAGGAAAGGGAGAGAAACAAGATGAAGGTTTCTCGGGCAATTAGTGCTCTCAGCAAATTTATGAATAATCTCGGAAATGAGCTTTGGGTTGGGATGAAGTGGTTGCTGAGGTACTTGAAGGCTCAGTGGCAGCCGATGGTAGCACTTTTAACAACCGGAGCAGAGTACATAGCGGCTACGGAAGCCATCAAAGAGGCTATATGGTGCAAAGGGTTGTTAGAAGAGTGGAAAGTCCTAAAAGAGCAGGTGGTGGTGTATTCAGATAGCCAAAGTGCGGTGCACTTGTGTAGGAATCCGGTGTTCCATGAGAGGACAAAGCACATGGATATTTGGTATCATTTCATTCGGAAAAATATTACGGAATGATGCATTCATGTGGACAAGGTAGCCATAGAAAGAAGTCCTGCAGATTTAGGTATCAAAGTTCTACCTCTAAGCAAGTTCAATCATTGCCTTGGACTTCTTAGGATTGGAGTCGGATGAATGGCGACTCAAGATGAGTTTGGATACTAAGTTCTCTGCACAATGGTTTGGGTTTAAACACTTAGACAAAGGTAGAGATTGTTGGTATTTGTCTAAGGTTTAAACAAGGAAAGATCAGTATCAAGTGCACACCAGTGTGCACCGCGGCCTAGCTCATTCCAAGGTGCGACACCCAACAAAAGAGAAGTCCTGGAGGAGGTGTGCGCTGCGGCTCAGCCTCCCCCACGCCGCGGTGCCCAGAAAGGATGAAGAGGGTGCCCTGGTCAGCGTCTCCAAGCCTCAGCACGAGGCACACCTGATACTTATGTTTCAGCATTTCAAATGGTGCGTAAGGCATGTTTTCAAAATGCACAAGATCACTTAGAATTGATTGAGGGTTATGGATGATTAGTCCTCAAGATCTAAGGGTGGATATTGACCCTCAAGATTGGTCAAGAAGTTGGTGCACTATATAAAAGGTCACCTAGCTTCAAAGAGGTGTATGTGATTCAAGTGGAAACACAAGTGTGTGACAGAACATGTGAATGAGAGAATTGTGCGAGAGTGCAAAGACACAAAACACAAGAGAGACTCATTGGAGAGGCTAGTTGTTTAGAGAGAGAGAGTAGTATAGAGAGGGGATTCAAGGGACTTGTAAGTGGAATTTCTCGGTAACTCAAGACCTTATCACTTTCTTATTCTCTTCTTTCGTTCTTCAAGAACTTGAGGTTTCTTAGAGAGGTGTTGTTGATTGTAAAGAACTCATTGATTTAGTGCAGAGGGCTTGGAGAAGCTTACGGGGACGTAGGCACATTGCCGAACCTCGATAACAATTGTTTGTGTTTTCTTTCTTGCTTTGATTGCTGTATCTTTTTGTACAAGTCATTCTAAACTTGGGTGTTTGGAAGATCACCACCTGAGCATCTCCAAGGTGATTTCCAACAAATCAGTTCATTTATTTCAATGTCTATGAGTTGTGTTGCCCAAGATTATTGTGTTCATAACAATTAATTCTTGATTAAATCGGGTTTAAAATGTCTAACAAAGACTTTTTGATTCATAACAGAGTCAACATACTAGCTAGAAGGTGGGGGCCTCTACTTGTTTATCACTCTATAAGATTGACCAGCTGGGGGATGCATACAAAACGCAACAGGTTAATGTTAAAACGGCAGAGAGGTATAAATGTGGATGGATCAAAGTAAGTACCAAAAACCACATCCATTATAGTCTAATATTAGATAGTTTTAATTAATTGAGATGAGGTGCATGTGAAATACCTTTCACTTTTTCCAATCCACATCCTCAAATCAATTTCCAGGATAAATGGGCCTACCCCAATTGCTTTCCTCACAGGGAAAATCCCCATTAGAAAAAGGAGAAAGAGGAAAAAGAAAACGGTACACAACAGAGAAAATCTCATATAGAAAGAAGAAAATATGGAGGAGGTGATGATGATGATGATCAGTAGCCCAGATAATCCTAACAATGAAACAATTTCTCAAGAAACAATCACCACCACCACTTGTGCAAGCTGGAAACTTTATGAGAACCCATTTTATTATCCACAACATCATCAATATGCACAACAACCAAAATGCCAAAGTAGCAATAGGCATCTTCACCATCTACACCTCCCTCTCTCAGCTCGTAAGATCGCGGCTTCTTTCTGGGATCTAACCTTCTTCAGGACAATCATGGAGCCTGAGTTCGATATTGCTCGAGCCCAGATCATCAAATTGAAGGCTGAGCTTGAATATGAACGTAAGGCCCGTAAAAAGGTAGAGTCCATGAATAAAAGATTGGCTAAAGAACTAGCAGAGGAGAGAAGAGGAAGAGAAGCAATGGAGAGAGTATGTAAAGAGCTTGCCAGAGAGGTCTCATCTGATGAAACTCAGATTGATCGGATGAAGAGAGACATTGAGGAGGAGCGAAAGATGCTGCAAATGGCGGAGGTGTTAAGGGAAGAGAGAGTTCAGATGAAGCTCGTGGAGGCAAAGCTTTTCTTCGAGAAAAAACTGTTAGAATTGGAGGAAACTAAACGGACGCAAACTGGTTCCTCAGATCCCAAGATGGAACAGAACAACCGAGAAGCTGATAAAGCACCAGGACTTGCAAGAGTTTCTATTTCTTCTGCTGTTAATTTATCAGGAAAATTTGCCAGGTTGGTTTTGAGTGAGAATACTTGTGATGATGATAATAATAACAATAAGAGAAATGTAGATTCAAGGGAACCAACAAGGGTGATTTTGACTGAGAATAGTGGCCATATTTCATCAATGGCAATACAGAGGAGAGCATCATCAGAGCCAGAAAATCCTCATATAAAGAGAGGGATCAAAGGGTTCATCGAATTTCCCCGAGCGGTTCGAGCAATTAGATCAAGGAGTAGGCATTGGGGTACCAAGCTAGAGTGTCAAAAGGCTCAGTCAAGAAATCTGCTCAAACAGAAGAGTCCAGTCCGATCCAATAGTCTCATTATCAGTTGAGTAAATATATCATTTCACAGCTTGTTCACATCTCTTATGCGTCTTTGATTAATCTTGTTCTCTCTTAATTAGTATGTAATATTTTCTTGTTGATTTGCTTCTGCAATTGGGTTTACTACTAATTACCTCAAATTTCTTCTTCTTTGGAAGATCATAAGAATGGAGTAAGTAAATATGTTTTGGGTTTGTAATTGTTGTAAGAGTGTTACTATTGTAAATGAGATTTTGAGCTCATAAAATGTTATTTTAGGCTTTGAAATCAGAAAAGTGTTGTTTTGGATCTGAGCAAGTGTTTGCTGAAGCCTGTACAAAATTTATTCCAAGATCTGTTTAAAAGGTTAATCTTTTGAACTTTGAAAACATTTGCACATGCTTCACTTTATTGCAATTTACGTTTTATTGATCTTGACATAGATAAAAAAAAAGTACACATATTTTCAAAGACGGAAATGCTATGATCACGTTATTTTTTGTTGCATTGGTATAAAACAAGATTTTTACATCGAATCAAAATTTGATTGGTAATTTTTAAAATTTTTATTAGTAATGTCTGTAAATATTTTATTAATATTACCAGTAAAATTCACAAAAATTACCAATCAAGTTTTTATTTAGTACAAAAATCTTGTTTTGCACTGGTGTCCTCACCTCTTTCTCCCTCAATTTCTCTCCACTTCCTCTCCTGATTCCTCTATCCCTCCTCCTCTATCACCTTCCTCTTTGGCCCCCAACACCTTAACGACTCCGCTTCTGTCCTCTCCCACAATCGCCTCCAGTTTCTTGTATGCCCAAGTAAACACATTGCTGTTCTGTTCTTTCCTACTGGTTCTAACCATGACCGAATTGGGTTTTTGGTACTTTGGGTAGGAGACTCCAGTTTGGATGCCAAGGTTTCAGCTAGGACTGATGTTTTAGTGGCCAAAGGTCGCTTCAATACTCGGATAGTGAGAATTTTGGTGAACCCAATTGATGATTTTATCAGGTAATTCTTCGGTTACCATTGGATACTTAATGGCTTATACTATGTATTCTGTTCATTGGTATAGAGTTAATTTTAGTGAAAGGCCCGTTTTGAGTTATCTGGGTTGCAAGTTGTTTAAGAGTTGCTCTATTGCTGGTGCTTGTTGGAGTTCACATTTTCCCCACGAGAGTCTGGTCTTATTAAAGAGTGGTGACTTGTTCTTGTTTGATTCGGGTCAAAAATTGAATGCCTATTATTTGGTCGATTGCGCAAGAAATTGTTTGAGTTATCTGGGTTGCAAGTTGTTTAAGAGTTGCTCTATTGCTGGTGCTTGTTGGAGTTCACATTTTCCCCACGAGAGTCTGGTCTTATTAAAGAGTGGTGACTTGTTCTTGTTTGATTCGGGTCAAAAATTGAATGCCTATTATTTGGTCGATTGCGCAAGAAATTGTTTGATTCGTAATGTTTAATGCTCTTTTATCAGAAAACATACAACATGTTTTGCCTTACTTGCAGTGACAAAGTAACTCCAGTTTATCAGTTAATTTCTTTAGTTCTTCCTCCATTCCTCGAGGGGTGGTAAACATACCGTTTCGGTTGAGGAGTTCACTACTGAGAGAGTAGGCTCATGACATTTATTTAAATTTATTGTCATATTTCATGTTCTAAAGTACAGTTCTTGGATTTTTTTTGGAAGTAGTAGAACAATTCTTGGAAATTAATCAGCTTTTGGAGTATGAGTTAATTTCTATTTACCTACTGTTCAAGTGATCGCTTGGAAGCTCTATCTTTACTACTTTAGAGAAAGAAAGATCCTTTAGTCTTTTGTTATGATTTCTAATAAATTTAAAACATGTTAGAAAGCACTACAAAAGCATGAAATGTGACCAAATCCCATGCTTTTGTCATGATTTGAAAGGGCAATTCACTCCTAATGAAAGCTTAGGCGCCATGATATCTTGGTATCTTTGTACAAAAGTAGCCCAACCTTTTGGGTTATTTTCTTTTTTGGTTTAGGCAAATCCCACTATTCTTGAGCTATAAAAGGATGGTGTAAATATACCTCTAATAGTACTGTATTTATAAAGCTAATTGTTTTGTTGTAATATTCTTATGTGGTTCTCTTGTTATAGATGATAAGATTTGGAAATAAAAAATCTATGGAAGATGATGAATTCCTTTGGATATAGATGGATGGTTACAACTTAACATGAACACCTTGACTTATTCTCATTGGTTGATGAAGAGATGATATTGCTCAATTTTGAATTTTAGACATATTTTCAAGATAAATTTGAAAATAAGAGAGTGAAATACTGCATGGATTAAGATATTTCATGTCTGCAAGAAAATTTTGGCTGGATCTTGGCCTGTATGAAACAATAACAACTCAAAAATGGGCTTAACTAGATTAAGGGTTCTTATTTAAGTTTGTTAGATGAAATGCTTTTTTCAATCGTCTATGTTTGATTACCACTCAATTATCAAGACCAAATTAAACTAATAAGCTTAGTTAACAAGCAATTAAGATTGTTATTTTAAGGACGAAAATGACTAATTTCCACCAAATTCAAAACTAAATTTTATCAAATTGTGTGTCCAAATTATTATGTTTTCATAATGATATTATCTTATACCATTGAAGATCGAGAAGCTAAAAGGAGCCCGATTGCCTTTGGTCCTTCATCTCTTCATCCTAACTCTCACCTCTGCTTTTACCCTCACTTTTATGAGAAGTTTTTGTTTAGTACATGTTCATAAAAAATACATGATACAAGAGTTTATCTCATTATTATAAAATATCGGAAAAGTGAAAAAAAAATATATTTTCTTTTAATTCAAATATGATATAAACTTTTGTGTCATGTATTTTTCATGAATTCAAACTATATAAAAAAATTTCCACTCTGCTCACACAAAAACCAAGTAGACCTCAATGTCACGATGTCCAATGACAAAAATAGTTAAACGTTGTCACGATGGACGGAGAGGGACACATCTTACAGAAGTTGGTAAAAAACCAACCAATGAATTTTTGCTTGGCATAGTGCCATGAGAGATACACGACACAATGGTCTATCTCACCGTTAAATTGTATGAGAATCAAAAGAAAAAATATATATTTTATTTTCATTCAAAAGTAAGATGAATCTTTATATCATGTATCTCTCATGATACTCTCGTTCAAACAAAAAAAAACCAAAATTTTCTAATCATACATGGCGGTGATGTACTTTGCCCCTAACAATGTTGAGACTTGACGTGAAAGATAACAACGTTAGATGTGTCTATTTCATTGTGAGAAAGTAGCATACGGTGATGTAGCTTTTGATTGTATTCCAAAAGAGGTCTGAATGTTGGAAGCTAAGGAAGCAAAAGCAAAACACATGGCTGAAAATGGTGGCACCGCCATCGCCACCGCTACACCATATAACATAAACCCTATTTATCTACAACAACATTTGTATTTTGCATAAAGAGAGAGATATTGATACCTATAGAGAGAGGCAGAGAGGGAGAGAGAAAGTTGATGCAGCGTAGTGTAAGACTTTTCAAGAATGGGTTTTAAGGTTTGTCTTTTTTTGGGGTGGATTAAAAACTTGGAATTAATTTGTTGATAGAGAAAAAAAGGAAGCATCTTTGATTGACATATTTTTAATGGACACAAGAGATGTTTTTGTTGGAGTAAGAAGAAAGTGTAAAGATGTTGGGTTGGGTTTGAGGATGCAACAAGAAGCAGCTAATCAAGAGTCTTGTCCCCATAAGAGAATCATGGTACTGCCTCAACATAATCATCATCAATCTGATCACTTATCATCATCTTCTTGTTGTGAGAGTAGTGGTTTTGATGGAGGTAGTGATATTGGTGGGTCCATGTTTTGTAACACAAACAACCAAGTAGCTGATGTAGCTTCTTTTAACATGGGTGATATATACGATGTTGTCGGTGCTGCTTCTGGTGCAGTAATGGTGTCAAAGCCTGATCTGCACACCTATATCAGTACTGATCCATCTTTCACATTCAATTCCTCAGGTAAAGTTCTCTCCTTTCTTCAACTATTTACTTTCATTTAGCAAGAAATTGAAAGCTGAGATAGATAGCAAATTAATAAAGGTAAAAAAAAAATTATGTAAATCAGTAAAATATAATTGTGTGGTGTTGATATTAATTAGTACTAATGTAGGAGAAATGGCAGCACCTGTGAATGTGGAATCAGTTCCTTTCACTGCATCTCGGTGGCAAGAGCTTCTGAGACAGACATTGATTTACAAGTACATTATGGCTTCTGTTTCTGTCTCTCCCGAACTCCTCATACCCATCACCAAAACCCTATCAATTACCACTCCCTCACACAACAATGGTAATATATATCGTCCACTTTTTTCCTCTAATGTTACTACTAATTTGTGGTTAATCTGTTTATTCTATTTATTGCATTGTGAGATAGTTGTGTGCGCTTGTGGTGCTTGATTATAGTTGTGAAAAGTTCATTGGAGTTGGGGATTTCAAGCAACAACTCAAATCCAGAGCCATGGAGGTGTAGGAGAACAGATGGGAAGAAATGGAGGTGCTCAAGAGATGTGGCTCCTGATCAGAAGTATTGTGAGAAGCACTCTCATAAGAGCCGTCCTCGTTCAAGAAAGCTGGTGGAATTACGCGCTCACTTCACCAACACCAATAACAAGACCCACGAAACGCACAACTCACTTCACCTTGCATCTCATAGCACCAGGCCTTGTCAAAATTCTCACTTTATTAGTCAATCTAATGCCTATTTTCCTGGCAACCCAACATTGGCCTCTGTTACATCAGCTTATGAACAACCCAGGTGGGTTTGTAATTTAAAAAACCTTCTTTTAATATGTTTTGTTGTTTTTGCACATTATACTTGGTTTTGGGTCTCTCTTTTTTCTTCTTTTTAGTGTGTGTATTTTCATAAAGTAATGATTTTGTGGTTTTGACCCATGAAGGTGCTTGGATTGGTTCATGTCTATAACAAGTAATTCAAACCAAGAATGGCAGCAAATGGTGCACCCCAAGGTAGGATTAAGGAGAGAACACCAAGTGGGGGGATAATATGTGTTATTATAATGAGCAGCATCAAAGGGACCAACACTTGACTTAGCAATCTCAACGAGAAAGTGAGCAATGCAGCTTGTTATTGAGCCCAAGATTGTCCTCTTTGGACGGATCTTTAAATCTCAACTAGACTACACAAACACAGGAGACAAGGCATTTCATTGATGCTTGGTAAAAAGCAGAGAAAGATATCACTAATATCGATGGGATTGGCAACAACTACTCTATTTCTTCAAGGGAGAAGCTACCACTCTCATCTCTTTCACTCTCAATGTACGGTGGAAGTCAAACCAATGAAGAACAAGAAAATGGGGAGATGGGTACTTATGTGATAATGGGCATAGAAAGAGAATATTGCAGGAGGCATTATGAGACCCCAGTGGATGAACTCTGGTTCATGGATGGGTTGACCACCTGGGGGACCATTGGCTGAAGCATTGTGCCTTGGTGTTTCAAGTAGTGCTAAAGGGAATTCAAATTCAACATCCCTTCGCGGCTGCAGCATCAGTAGCACCACTAGCAGCAGCTGCAGCAAAAGTTCATCTTGATCAGATGGTGGTGACCAAGGGGCTAAATTCAGCTGACAAATGAATAGCAAATTTTGTTTAAACAAAGGAAAGTACTCTGAAATCCTTCACAACTCTTGAAAAATGTGCTGAGGGATAGGACAATACCATGTTAGATTTTCACTCACTTGAGAAAAATTGAAAGTTTTTGAAGCCAGAATTTTGTTGGGTTACTGAGAAAATGTGGGGAAATGAAAGGGATTTTGGGTCTACTGATGCAAGGTTTTTAGGTGAAAATGCAGGCAAGATTTTACAAAAATCTGCTGTTACGCATTCTTCATGTAGATAGTTTGACTTCGGATTTTATGGTTTGTTTTTAGTTGTCTGCACTGTATTATGTCAACTGTTAAGAAAGGTAATCATCTCCTCTTCTCTTATCGGTTCTTTTGTTCCCCATAGTTTCTCAATTATTGTATTATTCTCTCTGTTTGTTTATGTGTTAATTACGGCAACCAAACAAATGATTGAGTTGTAGCTTTTCATAATGTCTGTGAATTGCATTGTTAAAGTTCTGTATATGGCGTCATTACCATTGAAAAAACCCATAATCTCTATATTTAACTTGAAGTATGCTTCACAAACAAGATTCCGGTTTTTTTTTTTTAGATCACAAAAGTTTAAATTTGAGAAGGGTAATACTTTAGAAGAAGAGAAAAAATGGAACGAAAAATTAGAGAGAATAAGAGTGGATAGTGTTTTTTTCTTTTCTTTTTTATTAAGCAAGAAAAAATAGTATAGTGATTTTTAAAAAATAACAACTAGTAAATTCTAACTATCTCTAAATTTATCGATCAAATTTACACTTTACCTTTTTTTTTTTCTATATCCAAAAATATGATCTTAAGATCTTATGGCCTATTTGGTTCACGAACAAAATTAGTGTTCAAAGTATTGGTTAACTTTAACTCATTGAAATTCCATGTTTGGTTAGCAAAATTAACATTGGTATTAAAGTAGGATAATGAAAAAATGATAAAATAGTCCTTTAATCTTAAGTTTTTCTATTACATCTTAACCATTAAATTATTAAATAATAATAATGATAATTTGAATAATTATTATTATCATTTTAATATATTATAATTGTTTTTTTTATAGTTCTATATTATAATAATCATAATAATTATTATAATATTAGTAATAATAATTGTGATTATTATTAGTATTAGTATTATAATCATAATAATTACTAATTAGTATGAAATATTATTAATATTTAATAATAGTTAGTATTATAAATATTATTACAAATTTAATTATTATAATACTATGATACTTTTAATTATTATTATTATTATTATTTGTTGATTTATCTGTAAAAAGTGTAATGCCTGAAATTTTGTAAAATAAGGAGAGCAATCCTGTCTTGAAAATATTAATCTCACACCTAACGTAATCCTATAAAATGTGTTTCACTCTTCACTTCCCACGTCTCTAATGGAACGGATTTAATAGGATTAAACTTGGGATGAGATTAAATTAATCCACCTTAATGTCAACCAAACATAAATTTAGAAATTAATATTTCGTTTGGTCTAAATAAATTTCATAGTTTTTATAGAATTCATTTACAAATGAATTTGTTACATATTTGGTTTAACAATATAAGTGTAGAATTTATGAATTCATTTCCAAATGAATTATGGGTTTGATATTGTTTTAATTAAAATGACAAACTTATTATTTCTGGTAGTCTTATGTATTTATTTTTAGATCATTCTCTTCTCCATCTCCACTATCTCTCTCTTTGTTTGATTATTTGTTGGGTTTTTGGTATTTTGCAAAAAAATTTGAAATTGTTTTTAGTTCATTTTTATATTGAAAATAGAATGAGATTATTGTACTGTATGAATCAATTTCTTATAACTAGTATCATATAACTATTATATTATAATATATATGTACTATAGGAATCAATATCTTTATTTACAACTAAATTTTAATTTTAATTTATTTAAAAATTAAATATAAATCTATTTTAATTTTAATTTATTAAAAAATAAATAAATTTTTTTTTATTTCAAACCAATCCAATCCAATCCGTTCTGTGAACAAAACGGGCTCAACACTGCTTGAGTGCTTGGTACTCGGCCCTGCCCGCCCTTTGACTATGCTTTAGATTAGAGCTGATAGTACCAAGCGGATTATCTGAGTGACGGTCTCTTGGTCTACTGTCACTTCCAGACTCTCCCTCTCCCTCTCTTCTGGAACTCTCCGTTCTCTCCTCTTGACAAGTTTTTCTGCACATAATTATAGTCAGATCTCCCTTCCCTTTCCCAATTCCATAACTATGCTCTCATCCAGGTGAAAAACGTGCCCAGTTCGCGGATTTCCAGTTGACCCGCACTGATATGCGGAAATCGCGGATTAGATTCGCGTCCGTATCCTTTGATGGGCGGATTTGGGCAGCTAGATCTAAGCAACTACGCAATCTACATTGCACGCCGTACTGATAAAACGACACCGCTGAAAGCAAAACCCAAGAACTCTGTAAATTGACTAGTTGATGAACCCTAACGCCAACGACATTGCTTCTCCCAGCACTCACAGTTCGTCGTTTATCCGCTGCAATTGTCACTGCTAGAGGGGCTTTCTTCAAGGTCCATTTTCAATCTATAAGCCCTATTTTTGCTTAGCATTTGAGTATTTAAAACATATGCTTTATTTGTTTTCATTTATATCGTTAATTATTGTTATTGAATTTTCAATTCGTTTATATAAATTCGTTTAAGCTAATTGCAGATAAGAGCTGTTACGCTCTATAAAAAAATAAAGGTTTGCGATGTTGGAGGAAGATAAGTTTGATGTTCATCTGAAGTTGTGGGCTCTTAAAATCCCCCGTGAACTTTGCAAGGTCGCCACTCGTATACTTAACGGGTACGCTCCTATATGTACAATTACCATCTTAGAAGGTTGAAAATTAGTTAGGGTTCCAAATTTTTGGGATTTCTTAATTTTATGAATCTTTGGTAGCTCTATCTCCATTAATGTATTTTTTCTTTTACTACGGGGATCTATAAGGAGGACGAAATGTTCACCGGAAGAAACAAATCAATTGAATTCAATGAAATATTTCTGCCTTCTCAAGTTTATTTCCTTATTTTCTTCCACTTGTTCCTCGTCAAGATATTGAGATTGTTGGCTTTTTTATTTGCAGATACTTGCTGAACAAAGCTCGTGTTAAACCTATTACAGAAGATCCTACCTGCGAAAAGAACCGATACATGATATTATCTGAAAGTGTTCAAAATCCTGGTAAGAAATGTTATGGTAGTTTATTTTTATTATACACATAACAAATGTAGTATGGATGGGTTCCAGAAATTTTGGATGGAAGAACTATCCTACTTACATTTTGCCTCAAGATTGTGGTTCATCCATTTAAAACTGCAGATTATGTAGTACTTCATAGGAGGAAGTCACAAATTTGATTTTTTATCTTATACCTTCTGATTTTTTGTATTGATGAAACATGGCTGTTTGAACACCTAGGTGAGACTAAGGGTATGTTTAGTAGGAGTGAAAAGTGGTAGAATGCACTATTCTCTTGTTTAGTGGAAGAGAAAATTGAGTGGAGAGAAAATTAAGATATTGATGTTTTTCTCTTACATGTACCAATCATATTCCTCTCAAATTGGGAGGATTGGAGAGTGAAAAAAGTTGAAATTGTCATTTTACCAATTTATCTCCATCGAATTGTTCTTCTCAGAATTTCAAGCACGTTGGTCTTATTGGGCTATCTCTTTTTGTTTGATTTATTTTCTGCATGGTTAGTATTTCAATGTATGATCAAGACTCATCAGTTTTTTTCCTAGGTTGATCCTACCTGCTCATAATTTTAATGAGAACTGCCTGTTCACGTATACTTTCTCTACTGAGGAGCCAGTCCTTGTGAACTCTCTCTATCTCTCTATCTAGAGCTCTCTCTATCTCTCTATCAGAAGTGTTATGGCACGAGCACTATCATAAATGCATAATCATGAATGTTCTACTTTTGGCATAAGCTGTTCTGAAGTCCCACCTTTTAGTCTGTCATGATTATTTCTTTAAGCATGCCTTGTAAATTATATTTACTTGCATGTTTACTGAAGTTGTCAGTTTCTTGCGCATTTGATGTTTCTATTGACATAGATGGTGCAAGCTTTTAGTCACTTCTGCTGGTAAACCATACATCACATTAGTGAACATTCCTTTCATTGATGGAAATTTCTTGATATAGGACAGATCTATCGGATGTGCCTGACCAAAAACTTGATGAACTGAAGAAGTATTGCAAGATTGAAGTAGTTCCTTACTCGTTAACTCTTGGATATTCCTATTGGAGTTCAGGTCAGTTGCATCGCTCTTCTAATGTGTATTGCAAACATCTGCTGTTGTCTCCTTTCTGTTTCCCTTTCTTAAATTTTTAATGTTTTTCAAACGTACATAGGCCTTGAGGACTGTTCCAACAAATATGGAATTTCCATGCTTTATATTCTATGGAAGTATCAGCCTTATTTGCGATTTTTATTCGAATGTCAGTAGTCCTAACTTTGTTTCAAGTTTGTTTAGAGAAAATACCTGATGTGGATGGACCAGTTTGCAGGTGCTTACCACGTAAAATGATGTTCATATGGCTTATCGTCATTGTCTGTTCCTTTCTGAAGTCGTAGTTCATAATTGATTTGATTAAACTGAGTCTTGGGTTATCATCATACTCGGTCTTGTTTGCTGAGTAAATTCTCACATGTGCATGTATAACAGTGCCTATATGTTCTGGTACTAATGTCTGTGTCAGAAATTAGACTCCTTTTTTGTGCTCACAGGCCACAGCATACCTTGAACATAAGGTGATGCAGAATAGGAAACACAATATTTATTATTTTGGGATGTTGAGTTTATGTTGTAATGACAACATTCTTGGATATGGTATTTTAGGAAAATTAGATTTAAGCAATCAAATAGTTATTAGGATTTGATTTACTTTCTTATTTAAATAATGGTATTTTAGCAAAATAAGATTTAGACAATTAAATAGTTATTAAGATTTGGTTTACTTAATGATGCAAAAAAAGAAAGTAATTATGTACTATTCTAGAATTTTTGGGATATTAGGGAATTATTATATTTTGATTTATTTTCTATTATGTTGGGGATTTTATTTGGGAATTATTACATTTTGATTTATTTCCTTTTATGTTAGGGATTTTATTTGGGAGTTATTATGTTTTGATTTATTTCTTTTTATGTTAGGGATGTTATTAATTAGTAGGATTTTTTAATGTGCTTGGTACTTATATAAACACTTTATTATGTTAATTTTGGTAGACTTTGATTATGGAATAAACTTGAGTTTTGATATGTTTCTTGCCCCCTTCTCCCTGTTCTTGGTCTATTCTCCCTTTGTTATGTTTCTTTTCTACTCAGTCTATTTTCTCTTGGTTAATCTCCTTGCTTCTCCCCTTTCTTAATCTATTTTTGTTTCTACCTCTCTATCCTGCATCAAGTGCTAAAGTAAATCAAATCCTAATAACTATTTAATTGACTAAATGTAATTTTCCTAAAATACCATTTCCAAGAATATTGTCATTATAACGTAAGCCCAACATCCCAAAATAATAAATATTGTGTTTCCTATTCTGCATCATAAGGATTATGTGTTTATGACTAATCAGTAAACTATATTTCATATTTTCTTGATAACGATATTTAAGTTTCATTCCATTTTTTTATCCTGTATATTGATGCTGGCGATGGCTGACATTCTGACTGGTCTTCTTGATTGTAGATCATATATTGAAGCAGATTCTGCCTCCTGGAGTGGAGATACCTTCATCGTTTGAAACAATAGTTAAGTATTCAATATCTTCCTTTGAACTTCCATATTGATCCACTATTTGCATTTGATTTGTATGTTCTATACTTTTAAAAAATTATATTAGTAATATTCTAGTCAACCACTTTTTTTTGTTTCTTTTTCTTGGTAGCATTAAGTTCCAAGATACTGGGGAGACCATCAATTACTCTCTGTGATGATTCATTTCCAGCTATCAACAACAAAGTGGAGATGTGAACCAACATTTTTATCTTAATATGTGCAGGTCACGTTGCCCATCTAAATATACATGATGAACTACTTCCTTTCAAGGATGTTATAGCAAAGGTCATTTATGATGTAAGTTTTAATTGCTTGTGGCCATAATGCATTACTTTGTTCGCATTTCAGTTCCTTTTTTAGCCAAATAGACGTGCCCAAATTTAGAAGTTTTGTGCATTTAATTTAACATTGCATATACTCAATTGGATTAGTTCTATAATTATTTCATTCATTATTTGAGATTTGTAAGTTTGTGAATTTCAGTTATCTGAAACTTATGTTCATTTAACTTCAGGTAAAAGCAAAACCAAATTCTATCATTTCTGGTTTATTTTATTTGCACCTTCAGTTCTTTCTTTCTTCTAATGTCATCTACTCATGCTAGAGTACCTCGGGCCCTATGCTTTGTTTTTATTTGTTCTAAGTATCTTATATGGTGTTCCCATATATACCATCTTCCCCTTTCCATTGGTGCTACTTGCAACCCAATTTATATTTACTAATTGGATGTATTTTCTTGTTTTTAATTTATTTTCTATTTTTATCATTGTTTCTGGATTCATCAAGTATTTGTACTCCCTATCTTTTTGTATCTGCAATCCTACTGATGCCACAAGCATCCATCTCTTACAACAATCGTTCAAATTTTATTTTGACCTTTTGTTGGCAGAAAAATTATCCAAGAATTAGAACTGTTGTCAATAAAGTTGGAACAATTACAAATGAGTTTCGAGTGCCGAAATTTGAAATTTTAGCTGGAGAAAATGATATGGTTACTGAAGTCAGGCAATATGGGGCAACATTTAAGCTAGATTACAGTTTGGTATATTGGAATTCAAGATTGGAACATGAACACATAAGGCTTGTATCTCAGTTCCAGCCAGGGGAGACTATTTGTGACATGTTTGCTGGTATTGGGCCTTTTGCTATTCCAGCGGCACAGAAAGGGTGCTTAGTGTATGCGAATGATTTAAATCCAGATAGCATTCGTTATTTGAAGATCAACGCAAAAGTCAATAAGGTTGATGATCTTGTTTGTGCATACAACATGGATGCTAGGAAATTTATTTCTCAATTAATGGCAATGCCAGTTTGTGAAATTAATTTCGAACCTGATGTTTCAATGCTCAAAGCTTGTGAAGATTGCGGCATACAAACCAATGAAGAAACTGGGACAGATAATGTGAAGCTGGGAGGTAATTTTTTATATATATTTTTTTTATCTTAATTCATTTATCATCATTGTATACATAGTGGTGTATAGTGTATACTAATATCTTAATTTTCTGTGCTCATGCAGTTGAGGTGAAGGAAGCTGGTGGCAATGTTACAAATGATTTGGAGGGCACACAAAATTCTCATTGGAGCTTAGATGCATCCGTAGGTGCAATCAAAAGGTCTTCTGATAGTGGCGAGGAAGGTATGTTAAATACCCTTTCATAAGTGGATCATGATCCTCTCTGTTTGGGAATTGAAATAGAGTCAAGTTTATGATGAGATTGAATGCCACATCATCAATTAGAGAATATTTAAATTCAAATTTGTCATGATGACATTCAATCTCACTATGAACTTGACCTCCATTTGAATTCTCAAATGGAGAGTATCGTGATCCTTCATACGCTGGGTCATCACTTAGGCAGATGCAGTGAGTCTTCTATATTTTAGATGTTTCAGGCTTTCACAGCATCTTGAATGCTGGAGTCAGATGTGTGTGTGATTATTTTGCCACCAGATCCTTTTATTCCAACTGGAAGAGTTTGAACTTTCCTTTCGTTTTTCTCTGCAGAAAATGGAAATGCCAAAAGTGGCAGTAAGAGGAAAGGAAGCACGAATAAGAGGATGAGAGCCTCTGAGTTGCCCAAAGCTAAGCCCTGGGAGCATGTTGATCATGTGATAATGAACCTTCCTGCTTCTGCTTTACAGTTTCTAGGTAAACATGCTACTTTGCACGATTTTTGTCTCTCTGTCTCTCTCTGTGTCTCTCTACATTTGTCTGTTGGTCTGGGCATGTCATGTCTCCCTTGGTAGACATTTGTTTGTCCTTGATCAGATGCATAGTTGGTTTATGATTTTTCAACTGTCATTCTTAGATGACCTGGTAAATCTTCCTCTTTCTGTTTCTTATTTGAACCATTTTTCTATTTTGATAATTATATTTGAGCCATTTTTCTTTATGGAGAACTCTACTAGTATCAACTTATTTAGGGTACCACATGCCAAGATATTTGACTTGTAGACTTGCCTATATTGTTCATGCCCTCTATTCTCTGTTGAATATGATCTTCATATAATTTTCTGCCACATATGAATCCAGTTCTGAATGTCATCCTATCTGGATATTGGTGCTGTACTTATTCCTTTCATGAAAGAGGTGGACATAATTGATCTTATTTCTTTATTTGGGGATGTGCATCTTTCTTTGATGAACGAGCTGTTCAAATTTCCATGGTTGCATGCATGCTGCAGAGTGAGTTTCATATTTGTTATGTAGACAATTCACCTCTTTGGCTTTGCTGCTGTTTCTTTGCAAATAAGATTTAGTCAAAGAACTGTTATTTTTAAAATTTCCCTCAGATGCATTCAGGGGCCTTATTCAGAGAAAAAATTGGAAGGGGCCTCTTCCTTGGGTTCACTGCTATTGCTTCATTCGTGCAAATGAAACCAATGAATCTATAATTGCGGTAAGTCTTATTCTGCAGAAAAAGTAGCCTCTCTCCTGTCCTTTTTATTGAGTTATTTATCTTTATGCTAGATGGTGTTTAGGATATTCTAGCACCTCTGGACAAACTATTTCTCATTTTTTTGTCACGATCCTGCATGTTGTGATCTAAATTGCTTCTTTTTAAAAAAATCATTTAGGAGGCAGAATCTGCCTTAAATGCCCGTTTACAAGACCCAATATTTCATAGGGTGAGGGATGTTGCTCCAAACAAGGTACTATCAGGACTTAAATCTGATTATTTATATTTGAAACAGCCTTTTTTTGGCCTCTTCTCCAACACCTCCCCCCCCCCCCCCCCCCCTCTTTGACCTTGTATGCTCATAGATGCAGACAAATACTGTTTTTTGATTTAAGTTTTATGATGCAGGCAATGTTTTGCTTAAGCTTTAGGTTGCCAGAAGCATGCTTCAGTAAAGATGGTACTACCTGTCAGTCTGCTGAAGAGTTATGAGCCCCCTTCATGGTCGGGCTTTCAACCCTTGAATGGCCATTTCACTGAACAAGTGGAACACTAAAGAAAGAACTGGAAAGAATTGACTTCATTTGGAAAATTTAACTGAAATCCTAGTTAAGTTTTTTTTTTTCTTCCTTTTCATGATGTGGATGTATGTTGCAGTGTGACTGAAAGGTCCATATAACGAAGAGAAAGAGAAGAGATTTTGCCCGTTTGGTGTTTGCTCTCTGTTAAAACTTGATTGAGGAAGTACAACAATGTGCATATTAAGTCGAATGGAGTTTACTTGAGATACTAGATTTACATAATGTAATTGATGATTGCAGGCTTCTACTGAGTTTCAGAATATTGGAAGGTGGTCCTTGGCATTAGGCCATAACATCTCATTTTGAGAAACTCCAAAAAAATCCTATGTGGGTGAGGTTGTATGTCGAGCCTATGGAATATTGGACATACTCCAGAGATTAAGCTTAAATTGCTAGTGCTTTAGGAAATCGTTTGTTTTATTAAGGATGCAGCTACTGGAAAATAGGAGCAGAATGCACAAGGAGTGAGTGTAATTTTTAAGTATGGTGATAATTGCGTGGTACCATTGATTTAAGTATTGGTGGATGAGTTGGGGGAGGGAAGATGATGAAAGGTGTTCTTGTTGAGGTAGGACTAAATTACGAAATGACGAAATCATTTGGATATGAGCAGTTTTATATGAACCCTCAAATGGATCATTATTTTGAGCCACTCCTCACGTGTCACTCGTTATTGTGATTCATTTAGAACGAAATCAGTAAAACAAAAAAGTACTAGTTTAATTTCTGTCAATTACTAGTTTAGTTTCTATCAATTATATGTGGTCCAATTGTGAGTTTCATTTATCATTTAGTGTTATAGCTCCCTCAGAGAAAGATTTAATGAAAATTAGTCATTCATTTCATTTTTGAATGAATTGATAATAAAATTCATTAGAAATGAATTGAAAATAATTTTTATATTTTGTTCTCTTATTTTAAATTGTAGAATAAATTTAATTTTTATGTTTAAAATGTTTGAAATAAATGAAAAAATTCAAAAGAAAATAAAAGAAGAAAAGAGGCAGATAAATAGAGAATTTTTTATTCTTCATTTGTAAATTATATCAATTTAGATAGAATTTGCAACAAGTTAATTACATAGTGAATTCATTTTGAAATAAATTTTAAAGGTTTTTTAATTCTAAATATGTCAAGTGTAAGATTTTAGTAAAAATAGATAAATATCAACCAGCTTCATTATTAAAGATTAAAGAAAGAAGACTTAAAAAAGAGTAAAAAAGAAGGCAAATACATCAATCCATCATCATTTTCTCACTTCAACCACACACGGTCAGTTGTGGAACATGGAGAAATTTCTCCACCAAAAGTCTGTGTATAACAGGAAGCATAGTTTGATTTCTGCTCAACTCCAAAAGAGCCACCATATGCACTCTTAAAGCTTCGACTCCTCAAGTTCTGGCTAAAACTAGTGCACCCACTAATGCCACCAACACCACATGACTGTGACTCAGGGTAAGACAGGCGCTTCTTAGCTGCCGACCCACACCCACCTCGCTGATCTCTCTCTGGTGTAGACGGTCTCTGCCTTGGTGCACTCTGTGACCGAGCCCGAGCCTTTGCAGACTCAGTGGCAGCCATGTAATTAGGCAACATTGTACTGCCTCCATTTTGGCTCATTCCACCATTATTGCAATATGTTGTGGAGTGTAAGATTGGGGTTTGTGCTGCAGAGAAGGATTTTTCCTCATTTAGGCATCGAGTACTGGCTGGACGGACTTGCAGGTTCTTGATTTTGCAGGGAGATGGTGTGGCAGGTGATGATTGGTGGAGAGATATTGCTCTGGTGTGGAGGGGAGAAGCAGTAGATTGTGGGGTATTGGGCAGTTTTTGGTATTGGGTTTTCCTTGCATTTGGAGCAGAATAAGAGTAAGGCTGCTTATAAGAAGTGTCGATTTCTACTGTCTTGATCGGATCTCCCTCATTATCAATCGATGCTCTGCTGCTATTTGTATTTTCCCATTGCTTTGTAGCCATCCATCGATCAAGCCATTTGGTTCTTTCTTCTATCTCCTTTTCATCTCCTGCTGATGGGTTCCTACGGGATCTCCATATCTTGATTTGGGTATTAATTAAGATAATGAAGAGATTTAGCTCGTTAATGTTGCAAAACATACAAAAAAACAAAGTCATGAGAGAGCCAACCTGATTAGAGAAAGCATAAGCAAGCGCTTTTTCACGTTTCAAAGCAGCCTCCTTTTTACTCTGCAAAATGACTTCAATTTCCTTATTTGTTTGTGGGCGATCATCCCAATTATCATCAGTGGTCCAACTCATGTCTCTAGACTGTGGCACCAAAAACATAATGAAAAATAAAGCACTCAAGAACTAAATTTATTAAAGAAATCTAATGAATTAAGTACTATACTTAATTACATACCATTGACCTTCTGCTGCGAATTTCTTGAAGATATTTAGACTCCCGTAAGGAATTATAATTAGTTTCAGCAAACATGGACTTTCTTCTCCCTTCATGTGAGAGCCTTGCACGTTGCTTATCAAGCACCCTGTCTTGTACTCTAACCAGAGCTTGCATGCATTTTAGTGTCAACTTCGCTTGCTTTCGAACATTGTGTCCTCTCACTAATGCTTGAAGCTTGACAAGCCCTTTAAGTGCACGTAATGCTCTCCTTGCCTAAATTAAATCAATTATCAATCATCAAACAAGAAAAAGAGGGTAACAGAAAAACAGAACAATTAGCACTTATTTTTACTCACAAGGTAGCCTCTAAAAGCTGTTTGAATGATGACAGCTGCCCAGTGTTCTCTAACAAATCTGGAAGGCCTAGTGAGCCTAAAAATCTCCACAGCTGCTTGAGCGGTGGCCACTGCAATTGCATACCTTTGATCTCCATCCAAAATAGGATTCACGGGTGTAGTCTCTGTTCTTGCCTTTGCTTCACATTGTTGAAAATTGTTATTGTTATTAGGCTTTCGAAAAAGCCATCTTCTCTTCTCTCTCTTCTGCACAAATTAATTAATACCAAAAAAAAATGCATGCATCAATGAGTGAACTATCAGTTTTAGTATTGAATTTTTAATGCAACGCAGAAATTAAATGCAATGATATTTGTTGATGTTACCTTTTCCTCCTCTTCTTGCTCATGCTCTTCTCTCCTTTTGCTACTCTTTTTCTCATTCACTTTAGTTGGAGACCTAAAAGCTCTTTTCACTATTGTTAACCATGAGGTACTACTCCTCTTCCCCATAGAGAGGTACAAGAAATTGAACTATAAGTTGCTATACAATCACTGCAAAAACAAAGTGATCGTAATGAGATAGTAGAGAGGTATTTGCGTCCATGGTTCCTTCACCATTATGACTGTTAAATCAAAGGAGTGAATTTAATGAGAAAGAGAGAAAAGAGGGAGATGGTGATGTTTGCTTTTGCAGAAACTAAAGGGTACGAGCTCCAATATATGTGCTAAGGCTTAGGAGTTTGGTGTGTTTTCTTGTGGCATGGTAAAAAAAAAAAAAAAAAAGTAATGGAGGTGTCAGATCTTTGTCAATATATAACTCTGTAATTAGTACTGTATAATGTAATTGCAGTAGTTGTACATAGAAGATGACATGAGAAGGAGAGAACCAGAGTGCTTCTTCTTTATTTATTTTTTATTGAGCATGCTTTTTATTTAGTCTATTTATAACAACTGACCAAACCCTATTGACTTCACGTGTTATAAGCAGCTACAAAACGATTAAAGAGTAGGATGAAATTTTTGGAATTGAATGATCCTCGAAAACCAACAAACAACTTAGGCAGAAACATGAAAAGGGAATCAAGTTTTTGGATTGGGGGGAAGAGTTGGCTTCATTTCGCGGTAGACCAGTCAAACCAAATTTGGTTCTCTGGTCTACTCTCTAAAACTGTTTTCTTGTCTGAAATATATATAAATTAAGGACAAATGAAACAAGAAAATCTTGTACTACTACTCTTGAACCCAGAAAGAAAAAATCTTGTTAATGGGTCGTGATTCAAAAGGCTGCTCTATACTCCACGTCTCCACCCTCTCTGTATCTTGGTGTCATTTAGCCCAATAATTGTCTCAGTGCTGCCTCATTCCAAGGAAAACAATACAGGTTGAACAGTTAGTTCATCACTTGGCCCCATCTTTTTAAATGAAAATTTGTATTGTTTCATCAAATATATATGCATGAGACTTGTTTCTGTAGGAAGAACATGAAATTTGCAATTAAGATTTAAGATGGACTTGGACCCAACAGAGAATCACCAATGGGCTAAGCCTTTCAAATTTTAATTGTAGAAATTGGGTTTTGGCCCTTAACAAGCATGTGAGTTATACCAAAAAGGATCTTGAAATGGGTGAGACATCATATCTAAAACCAAGAAATTCAATTATTACTCGAACCTAATTGGGGAATGGACAAGAAATTCAATTAAATTTGAAATAAATTTTAGCGCCCAAAGCTCGTGACAAAAATTTTGAAAATTGACAAAAGACTATTCATGTCTTTATGATACATTAATAGTAACTTAAGGATGCATTAATCACATTAATTATCAGACTTACACTATCAAATTCCACTCCCTAAGAAGTCATCTCATGTTTCTAACGCGTTTGTCCTCGCTTCTTTGCACGCTCTCTCGCTCTCTGTTTCATTTTGTGTCCACTCTGCAAATTTTTCAGAGAACAGAACTAGAAACCTAAAATGGGATGTGTTTCATCGAATCTCCTAAACCAAGAGGATGAGTTCACTCAACTTGGTAGCTCAGCTCTGAGTCATCACATCGTCTCGCTTACCTCCACCACCTATGGCCTCCTCACTCTTGACCCACCTCCACAACAACAACTCTCTTCCTCCTCCACCCCACTCACCCCACCCCAAAGATTCACATTTGGCTCCATCTTCCCTAGCCCACTAACCGAACCCAAGTCCCTCTGGTCCGAACCAAGGCCACTCCGGTCCGAACCGGAGGTGATCAACTCATGGGAGCTCATGTCCGGTCTGGACACCGACAGTTTCCGCTTCTCTCCCAAAACCAAAACCCCAAACAAAACCATCTTCACTACTTTCAACAAAGAAAACACAAACCCAAATTTGACCAACCCCACAAAGCCATTAAACGAAAACGTTTTGCGACCGATCCCCTCTACAGCCAACTCTAATTCTCTGGAAAGATTCGAAAATTTATGCCCACCAAACGGAGAGAACAGAGTGGTGATCTACACGACGTCGTTGAGAGGCATAAGGAGAACCTTCGAGGCCTGCAACGCGGTGCGAGCAACTATAGAGAACTTCGGGGTCTCGATTTGCGAGAGAGACTTGTCCATGGATCGTGGATTTAAAGAAGAGTTGAGGGAGCTAATGAAAGGGAAAAGGAGGGAGGAGATAGTGCCACCGAGGGTGTTTGTGAAGGGGAGGTACGTGGGTGGGGCAGAGGAGGTGTTGAGGATAGTAGAGGAAGGTTGGTTCGGGGAATTGGTTCGTGGATTGCCCAAGAAGAGAGCTATGGGTGTGTGTGATGGGTGCGGGGGTGTTGGGTTCTTGCCTTGTTTTAAGTGCAATGGTAGCTGTAAGGTGGTGCAAGGGAAGAGGAGTACTAGTGTGGTAGTGAGGTGCCCTGATTGCAATGAGAATGGGCTCGTGCTTTGTCCCATTTGTAGCTGATAGGGACTTATGCTTTGTTCCTAAATGTTATACTAGTAAGATGTCTCATTTTACTCTCTTTGAATCTGCAGTGAAAATGATGACATATCCTCTTTGCTACTCCAGCTTGTTTATTAATCTATATAAGCGCTTCTGTTTAATGATTTGGTTTTTGAGTTTTGATAATTTGAGATTCATCGAGAAGCCTAATTAACAAGATAACTAGATTAGAGGGGGAGGCCGTATTATTAAAAGACCACCAATTTTTCGTAACTTTAGGTATACGTGCTACTCTGTTAATATTACATTGTAGTATAATTTACATCTAGTTGTAGTTTGTATTTGATTTACAAGTGTACAAGACTTTGTGATGATGGGAGATATTTCGTAAGGATACATCTATTTATGCAAATGGGGAGAATTCAAATTGTGTAAATTGTATTGCTTGATATATATGATGGTAAAATTTTCTTTGGCGTGCTTTATCCAGTGTTGATAAAAATCACAACAAATTTTCTGGTATAGTATTCATGTAAATTTGAGGATCTTAGATTTGGTGCTTGCTGCTTGGACATGTTGGTACATGGATCTGAAAATGTGGTGAGAATGGGCTGCTTGTGTTGAATGCTGAACTTATAGGCTAATCATCTACACAGATAGAAGATGATTGCTCTGTCACTCGATTTTGCTGCTAGTTTCAAGCTCTTTAAGGTGTAGCTTATGATCAATAGCCACTAAATGCTAGTAGGAATTTATTTTTTGCAGTTGAGTCTTAGTTGAATCTTACAAAATTGAGGTATTTCCTAGGAGTGTGGAATGGGGAGTTATTCTTAGTATGGTTACCTAGTTCTCTTGTGATGTTCTCAAGGTTTTTTTAGGTCCATAGAATGTTTGCCCTACTTGGTTCTAAGCTTAGGCTACCAGGTTAGGCATGTTCTCAAGCTTTTCAATCTGGTAGAAAATTATAGATTTTTGTGAATAAGTGAGAACTGATATCATGGATAAAGTAGTATTATGCCTGCGACATGTAGCTTTTACTATGAAGTATGAACTTCCTAATATCTGCTCTCCACCCTAATTACTAAGTTTTGGCAAGTGGCAACCATGATGTAACTAATAAAAGATAATCAAACACATCAAATGTGCAAGGGATAGCATTATGATTATTGCTTATCAATTCAGTTAGTGAAATTATTTACTTGTTTTCTATTATCATCTTGAAAAAGATCAGCATGAGGATGTAAGCTTTCTTCCTTTGACGATAAATTTACAATGAGGATGATGTTGCTAGCCTGCACCTAATCAGTTTGAGAAATATGCATGCTTCTAGTTGTATGAGAAAGCATATCTTCTGTCTAGTGAAGTACTGACATTGTGTGTGAAATTTCCAATGTTATGTAGAGAGTTATGCAAAAGTAATTTGATCTTTCTGCGCATAGTAAAAAATGCTAGAACGACTTCTTTAAATAATGAGTTATTTACTTTTTTTTTCATATTGGTTCCTTATTCTACTTATAGCCTGTATGCATGTTTGTTCTTAGTATATGTAAGTACTTATCCAGAAAGCCATCTGCTTAGAAATCCAACAGTTGTGAACAAGTATAACTAGGGTGCTAATTAAAAGAAACCTAAAGCAGAAACCCTTTAACCTTGTGAAATTATACGAGTATTTTGTGTCTGACTTTGTTCTGTTGAACAAAAATTTTAGGCTGAAATTGTTGTTTTTATAATATTGCTCCCTCTTGTTGTTCTTGACATGTATAATATGCAGTAGCAGCAGTACTAAACAATTCCCTTAAGTATAATTCCCGTATTACTTGAATTTACATATAATCATAGTTATTAGCATAGAATGTTTATATCAATGGTAGGGGCAACAACTTTTCACTTTTCTCCTTGAATTATGGAATGCTGTTGCCTAGGTGAGCAGAAAGTTTAGGTCAATGATAGTTCAATGTTGTTGCATTTTCTACTCTTTTCTAGCTGGTTATGCAGAGTCCTGTGCATAACATTTGTGTGTTGTTTAAATGTTAGAAAAAGAAAATTCTGAACTATAACTTTGAAGTTTACAATTGCTGGTGCATAACTCTTTCTCTTCCTATTTCTCTTACTTCAAATCAGGAGCTATTGTTTTGGCCACTGCTGTCTAGATATGACATCACAATTTTGGCCTGATTACTAAGTTTTGGCAAGTGGCAACCATGATGTAACTAATAAAAAATAATCAAACACATCAAATGTGCAAGGGATAGCATTATGATTATTGCTTATCAATTCAGTTAGTGAAATTATTTGCTTGTTTTCTATTATCATCTTGTAAAAGATCAGCATGAGGATGTAAGCTTTCTTCCTTTGACGATAAATTTACAATGAGGATGATGTTGCTAGCCTGCACCTAATCCGTTTGAGAAATATGCATGCTTCTAGTTCTATGAGAAAGCATATCTTCTGTCTAGTGAAGTACTGACGTTGTGTGTGAAATTTCCAATGTTATGCAGAGAGTTATGCAAAAGTAATTTGATCTTTCTGCGCTTAGTAAAAAATGCTAGAACGACTTCTTTAAATAATGAGCTATTTAATTTTTTTTCATATTGGTTCCTTATTCTACTTCTAACCTGTATGCATGTTTGTTCTTAGTATATGTAAGTACTTATCCAGAAAGCCATCTGCTTAGAAATCCAACGGTTGTGAACAAGTATAACTAGGGTGCTAATTAAAAGAAACCTGAAGCAGAAACCTTTTAACTTTGTGAAATTATACGAGTACTTTGTGTCTGACTTTGTTCTATTGAACAAAAATTTTAGGCTGAAATTGTTGTTTTTATAATATTGTTCCCTCTTGTTGTTCTTGACATGTATAATATGCAGTAGCGGCAGTACTAAACAATTCCCTCAAGTATAATTCCTGTATTACTTGAATTTACATATAATCATAGTTATTAGCATAGAATGTTTATATCAATGGTAGGGGCAACAACTTTTCACTTTTCTTCTTGAATTATGGAATGCTGTTGCCTAGGTGAACAGAAAGTTTAGGTCAATGATAGTTCAATGTTGCATTTTCTACTCTTTTCTAGCTGGTTATGCAAAGTCCTGTGCATAACATTTGTGTGTTGTTTAAATGTTAGAAAAAGAAAATTCTGAACTATAACTTTGAAGTTTACAATTGCTGGTGCATAACTCTTTCTCTTCCTATTTCTCTTACTTCAAATCAGGAGCTATTGTTTTGGCCACTGCTGTCTAGATATGATGACATCACAATTTTGGCCTGATTACTAAGTTTTGGCAAGTGGCAACCATGATGTAACTAATAAAAGATAATCAAACACATCAAATGTGCAAGGGATAGCATTATGATTATTGCTTATCAATTCAGTTAGTGAAATTATTTGCTTGTTTTCTATTATCATCTTGTAAAAGATCAGCATGAGGATGTAAGCTTTCTTCCTTTGACGATAAATTTACAATGAGGATGATGTTGCTAGCCTGCACCTAATCCGTTTGAGAAATATGCATGCTTCTAGTTGTATGAGAAAGCATATCTTCTGTCTAGTGAAGTATTGACGTTGTGTGTGAAATTTTCAATGTCAAGCAGAGAGTTATGCAAAAGTAATTTGATCTTTCTGCGCATAGTAAAAAATGCTAAAACGACTTCTTTAAATAATGAGTTATTTACTTTTTTTTCATATTGGTTCCTTATTCTACTTCTAGCCTGTATGCATGTTTGTTCTTAGTATATGTAAGTACTTATCCAGAAAGCCATCTGCTTAGAAATCCAACAGTTGTGAACAAGTATAACTAGGGTGCTAGTTAAAAGAAACCTAAGGCAGAAACCTTTTAACTTTGTGAAATTATATGAGTATTTTATGTTTGACTTTGTTCTGTTGAACAAAAATTTTAGGCTGAAATTGTTGTTTTTATATTATTGTTCCCTGTTGTTGTTTTTGATATGTATAATATGCAGTAGCAGCAGTACTAAACAACAATTGCCTCAAGTATAATTCCTGTATTACTTGAATTTACATATAATCATAGTTATTAGCATAGAATGTTTATATCAAGTGGTAGCGGCAACTACTTTTCACTTTTCTTCTTGAATTATGGAATGTTGTTGCCTAGGTGAACAGAAAGTTTAGGTCAACGATAGTTCAATGTTGTTGCCTTTTCTGCTCTTTTTTAGCTGGTAATGCAAAGTTCTGTGCATAACATTTGGGTGTTGTTTAAATGTTAGAAAAAAAATTTCTGAACTATAACTTTGAAGTTTACAATTGCTGGGGCATAACTCTTTCTCTTCCTATTTCTCTTACTTCAAATCAGGAGCTATTGTTTTGGCCACTGCTGTCTAGATATGACATCACAATTTTGGCCTGATTACTAAGTTTTGGCAAGTGGCAACCATGATGTAACTAATAAAAGATAATCAAACACATCAAATGTGCAAGGGATAGCATTATGATTATTGCTTATCAATTCAGTTAGTGAAATTATTTGCTTGTTTTCTATTATCATCTTGTAAAAGATCAGCATGAGGATGTAAACTTTCTTCCTTTGACGATAAATTTACAATGAGGATGATGTTGCTAGCCTGCACCTAATCCGTTTGAGAAATATGTATGCTTCTAGTTGTATGAGAAAGCATATCTTCTGTCTAGTTAAGTATTGACGTTGTGTGCGAAATTTCCAATGTCAAGCAGAGAGTTATGCAAAAGTAATTTGATCTTTCTGCGCATAGTAAAAACTGCTAAAACGACTTCTTTAAATAATGAGTTATTTACTTTTTTTTCATATTGGTTCCTTATTCTACTTCTAGCCTGTATGCATGTTTGTTCTTAGTATATTTAAGTACTTATCCAGAAAGCCATCTGCTTAGAAATCCAACTGTTGTGAACGAGTATAACTAGGGTGCTAGTTAAAAGAAACTTAAGGCAGAAACCTTTTAACTCTGTGAAATTATACGAGTATTTTGTGTTTGACTTTGTTATGTTGTACAAAAATTTTAGGCTGAAATTGTTGTTTTTATATTATTGTTCCCTGTTGTTGTTTTTGACATGTATAATATGTAGTAGCAGCAGTACTAAACAACAATTGCCTCGAGTATAATTCCCGTATTACTTGAATTTACATATAATCATAGTTATTAGCATAGAATGTTTATATCAAGTGGTAGCGGCAACAACTTTTCACTTTTCTTCTTGAATTATGGAATGCTGTTGCCTAGGTGAACAGAAAGTTTAGGTCAACGATAGTTCAATGTTGTTGCCTTTTCTGCTCTTTTTTAGCTGGTTTTGCAAAGTTCTGTGCATAACATTTGGGTGTTGTTTAAATGTTAGAAAAAAAAATTCTGAACTGTAACTTTGAAGTTTACAATTGCTGGTGCATAACTCTTTCTCTTCCTATTTCTCTTCAAATCAGGAGCTATTGTTTTGGCCACTGCTGTCTAGGTATGACATCACAATTTTGGGTTGAAGCCATTAGTACATTAGTTATCTTGTTTTATTTTTTTTATTTTTCCTCCGGGCATAGAAGTGAATCCCTGTGAGCCATCAGTTATATTTTTTAGATATGATTCTTCACTGAATAGAAAATCAAGCTCCATAGAAGAGATTAAAGAGATAAAAGCTTTGAATTTGATAATTGGTTTGTCGTGAAATTGCTTTCAAGTGAGTCACAGTAGAACCCGCCTTTTGTAAAATATGTTGGAACACTTTTCCCTTCACCTTTGATCTCTGGCAATAAGAGATAGCATTTTTGGTCATTTCTATTAGATATGATTTTGTTCTTTAATCTGCTATTCCCTGTTATAATATAATCTTCCCAAGCTATATGATATTGTCCATCTTTTATATTTGCATGTTTGTATGCGTGTGCGTGAGACAGCTCAGAGAGGGAAGGGGTTTGGGTTCATAATTTTTCAAGTGACGGTGTGACACCGGGTGAAATATTATGTTAGCCATATTTTTAGGGATTTTGTTTAGTAACCTATTTAGTAGGGATTTTATTTAGTTGCATATTTATGAAATTGTGAGGAGTTTCATAAAGAGAAATTAGTTTTGATTGGTTAGGAATTACTTGTCTTGCAAGACAATAACTTTTGTAATATATTATAAATAACCCTCATGGATTTCAATTAAATAACAATTAGTGAATTTTAGAAAATGATTTGAGTATGTTTATTCTGTGTTTCTTATTTTTTGTGGATTCTTAGAGAATAAGAGACGTTTGTATATTTGGATTGATTAATCAATATGGTGAATTTGGTCTTGTATCTTTGAATTGGTCATGCAAAATGGTGTTTTCGACTATGGAAAGATACTTTAGTGAGGTTTTCAATCTCGTTGTAATTGATTTCTTTTGAGCCTACCCCATCTCGGTTTCATAGTGGGAACAAGGGCCTTAAGTTTCATATTGGAAGACTCAAATCATCAACCCTCCATATTAGTTAGATTATTGGGCAATTGATATATATTGTAGGTTTACTTTTTACATCAAGAGTGGCATCACCAGATTTAAGATTGAGGCCCATGGTGATGGAATTGAATCAATTGATCATATTGTATGATGAACGTGTTGATTGCTTCTCTTTTGGTGCACTAAATTTGTTGATTTATGGGTAAGCTAATAACTTTATTTGATTAGCTGTGTGATTTTATCATAGTATTGAACTTACTTCAGGTTAGCTGTGTGATTTTGTCTTCCAATGAACTCTGTTACCCTTTTGTTTTTTGAAGATAAACTCTGTTCCCTTTTGTTGAAAAATAACATTCCTGTTATGAACCCTTCAGGTCACCCATCAGTAACTCCTATAGACATAAAGCTGGAAAAAGATTAAAAGAGAGAAAAGCATATTTTTTCCTGTACTAATTACATCCCCACTGGAAAATTTGTTGCATTGCCATGTTTTTTCAAACTATGGTTTACTTTCCAATCTCAAAACAATAGCAATTTAAATACCAATATTCATGATTATGGCATGGTGCTTCTATGTCAATCTCCTAGATGTTAACCTTTTGCCTTATTTTTTGGCCCCACGCACCTAACAAGATCATTTCTTGTTTGAACAGTTCTACTTCTAACACCGCTCTCACACTTCACAAAAACGTGGGAATAGTCTAATCCTCTTGGATGATACAGAATCAACCATGCCTTGATAATCACACCATGTACTGATTTAGGTAGATGAGTTCATTTAATTAGAAAATTTCTTGTAGAAGTGTTTAATTTAGTTCATAATCAAGTTTAAACTTAGTTTATAAACGAGTTTGAACTCATCCGGTTTATATAATCGAGTTGAGCTCGAATAATATTATTTAAAGCAGAAAATGGGGTAATAATCCGTCAATGAAAAATCCAATCAATTTGTGTGTGTGGGGTCAGTCGGTAAACCCTTGAATATTAGTTAGGTCTACCATTCTTCTCTTACAGGCCCCTGTCTAGCTCTTACGGATCTGAGGAAGAAATATGAATATCCTTACCACCAAAAAGACAAAAGAAAAAGAATATGTAAAGTAGCATTTTGACTGAACGACAAACCTGAATGTTGTGTTTCAACTAGAGAAATTGAAAAGTTCAACAACAAAATTATCAATTTTGGCTGTTGAAAGGAAATGTTTGCACTGACTGAGATTTGGAACAGAAAAATAGTAATAGGAATTTGTACCAATAATATTCCCAATGGACGACAAAGGAATGTAATGAAATAGGAATATATTAGAAAATGGGATTCATGAGTTTGATAGTTTAGTTCTAACCGATTTGAAATTCTTTAGCCACTATTATTTTGAAAAAGGTGGAGAGAGAAAGAAAGAGAATTTGGCATATAAATCCCAAAACAAATATATTTCCTACCAATATATTAAATAAAGTCAAATTAAATATGATCAACTTATACAAACATTGTCTTGTTACTATTATAATTACTACCATACTTTCTCAAATTTTGATTTGAAGTGTTGTCACCTTGCTCCTACACATAAATTGTCGTAAATGGAAAAATCTTATTTCAATAATTAATTTTCAAAATATGCATCTTGTCAATTAATTTATTAATGAATCAGTGACGTAACTTATTTGGGGTTGCTGCTTTATGTAGTATACATCATAGGTTCCATGAGGTATAGGGTTTTTGGTGAAACTCCCTTTCTAAAGAAAAATTAATTGTACATCATTTCGGCGTGAACCATTCACATATATGTGTTGATGGTTTTAGTCCTTATCCTTCCTAACTCCCCATTTGTGTTTGATTTGATTATATGCGCTGCTCAACTGTGTTAAAGTTTGGATTTTGATTTGTCAAGTAGATAAAGCATCTATAACTAAAGTTAAGTTGAGAGTTTTGATTGTATTGGAGCTTTTAAATTGTGAAGTGATAAGAGTTTACTAGATTTGTTCTTCTTATAGTTGTAATTGAAGATTAATAAACCAGTGAAATTATTAGTGGACGTGGGCAAAAAGATTATCGAACTACATTAATTATTAGTGTTCTTACTGTTTGTTTGTTTTTCTTATATATTTAATTATTGTGGTTGTGTTTTTTTATTTTAAATTTGAATAAATTTTAAAAGCAAAATCTTAACACACATCATAAAAATAGAACCTGAGATTAGCTTATAACTTCAAAATTTCAATCTTGATCACTAAATCAAAATTTCATTGATGTCATGTTGGGTATACGATCAAAGTCTCACATTGGCTAGAAGTGGGGAGGATCATGGGTATATAAGGATGGACAAATATCTCCATTAGTATAAGGTCTTTTGGGGTAAAAACCCAAGAACAAATCTATGAGAGCTTAGGCCCAAAGTGAACAATATCATACCAATGTGGAGATATGTGATGTCCATAGTCCTTACATGTCATGACATTTTCAAGTTTGATTATCGTAAAATTTTGATACTCCAGTAATGAGTTGTTGACAAATGACAACTACTTGCTTTACAAATTATCTAGGTTTTTTTTTATTATCAAAAGAATAATTAAAATACTTAAAACTAGGACCTTGAACTATAATTCTCGTAAACTTTGATAAAGTACGATATAAAAAATTGAATTATTTTTTTTAGTTTAAGATTTTAATATAATTGACCTTTCGATTATATAAATATATTATGTCTCTTTTTTTTTATATATGTCAATATTTTTAATGGACATAAAGTATTATTAATATATTCAATATTTAAGTATCGAATTTATTGTTACCGATTCCAGCCATAGGGAGAAGTTTGTTCCAGTAATATTTGATGATTTCACTAAAAACCAATTAATTTTGGAAACGATAAATTCAACAATATTAGATCATCGATGATGTAAATATATATCTAATTAGTCAAACTACAAATATTTGTACGCAAAATTTCTCTTTCTTAGATGTATTAGTGGATCGATGATGTCGATAGGGAGCACTAGTGGTTGCTCTTTCAATCATTTCTATGAATGAAATTTTGTATCTTGTATTGATTATTATGTACGAGATTTCCTTTTCATTTTTTTTCTTCTTTTTTTTAAAATAATAATACTTTAAAAAGCTTCACATAATTGTTGTGTCCTGCTGGCACAATATTTGTTTTATTAATACCTCAAATAAAAGATAATTGTGTCACTTATAAAGGCATATTTTCAATACTATTGAATTTTATATTTTTATTTTTTTTTAGATATCTCGTTCACATTTAAGTCGATTTGTACGAGAACAAAAGATTCCATAAAATGAGTTATTGGTATTGTTTGCATTAAAATATCAAAATTTTAATTTTAATAGCAAAATATTTAAATTTTAATAATTTAAATTATATTTAAATCACTCGTTAATTTCGGAGAAAGTAAAGTAATTCCAACCACCTAAATCAAGTTGTGTCCCTAATTAATATATATATATATATATATATAATAAAAAGAAGAAAAAAACAGTTGTTGAAGACAAAGATATCAGTGTTTTATGGTCGTGCGGTACTAGCGTGAAATATCTTATCCAAACTCCTAAAAGAGATTTGAGCTGTCGCCTCTTTTTTAATTTCCAATATCTTCAAATATAGCTAGGTGAGGTCTATACGTAGGCTATTAGGTGAGACCCCTGCAGGCGGCAGTAATAACAAATTGATTCAGTAATTTGTGTGAGGCTGCAGCCAATTAATCGTAGGTGTGATTAATTATTTTTGCGTGCGAGTGACCCAAAGATTCCTTTTATGTATGCATATATATATAAAGTCAGCTTTGTGCTATTATTAACATAAATATTTGTCAAAACTTTTTCAATTATAGTTAAATCAATTAGCCTTTCCAACGTAAATAATTAAAAGTAAGAGAATCATGTCAAACAGCACTTGATAACAATGGTGAAAATGGATGCATGACATTTAAAAATTATTACTTAATAATGATTGATCAAAAGCTTTATATATAATATCAGATGATTTATTAATTATTTATGGAAATACAAAATAAGTAGTACATGATCTGTATACGTAACATGTACCTTAATTGATAGACTTTAGTATATATAATATTGGAGTACCTAGTGCATGTGTTAAACCGACAAATGGCATAATGGGTCAGATGATGAGGATGAATTAGTGAAGCTTGACCATAAATCATTCTGGTTGTGGTTGCAGCTGCTATATACCTGCGATGCTTCATTAATATTTGATGTATGCAATTGCAAATCATGTGATTGCGACAGTTCTTGATCTTCTTCTTCTTCATCATCATCAGGGCAAAGACCAAAGGTTGTCTCTACTTGATGACCATTCAGCTGTGATGCCACCAACCGATCAAGAGTCACCCAGTCATTAACGATGCTTTTCGTGTCTTGATCAACTAAGGATTGATGATCTACCATCAACATCTCGTCCATTGATTGATCATAACAAGACTTGAAGTTGGTATTATTGATCATCATGGGAAGTAGTGATACTGATGATGGAAGAGTCGGAGTATTTGTTGGGCTCTCTAGCCTTGGGAGGTGCATAAATCTTTCATGTGATTGCAACCCTTCTCCATTAATAGTATTATTACCACCACCTGTGTTATTATTATTTCCAGCAAATATTAATCTCATATTGTTGTTGTTGGAGATAATATTCATGTTGCTCAATGATTCAATATTATTCTCCATCTTGCAAGTAGATGCAGTAGTAGTAGCATTCCTTCCCATGTAAAGAAGAATTTGATCCAAAACCCCATCGCTGCTCGAGCCAAGCATTTGCGTCGACGCCGCCTTTGAATCCATTGAATAAGTAGAGCAACTTTTAGGACTCTCTAGGGCTTTCTGATAATTCTTCTTCCTAAATACCCGACAAACCACCCAACCATCTTCACTCATCGACTCTCCTACTGAATTCGAATTCGAATTCCAGCCCTGTATATAAAAAAAAGAAACAGCACATATAATTAGATACAGGATTTGACTCGCACAAATGCCTAACATGCAGTAAGAAAACTGTAATATATATATATATATAAGCAACTAGTATCATTCTCAAAAAATAAAAAAATTAAAGAGTTTTAATTAATTAACTTACAATATTATTCATATTGTTGTCATGGATGTTATCATCTAGCCGATATTCATGCATGATCCAATCAGATTTTTGTCCATGAGGAGCTCTGCCTTTATAGAACACAAGTGTCTTCCTCAATCCAATTCTTTTAAAGCAACTATAGATGATCTTGTCACGCCCGGTGGCCTTCCAGAATCCGGCTGTCGTTGCTCGATTCGTTCTAGTCCCCGTAGGGTATTTCTTGTCCTTGTGACTGAAGAAGTACCAATCATTCTGTGGAGTTGATCCTATTTTGCATTTCTCTACATAAATAAAATTAATCACAAATTCATATATAATTATTTAAAAAAAAAAAAAAACACTTCCAAGAAAAAAGTTGAAGAAAAACTAATTAATTAGTTACGTACGTACCTTGAATATCCCATGGCTCAAGCTTGTTAAGATCAACCTCACGAATAACATCGAGATCAATCTTTTCATAGGCAACTTTCTTCCTTAGGTAGTAATGGAGAAGCTCTTCTTCTGTAGGGTGAAATCTAAAACCAGGAGGAACCTGAGACTGTCCATTAATGGATAGATTCATACCCTCTGGCAGCAATATTCTCTAGCTTAGCTACGCACCAAATGTCGAGAGAAGAGGATAGTAGCTAGAGACTAATAGAAAGAGAAATTATAATGAGAGAAATAGCTAGAACAGCAAATTAAAAGGCATATTTGTGCGTAAAGGGTAATGCAGTCATGATAATTTATAATGGTGGTCGGAGCACATGAATATGCATGAAAAGTTTTGGGTGTCATGGGCATTATTGTACTTATTGTGGGGTTTTAATTAATTAAAGCCTTCCAGAACAAGAGCCAACCACCTAGAACTAGAGAGAGAGAGAGAGAGATCACTATGGCAAACGGCAAATAGAGAAGAAAAAAAAGAGAGAAGGGTAGGGGTATTTAATTGGGTCCCACAATATAGGTTAGTAAAAATGTGGGGTCACCCCAAAAAATAAGTTAGAGGCAACAGCAAAACAGAGTGAGAGTGTGAGCGGGGGGCACGCCTCCATCTAAACTATGACCCATGACCTTAATATCTATTTGAAAAGTACCTTCAAAACTACCACTATCCCCAAAAAAAAGAATCATTTTTCTCTCTCTCTCTCTCTTTATATTAACATCACTCATTTTACTTGTGCAACCACCTCAACGACAAGAAGGCAAGAGATAGATGATGGGGTCGGAGGCACTGAGCTATCATGGCCCCAATCGCAAGAAGAGACATTATGTGCTTTAATTTCTGGAGACTTTGTGTATGTGTGTCAAATCGGCGGATTGAATTGGGTTCGACCGGACTAGACGGATCCCAAATTAACCAATCGTACACATGTAAAAAAAAAAAAATGCTCAAATCTTAAAATGATAGTGAAGTAAAAAGTCATTCCAATCTATTTAAGTTGAAAATTAAGTTACGCAGATAATTTATTAATTTTTTCTCTAATGCTAGTTGAATTCAATATATTATCATATTCATATAAAGTTACATATATATGGGTTAATTTAGTGCGTCTTATGAGTCATTTAAATGGGCTATACGGGTCATGCCTGTTTATGTTAACTGGATAAAACCGATGGATCGATCCGGATAAACTCAAAATTTCATGATCCGAGTCGAATCACGATTAATTACTAAAACATGCTGTAAAATTTTGTTGATATTATGTTATAAACAAGTCATGGATCGAAATTATATCTTTTACTGTATGATAACCTCTTTTGTCATAAATTTTGTATTATTATTTTATGTGTTGGTCGGTTTACGAGCTAAAGAGTATTGTATTATTATTATCATTGTCGTGACAAGATATAAGGCCAACATCATATATATCATGGAACAGTACCTAATAAGATCGTAAATTATCATGTCATTGCATCGAATCTTTTGACTTTATAATTATTTTAAAGTTATAAAAAAATTGTAAGACTTCTAAAAGTCTTTAGATGACAAAGAAAATTACATTATTTATAAATAAATAAATGTAAGTTATTTTAATGCAATGTGTGTTATTGGAATTCAGGATAAAATTCATAATTATTTTTTCTCTATTTATTATTTATTATTACCGATTAGATAGAGGTATTATTATTAAATTTTAAAGATTTAGTTAATTTGATAAACATTCAAAAAGTCAATTGATGTTAATATATATTGTAATTTTGATGTTTAAAAGCACGTGCGATAATTTTAACTCAATTTTTTTTATCAAACGTTGAATAACATTCAACTCGACAGTAGTAATATGGTACAGTAATTTTTACCTACAACATATGTTACATCTAAGGAAACTTTTTTATAATTTACTCAAAATTGAAGCGCACAAATGTCCCTTATAGAAGGGTGAAGAACCATAGCTAGGCACATAGCCCCCTACATGCAAGAGGTACCCACTTCAATGGTGATGTGAGCCCACTCCATGCATATCTCTGCCATTTTCCTTTCCCGCACTTTTTGAAATTTTTCTTTCCATGATTTTACATTGCAACTGCTGAATCTTTCATTTGAGGATAGAAAATCTCAATCCAAAAGAATTTTCGACAATAATGGTAAGGAAAAAGTGAGCTCTCCCCATTATTTTATAGACGTAAAGCTTGACCACACAAGAAGGCCAGGTTACTTGCTTGTACCTAAATTAAATTAAATTAATATATATATGTGTGTGTTTTTTTTAATTAGTTATTTATTTCAGTCTAATTAAATTTTTCTCAATGAGAAAAGGTAATATTTTGGTTAATTTTCAAATTTTATGTAAATGTAACTATTAAGATTATGCTTAAATACAAAAAAATATCTTATGATTGACCGTAATTTTTAAAAAATATTTTGAAGATTTTTTTTAACAAAAAAATCATGTAGTTAACTAAAAAAAACATATAATAAAATATTATTGAATAACAAAAACATATTACTATATATTTTTTAAAAATAAAATCAGTTATAAAATATATTTTAAAAATAAAATCAATCACATGAATTTTTTTTTTTTTAAATTAACTCTTAAGATTATAAAGGTGAAAAATGGTGTGTTCGTGATGGCTTTTACAGTACAGGAAAGATGGTTAAAAAAGTGGCATTGGTTTTTGTGCACGAAGGAATCTTATTATATAATTTATTTTGTCGCTCATCACAGTTAAAATGAATTATAAGCCTCCCCGGCCTACACGATTTATTATTTGGTCATTCCTTTAAGTGACAGCAGACTCAAACAAAAGTCGACCATTTTTCTTTTCTAGTTGTGTGGTACTACATATTAACAAAATGCATGGTGAGAATTTAGACTCTTCACACAATGCCACCCAATGATCGCGGTGGTGGAACAGGCACCGATGAGTGAGCCATTAATTAGGAAGATCAATCATATATTTTCTTCCTTTTTTCATGGCATCTTTCTCTTTTTTTTTTTTATATTTGAAAACCAAAAATATAATTTTTGATAATTAATCAATAAATTACTAAATGTTCAAAAACTAAGGTGAACAAATTAAAGGTATAAGATGCAATATCGACCACAAAATAAATAATACAACAAATTTGATTCAAGAGACAGTAGTTATTAAACCAAATGATATGAAGCGTTAATATCAATTTTCAATCTTGTAAGTTGATTGATTTATCCTTTCTACGTGCACTTCTATAGAAACGTTGTTTAAACATTTGCTTAAATACATTTTTCAAACAAAGATCATAATCCGTAAGTATACAAAGAGACTTATTTATCCAGACAAATCTCATGACAGAAATTTTTCATTACACAAGTGATCAAGAAACTTAATTAGAAGAATATCCCACACTGAAAAGACGACAGAAAGCTAATAATGCACGGAGACAATTTCTTTTCCATTTATGGGGCCAGTTAGACAATTTCTTTTATAATTATTAAAGTATAATATTAAACAAATTTTGAATGCCCTAACAAAACTAACTATGATATATAATCATATCATTTATCATACACTATCTATGAATATATGAAAAAGTGTGGGTTAAGAATATAATTAATAATGTGGTTATATATGCAAAGTCAGTCCACATTTAAAGTCACTACTACAACCACCACTTAACATTAGTTACGATAGGATAGGTTTTGAGTACCCAGAGACTATAATTTTAACCAACGTACCCACTGGGCAGAGAAATTCTTAGTGCCCCATTTAAAATTGGTCTCCCTATCTCTCTGTCATATAACGGTAGCACTAACAATATATAGCACTACACAGATATATATATTCTGTTATGAGGTCTTATACTCTAATCATGATAAATATTCTGTTATGAGGTCTTATACTCTAATCATGATCGTTATGCCTCCAAATTCTATGACTAATCATGCTTTTTGGGTGACAATTGACAGAGCAACCAATTCTTACTTGGACATTTCATCTCCTTACCACCTTACAAAATATGTTGTTAGTGTAGTTGGTTGTAGTTGAATCTATTATTTAATTACTTTAACACCCCATGTTTTTAATTTCCTTTTAATTTCACACCCTAATTTATAATTAAATTAGTTCACATGCAATATTGTCGTTATGGTTTGCTGTAAATGACGTGTATTGTGACGGCAGATCATACACTAATATGATCAATAGTACTACATGGAAGTAGATGATTTGTGTCCAAAAATTCTTGGTAGGTGATGTTGAAGTTTGCATGAGAAGCAATATTACATTAGTCAAGCTTGGTCGTATTCCTGACGTAATATTTGTAAGTATGCTTTAATTTCTTTTAACATCCTTTTGTCTTTATTTTCTGTAATTCATGCACGAAATTTTTATTTAATTATAAGTTGCAATTTTAGAAGATGTATGTTATCATAAATTAAAGTACCTTAACTACCCACTATTTTCTTAGTTTCTTTCTTGTATTTCACTTCTACTTCTTCTTCAAATGAAGTAGCTAGATCAAACCAAACCAAAAAAAAAAATCAGATACCCTTCTGTAATTTACAAGAGAGGTATTAACATTAAGGATATACTTCCACAAGTTGATTACAGAACTTACCCATGCCGTTTCTTTCATAAAATCGGCTTCCACTTTTTAACAGGGATATCAAAAACGGATCGGCATCCAAAAATTCAATCCACCGATTTCAATTGGATCAGTTTTTTATTTGAAGGTGAGTGATGGATCGACTGTAATAAAAAGTAAAATTCTACTTTCAAGACCAATAGTTAAGTTATAGCAAATGCAATCTCTCGTCTGACTCGGCCTATCTTTGTGAAATATTGATTTTAACCCTGATAAATTATCATATTTACAAAAATGGTATTCCTTTATATAAGCTCTTTTTTTTTGTGATACCCCAAGATGAGAGTTAAGTCACTAGATTCTTTATAAGTGATCGATTGTCACTGTTGTGCAATTATCTACCTAAATAAATAAGTGAATAATTGTACAGTTTTACTTGCAAGTGCACAAGGTCAACTTAGTAGTATAGTATGCGAATGCAATATCATCTCCACAAGGGTTGGTAAATTTTGATTTAGAATTAGTTTCGCAATAATAAAATAAAAATAAGAGAAATAAATATCGAGTTGGAATTTAATAAAGATAAAGGTGTAGGGATTTGATATCCACCACTAATCATGCTACCACAACAAAACAGTATGTCAATGTTTTACTCATGTCATGAATACCTAATGGTTGTCAACCTAAGGGCATGGTATCTACTTCTTAAGCTATTGATAGCAATGAGTTAGGCATGGTATCTACTCTAACTCTTTTCTCTCTTAAGGGATTCAACATGGTGTATGCTGAGTTGTTCCTTAAGAGAACATAAGATCTGTGGAAATCGACAACCACACGAGATCTAGGGTATGGTGTATACTCCCGGTTTCTCATGTTGATTAACCCAAGAATCCGGCGTGGATATCATTTGTTACTATTGTTGAACCCATGACTCGGTCATCCAAATTGATTCAACTAACTAATCAATACCACATGCGTATGTTGATCAACAAACACATATGAGGAATTTAAATAAAAACATACATTAATCAAGTTAAACATCACAACACAAATATCGCAAATGCGCCAATACTGAATTATTGAGTAAATATAATTAGGGCTTAAACCAAGCCCTTACTAGAAAATTAGTTACACATAGTTATGATGCTAAACAATATTATAAAATAAAATACAAAGGAAAAAAGAAACCCGAAAATACTATAGAGAAGAGTCGTCAATTCGTCTCCACAATCTCTCATCTGGACTTGTCCAGCCTCCGGCCTCCCCGAACAAAATATAAACTAAAAGGGAGATCTGCTCCTCAAAAGGGAGATACTGTTTCTGTGTTTTAAAAGTCTATTTATAAGGTTCTAAAGGTGCCTCGAAACCCTAATTTCCAAAACAGGTCTCTAACCCTACTTTCCAAAATAGGAACTGTCGTTTTGATGTTTTACTGATGCGTGTGCGCTCGAGCGCAAGGTTGTGCTCGACCGTAAACATATCTTCGGCCATTGAAGTTTTTCACTTACACAATCTGCTATTCTCTCGGTATTGATATTTCTAGACTCTCAGAACTCTCAAATTTGATGGTGTATGAAAGAAAATGAGTAGTACCGAGTCTAGCGACCAAACCTGTATTTATACTTGTTCTCCCATCAAGAACATCCGTCCGTATTCCATACATTTGTTACCACAATCAATGGGTAGCCAAATGGTTGAGGCAGCCAAAAGGTTCATGGGCAGCCAAAAGGTTAAGGCAACCAAAAGGTTGAACATGGACCATATATGGATTAGTTACAATTTCTTCATCTGATCTGTCCATTAACATCCCTATTTTTCAGGGATAGAGCAAGGATTTTTATCTTGAGAGGCAACAGAATAATATAATTAGATAATATATAATTATGTGAATTTTTTACTCCTCTGTTCTAACAATTTAATATAACCAATTTGATTGTTCAATAATGCTAGCTATCTGGATGCATTTCTTTAACATTAAATTGACTTTAGGTACAATTAAAAATATGAATTTTAATTACAATAAAATATAAATAATAATATTTATATTATTATTATCAATTGATAATACAAATAAATGGTTGACGATAATTAATATTTATATAATAGTTTAAAAAAGCAATCAAAACTGATTTTAGTATCAAAAGCAATAAAATTTAACTTCTGATTTTGAGCCTTAATAAGTTTTTAGGCTATTTTTAGCTTTTAATTCGTTAAAAAAAACCACTTTAAAAAAGTGGTGTTTGACCTAACTTTTGCTTTTGATAAAAATTGAGTTTTCAAGATATGGAAGTGCCGATGATCGGCCTTGCATACTCCTTCATCATAATTTGTCTTTAAGCTTCTTCCATTCTTTCAGGCTCATCTTTTTCTATTCCCTCAAACTTTTCTTCTTCTTCCGTAGGCTGTAACGTCTCCCTTAGCCTATGGATGTTGTCTATTGCTGGCACTAGATTTCTCCATTGGGATCTTCTATCGTGCATGTACCTGAAGAAAACAAAAGAAAAATTAAGCTACTAGGAATCAAGAGAGCGAAAATCAAGAAAGAAATTAATGCCAATTTAAATCAAGAAGCAAATAAAATAAATAAAAATTACGCCTAAAAGAAAGAAAAGAAATAAAATAAAAATAAAAATAAAAACAAAGAAAATAACTAAAGAATTAAATGTCAATTCCCTGGCAACGGCGCCGAAAACTTGATGTGCAAATTTTAAATGCTCGCAAGTGCACGAATCACAAATAGTATTGCGATGAGTTTACTCTCGAAGTCGATCTCTCAAGGAATTGCAGTGGTTTAAATCCTAAATTACTTTATTAAAATTACTAAAACTAACTCTAAAATTAAATCCTAAACACTCTAATTAAATGATTGGTGAAGAAAAAATTGAAAGAAAAATAATTAAGTAAACTAAACAAAACAAATTATGAAGAGATGAGTATAATCAATGAGAACAATTGGGAGTTTAGCTTGCTATCCAATCATGAATTGGAATATTTGGTGAATATAAAGAATTAATCAACATCCAAGATTATCGGTATTTCCGCTAAGACTAGAGAATACCATTGATCGTGTTTATTCTCAATTTATAACTAATTAATTAAATCTCATAGATCGTGTTCATCAATTAATTAGTTAAATTAAGTATAAGGAAAACACAACCACCTAAATCACAATTTGATTTGAATCCTGATTTAAATTCCTATTCAATAAAACTTAATTAGGTCTAGATGATTTGTCATCAACCTAATCTCAAATATTAACCTTGACTATCAATAATAGATGACTAATCCACAAGCAATAATCAAAGATATGAAAGATATTGAATAAGAAGTAATCTGAAAATTTTAATAAAATTAATTCAAAGAAAAAAATTTGCATCAAATTGAGTTTATTTATTTATTTAATAATTGTAGGAATCGACCAAAGTGCACATATATAATGTGCAGGCTAGATTGTCGAAACCTTACAACCTAAAAGTTGCATATGGCATAAAAGCACATGGGTTGGGGCTTAGGCCTTCTATTTTACGCTCATGGCTTAAAGTAACCTGCCCTGAGCTAGAAACATGATAATCTGATCTTTAATATTCTGATTTTCATCAATTCTACACAGATTCTTTTTTGTTTTTAACAGTTCATCAGGCAAGGATGTAAGTAAGGTCCCATTGTACCAGCTTGAAAAGATTCGATTAAAGATGATTTATCACTAAGTCAACAACCACCAATTTTGATGAAGCTTCATACTCATGTAAGTGAAGGGTGAATTTTCTTGTCTAATTAAGCAGGAATCTTGATAAAGCAGCTTTGCATAAAAGTTAGACATGATGCACGATGCATGATGCTTGGAGCAATTATGAGTGAATGATTTATTTAGGGGCCAAGATTACATATCTCTAGTGATCTTTATTGGATACGTAAAGATGATAAGAAGCCCATATGGGGTAGGTACGTAATGCCTCTCTTTGAATAGTATAACTAGCTAGCAAATTACTTAGGATGGCTCTTTCCTCCAATTAAGTTGCATGTGACAAATATTTCAAAGTTATTACACTAATTAGCCCTACAACATGTGATGTTCGTGTTGCATTATATATATATAAATTAATATGAAAGAATATATTTAATTTTGAAAAGAATTATGTATGTTCATTATTTGGATATATACACAAATCTATTCAAAACCAAGTAAACAACAAAATTTAAAGGTCTAAAATAACTTATTCAAAGTAGTGTAAAACTGTCAAAAAAATTTAACTTAAATAAATTTTCTTGTGCGTTTACTTGAATTATTACGTTATGGCTTTTAAAATTTGAACTTTTCTAATACATTTAGCAATCACAGAAACAATAAAGATAAATAAAAAACGACTACAGTATTGATTTTTACCTTTTTCTATCAAAATTTTTCATCCAAAATCTTCATCCCATAAAAATATGTTGAGAAATAAACAAAGCCTCAAAATATCTTCATTTTTTCTTCCAATGGAGTAGAATACTACTGGATTATTTGGATACATGAAAATAAGATTTTGTGATTAGTTAATATCATAAAATAAATTCTTTCAAAATATTAGTATAAAATAACTAAATGGTAACCTTTTACTTAAAAAACTAAACAATTAATATTTACAAAAAAAAAATTGACAGATTAACAATTCTATCAAAGATCGACTAAGAGCAATGTTATACAATATCTTGAGAACTAAAAATCAATTATCTAAGTTGCTATAGTGATTAATACATAAATCGTGAAGAAAAGAGTAATTTTTTTTAAATATATATAATATCATTTATGAGATAATAACTTAATAAATCATTTATAAACATTTAATTGAATTACTAAGTAATGTGATTTTCAGGCACAACCAAAATTATTTTTTTTAAATGTATATTATAAATTATTATTATTCACATGGCTAGGGTTGCTTCTATTTCTTCCTACGAGTAGCCCTTTTTCGCTCTTTTGTCCATCGATCGGGTTCCTTTTAGCTCTAGGGAATATTATCACTAAATTATTTACTTATTTATATGGAGAAAATATCAACACTGCTTCAATCAATCAATGATCAATTCAAAGGAAGAATATTAGACATTTTTATCGATGATCAATTCAAAGGAATAATCCTAGACAATTTTTTTTTAGATATAAGAAAATTTTCATCAAATAAAGTAGAATATTATTGAATTATTTAGATATATGAAAATAAGATTTTGTAATCAATTAAAATTATAAAATAAATTTTTTCAAAATATTAGTATAAAATAATTAAAAATAATTTTTTACTTAAAAAAAACTAAAAATTTAATATTTACGAGAAAAAAAATTGACAGGTTACATCTTTAACTGTATATCATAAATTAGTAATTTTCACATGGCTAGGGTTGCTTCTATTATCTTCCTACGAGTAGGTTGTTTCCTTTTTTCGTTCTTTTGTCCATCGATGGGGATCCTTTTAGCTTTAGGGAATATTATCACTAAAATTATTATACGAAGAAAATATCAACATCGCTTCAATCAATCAATGATCAATTCAAAGGACTTGATGCAAGATATTTACTCTCCTAAAAAGTTCAAAATTAAAGGTACGTACGGAACCTTAGCTATTGTAGCACAGAAAATGTATAGATAAAGCTAAAAAATCATACGTCCGAGATAGTAAGTTTTACATCTCTCCTAAAATTGAAAAATAAAAAATAAAAAAAACACCCCTAAGGTCAGTTTTTGCCCCCTAAGGTCAGCTTCATAGAGCTGATGAGCATAAAAAGAAAGAACATCATAAACAGTAAAAATAGTCTACTTGAAACAGCATGTTTAGCTAAACAAATCTGCAATCCATATGGTTAGTCTCGTTGAACTGATGGCGAAACATGGTTTTTATATGTTACGAACTCGAGGAGAGATGAATTGAAAAATGAAAGTAATAATGGAATAAAATATAAATTGATAGATTCTTCACTTGAAGCAAAAGACATCTTACACATACGTGTTTTGATTCAATAATTAGCTGCTGACCTCCTAACCATAAGCCTTATTTAAATAGGCTAATACTCCTACTTTATCTTTAACTCTCTAGCTAAAGAATCGCTAGATAAGGATAACATACAGATACTAATACGAAATACAAATACGAATAAAGATAACAAACAGATAATGATAACATAGTTACTCCGGGAGATACTCCCATCCTTATCTCCCTCTTCGATTCCTACTATCCACATCTTAGAGCTAATCCAAATAACTTGGATTAGGTCTCCTTTCCCTTCGCGTACGCTCCTTATCATTCTCCCCTTCTTGAACACCAACCTTGTCCTCAAGGTCGAGATTAAGAAACTGCTGCCGGAGACACTCCATGTCTTCCAAAGAAGCGTTTTCCACAGCCGGCGCACTAGTGGGCAGGTGTAAACCGCTCATTATAGTTGAAACATAGTCCTTTCTCCCTCATTTGCTGCATTTCATCCCACGACAGCTTCTTTACTTGAAATCCAATAGTCTTCGGCGATGGTGATGGTGAACACCAACCTTCTCCGGTCTGTTGATACTCAAAGAATTGAGTAGCTCGGTCAAGCTAGACAAGGGGGTCATCACCATGAAATCGCAGAAACTCCATCTTCATGGGTCGGTAGGAATGACCATCCTCCCGATGATGACGATTGTTGCGATGTCGCGGGGGTGAGTTTGATGCCATGTTTTCCCATTCATGATGCTGTGGTTTCACTTCTGTTTCTGTGGATGCAAGAGCCACGGCTTCCTTCGGTGCTGCTGCTGCAATTGTTTCCTTCATGGAACTGCATGGATTCTTTGATCTTGTGGACGTCGGTTTCTAGCTTCTCGATGCGTTCCTTTTGGGTCGTCATTGCTCTGATACCAATTGATACATTACGAACTCGGGGAGGGGGGGGAGATGAATTGGGGAATGAAAGTAATAATGGAATGAAATATGAATCGATAGATTCTTCACTTGAGGTAGAAGACACCTTACACATATGTGTTTTGATTCAATAATTAGCTGCTGACCTCCTAACCTTAAGCCTTATTTAAATAGGCTAACACTCTTACCTTATCTCTAACTCTCCATATAGAGAATCACTAGATAAGGATAACATACGGATACTAATACGAAATACAAATACGAATAAAGATAACAAATAGATAATGACAACATAGTTACTCCTGGAGATACTCCCATCCTTATCTCCCTCTTCGCTTCCTTCTATCCACATCTTGGAGCTAATCCAAATACCTTAGATTAGGTCTCCTTTTCCTTCGCGTACGCTCCCTATCAGGTCTCATCCATTTTTGATAGGCTTGACCTACAAATTCCAACAAGAGTGCTTTGAGGATGCATTGGGTTGCAGGGAATCACCACTTTTGAATCCAAAGCAATTTCCATTTTCTTACTGTCCAACTTTTGATGGTATTTTGATAAGCAACAAAAGGAGATGTTGAAGAGAGTGAGAATTGATGGCTAATTAGTAGGAATGAATAAATTTTATGGAATTCAATTGTAATTCTGTATTTGTTATGTTTGGAACAAAAAAAAAATTCATGTAATTTATTTCGAAGTGAATTCATTATGAAATTAAGTTAAGTTATTTGAAATTCTATCAAAATTGATAGAATTTACAAATGAATTCCACAAAATGAAGAGTAAAAAGTTATGTTGATCAAATACAAATTCAATTGAATTTTACAAATTAGAATAAAGAAATCAAACATAAATATTCATTTTTAAATGAATTTTATTTTCAAATGACTTTAAAAAATTTGGAACACAGTCACCACAGCATAAAATTGTTTTCTCTACTACTATATTGGGCCAATAGAAATACAATTGGATATGTTACATCAAAATTGCATTCAATTCATGTTTTGGGCTTTGGTTGGTCTCATTCATAGTACTTGAATTACAGATCAGCAGTATTGCTGATAGCACTTGTGTAGCAGATTGGTAGAAATATTAATTTGATGAATATTTGCGCCAAGTTGTATTATTAATCATCAATTTGGTATCATCAAATAAGAACGCAACTATTGATAGTAGTAGTCACATTCCCTCAACTAATTGCTAGAGAAACCCTCAAATTCTGGCTCAGGCCCAAATCAAGGATGGTAGGCCCAATCTAACTCCAATGTTGAGAAATTTTTTGACAATATCACTGTACGTACCAAAAACAACAACATAATATTCCATTTCTGCTTTTCTGGGTAAGTGCTAATTAAAGACAACAGTTCTAAAAACATGAGAAAAAACGAAAAAAAGAGAGGTTAAAAGCTGTAATTAAATCTAGAATTAGCTAAATGTCTAATAAAAATAGATCTTTCTTAGAAGAAGCATTTCTACTGCTTGATAAACTCCATTGATCTGAAAAGGCCATAGAAGCTGCTGCTGATGAGACCACATTCCTACATTTGGCAACCGTCCTCACACTCTCAATCAGTTCTTGGGTACTACCCTCTTGTGACAAAATCTCCAACAACTGTTCAGGGCTGATAACAAGCTTCACTTTCCAAATTCCAATATTCTTGCTCTTGTTGTTGTTGTTGTTGTTATACCTGGAAAAAACTTCATTGTATGATCTTTTTAGTATCCCTTGATGATAATCTAACGACATCCTGTAAGGCGTGAAGAGGGATGTTGGTATGCTGTTTGATCGAACATGACCCTGTTGAACAAAATGATCATGACCATTAATAAGTGGAAGTAAGTAGTAAGATTTTCCTGGCAAGAGGTCTTCATGGTGACAAAGTGGTTTCCAAAACAGATCATGGCTTCGAAAAATGGCATGATGCTCACCGGGGAATTCACCGGTGATGCATCCGGCGGTTATTGGCGCATTAAACTCCATGATGCCACCGTTTGATGTTATGACTTTTATCACAGCTCCATCAAGCTGCTCTCCTCCCCCTAGGCCTCCAAACAGGCAGTTCCCCATATCTGATAGATATAGGGAAAGACTCCTCTCTGCTTCTTGTTTTTTGGAGGGTACTAATTAAAAGAAGAGATATTAATTAAGTTATATATGGAGAGAAAGAGAGGGAAATCGTCGGTGGGATTCTTCTTTAGAGCTTCCTCAATCTAACCAGAGATGTGAAATATCATATCACAAAGAGAAAAGAGTATTAAAGGGAAAGAAAGAAAGCAAGAAAAAGAAATGTGAGCACTATCATTCTTATAAGCGCTTTGTCTTTGTGGTGGTACAACTACGAAAAAACTGAAAGGGATGTTATTTTAATTGTCACAACAGAAACAACTCTCAATAAATTGATCCTCGAGGGCCCATAACACATATATAGCTGAAGAATCCTAGATATTTTTTTTTCTTTCATTAAAGAAAGATGTCAAGAATATGGCCCAGTCAACAACATTCTGTCAAGAAATCAAGCTCTTTTTTATGCTTTCTCTTTATAAAACTTTGTTCCACACTTTGACACCCTCCAAATCCAATCCGTGGCTTACTAAAACATAGCAATGCGTGAACATTTCAACAAAAATTGACAAGGGTATGCAATTTATTTGGTTCAATTGATTGATTTACCCTTATGTGATTGGCTGGTGAAGGAAATCAAAGAGGAGCATACCCTTATGCAAAACTTAACAAAATGGTTCGATTATTTTTTTTTTTTACAGTTAACAAATTGAACATAAGAGACAAAAGGAGAAATTCATAGGAAAAGGAACAAAGATCAAAGATAAGTGGGAGACCACGGGAAACCTGGGAAGGGCCGTTGGTCGTAGTCTAATTCCATTGAAGCTTTTGCTTTTCCATGTAATAATCGCTTTGATTTCTAGGGCTTAGGCAGCTGTCAGTTGCCATCTTTTCTGTTTTTGCCAAACATCAGATGGAAATCACCTCATATTTTGTCAGTTTCCTTTTTATCAATTCAATTCAATTAAATGGTGGAGACTGGACAGACAGAATTCAATTCTTAGCAATGAACAAACTAAAATGATTACATACAAAATCAATCCATTGATAGCCACATCGATCAGCCATTAGTATGGCATATGATTGACAATAAACAGGGGAAGAAAGATAAAGAGTAGAAAAGAATTGGAGACTTTAGTTTTAAACAAGTTAAACAAAAATCAAGTCAAGTCCATTACCATATTTCTTTTGGTAGTAATTTCAACTTGCAACACAGAACAAATTATTACATTCGATTTTCTTATTAAGAATAATAATTACTCACTTCCATATTCAGGAATAGTTTCGAGCCCTGGCCGCCACCTTGTGGAAGAACATCTTGCTTCTCCCTGAATCCTCAAGATCACTTCCTCAAATGATATCTTCTTCTTCTTCAACAGCAATTGTTGAAGCTGTTGCTTTGTCATAATTAGCTTAATTCTCTTAACACCATTTGTGTTATTCATTAAGATATCATTATGATCTAAATTAATCTCAACATCAGTATTAATTACAACCTCTGAAAGTACTTGTTGGAGCTTGATCATAGTGCTTGATTGATCACAAGGATTTGATTTTGGTTTGTAGAATGCAAAGCAATTGCCCATGCTTTGCTTTGATTTGTTAAAGGGGAATGGAGCTAGAGAGAACTTTTATGTAGTGGCCTGGGGGTGAGGGAGATGGTGAGATGTTTTAAGGGGACAAGTGACCGTGTAACGTTTAGTATATGAATAAGGTTTATTTGTTTTTAGGACTACAATTTCGACTTTCTGTTACAAACAGGCATCATTCAAGGAATGAAAAACTTGGGAACTGGAAAAGTAGATCACTTTAGAAGAGCAACATTGACACCTTTGCTCAATTGAACTAGTTTTCATTGTTTCTCCAATAGCATCCCTGTTTAATTGCAATTGAAAATCAATTACGGTAATAAACAAGTCATGAACAGCAAAAGTATGCCATTAACAACTCATTAATTAGATCCTCTTAATAAGATTAATTTGATAGAATCCATATATTCCATGATCGGAAGAAAGAAAATCTGACCAAGAAAGAGATGCCAAAAAAAAAAAAAAAGGTAAAAAACACTTCTCTATTATACTCTTTCTCTATTCTACTCTTTATAAATAAATAAAAAATGAGATAATTGACATTTTTTTTTCAAGCGTGTAAATTTTAATCCTCCAAAATTAAGGTTTCACAGCTCACCATTTGATTGGAGTGCCATCTTTGTGTCTTATCAAACTGAAAATTGAACACTATCGACAAAACAGACAATATGATGTCACATAAAATACTACTAGTTTCGTGGGGCTTCAAGTCCTGCAGAAAGTTTAGTTTCGGGACAAGCCCTATCATATCAGGGAGCATACATAAAATCTTCCAAAGCCTCAAAGTTCCAACCAACTCTATATATCTCTCTAGAATAAACAAGACAACCCCTATGATAACAAGGATCCCAGGAAAAGAAGAAAAGTACAAAAGTACATACAAAACAGACAGATCAGAGATGTAGAAAACATCTTTACACGCGTGCGTATGTATTTTGTTATATATGAACTTGAACCAAAATCAGTCTGGAGTGCCAAAGATAATTCAGTGCATGTGAAGACGAGGAGAACGTGGCCGAACAGGCGTCTTTGATGGACTCACCCTGATCATACACCACACCAAAGGCTAAGTTAGGAACCAAAGCAAAAGCATTCTACATCGATCTTTCTTTCTTTTTTTTTCCTTTTTTCCTTTGATGGGGGATGTTAGGGAGGGATAAAAAATAATTAGAAAAGAAGAAGGGAAGGGCCTGCAATCTGACCTTATTGGTAATGAACCCAGAACCACACCACTACAGTTGAGAGCAGCAATTGCACTTTCAGCCTGCAAGAGAATAACATTCCAAACTTATTCATGTGCATTGCAGCAACCAATCCTGTGAGCAACGGCAAACTTGGCCAATGTATTACTGATAAAATCTAAATTCCGTTATACTACTTGGTTAAGTTCTCTAAGACTTTGCCCTATACATAAAACCTTTACTGGTACAGAAACATGTGACCGTTTACTGTCAAAAGTATGTCTAACTCGTATATATTTGCATATAACTAAAGTTTATAACCTAACTCTAAAAAGAATCACCAAACATCACCCCTTTTCACCACTAGAAAAAAATCATATATACTGTAAAGATAAGTTCAACACAAAAACATTCTTACCGAGTTTATTATGTGTGTAACTGGCATGCACAGTGGTGCATACAATTATTAAATTAATAGATCCACATCTCATCTCATAAAACCTATACTGGAAAAACATTTGGGACATGGAGCTGAAAGAAGACAATGAAGAGTATAACACTAGGAATATGACTCAGCAGCTCTGGTTTTCCCTTTAACCATAGGAGAAGACATAATTTTTTTTTTTTTGGGGGGGGGGGGGGGTGGGGGAAGAGAAAAAATGAAAGAACTGTTTCAAGCCCAACCATAAATCAAGAATATCTATTAAAGGAAAATGAGTGCAGAAGACCAGCAAGAACCAGAACACCAACAGCAGGCAATAGATCCAGCAGCCACACTAGAGATGTTTCAATTCTTAAAAATGTAGTCAGATGATACTAGGACCCAAGGTCTGAAGAAAAGTTTCAGCAGCACATGTCGAGCAAGTATCACCTAGTGAGAAAACAGAACAGATTCCACATAATTCTGTAGTCATTAGTGGGATATCTACTCACACAAATCACAGTTATCCCAAGAAAACAATAGCCCACGTTTCAATTGTCAACAGAAATAAAGTTTCTGGACACAGAATACTGGAATAGAAACATTCTTTTCAAAAGTAATCAGAAGAAAATCATTTCGAGATAATTCAAATCCCAAGAGTATGTAGGATGTGGGTCTGAGACAAAAGTTTACTCAATTTCAAACCAACACATTAAACATACAGCTTGAAAAAGGATAAACAACAATGATAATTGAATACAACGAATCTGCATAGAAATGCTGCAAAAACAAGCAAGGATAGATGTAACATCTTTACACAGAAGCCAATCATCAATGCAGTGCCACTGCCACTTACCTGCTAACATGGTCCAATAAGATTACGCTAGACAAATGACCCTAAATGCAGTAAATGGGGTTTTGCCTACCATAAACTACTCAGACAAAGATGATAAGCTAGTTTAAAATGAAAAGTTGATTTTATTTTAGATGAATATGACGGAGTGCAGTATTCCAAAAAAATTTGGTAAGTAAGATAACTTTAGTGGGGAGGGGGGGAATAACATGACCCACAGGGTGTGCACTCAAGATCTTGTTAAACAGGTTACAAAATTAACTCAAAAGAAGATTAGAAATATTTCTATACCAACAAATTGAGTTCTGTGCAACAAGGCATACCACAATTTATAGGATTCAATTTTATTGCAAGTCCCTATGGTAGAGATATACTCATCATAAACCAAGATGAACTCACTGCTGATTGTTGCTCCCTCAACAACCCTAGAAATTCAAGACACATCTAGAAGCCATTCCATGTTATATGGCTGCCTAGCATAGTTTAATATAAAGGCATAACTAAATTTAATGTTGCAAAAGATGATTCCATTTTATAATTCAAAGAACCAGTTAATAAAATGTTGACAGAGAGGTGGCGAAGTACAATCAATTTGGTCTATATGTGGTCTATAGGTATTACTCCTTGGATGCACAGTCAAGAAACTCAAAAAAGTGGATTTTTAATTTTAGAAGAACATGGGCCTCAACAATATAAGAATCAACTACACCATAAAAAGATGAGTCTATCCAGGCCACATTATAGTCCTTCAGCATACTTGCCATCTTTGAAGGGTTGTTCTAAGGTTACATCACAAGTCTACATCTCGCTTATAATAATCATTAGAAGTTATGCACAATATCATACACAGATAAAAAGTGACGCCGACACGTATCATTACTAACGTGCAGCACACCTTAATCATGATGTAACCAATGGATAAAATTTGTTTATGAATATTTTGCTTATGCTTCTCTTGGCAGTCAAGAAGAAGAAGACAACAAAGAAGAAACAGTGTCAATCCTTAAAACTTTGTCGCAGTATTGTCTCAAAGGAACTCGTAAAATTCTATCCACCAAGCGAAGAGAGTTCAGTACTCCCACAATGATTCACAATGATTAAGAAAATTAAGACCATACTGAGAATTGCTACAGATGCGCATCAAAGTTAATGGAATTAGTCTTAAGTTTCATCTTTACATTGTCTTTTCCTGAAGTTTTATTCCTAGAGAACTGGCTAAGAAAAGCATCCCAGCCCTTAACTTCCCCTAAGAGTTGATACCTATTACAACATACAGATTAGGCCTTCATCTAACATCTTTAGGATCTAAAACTAAAGTCAGTATAATTTCTTCCCTTAATAAAATGGTCACCTGAAAACCCTTCATTACCTCATCAAACTCTCTAATAACTTCCCCTATTCCAGAAAATGTCAAAGGTTCAGAAGGAGAAACAATACACTACTATAAATTTAAAAAAAAATGAAACAATTACCATTACAAACTCCACAAAAGCAATACGAGTTGAATGATGATAGTCACCCAGCAGCCTCAGGCGGTAAACCTGCATCGGATAAGATGTACTCATACATGCATTCCCTCTCAAATAATTATGCAAGGTATGGAAAACATAACATTCGTGTTCAGATAGGTGTTAATCAATCATCACAAACCTCTCCACATACTGATTCGAAAAAGAGTTTAACATCTGCTTGTGAAACCTGCAAAGTACAAACCATATGATACATGTGAAGGGTTCTATAGTCCACACTGAGGACCACATTTCATAATTAACTAAAAAAAATCACCTTCTTATCAATATTTGTACAATAGATAGTTCTTGCACACATCTCGCGTTCATCCTCATTCTGAATCCAAAACACCAATTGATAAACAGGTTATATAGAATGAAATTATGCATTCTATAACGCCAGATGAGCAGGTTTTCTAACCCTGGGCAAAAATGTTGGGTTAACTGGTGCAATAGCTGTTTTGGAGGGCAGCACCCTCACTGGGTAGAATCCAAGCATTGTCCCAGATAGATTCAAAGAAGCCTGTGCACCTTCTGTAGAACCAAACCACAATATAAGCAATTAAGCACATAAGTATGACATTTATGCCAGACCATTACATTTTTGGAACACTCAATAGATAACCAAAATAGAAGGTTAGGATTACCTTCGTCAGTGAACTCGATGAAGGCAAAACGAAGTACAGAGTTAGGATCCCCACATATACGACAGTCAACAACCTTCGAACAGGAAAGGAATTAACTCAGGAAAGAAGTTCTGGTAAAAGCTATTCAGAGATAAGCAACAAGTACACTCTTACCTGACCACAACTGACAAATAAACCAGCAAGCTGCTCTTCAGTGACCTACATCCCAAAAAACCAATACATAAGTCTACACTGAAGGTGCAGGATCTGTCAATCAAATACAAACCCAACGTGGGAAAGATGGTGTGACCGCCAAGAAGTTGAAATTTTATACCTGTTGATCAATGTCAGATACATACACAGTCCTCCGAATTATATCTTCCCTCTGAGCCATACTTGTTCGGCTGTTCATTCTCCGTTTCCCCTGACCAAAATTTTTCTTCTAAAAAAGATACACACGTCAATGAAAGGTATGCACAAGATAACCTAACGAATTAGCAAAAGAAGAGTAATTAAATTTTGAAATTTTGCATCATTTAAAAAAGATGAGCAAAAATGCCAGGCAGTAAACTTCCAATCAGAGGACATAGGCCAGTGTGGCCAATTTTTCATGTGTAGCCAAACTTCAAAAAACAAAAAAAAGAAAAAATCAAGTACAATAGTTCCATCTAACGAGCAACCAAAACAAATTTAACCACAAAACAAGCTTAGTCTTCACTTGGTTGGTGAGAAAATTTGGAAAGAACCATAACATTAGCTGAACTTTTGGAGTCATAGCATTTCATGACCCAAAACGCAAACAAACAATACCTTCCAATCAACTTAAGCTAAACACAGAATTTAACCTAGTGCTACTGATCTTATCAAGTACTAGGATCCTTTCGCGTAACCTTAAAAACATTAACCTTACAAATTCAAAAAAAATAAATAAACATTCTTTCCTTTGCAACTAAAATTTGCTCATCAACTAAGCTAAGCCTTCAACAATTAAAAAAAAAAACACTTAGACATTTACTCTCGAAAAATTATAAGCAATAAAAAAGATTAAGGCTTTAGTATTGATACCCGTCGACCACCAGCGTTGCCGTTAACATCCATGTTAACGTGGTTATTTGCCGTATGCAAAAACAAGTTGTTAGCATAAAACCCTCCATTGAGCCCATTAGCTCCATGCTTAGCCAGCGAAGGAGGCACAAACTCCTCAGCCATGGGGTTCAGCTTAGAGAAGAGCTCCTGCAGCTCCCTCATATCACGCTTGAAGCTCTCCCCACCATCACCGCCGTTGGATTTCGCCACGTGTCCCACCTGAGCTCCGATCTTCGCGTAGAGAACCTGATCGTGGCGCAGGACCGGAACGTTGCCGTTCTGGTGCAAGCCCTGATCGATTCTTGACCTCAGGTGGGTTTGCTTGTGCTGATCCTGATCGTTGGATGATACACTCGAATCTTGACTCGATGATGATGATCCCACGCTCACCCCCAAATCAGCACCAGCATTCTCAACAACGGCCATTATTCACCCTCTCGAATCCCACCCGACTCTCCAAATTTAGCTCCTTTTTATCGATTGATCAACAATTGAATATTGATATTTTAACCTGATAAAACAGAAAACATTTTTTAAAAATGGAAATTATAGCTTAGTGAGTATAAAAGATCATGTATCTCAAGCTAAGCTAAAATCGTCTCCATTGAAGAAGAACAAAAAAAACCTCGAGATCACTACGGAGAACACGAAATTAAGACAAAAAATAAAAAAATAAAATTCAACAAAAAAGGAAACTTTAATATTTTAAAAACACACAACGACTTTTTTCATTTCTTACAGTGGTTTTGGTGTTTGCTGTTTTACTGTTGTTTCACTATTTAATTGTGAAATTTTGACAGAGAGAGAATGAGAGACCGAAGAGGTTCTTCGTGTTCGAGAAGAGGATGATCTGCTTCACATCGAACTTAAAAAAAAAATGGAGGATTGATAGTTCAACTCATATTCTTCTTTGCCACAAAGCGAAAACACACACACGCACACATTATACATACATAAACACATAACATCATGTATGTATTTACTACATGTTGCATGTATGTCTCTGGTGGTGAAAATGCGCACGTGGCTTGTGGTTACTGGATGACAACATTGTATGTGGTGTAATGTAAAAAACAAAAATTACTGTCTACTGTTTACCACGACCATTGTTACCTCGCTGACCTGCCTCTTCGTACTGGTAGTGGTATAGTTTGGTTTCGGATAGACACGAGGCAACGGAGTTGATACAGGGGAGGGAGGACCAGTTGATTTGAGGGTGTTTTCGTAATTTCATACAACAATACCCAGGTCTTCTTGTTTGTCTTTACATTAGCAGGGAATACTCTTCTTTTTTACTTTTAAAGGGCGGTCTTCCTTAGTTTAATATTATATTTTTTTATTTATTTTTGTACTAGAGAATATACAGAAGAGATTTTTTACAGAGAAACAAAAGAAAATATGCGATACGTATTCCATCAGACCATCGCCCAAAAAAACAAAAAAAAAAGGATGAAATTTATATGATTCATGAAGTGAACAAATTTAGGACCCAAATCCCAATATTTGACCAAAAAATAAAAGGTGATTGATAATTGTGAAAATAAAGTAGAAGAGAAAACAAGCAAAAAGATGAGCAAAGTCAGATTAGAAGGATAATTGCGAATGATAGATCTAGTACTAAATATATATATAAGCTCATAATATGCAAAAGATCTAACCTGTCTTGTGCAAAATATGAATGCCTATTGCAGTTGTGAAAAAGCAAAAATTAAAAGTTATTGCAAAAGAAAGATTGTTGGCATCTTTACAAAAAAGTCAGGTTGATGGTGAAGGCAAATATGAACTTTATAGGCTTAGCAGAGGAATGAAATGTAAATGCGAGGGATAGGCAAGTATGGTAAGACAGTAGTTTGAGAGGAAAAATGGCACGAATTTCTGCTCTTAAGGAAATGAATCCTTTAGTATTTAAGCATTGACTGTTAACAGATATCCTTGCCGAGATAAGAAGAGAGACGATTTTAGGTTTGCAATTCTCTAAGTATAGCATGGTAAAAGTATGGAATTAACCATTGACGTATTTCCATGTCAATACTGAAAATAAAAGGCACAGATTGTTAACTTCATTCACCTAAATCTAAATGTAAGTTTGTTAGGAAATTACATTGATTGCCGATATTACTTGCTAAATAAAGAGTAATTACGGGATAGAAAGTACTTATTACATGACTACATTATCATCATGTAATAATGGTCGTTTGAATGTGTTCAATGTTCTAAATAAATAAATAAAAACTCACCATAATGTATTTTTTTCAATACACGCATTTTAATGTAGTTTTTATAAATTTGTTATTTTTTTCATAAAATTTTACCATCCATCTATACATATGAACAAATACAATAATAATGAATGAACTAAATTTTTTATTACAGATGAAACATTACAGCACCTTAAGATTAAGAACAATCATATCTTGAAAAACCGATCAAATAAAATCTAACACTTCTTCCTTCCAAAAGTGAGACTCCTCAAAATGGTAAAGACATTGGCGTCAGTGTTTACCGTTGGACGAGCATGACACCACACAAAGGAAGCAAACAACCGCAGCAGCACCTGAGCTTGAGTTACTAGATCACCAAAGGTGTGCTTTTATGGCATCACCAAGGCTACCCAAGCCTAAGAGTGGCAATTGCTTTTAATGATACTTGTATATTATGCTATCTCATACCCTCAATTTTCTTATTTGTGATTGAAAAGCAGCACAGTTTTTGTCTCCAAGCCATGATAATACAAGTCCACGATTTTTCTTAATTGTGATTATAAGCCTTACTCGACTTTTTTGAAAGGAAAATCCCAATACATGGAATGAGAAAACAATAATAAGATTTATTTATATTATTTAATATCTTGTTTTTCAATTATACATGTTTATTTTTTTATAATCCACTTAATTGGATTATAATATATGTTACTCATTTGAAATTGTTTTATATATAATTATTTTTTTTCATTTTTTTGTTATTATTATATAATATAATTTCTCACATAATTAAAAATACAATTTTACATATATATTATTATATTATATATAATAAAAAACAAATCGAGTACATCAATTTAGAAGACACTGTTTGAGATTAAATTTTAATCAATGGTCTCTATCAAATTAAATAAATTAACTCCATGCAAAATCTCAAATAATTTATTAACCAAAAAAAAATGACAATGGTGTCACATCAATTAGGCTTTGTTTAAATTATTTTACCATGATACGTAAGACTAAAATCAGCTGAAATTTGTCTAACTCTAAAGATATCAGCTTAAAGTATCATTTATTAAAATATTTTATTATAATATTGTTGAAAAAAGCCAAGAAAAACAAAGCGGCGTTGTGACTTGTCAGATGGTTACCTTAGACCTTTGCGATTTGGGCGGGCTTGTACTTGAGGGATCATGGGCTGGCTAGTCATAGACATGGCCGAGGCGTCGTCTGACACAGTCAAAACACAAAAGGAAAAAGACGGACGCCAAATTCAATCCACAACTCTGATAGCTTATTCTCTTTGAGTTCCGCCCAACCGTGCAAGAGAAGCCATTTTCGTTCGCGAAGATAGAGAAAAGATCTCACACTACTCCATCCATATGCAATTACACGTAATTTTTGAATCTTCCTCCGTATCTCTCAATACAACAGTTATTTTCCTCGTAGAAATCAAAAGCGACGCATAGAACAAGCTTACAGCGAGAGCTCAATCGAATTAAAGGTTTTATTTTTCCAGGTACTGTAATTCTTTGACTTTGAATTCCCGCTTACCCATGTCTCGAAACTTAAATGGATACAAAAATTAAGGAAACCCAATTGCACGGTAGATTCAAAGGCTTTTGATTTTATACAGAACAATGTGAATTTGGTTCTTAGCAGATTAGGATTTTCTGTGGGTGCATTAGGGCATAAAAAATTAGAGCTATGAAAGGCCGGTCGCACCGTTTCCAGAGCTCGGACCCGCACGAGGACTGGGTCGATGGCTCGTGGACAGTAGATTGCGTGTGTGGTGTGAACTTCGATGACGGAGATGAGATGGTGAATTGCGATGAGTGCGGGGTCTGGGTGCACACCCGGTGCTCGCGGTACGTGAAGGGAGATGAGTCGTTTGCTTGTGACAAATGCAAGAGCAAGAACAATAGGAATGATAGCGAGGAGACTGAGGTTGCGCAGTTGTTGGTTGAGTTGCCCACCAAGACTGTGAGAATGGAGAGCTCATATGCCGCGAATGTGCCTGGGCGGCGCCCGTTTAGGCTTTGGACTGATATTCCGATGGAGGAGAGGGTGCATGTGCAAGGGGTTCCGGGTGGTGATCCTGCGCTGTTTGGAGGGTTGTCATCGGTTTTTACACCGGAGTTGTGGAAGTGCACGGGGTATGTGCCCAAGAAGTTTAATTTTCAGTATAGGGAGTTTCCTTGGGATGAGAATGAGAAGGGCGAAGATGAAAATGAGAAAACAGTCAATAATGGTGCTGGTGTTCTGTTTTCCTTGTCCAAGGAGTGCGTGTTGGCTACCCCCGTGACTGCTTTGGTTGGCTTGAGAGGCAGGGATGACGATGGGGTATATGACCAGAAGGTCGGTCTGAAAGATGCCAAGAAGTGGGAGGGTGATGATGTAGATGTTAGGAGTTCACCGAATGGAGTGAAGGACAGAGCCTTGTTTCGCCCCGTGACGGCTCATTCAAATAAGCGGAAGAAAGAGTTGGGGACATCAAAGGATAGCAGTAGCAAGAAGAAGGCTAGAGCTGCTGAGAAAGAGGCAGATGAAAAGAAGAGAGGTGTACATGCTTCTAAAGCAGGTTATTTGATCTACTTTGCATTGCTTTAAAAGCTATGCACAGGCACACACATACTCTGTTGGTTTTTAAGTTATGTGAAATGTTGTTGTTTATTCTGTTACTCATATTTTCTTTTAATGGGAAGAATGTAAATGGTGAGTCATATCTTGATGTAGTTGGCATATGCATGTTGACTCCAAGCTTTTTTTTTTTGTTTTCAATCTTATCACTAGTGTTTAGACCCACAAGTGATGCAAAACAATTTTATGAAGACAGAGATCCGAAGTCTTACGAGAATGACATTCAGAGTATAAAGAACAAGAATTCGAAGGACAGTGTTCTTCGTGATCCTTTATCAGACAGTAATCTTGCTGTCAACAATGGTGGTAAGAGGACTAATAACAACTCAGTGGCTATTGAGTGCTCTACAGAAGCGTCACTTTCTGATGGGTCTGGACGTAAGCCTTCAATGGAAGCTGGAGCAAAGGATGACAAAGCTGACCATCAAGTCTCTGCAGGGTTTAAGAGTTCTTCCAAAGCCGATGATGCTTCCTTGTTTGAGGAAAAAGATGCTGAGAGCAATCCTGTGAAAGAAGAGGTATGCTTCATTATAAACGGAAATTTGGGAGTTCAAAGTTTATCTAGTGTCAATGCTAAGGCTTGTGTATCCTTACTGTTGCAATTTAATAGCCTTGAAATTGGATCCATATCAGGGGCCCACTACCCCAAATAATCTAATGACAGTTGCAATTCCATAAAGTTGTTTCTATTATGCATTGTTAAAAACAAGACTCTATTTATTTGTGATGCATATGTATAAAAAAGTTAGTTCATTCGTAAAGCATAAGTATAAAAAAATTAGTTCGTGATGCATGAACTGTATTAAGTTCTTTGCCAACTGTCTATACTGACTGGGGTTGCCAATGATTTATGGAACAACAGGATAATAGGATAGAAAAACACATGCTGTTGCACCCTGGGTTTTAGTTTTAGACAAGTTGGCTGGGAAGGGAAGACGTAGGCCATCACACACGAGAGGGATCTCCATAATACTAAAGTACTCAAGGTGAAGGACTTCTTCATGGTTTCAAGGGACCCCAGTTATTAAAAATATTGTACTTGGACAAGCTAAGTATATCTAATCATAACTTACAAAAAAAATGTTGTAGTCCATGGATTAAATTGATAGGTATTCCTTAGCATAAGTAATAAAAAGGTGCAAGCTAAAAGAAATAGCAAATATGTCAATTTACTTGTCAAGTTCTAGATGAAGCATTGCGTGGTACAGATCCTGTGGGCTTGGCTCCCATTTATAGCTGGCTCACAGGCCTGTCAGACCTGCATCAATCATAAGAAAAAAATTCTATTTTCTTATGCTTTGTTACATCGACAATTTATCAATTTATGTAAACTGTTTTTGCATTGGCGACTAGTTTTGAGCACAGTACACACTTAGAGAAATATTATGATTATCTAAGGTAATAGTGTTGCAGACATGGTCTTATTGGTGATGTTCAGTAACCACAGTTACTTTTCTTATTTTTTACAATAGGAAGATAGCAAGGTAGTCGATAGGTTAGATGGTATCATGGAAGGTTCTGCTAGAAGTGCTGCGATTCCTGCGAAGCCTCCTATTGATGATATAGCTAGTACTGAACCAGTATTGAAGGGCAAACAGATTCTTAAAGATTTTAATGGTGACATGTCGCAGAGCTCTATACAGCCCGATGTTGAAGTGAAAATGGAAATGGAAAATAATAACTCTATGGGTGCATTAAGTTGCCAGTCTTCACCACCTGTTGATGCTAAAGATCCAGGGATTGCTTTTGATCACACGTCAGAAACCTTTAAATTAAATGATTTAGCAGCAAACAGTTTGCAATTCACTGATCATAAGGTACAAGGTGTTGACAGAACTTCAGAAGCAGTTAGTGATTGCCATAAAGATAAAGCTGATGAATTATCCATTGAACCTTGTCAGCTTAAACGAGAATTCGAGGGCTCCGAAGGTTCTCTGGCAGTGCAGAAGGGTTCTTTAGAATCTAAACATGGTTCTGGGCTACTTGAGGAGCCATCAAAATCTAATGGAGCTGTCCTAAACACCGTGGCACCATCCAGTCAACATAAAATTGTAGTATGTGTTGGAAAATCATCTTTCACTTCATCCACGACTGTAAAATCATCCGGTATTGACAACTTTAAACCTGCAGATGCTCAGAATTCTAATCCTAGCTCTAGGCAGAGATTAATGTGTGACAGCAATGCCAATAGTAAGAAAGATTGTGCTTCAAGTGATGTAGTCAGGGATGAAGACAGGCATGATGCATCAAGGAAAACCGTCAAAGAGCATCCAAAGTCCTCTGTGCCTTCAAAAGTGTCACACCAAAGTAGGATTTCACACACTTCTATTTCTAAGAGAATTGTATCAGATTCAAAAGATTCTGTGCCTTCCTCATCTTCTAAGGCATCTTCAGCCCAGAGTACTGCTGTTACTTCTGGCTCTGGTGAGGCACCACAAAATCAGTGTGCTTCAGAAGTACAAAAGACATCATCTTCAAGTTTTGCCCAGAAAGGTGAAAAGCCTAATCAGCCAAATTTCCAGTCGTCATCTAAGAATCCTACACAATCAATGCATCCTCCTGGTGCTTCAAATTCTTGTGCAACTTTGAGTGATGAAGAGGTGCAAGTAAAACTATTGCTTGTTCTAATTAGATTTTTCTTCTCAAGAAAGCTTACCTTTGACAAATTCTCCCCCCCCCCCTCTTTATTTTGGTCAGCTTGCTTTACTTTTGCATCAAGAACTCAACAGTTCTCCTCGAGTGCCACGTGTGCGCCACCTTTGTAGTTTACCCCAGTTGACTTCTCCAACTGCTACAAGTATGCTGATAAAGCGCACATCTAGTTCTGGAGGGAAGGATCAGGGTTTGGTGCGATTTACTTTCCATGTTTGTTAACAGCATTTCTTGAATAATTCATCATCCCCATTCTGGGTTTTTGCAGCCTTTGGCCATTTAGTTTGTTAGCCTGTTATAAACTCTTGGGAGCTGATATGTTATTGCTCTTTTATAGGTTTCGAGAAGAAAAAACAAGGATGCATCCAAAGATGGTTTCCGCTTTTCTCGTGAGCTTGATGATGAAGCTAAAAAGACTAACAGAGTGCCATCTTCACCTGATCACAGGAGACAAGATACTGGACATACAACAGATGCTTCCACAAAAAGGGTAGACCATGAATTTTCTGTTAAGAAGAATATGCCTCCTTCCTCCACCACAACCACAAACAATGGCCCATCTTCCTCCAATGAAGCAAATGATCATAATTTGTCATCTATACGCAGTTCACCAAGGAATATGTCTGATGATGATATGGCCATGGTTCGTGGTCCGGTACATCGTACTTTACCTGGTAACTGCCTCTGAGGGGAAATACAATTTTGTGAATTGTCTTTTTCTTTTCCCCTCAGTTGGAATTGTAGAAGTCTTTTCAAGTTTCTTTTCTAACTAGACTTGTACTCATTTCTTTCATCATATAAGGTTTGATCAATGAAATTATGAGTGAAGGAAGGCGAATGACGTATGAGGAACTCTGCAATTTTGTGCTGCCGGTATGGCTGCCTCTATCGGGCAGAGTGCTTGCTATTTTCTGTATGCATATCTGTTAGCTATTTTTGCAGAAAATCACTTCTGATTCTTTTCTACATTATCTACTTTTTGCAGCACTGGCCTAACTTGAGGAAGCATAATGGAGAGCGTTATGCATATTCAAGTCATTCTCAGGCTGTTCTTGATTGCCTGAGGAATCGACATGAATGGGCACGCTTGGTTGATCGAGGTCCCAAGGTATGCACATAAAGCTGTTCTTGAATAGCCTTTGCTGTGTTTGTATCTGTGTAGTGTTTCATTGTGGCATATAATTTTATGTGACCCTACCTTTTAAAGTTTAAACATATTGAACATAATTTTATTTACAGCTCAGTATATTACATCATGTTTTGAAGTGTAAGTTGAAACCAGTATCCAGGCATTTTAAAATTTATCCATTTCCATATCTCGTTAGTTTGGTTTTAGCAACATAAGTGAAAGTAAGGGGGAAGAAAAAGAATGGAGTAATTTTTGTAAAGCCACTGAAGGGGATTAGCCAAATATGAATTCTCTGTGCTATTTTGAGCTTGCATGTACTATTGGGAAAAAATAGGAAATTAATCCCATTCGATATCATCGAAATCTAATGGAGAGACCATGGTCATGTGTCTGATTGCCAAGATTTCCTTGTGGCTTTGGTTGTAAGGTCAGGGAGCTGGGCTCTTGCTAGGCGTTGCTTAGTAGTAGTGATCATAATGATATGATATGAAAATGACACCATTAAAAAACATTAAAATTGAGTTACAAATATCAGTGAGCTAGTAAAGTGGTAAATATAACTTTATGGTGGTTGTGATGGTCATATAAGTTCACCAGGTCCATGGTTCAGTGGTCTTCTGGCCTGTGCCCGTTATGTGGCAATGTAGTTAGTCCCCCCCCCCCCCCCCCCCTTTTCTGCCCCTCTCAAACAAAAAAAAGAAAAGAAGAAAAAAACTCAATTTTTGTGTCTTTTAACTGCAGACTGCAATAATTAATTAAGTTAAAAATTACATCCTGTATCAGACTAATTCAAGTAGGAAAAGGCGCAAGCTTGATGCTGAAGAATCAGAGGATAATGAATATGGCAAGGGGCGAACCACAAAGAAGGCAGAAGCTAAAAGCCTTGAAGCACAAAGAGAAGATTTTCCCAAAGGCAAGCGGAAAGCAAGAAAACGAAGGCGACTGGCTCTGCAAGGAAGAGGAGTAAAGGATATAAGGAAGAGACGAAAAGCCGAGTTTACTGACGATGACATAGGCCCATTTTCTGATTCCAGTGAGGAGAGCATGTTCAGCGAGAATGAGATTCAGGGACGTGGAGGCTGTCCAGTGGGAAGTGAGGCCTCAGCTAGCTCAGATGAAATGGGGACCATGTAATTGTGAAGGGTTAACCATTGCTGTTTTAACTGCTGTCACAAGGTCAGGATAGAGTTTTTCAATGATAGACAAGACTGTCCCGTTAGGGTGGTTGTCTTATTTTCTGTCGGATAGTTTGCCCTCTCATATGATTTGTGCAACAGTTGACTGTACGTGGTGACCACTTTTGTGGTGGCTTTGAAGGCTGTTAGCCGTCAGGAGCCCCATTTCTTATTCTGTTTCAGATAGTGCCGTTATTTACTTAATTTTTGTCTTTGATCGACTTAGTCACCAGTGAGCTTCAAGAGGCAGTGCAGGTGCTAGGTGGAGCCCTGGTGTCTTATCTGATGATGAAAATGTAATACTAGTGTACATATGAATAGTAATTTTCTGACTAAATACCAAATGCTGTATTACATTGTAGCCATATCCATTCAAGTAGATCAAGTGAGATTTAGAAACCAGTAGGGAATTACTTTTAATTTATAAAAATGTACATTTGAATTTCTTCATAAATTCATTGTTAACGTAAAAGTTTATTGAGTAGTTTCAAGTGAGAGGCAAGTGAAACTATTTTCTTTTTTCTTGGATGCAGTGGCTGTGTAATAAACTGGCTTCAGAAAAGAAAATCTTAGTCCACTAGTTTTTAGAGGCTGGGTTGGCTCTAGAGTAATGTATGCACTGACATCTTCTTTGGGTGCCATAAACTATGATGGATCACACTGCAAAATCATTTCTTATGTGTATGAGGTTAGCAAGAAAATTACTTGAAGTGAATTTCACATTAATGTGAGAGAAAATAATAATATTTCAGGAGTATTGAAAAAATCACTCATAAATTAGGTGATAAAATGTTATCGCTTTTGATGTGATGAATGATGAAAGTGACCTTGATGACAGGAAGAGGGCATGGTCCCAGTGGTAGTGAATCTAGTGATTGCTTCGAACCAAAGCCAGAACTTGTGCTAATGTTGCTATTTGGATATACTTGAAGCAGTACTTGATTTAACATAACAGTATGAAGAAACGAATCGGTGTCAATTGATTGGTTAAGTAATGGTAAACCTAATATTAAAATCAATTTCACTTTGGATTAGAGTTTAAAGATAGGGAAGGGCTACTTCTTTTGCGTAGTCCACACAACAGACAAAAAATGGAAAATTTAAGCATATCTTCAATATATTTTGTTGATGCAAGATTTATGACTAAATACGAATTATGGCAATGATATTTTGTCCTATTGTATCATAATTTTTATGCAGATATTTCATGACGCCGTATTTAATGTCACGATTCAATTTTAGTATGATGATAAATTTATGATATTTTTAATTATATAAAAAAATTAATATCATATCTTATCTACATTCATCCGTAGTTAAGTCAAAATTAACAAGATATCGAATTATTACAAGTGTAATATGATAATAGCCGGAGAGATATTTAATGACGATTATATTTTATCTTCCAAAATTGTTGGAGAATTTTAATTAAGATAGAATATTCACTTCTTAATCACAATTTTTTTGTATTTTTGGAAACTAGTACCATATTATTATAAATTCCTCAAAAGTTGAAATAGAAAAATAAGAATCGTTCTCGTAAAAAAAGAAGGAAAAAAAACCTTGTTAACAAGCATATCAAAAATGGTTTCTTTTTTATTGGGCATAAAAGTAATCAAAAGAAAAGAAGAGAAGAGGGAGGTGGGGAGCAGAAATTAAGTAAATAATGGTCTGGGCATTGGCCCGTTTCTTTCTTATTGGCCATAAAAGGGGGCGTGACTCATCCAAGTTGAGAAACGGAAAAGACAACATCGTTGAAAAGACTGTAAGATTTCTCTAACTTCTCTCTTTCTCCTTCCCTCCCTCCAATCTAGGGTTCTCTAGAATATCCCTATCTCTTCAAAATTTCACACATTATTTTTATTTTATTTCATATAAACTCTCACTCTCTCCTCTTTCTCTCTCCATCACTTTTGATTTACGTTTCTCGCAATCCTACAGTTTATGCATCACACTGTACGTGATCGAAAAATACGGTTTTATTTAGCCATTCTTTTCCTTATCTATCAATTCTGATTATTGGATTGGTTAGGGAAGAATTTGATCGGTGGTTTTGGGCTTGGTGGATTTTGTATTTTGAGATCTTCGTCGAATATTTGATTAACTTATCGTAATTAATTGATTTTATAGGGTGGTTTGTCGAAGATGACGATACCTGATTCGGGCTTCATGATGGAGAACGCAGCTAGTTGCTTGCCGTGCACGCCCGAGGAGGAGAAACGGATCCTAGCGGAGCTAACGAATGAATCCGAGGCTCATTTGAAAGAAGGGAACGTGTATTACGTGATTTCCAATAGGTGCCACAATTCTACCAATGTTTTTTTAGTACTTTTTATTGTGATTTGTCGTAATACGTGCTCCATTATTAGTCAACAAGCCTGTTGTATTTGCAAGGAAATTCAAAGTTGTTGTTTTTTTGTAAAATATTGTTTGATTTGTTTTTATAATTTTATTTGACTGAGCAATTACATGCATAAAGCAAAGGTATACGTTTAGGCTATTTAGTAAATAGTAGGCAACCGCTCATTTTTAGTTGCCAACTTAGTCTGGGTGAAATTTGGCGTGGTTCTGTATTTGCTTATTTACTTGGTTCTTGTTATAAGGGTAATTTTATCGAGGGTAATTCTTCAGCTACATTCTCGTTTGAATGCTTTAATTATTTGTGATATAATTAGTTTTCAACTTCGAACAACACTTGTACTCCAGTTATTGCCTAAGAAACTATATCATTGAACCCTGATAAAGCTCCCTGGTGAAATATTTTCAAGTTAGATGTTATTTACAAATAAGGGACAACCTAGGTTGTAATAGGCTTCTTACTCTGTTTGTGCAGGTGGTATAGAAGATGGCAGAGCTATGTTGGGCAAGTTATTGATGACTATATGAATGACAATTCTTCCGAGGTGGCATCTAGACCTGGACCAATTGATAATTCTGATATCATTAAAAATGAAAGTGATGGTGAGGGTAGTGACATACAGCTTCGTAGGATGTTGGTTGAAGGACAGGACTATGTATTAGTTCCTCAAGAAGTTTGGGAAAAGCTTTTTGAGTGGTAATTGTTCTGTTGATCCCTTGTAGTCCTTTTAAATTCCTTTCTGTAAAGAATACATAAATTGTTGGATTCTTGATGTCTTTTCTTTTCTGAAGTTTTTTTTTATTGATTTCTAGATGCTATGTGTGATAAGTTCTGTAATAGATATTTACTAACCATATTTGAAAGAACATGCATAGATGTATTGCCTCGCATGCATTTTTATTATTATAAGCAACTTTGAGAGGCGATAGTTTAAGGGTTCTTCTGGTAATTCATGGTTGTGGTGGATGAATTGGCTGCTTATCTAGGGATTAGTTTTTCTTTCCTTTAATGATTGCTTACTGTTTATGATACTCACACGTGGGAGTTGATATTATGCGGTATGCAATTGGAAATCTGCAGGGCTGCATGAGAGAGAAGATGACAGCACATCGTCATTATTACAATTATTGTGAATTAGGACTTGGCCATTAACAAAATAAAACATGACTTGTCCTGCCCGCTTTGGAGTGTTGGTTAGGACTTAGGACATTTCCCTGCCCACTAAGTGGACATGGGTTTTAACAATAAATACAATCATTTTGTTTTTTACAAATGTAGATTCATTGCACAAATCAATGTTTTTCTCTTCTCTAATACTATTTCTGCTTTTTCCTTCCAGTGTTTTATGTTCATATTTTGCTAATAAATTGCTTGGTTGATGTTGAGATCCCATTTTTTACGGAGGGGGCCCTATTTTCTATTGTAAAATTGATGTCTGATATAGCAGACGGACTTCTTTGTTTTTGTTTTTGTTTGTTTGTTTTTTTTTTTTTTGTAAATAAAGAATAAAGATTTACTATATGGGTGCCAAGGGGTTGCAAACTGATGTAAAAATATCATTTACAAGTTAGAAATTCTATGAATTTTCTTCTTCATTTACAAAAAAAGTGTTCATTAAACCAAAATTTAAATGGTATGAATCCATCTATTATTGTTTTGGCTCCTAAACACAAGATACCTAAAAAGGAATATGACATTTTCCCTTTTTTTGTCCATGAATATCTCAAAAGAAGGCGATTCATTGAATTTAATAACATTTTTTTGTTTATTTATTTTCCTTTTAAAAGTTATATTAACATTTTAAAAATTCATTAGCTCATCGTTGTTGGAAGGTTTTATCATGGTTTTAAAGATGCAATTTAGTTAATTTGGGAGTCTGATTCATACCCACCATGTATGAATTCTGATATTTTTTAATTAAATACACACTACCAGTTTTCTTTTTTCTTTCTTTATTGGGGGGTGGGGGGAGGTAATATTATTCAGTTGATCTTTGACAGAATTTTCTGGTAATGTCCAAGTTTGATCAATACAGTCTGCCAAATGTTCGAAAATTAAGCCTGATTTCATGCTTATTGGTTTCACACTTGTAAGCGCTTATTGGTTTCACACTTAGAAGTGCAAGGGCTTGCAACCCTAATTTGAATCCCAATAATTTGTTAATAAGCATGCGGCATATTTTAAAATCTATAGCCATAATCATTCAATGTTATTACCTTCTGTTTGAGATGTTGGAGTATCCAACTATTCTTATTTGCTTCTTAACCAATCTTGTTTGCCTTCTGCTATAATTTCATATATCATTGTCTCATGGAACTAGCTTTATAGATTGTTGTTGAAATGAGTTGTAGGACATTGTTCTCAAAATGTGCATCGATGAACTGGTTCTTTTTCTGTAAAGATTTGGCCGGATTTTGATTCCCTCACTCATTTGAGTGGGTTGTGCATGCTTGGTGAACATTTTTGTTTATAATTTCTCTTCTTTTTTTTCAGGTACAAAGGAGGACCTGCATTGCCAAGGAAGCTAATTTTACAGGGTTTTTTTAGCAAGAATTATAGTGTAGAGGTTTACCTGCTTTGTCTTAGGTTGATTGATTCAAGAGATGATAGTGAAACTATTATCTGGTTGAGCAAAAAGGTATTACTTTTCATTCATGTGTTATGGTGTCTGGCCCCCTCCAGTTTCTTCACTTCATGTTATTATTTCTAGTCATCTACAGGTAAGATGTTGACGCTCTTAGAATGAACTTTTGATTTAGAACATACTTTTCTTGGTTTCCCTCTGCTTGGGTGACTAAATTTGTGTAGATTTTACATTCAAGCTAGTCTAGCAATCGAGGTATTAGAGGGGTTTCATGCAGCCTCAAATATTTTGAGGACTTATTATTGTAGACCTAGGTTAGTGCTAGTCTCTCCTCATGAGGCCAATTCCATCATTACTTTCGATTTGTGAAAAGTGGTTTGTGAATGTAAATATTTAATAGAGTGATATACCCAAGATATATTCATTCCTATCTCATCCACACAACCTTATAATATTTGTATGATATTGTAAACTTGAGGCTTTAGGAAATAATTGTAAAGCCATCCCCTACTAAAAGTAGCTTTGACCGTGAATTACATAGGAAATATTGAACTGTTGGGCTGAGCACAATGTTCGTGAACACCATGTTCGTTCTAACTTTTTTTTTGTTGGTGGGGGTTTGATTCAGGCGTCTACAAGCGAGCTTTATGAGAAGGTGTGCACCCTAAAAGGAGTACAGCAAGCAAAGGTGTACATTAAGCTTTTTTAATTTTGTTGTGTATTTATCATTTTTCTCCAACTGGTTTCTGTGAAATTGAGTTCTTTTGTTTTTGGTTCTAATATATATATATTAATAGGCTCGCATTTGGGACTACTTTGATAAGTTGAAACGTGAAGTGTTGGTTGTTTCGGACCAAACTCTGGAGGCATCACAGCTGCAGATGGACCAATATGTGAGTATCTTGGCAATATATTTGTCTTTTGATATTTGATATAATGTAGAACTTTTTATGGTGTTATATTGAAATGCTTAGATGACTATTTCTGACTGTTCTCTTTTTCTTTCTTTTTTTCAAATTTTTGCATTTGGAGGAAAATTGTTTTGTGTTATGCAATTCAAGCGAATATTGAGAAAGTTTCCTTATGTTATGTAACTTGAGTTTACTTAATACTCCATTGCTACTATTAATTATAAATCTTGCAGATAATTGGTTCATACTGGAAATTTCTGTGGTCTCTTTGTTAAACTTTTCTATGCACATATCTGCTTACAAACTAAGGTTTCATAACATTATTTCTCGGTCTGAATAATCTGAAAAGAGGTAAATGTCGAAGTGCTTTTTTCGCTAAGAAGAAAGTGCATTGAAATATGTTGTCTTCAAGAAACCTTTTTAGAACATTAAAGGTGGACTTGAGCCCATGTGTTTGAACAAAAACAAGAATTTTAATTTAAACACTATGTTAAGGCATTGGAAGTTGTACATGTAAAATGATTCAAGAAAAGATGAACTATAAATTTCAAATTTAGCTTTCTATAAGGAATGAAAATGTTGCAACTAGGCTGACTTTTAGTTGTACATAAATCTCAGATGTAAATGGTGTTCAGTTGTTATCTCATATCAGCATTATTCATCTCAATTTTTTTTTGGTTAAATTTACGTCATGAGGGAACAAATTATGAGGTAGAAATTTATTATGAAGTGTAGCCTCAAATGGTTAATAAGAACTTAGATACTGTTTAACATTATGGAGGAAATTTGATATCGTTTCCCTAAACTAAAAAAGAGATCAGAAAAAGCTATTGACCTTGACACCTTTTTTTATGTATTATTTTATTTTTCTGCAACGCTCTATGGTTGCATGCTCAATTTGGTGGCCTTTTTGTACATCTATTTACCATTACAAATTGTTCTTATTTTGTGTTAAGATGTGAAATGGAAAGGCCAATTTCATAGAGGAGCTAAGGATATTTTTCAATTTCTCTCTGGTTTATGCTTTTTTGGTTGGTGTTGATTTGTCTATGGTGGTTTCTTTGCAGATTCTTCTGGAAGTTGATGGATGTTATTCTTCCCGATTTGGTGTTGATTCAACTGGAAATGAGTTAGCTTTGGTACCCCTAGAACCTTCTAGGTCGTCTCTTACAATTGCTGGGGGCCCAACCATGTCGAATGGCCACTCAACAAATTATAAGTTTAATTTTTATCAAGGAAGCTCTGCAGGCTCAGCATTCACAGATATAGATGATGGGTATAGCTCCATTAGAAAAGGAGAGAGGGGAGGTTTGGCAGGATTGCAGAATTTGGGAAATACTTGCTTTATGAATAGCGCTCTTCAGTGTTTAGTCCATACGCCCCCTATTGTTGAGTATTTCTTGCAAGATTATACCGATGAGATCAACACGGATAATCCTTTAGGAATGCATGTATGTGGTTGAAATTTTTTATTGCATTTCTTTTTCCCCACATCCATGTTAATTTATTACTCAAGCACGCGACATAGAATTTCTAACTCATGTATCTGTGCAGGGTGAGCTTGCACTTGCATTTGGTGAGCTATTGAGGAAATTGTGGTCATCAGGACGAAATGCGATTGCACCACGTGCTTTTAAGGGAAAACTTTCTCGATTTGCTCCTCAATTTAGTGGTTATAACCAGCATGATTCTCAAGTGAGTAGTGCATAATGTTTAAGTACTCAACTTTTTCAATGATACTGTCAGTTGGAATGAATTTACTATTAGACTCTGTTGTCTTTACATGTCTTTGACCTCTACAATTAAGTGGGAGAGGAAGTAACGAATGGTGGTTTATGGAAGAAAAATTGAAAACGAATATTTGGAGGTTCCTTTTGGGGATAGATGTGTAACTACTAATTGTACGATTGTTTAGTAAATACTTATCAAAACGATTGTTTAGTAAATAGTCCCTTCTATGAATAATCATTCCTGGGAATCTGTTCAATGGGGTTTTATTGGTAATATTGTTTTCTTTATACTTAATGATATACAGATCAGGCTATGTTTGTTTTGTGTCAGATGTCATTAAGGGATCAATAATGATCTTTTGTTCCATTTCTGGGAAAGGAGGTACAGAGGGAGGAAGATTGCACCTATGATTTATATATCTGTGCATCACTTGTATGTGCACATTTAACTCAACATGTTAATATTCGGAGCACAAAAGGGATTGTAATTAGAACTACAAATTATTAGATGTTAGAGCAAGCACATTTTATTAACTTTTCTTATGTAGTTGGTGTCTACCCTTTTAGCTGAGTGTTGAGAATCGTTTTATGGTTTCTGTTGATCTTTATGGAGTGTAAGATGAATTTTTTTTTTTTAGGAACTTCTTGCTTTCTTACTGGATGGGTTGCACGAAGATTTGAATCGGGTCAAACAAAAGCCTTACATTGAAACCAAGGATTCAGATGGTCGCCCGGATGAGGAAGTTGCTGATGAGTGTTGGAAAAATCACAAAGCTCGGAATGATTCATTGATAGTGGATGTTTGCCAAGTGAGCAATTCTTTGATCTGCGTGTCCTTAGTGTCACTGGAAGTCGTATATTATGTGTTTATGGTTGCATTACATTTAAGTTTGACTTGTTAAATGAAATTGCAGTGGTTAATTTACCATGTCGTTATTAAGCCGACATAATTGACTGGATTTATGCGTTGTTTTCAGTGTTTTTTAAGAGCCTCAATGTTAGTTGTGCCTGTTGATATAAGTCCTGTTGATATAAGTTTCTTCCAAGTACATTTGGCATTGCCATTTTATTCTTTAAAGAAAGCATTGTTAAGGTTTCTCTGCTTAGGTTGATTTTTTTTCAGTTTCATACAATTTAATACGTTGAATAATATTTTCAGGGTCAATATAAGTCGACACTGGTTTGCCCACTCTGTGGCAAAATTTCAATTACCTTTGACCCCTTCATGTACCTGTCATTACCACTACCTTCAGTTGTCACTCGCTCAATGACAGTGACTGTGTTTTGTGGCGATGGAAGTTGTATCCCAATTCGGTACACTGTCTCAGTACCGAAACATGGTTTCTGTAAAGATCTTAGCTTGGCACTAGGTACTGCATGCTGCTTGAACAGTGATGAAAGCCTTCTGCTTGCAGAGGTAAATGTATGTGCCACTGATCCTTTTCTTATATTCAATTCTTCTCTTTATAAATTAATTTTAGTGTCTGAAGTACCAGGTTTTCTATTATCAGGTCTATGACCACAAGATCTATCGATATTTGGAGAATCCTTTGGAGTCACTTAATTCAATAAAAGATGACGAGCATATCGTGGCCTACCGACTTCATAAAAAAGGGATAGGAAAGGCTAAACTAGAAATTTATCATCAATGGCAGGAAAAGTGAGTATACTTCCTTCTTAATTGTTACATAAACATGTTTATGTATTCATTCTTTTTCCTGTTTGGCTGAATCTTCTGAACCAAAGTATTTGGGTTTTCCAGATCTGCATCAGATTATCTAAAGGGTGGAGACAAGAAGCTTTCTGGAACGCCTCTGGTTACTTATATAAGTGAAGACCCACTAAATGGAGCTGATATTGATACAACTGTTTCCAGAATTTTGTCACCTCTAAGAAGAGCGTATTCTTCTTCAGCTAAGTGTCATAGCGTCAAAGGAAATGGCTTTCTTTCAGAAGCTATTGATGAACCATCAAACAGCTGCTCATTGGTGAATGCAGAACTGGAGGACACATCCAGCAGGGAATTATCCTTCCAGCTCATTTTGACAGATGAAAGGATTTTGAACCGCAAGCCAATTCAAGCAGATTCTCTTATAAAACCTGGGAAAATTATGAGAGTTATGCTGGAGTGGACTGACAAAGAACATGAATTATATGATGCCAGTTACTTAAAGGACCTTCCAGAGGTTCACAAGACAGGGTTCACTGTGAAGAAAACCCGGCAAGAAGCTATCTCTTTATTTTCGTGCTTGGAGGCATTCCTAATGGAAGAACCTCTAGGGCCTGATGACATGTGGTACGGTACCCGTAACTTTTTATATTGTTTCCAGATAATATTGTTAGAAATACTTGGTCAATCATCTTAATACCTTATCGTAAATTTTCAATTGTAGGTATTGCCCTGGTTGCAAAGAACATAGACAAGCCAACAAAAAGCTAGACATGTGGATGCTTCCAGATATTGTTGTTTTTCACTTGAAAAGGTTCACATACAGCAGATACCTGAAGAACAAAATTGACACTTTTGTCAATTTCCCCATTCACAATCTTGATTTGAGCAAATATGTTAAAAACAAGGATGGACAATCTTATGTCTACGAGCTGTACGCCATCAGCAACCATTATGGTGGTCTAGGAGGTGGTCACTACACTGCATATGCTAAGGTTAGACTTAATTGAGCTCATATATCGATGTTAGGATGGAAGAATGTGGCTGAGTTCCTGTTTCCCTATTCTAGTTCAAGTTTTGACTGAGTACTACTTGCACATTTTATGGTTGTTTAAACCTGTTTAATTACTCATTGAGCATTGTTTCCATATCATCCTTAAATTTTATGGTTCTTGCATTGTTTGATTATCGATTTGATTCATCTCAGCTGTGTTTACTTTACACTCTTGCAGTTGATTGATGAGAATAGATGGTACCATTTCGATGACAGTCATGTTTCTCCGGTTAGTGAAGCTGAAATCATGACCTCGGCTGCTTATGTGTTGTTTTATCGAAGAGTGAAAGGTGAACCAAAGGCGCAGGTGGGAGAGACATCAGGGAATCATTCAGGTTAGTAAAACTGATGGTCGGTTGCATGCAATTTTATGGCTCTTCATTCGAGCTCCAGTGTTTTGGCTCAACCGCTGTTGCCTCTCAGTAAAGCGTATGATGATGACTTTGAGTTGTTCAGCAAGCCTGGAAAGCTACAGGTTGAAGATAGATATCTGAGATTGCCATGGGCATACCCAAATTATAAGATCAAGTCCTATAACATGGCAGGTTGGGCGAAGATTAGTTTGTTTTTTATTTTTTATTAATATTCTTTAAGAGGGAAATTTTGGTTAAATGGTAGGCTGATTAGAGATCCAGCTTAATTTGTATGTGCATTATTTAGTATGGCTGTAGCTCTCTCTCATTAGTCATTACCTTTTGGCAAATGTTGATCTTACCAGTTATTGGATTAAAGAGTTGGAATATAACCTTTTTTTTTTGTGAATGAAAAGAAGTTTCCCTTATGAGAATAATCCATGGTGGAGACTAAGGGAAAATTGTCTCTTCCGTGTCATTTGCTCATCTAATTTTTAGTGCGATCAAGGTGACACCAGGCTCCTTCCTTGTTCTTTGTTTTCGAGCTATTTCCTCTATCTGCTGGATTGTTTAGTCCGCTTGCCCCAGCGGCTTGTTTTAGAATCATAATTTACATAGTTTGCAAATAGCATGTGATGGTCTTTGTGTAGTTCATAGCATGCACTTATGATTTGTAGGGTAAAAAGTGAGGGGAAAGGAAGAGTGAGAAGGAAAAAGAAAGAGGGAAGGAAATACTTTTGCTGTTAAAAAAAAAAAAGTGATTAAAGAAAATGAGAAGGATTCATATTTTCTTCCAATTCATTCTTCCCAAGAAACTAGTGTATTTGTTTATTTTTCTTTTCATTCTCTTTATTGAACACAGAAACCCATCATTTCTTTTACTCTATTTTTCTTTCAATCTCTTTTTTCTATGCTCTTTACTTTTACTTTTTCTTTTTCTTTTTTAACATTTTATCCCTAATCAAATCAGTTACTACAGTATCAGTTATATCACACCGTGCTTTACATTTTTTTCTCGTTTAGGTAGGTATGGAATTTAGACAACATGATTGATGCTATGTCAGCTTGGAGAAAACATATCGGCGTTAGTGTAAATTTCAGAGAAGCTTTTCTGTAAGAATCCTGAATTGAATAGATAAAATATTCTCATTATAATACATCGAGTCCACAACTATAATAATGGAGTACAACAACAAACAACAAACCAATCATCTAATCTATAAAATGCGGTTCATCTCTCTACCAAACTCTCCATCATCGACAAACCTAACGTTCTAAAATTATTACTACTGAGAAATTGATATATCTCCCCCACCCTGCAAAAAAACAAAAGGAGGGCAAAAAGTAGAGAGCTCAGTGCCAACCGAAAAGGAGCAAAGTGTAACAGTGAACTTCTCAATCTCAGCTACCCTACACTCATAAATTGATCAAAAGTAGCCCCACCAACGAGCTCGTTAATCATCAAAGAGAAAAAAATTTGGTAGTGCAAAAGCGCCAGGTGTAGGGTTCATGTAAAAGATAAGATGAAGAATCCCCATTACATCTTTAGTCGCGGAAAAGAAAGGAACAGAGTACAGAGAAAGTCACCTTTTCCTAACAACGAAGCTGCCTCTTATTCTTTCCCATCTCTCTGCTTTAACGGCTAATTGAATGCAATTGTTGAATTCTCAATTCAATGGAACTTACTACAGGACCAACAACTTGATCAAAAGCACAAACTTAAAGAACACAGGACCAATGAAATCACTTCTTACCTGTATTTCAAACAAAAGACCACAAATTACTGAAACTCTCTATAATATTAGTAACAAAAATAAACTAAGCAAAGCGTCTTCACATGTGAAATGACAGCAGGCCGTCACTCTCACTAAAGCATATAGAATATAACCAGTGGCGTGTGATTAAACCTTGTAAATTTATCAATATTGGATCCAATTAATCTACCCATTTGATAATAAGTAAAAAGTTCAAAACTTTATCCCAAAAAGAATAAAAAAAGAGAGGAAAAACTCACTGTGGCTGCAGAAATGGACAAATAACCAGTGGAAGAACTCTCCGGCACAACCGGCGTCGTACCGGCACTCGTGTTACTACTACTTCCACCACCGACGACGTTGTTTATTGTAATCCCAAGCGAATACGCCGGCGTTCGATCGGGTTTAAACAACCCGTAATTCCTCTCCGATGTAGGTCCCGGTTTCATGTTCTCATTAAACAAAGCAAACACATAGATATTCAAATCCGAGTTGGGTTTTAGGGGGGTCCCCGTTTTATTGGTTATCATTTTTATCAGATTCCCATTGTATTTCTTCGCGTTATCGCACGTTGCCCCAGCCTCATCTCCGTCTCCCTTTGACGGCCATCCGGTTTCCGATATGTGAACCGGTAGCTTCTTGTAACCCAACGACGCTAAAGCAGAGTAAACCGCGTCGATCTGAGCAAACAACATGTTATCGTAGTGCAGATTCGTTGCCGGATCGACGATCCCCTGATTCGGTTGAAACAGAACGAAATCGAGCGAGACCTGCTTTGGGTTCGACTTGTAAGCGAAATAAGGGTACGCGTTGATCAAGAACGGAGATCCGGTCTTCGCGTGGAAGTTCAAAATGGGAGTCACGCAGCCCACTAGATCTCGCCGGAAAGCTCCAGAAGACGGCGGGTACGAAGTCTCGAGGATGGCCAAGGAGTGAGCCGTGGTGACGCCGACTTGCTTGTCCAAGCCGAGATTAACGAGGGCGGTGTGGATGCCTTGCATTGCAGGGAGGAGATTGTCTGTGAGAGAAGAGTCGTTAAAGGTTAAGATTTCGTTGCCTATAGTGATGTATGTGATCCTCGTTGCCGGTAAATAAGCTTGCACGTTTTGCTTGACCCAAGCTTTGGCATTATCTGGGTCTCGCATTTTAGCTAAGTACTCGTTGCCTAAGCCTACTATGAATTCGACCCCTGTGTTCGCAAATGCGCGAAGAACTCGCGGATCTGCGTCGTAGAGCTTCACTTTAGTAGCCCCAACTGATTTCACCAGTGGCACAACGTTTTCTGGAGATGGAAGATTGTTTGCGATTTGCCCATAATTGATCCCAATTGCAGTAACCAAAACAGGAAAGACACAACCTACAAAACATATATAGAATTAAAAATTAGCCAATCTCGCAAAAAGAAAGAGAGGTAAATATCTAGATGGGCATATAAGTATTATAGTACCTGAGAATAGAAAAACAACTGAACCCCAGTAGTGTAATCTACTGCACTCCATGAATGGATCGGTGAAGTGAAAGCCAATGGAGCTCAAGCGAGAAATATACTAGTTCCCAGATGGATTTGATAAGCCACGGTTGATTGGGTGAAAAAAACTGACGGCAGCAAGCAACAGGACCTAAAGCGTTACAAAACGTGAATAAAGGAAATAAGAAATCTGGGGATTTGGGTCCCTCTATTTAAGCTTCGCTTGACAACTGTTTGATGAGCGAGAAAGAGAGAGAGATGATACGAGAGTAACCGACTGAGAGAGCAAGATAGATTTCTCACTCTCTACAAATGTACAGGGTAAACGCGCAACTGTGAAAGCAATAGGTTGAGAGGATTGATAGTAGTGGGCACCGCGGCGCAAAATAGCGGCAAGTGGGGCGGTATTCGGTGAAAATGAGACTGGTATTTAGGGATTTAGAGGCGGCGCTTAATCGAACTAAAGATGATTAAATGCTGTCTCTATCATTTGTTTTCAGAGGGCATAACATGAAAGAAAATGTACTTGTATTAGCATGGCTTCTATGGGATTTCAGTTTCTGACTGTCAAAACTGATTTTGAAAGCAGTTTCAACAAAATAGTTGTGAATTTAACATTCATTTAGTGTTTAAACTATGTTTGTTTTAACTAAAAAGGATAATTTGAAAATTAAATACGTAATGTTTATATTATATGTGTTAGAAAATAAGAGGAAAATATAGTTTTGAAAGCAAATAATTGTAATTTATGTGTGTTTTGATTTACAATTATACAACAGTATATATAAAAGTCATGTTTAGATTATTTTTAAATATTACTTAAATCCATAAGGAAAAATTGGTTTAACAAGTAGTCTAAAAGATAAATTTGATTTAAGCAAAATTGCTTAAATCCAATTTAAAAAGAACACAAACAGGGTCATAATGATACAAATAACTATATATGACGAGCATAAATTAGATAAAGTAATCAAAACCTAATTAGACACACAACTTAACATATTCTAACAACTCCTCAAACTCAACGTGGTAAAGTACATGTTGATTTGAGTTTGTCAACTAACTCATGAAAACAGTTAGTCAACTGATAAGCAATCTGAACAGTTGAGCTAAAAAAAAAAATCAAATGATAACATGTCGATATGTTGAATGAAAATCAAATTGATGTAAAATATAATTTAATATTATGCTTAACAAAACAATTTCAATTTTTTATTTTATATTTTTAAGTAAGTTGAATGGTTGTTTTTTTTAAAACAAATCACTCCCACTTCCTTAAAATTTCTCATATGTTATAAGATTAATTTTTTTTATTTTTATATTTTAATCAAACAAAACAAATTAAATAAAAATTCATGATTTTATATCAAATTTAATTCACACAAAATTGATTTTACGTTATAATATATTTTTCATTTAAAGAAAAAAAAAGGCCTTATGTGAAAAACACTACCGCCTAGTTTCTTCTATTATCCAACGGTAGCAAACGATACTAAGTGATTTGGTTAATCTTGTGAGTTTGGTTTTTGTGGGGTCCTTCCCCGACAATGTTCACATGGTTACCATTCCCAATTGGTGAGCTTTTTGGGGTAACAACTTTACAAACTTTTCTTATTTTTAATTCACATTTTGTTTTTTCTAATTCAGTTGTATGTATTTAGTATTTAATATAAGCTTTGAGAGAGAGAGAGAGAGGGAACAGCATAGATGCATGGTATTGATGCAAAGCAAAGCTAACAAATATCTCTTGATGAGATGATCCCAGCCGTTGACTCAATGGGTAACAGTGTGTGGATGAAATTCATGCTACAGACCCACCAAATCTTAATCCCTTTCTCTCCTTTCGGCCCCGTTTGTTTTCTATCGTTCTTTTCCTTTTTTTATTTTATTTTGGGTCTTGTGGAGTACAATGCACGAAGGTATGAATATAAACTTTATTATTATAGATGTACTTTTTTAAAATGCATTTCATTTTTCACTTTTTTTTTATAATTTCTTTTTTTTTAATGCGTTTTACAATCGCTGTATTTATCTATCGATTGGTAAAAGAAAAAAAGCGACAAAAAAAAAGATTAATTTTTTTTCTTCATATAATCAAATCATAATTCACTTAAATTAAGATAATCGATGAATGAAAGTTAAAATAAATTTTTTTTTCATTTTTATAAAATTTATTATAAAAAACATCAATTTTTTTTTCTTTTTTGCTCTTTTTTGCTTTCATTTTTTATCTCTACCAATTAAAATCAAAATATTTAAAATTGTTCCGATCATTGACAATCATTGAAGCAAGAAAACACCTTTATGGAGTATATTATTTACTTACAAAAACAGCACACTGAGAAATTGGTTCTCTAGTTCTTAAAAGACAAACTAGCGTAATTTGGTAGCATAAGCTTATAAATAAATGAGGTAAAAGTTTTAAAGACCTAAATAAATTAAAAAAAAAGAAAAAGAAAACGATAATACTACCAGTTAGTATTCCATTTATCTTTATTCGATTCACTGTCAAAATCACAATTGTCTGCTTGCTTCCAGAGTTGAATTTAGATTGGTGCTTAGGGAGTGGCAACATTTTCCTTGGCAAGAGGAGCAATCTCCTCTCCTTCAATAGCTTCACTGCCAGAACCCTCCAGACTCGACAGCATCTTTTCCCACAATCTTGCTGGTCCCTGCATCAAATCAAAATGCAATTTTTGTTCAATTCTCCAATGGAGCTTGTATCTTTCAAGGTTCCATAATTCATGCATTTGTATAATTGCAACTTGCTCAATCTTAAACTGCAAGCTAATGTCACGTAAACAAGCTTGCTAACCTTCCATGAAAGGTCTTGGGCCATGCAATTCTGGATCATTTCTTTCAAGGCAGGAGTGCCATAGGTTTCAAGGGCTCTCGTAACTGTTGTTGTTATTGCAGTCACATCAGCTGGATCCACCTCATCACACTGACAAAATATGCGACGAGGGGCTCATTAATTATTTTCCATATAGAGTAGTAGTCTGAACATGTAAAACAAGTAGTTCAAATGCGCACTGGTGGAGCAGAAGAATTATTTTACTTACTTCAACATTTAATGCTCCCATTTGGAATCCTGTGAAACCTTCTTTGACAGTGTCAACAAGCCCACCAGTTGACGCCACAATAGGCACCTGTGCCAAAATTAGGGGATATTGTAAAAGGTCATAAAGGGATCTGATGCCATAAGATAAGAGGAATGGCAAATTAACTTTTAAGCCATTGACTGTGCAAAATTCATAGAGCAAAGTAGAAAAAGGTACCGTTCCATATCGCATTGCATGCAACTGAATGAGACCACATGGTTCAAATCTACTTGGGAGCAATATAAAGTCAGCCCCAGCGATAATCATATGGGCCAAGGGGACATTGAATTTTGCTACTCCTCTAGCCTTGTCAGGGTATTTTATCTCTAGCTCTTCAATCTGCTTCTCCATTGCCTTCTTGCCAGTTCCCTGAAAGAAAGAACAGATACAATTATATACCTCTGTTGCTGCAGCAGCAATATCTCAGGAAAGAGAACGATTATAAAACTTGATACTAACAAGGACTACTGTCTGGACATTATTCTCGCTGTACTTTGGAATAGCTACTGTTAAAATATCTGAACCTTTCTGCTCCTCCAGTCTACCAATGAAGCCAATCAAGGGGATATTCCTGTCAACAGGCAACCCAACTAGTGCTTGAAGGGCTTCCTTCAATAAAGGTTTTGCATCCATGACCTGAAAATGAAAATTCTGATAAATGCCCACTTCTACCACCGTATATGTTTGGGAAATAGAAATTTCTTAATGCACTTACAGTCGTAGCATCATACGTGACTTCAATGTGCTTGTCAGTGGAGGGATTCCACTCTTGAACATCCATACCATTCACAATGCCAGTTATACCGGTTTTACGAATGATGTTGTCCAATTCTACACCTTTATCAACTCCAGATACAAGTTCCTCAGCATAGTAGGGACTCACTGTCACTACCCTATCTGATTCTAGTACTCCAGCCTTCATCCAGTTGATTTTCCTTCCCTTTACAGGCTTGTTACACCTGCCCAAGAAAGAACCCTAATTACTTTGCAAGGGAGGAACAATTCATGAGATCTTAGATCTTGATATTAAAGGAAGATTACTTGTCATGGAAAGAGCATTAATTTGGATAATACTAACTTCCCTGCAATTCGTACCCGTCTATGAAGTCAAAAGAACTTTTGAATCGATCAGGCAAGTTGAGAAGCGAGAAGTCTGAAAAGGCATATCTTCCTTGATAGGAAATATTGTGGATGCAAAAGGCAACCTGCCATCATTTAATGAAGCACAATATAGTCAGAAGAATTAAACTTTAAAGTTGGTGAGAAATCTAACTGATTTAATTCAAAGCAGGAGCACTTTACCTTGGCATTGCCGTAAATCCCCCTGGACTGGTACATGGATTTTAAGTAGCATGGAAGAAGAGCAGTGTGCCAGTCGTTGGCAATGAAAACAACATCATCCCCTGCATAAAGGTAGGAAGAACAAATGCCTCAATGAAGTTATTTCATGACAGAAATTTCAAAGTTTCAAGATTTAGAGGAGGACGCACCATATGGCCCAGAGAAATATTTACTGCTATTTAAGTTCAGAACCCTTGGTGCCTCCAGAGCAGCCTGCCAGTGAACAAAAGTAAAATGAATTCAAAATCTACAGTAACTGGATGAAGATTACAGAACAATAAGGTTGATCATATATTATGCCAGCAGTAGACATTGAACCAGCAATGAGAAGGGAATTAACATGAAAACCATGATTGATTTTTATTTGAGAATGCTGAATGAAAAACTCGGTCATTGGAAATCAATTGTAAAATAAGCAACGTTGCAAACTGGCAGAGTAGCAACAGGAGTTTTCCCTATCTGACAACTCAACTCAGCTCACCTCAACAAAAAGCCTCAATCTCAAGCTAGTAGCAGCCTGAACTAAAGTTTTCAAACAGTAAAACAAACCATAACGCAACTTGCCACCAGGTCAGTAAGTTACTAGCTAGTTTCTTTTCACATTGTGAGGCATCATACTGCTCAAAGTGGCAGTTTATAAGGAATTGGAAGAGAGAAGTAATTTCTTTCCCTACAACTTCCCTGAAATTTCAAAACTGCATTTTTTACCACTTCATTTGTTATTCATCAAGGATGGCAAAATAAGATCATTTACCTGGCACAACAAGCTGAATCGAAGCTGGTTGTCCTGATAATCCACTCCAGCATTAGGGCCATAGATTTTGGATCCAGTTTTGCCCCATACCTTAAGTTTTCAAACAATCAAAATTAGAAGAGAAAAAAAATATGTATAAAAACTGAACCTTTAGTCCAGCACATGTTTATTATTGCACATGGAAGTTGAAAATAAACCTTCTCAAGGAACATTGGGTGATCCACAAAGACACGATCAACTCCTCGTTTGTAGCAGTGGAAGAAGCGAACAGTCTCAATGCTGTCCCCAACTTTAATCTGCATATCAACTGCTATTTTAGAAAAACTTCCAACCACTTTGAATGTAATATCAAGTACATATATAAAGAGAGATGAAATCTTGTATGCATAAAATGACTGAGAATTTACCTCAACTAATACATTAGTGTCCCATGCATCTTTGTACTGGTCATAGCGAGGAGACACTGTCATAACACGATGCCCTATAGCCTAGACAACAATTAGGCACTGAATTTAGCTATATATACTCATATGGAACACTAAGCCCAAATTGTACCAAAATTGTAAACCGATGACATATTGCATATCATGAGAAGTAGCACAAGTTACTATTCACAACAGAAATTTGTACTAACTGCCATTGCAGGAGGCAATCCACCAAGGACATCACCAAGCCCGCCGGTTTTGCTCCATGGACCAACCTCAGCTCCCACAAAGACTAAGTTCATCCCTTCCCCGCAAACAATTTTTCCCAAGGGCAGGTCATTTGCAGCTTTCTTAGCAATTGCTTTGGAATGGATTCTCGTTTGTAGCCTATCCACCATATTCAAAGATCTTAAACCATTGTGAGTCAAGCTTTGACCCCTTAAGCCTATCTGTGCCAAATTTGCTTTAGTTCCAAAGTTTGAAGCTCCATTGCAGTTGACATGTGAACTTCTTGAGACGAAGTGTGAGGCAGTCACAGTTGCCATTAGTAGGATCCTTGGTCTGGGAGGAGATAAAAGGGGAAAGAAATTAATAATATAGCAAATAATTTGCTTATATGCTTCTTGTTTGTAGGCAGACCATTCCACAATTTAGATGAAATGATAATAATATAGGAAATCCAGAGAAACAAACGGATCAGCAAGCAAAGCAAACATAACCCATGCGGCCAAGTGGATAAGTGAAAACAATTCATCTCTCAACTATCTAATTATATAAGTTTGTTCTTTGATCATTCATTTAAGTAAATGGTTCCGTAAAGCTAAAATAATAAGTGACACTACATTCTCAGAGAAATAAAGGCAGCTTACAACAAATACACAAATTAAAAGGAAAGGGAAAAAAGAGATCACTAGAAAACATATGGTTGATTTTCAGCCCATAGCCCTTAAAAATGGAAAGTTGCAAAAGCTCAATAAAGTGATTCATGCTATGAAATTGTAGGTTGCAGATGCAAGAAAAAGCAAGAAACTTCAAAAACAAACCACTGTTTTATGATCTAACACCGACCTAAGTAGATAGTACCACAGTAATAAGATAATAAGAGTGAGCATTAACTGTCAAAAATAACTTCAAATTACACTAACCAGTGAACAAGATGAACCAGATTAAGAACAGAGAATCGATATTTGATTTATACAAAATAACACAATCAATTTATAGACTTGAAAAGAAACTATTAGTCCTTGTCACCAGATAATCACAATAACCGAAAAATCATTCAGTTTGAGTCCTCATTATCATCAACAACAATTGCAGAAAATCTCTCAAAGTTTGTTACAAATTGACTACGATCAAAAGATAAGAGATTAGAGAGGAAATACTACTCCCCAATATTACAGCAACTGCGTTAATAAGTTCTCAGAGCAGCTGCGATTGTGGTCAGCTTCTGTTTAAGTAGTCACACTGGAATAGTGGAAGGTAACCAAAGATCTGGCATTTTTGTAGTGGTTGCATCGGTGACCGTGCCATGACACGTAATAAGAAAAAAATTAGTTGACTATATATTATATATTGAATTAACATACATTACTTGGTTAATTAATTTAATATCATTTAAAATAATTTGATTAATTAATTTTAATTAATTAATAAACACTTTAAAAAAAAAATTGTAATCGAGCTGTAATCCTTACTTTTTAACGTGAAAACATGAAGATTTCATGTGCTTTACGAAACATTCTGCTATGCCTACATATAAAAAGAAAAAAAAGTTATGGTAGTTAATTAATACATGTATTTCTTAGAAATGAATTGTTATCATTTGGTAAATTTTATGTATGTATAATGAAAATTTTGAAGAGAAAAACCATGAAAAACATAAACAAAAGGCATGTTTTGATAAAGTTTTCGAAAAATATTTTCAAAATTTTTTTTTTATGTTTAGTAAACAGTTTTCAAAAGTAATTTTTTAAAAAAGTTTTCAAAAAATCAATTTTCAAAAACTGTTTTTTGAAAATTCAAAATTTGTGTTTTCTAACATAATTTTTGAAAAATAACATTAAAATCAGTGTTCACTTTTTTGTTTCATTATTCTTCCATGTTATATAAAAATATTAAAATTTTAAAAATAGAATAATATTAATTATTTTTAAGTATTTAGTAAATATGATAAATAAAATTAATATAGATTTTAAATTTGAACTCAAAACTAAAATAATTACAAGGTGTATCAAAACAGTTTTCAAAATAAAATTATCCAAACAACATTTCACTGTTTTCTGTTTTGAAAATAATTTTCGAGTTACAGTTATCCAAACATGCTTTCTGAAAATTGTTTTCAGATTTTATTTTCGAAAACAATTTTCAAAAATTAAAAACAGAAAACTATTACCCAAATATATTAAAAAAAAATATTTCCTTTATTTTTTCCAGATTTTTCTTTCATTTCCTCCGGATCCAGATATATATCCCTATAAAAAAAAAGTTTTCCTTTTTCTTTTTGTTCTTTAAAGGATTCAATTTTGGTTCGGAAGACTTGTAATCATGCAAAGAACAACCGCTTTCGTCCAAATAACGCCTTCACATCCCTAGATGGGTAGTTGTTCAGACCTCTGCACTTGGGAGTTCTGAGTCACTTGTCTTTCTAACAACAAGCTTCTATACATATTAGTTTTCTATATTTCAATATTTTTTCTTTAGATTTTTCCACAGGAAGCGTTAGCCGTAGTCACTTTTGTGGTCAAGACTTTTCAGTCCAGTTGGAATTAATTGAAAATGCGGCTTTCATTGCTTCGAAAAATGATACCAACCGCAAGCTTTAGACCGGCGATCGCTTCAAAGTCTCATGGGGCCATTTATGAGAACAGAAGCTAGGCCTGAGCCTAGAATGTAATGTAATACTTTTAGGCGTCAAAATCATATTACAATAAAGAGAGTGCATCTATACTTAAGATATGCGTAAATTATCTCTAAAGCATGAAACATCTAGTTCTGCCGCCGGTGAAACGGTTTTGGTATTTTCCATTTTCTCGTAATCTAGACACTGTCGTGTAGATAAATCATTTAGCAATATTTGTTAACATGAACAATAAAGATTGTAATTAACGGGTCTTTTAGTTAATCAATTCGAATTATATCAATTCAAATGAGGTTCAATTATCAATCCGATAACAATTGATAATTAACTAAATCTCATGCTATTGCGTTTTTAAAAAATCGCAAATAAATTTAAAATAAAATAATACGTAAGGTATTTTGGTTTTTTCAATTAAATTAAAAAAACTTTAAAATCAGCTATCTTATAAATTTATAAACACAGTAATTTCGACAAAGTACGAAAATGACACCATCAACAATCTCTCTTTAAGCCGCTCCAAAATGATAACAAAGGCTCTCTAAATCACAATCTTAGGACCAATAATGTGGTTCAAGTTAACGCGACCTTCAAGCTCAACAAACTGAAACGGTGACAAAGGACGCCGTTTTGAAGTTATCTGTGGGCTGTGATTAAGGTCTCTATGAACCTCAACCCGTCAAATCTTGGCGCGAATTTTTCCTTATCCGACGCCGTACAGGTTTCCGGTGCACCATTTTTCGTCAAGCCAGAAAATCCCTAATAAATATGTCAGCATGAGATAGTACATTAAAAACTAATTTCGCCGAAAGTAACAAGAAAAGGATTTTTTTTTAAAAAAAAAAATCAGCGATTACAGTTTAAATCACAATTAGCATATCATATGCATTTTAATTAACGGAAGGATTAATAATTGGTGGATTTGAGACCAAAAATTAGAAGAGAAATGCCAAAGAAAAACAGAGAACAGTTTCTAGATCCGAAATTACGTTTTTCAAAAACCAAACCACAAATGCAGAGCAATTACCAGATGCACAGGCACCTTCTAAGCATTCGAATATAAATTAATTAACCCCATAAAAACAAATATAGTCATTAAACGCTAAAAAAACGAGTCTTTTAAAATCAGAAAATAAAAAAGAGGAAAAAACTTTTAAAAAAAATAGAAAACCTGGTCGAAATTTGGATAAGAAGAATAATCATGGAGTCCCGCAGAGGAAGATGAGGTAAGAGCAACCGTTGATGCGACAACAACAGAAGCCACCAGAGTGCCTGATCCCTTCATCTTCTTCTTCTCTCTTTGTATTTATCTATTCAAAGAATAATAAAAGGATCTTATGGAGCTCCGGTTTTAAAAAATGGGCAAAACCCGACGAACCTCGCCGGATCTCGACCACCGGCTTCTTTGTTTTTAATTTTCTCTTTGTCTGCAAGTTTCTCTCTTTCTCCGTTGGGGCTATGGTGGGTGAGTGGCTTTTATACTCTCAAGATGACGCATCATCCCCAGCTTCCTCATTTAACGGAAATTAATTTTATTTTTAGTTCCGGCTTTGTTTACTCGGTTTGAATTCCTCTGCCACGTAGATTCCACGGCGTCTACCGTAACTAATGGCAGAAATTAAGATGGAACATCGTGACTTCATGTCGGTCCTTTTAAATTGCACTGCGGCGGTCAAAAAGGAAAAGGAATTACTTAGCACCGTAGAATGTGCAAAGCAATATTGGATATATAAAGAAATACAGCCAAAGTCAACAATCTTCTAGTCTTCTTTTCACTTGTTCCTGAATCCTGCAATTCTTTTGGCTTATCGACTTTTTTTGTTCTGATCTCGTTCTATACTCTTGATGAGAGGTAAAAGGCAAATCAAGCCAATTCATCACCAATGTAGTCAGCACAGATTGCACCATTTGCTGACCATGAATTGAAAACAGATATTTGTGAACAGAGTTACTGTCACAATGCAAATTTGCATATCAAAACTTCACATATATTGGGCAACAGGGGCATTGGAGACATGATTCATTGAAGTAAAGATCAAAGTTGGGTCTTGATTTGCCAAGCAAAGCATCAGCCTAGCCTTATTTCGTTTAAAAACAAACAATTGAACAAATAAAAATCAGCAAGGAACAGAAATGATATCATGTTATTACTAGTTTCTTGTTTTGGTTAAAAGTTTGAGACTTTCATATATGTTCCCTCCATTGATATATCATGTAATTTTCACACATCCCATTTCTCTGTAATCATTGCTTCTCTCGATAGCTCTACTGCTGCTCTTGTAATAAGTGCTTCAGTAGACCTTCGGCTACAACGTTATCTGGGTCGACACAGGAAAATATACATTTGCAACTTCAAAATGGGGTCATTCACGAACAGGTAATGCTTCTGAGAGATATATCATTCTATCATTATGGTGTTCTCCTCAAAAGCAAAACCAACAGATAACAGAGGGCAGAGTCAACTGACGATAGTGCAATGATGAGCAAAGCTACGTGAACAAGAGTGAGGGTAGCAGTCTTGAGCTGCACAACAGAAATGGCAAAACCAAGTTACTTGCCTCTGAGACTGCTCCAGACATTGGCTAGCATGGCAAAATAATATCTGCTTAGATTTACATATTTTCAGTCTCATAAGTTTAACCTAAACTAGGGCACACATTGCTTCAGAAACTTGACCACTCTACAAAATTCAGCTGACCAGGCTGCTCAACCAGAAACACAAACAGAGATCTTAAAGCCCTAAAAGAGATGATGAAACGCTAGTCACTTCATAAATGCGGAAGAAAAAAAAACATTCTGATACTACCAAAATATGTCACTCCAATAGGAGGAGGACACGTGGATTATCGTGAGCCCTGAATTCAAAGAGACACGCGGACAGTTCAGACCCAGACAGTTGGACCTCCAGGTCATGACCGCCCTCAGGAACATCTTGGCTCCAGCTGGGCCTCCACGTCACCACCGCCCTCCGGATCATCATTACCAACCAAGTTGGGGCGTCAGACCTAAACACCGTCTTACACATAGACGGCTCTGGAATAAGCCAACAAGGCAAAAGCCCTACTGAACGGTTCTCAGCTTCCTAGCTGGGCCTCATAGGCATCATTACCCTACCCAGTTGGGGTATCCTGTTACAGCTGCCCCGACCCATCACCGCCTCCGGAACTCTATAAAAGGATTTGGTAAGCGGTCCAAGAAGGAGAGGGGCTTTTCAGCTTTAAACACTTACAATCTTAAACTTTTGCTAACTTAAGCATCGGAGCATCCTCGGAGGCATCCCCTCCGTCGACCCCAATAGCAAATCTCCCTTTCTCTGTGCAGGTACTTCTACAGAACAACCATCCAGCTCAGCAAAACTCATTTTTTGGCATCAACAGATTGGCGCCGTCTGTGGGAAACCACATCTCTCGCTGACAGTAACAGCGAAGAAGTCAAAAGAACTCATCTGTTAGCATGCCTCCAAAAACACCCGCCAGAGATCTAGGCGCTCGCGCGCTACGGTCGGGAGACAGTTCTTCAGCCGAACCCGACGTTCACCCGAATGAAGGCACGCTCCAGGCGCAATTCACAGAGCTTGCACACCTGGTGGCCGACCTGGCTGCCGAAGTTCGTAGGAGACCTCAGCAGACGCTGCCACTCCCATCGCTGGAACCAGGTCACGGTGTTTCCACTGACCGTCGCCCACCAGCGGATGTCTGCTCAGCGACCCACTCACCTTCCCCAGCTAAGTTCAGAGAGAGTCCCGTGCCCAATAACAGCGAAGGGTTTGGCAAACGGATCGAGGACATAGAGGGACGCATCAATGAAGCGTTTAAAGAACGCGGCCACAGTATTAGCGATGATCTCGACGTACAGGACCCACCTTTCATACAAGAAGTCCTTGACGCCCCTCTCCCCCACAATTTTCGTATGCCACAAATCAAACTTTATGATGGATCCACAGATCCCTTAGATCACCTCCAGCACTACCGAACCACAATGACCCTCCATAGACATTCGGACCCTATAATGTGCAGAGCGTTTCCGTTAACCCTAGAGAAAGCGGCTGGGACGTGGTATTCCCGCTTGAAACCGGGGGGTATTCGCACCTTCAAAGACCTAAGTTATGCCTTCGCCTCACATTTCATCAGCAGCAAAGGACCCAAGAAAACTTCGGAGTCTCTGTTTAACATTGTCCAGGCAAAAGGAGAGAAGCTTCGCGCCTATATTTCCAGATTCAACACTGCAGCTTGGGAGATTCCAAACCTTGATCCCAATGTTCAGCTCCTGGCATTCAAAAATGGATTAAGATCCGGATTCTTCAGCTCAAAACTCATCAGACGTCCGCCTATGGACATGAATGAGGTCTTGGCCCGAGCCGAAAAATACATGCTAGCAGAAGATGATCAAGCATTCCGAAGAGAACGCGAAGGAGATACGGAAAAGAGGAAGAGAGGCCCCACTAGTCCCAGCCTTGAACCCTCTAAGCGGCCGTTCCGCGAGGAGAAACCCAGAACCCTCAGGCCTTTCGAGGATAGGTCCCGAACTCTTGCAACCTATGGAACCAGAGCCAGAACTCCGAGGCAAATCCACAGCTATGCACCGCTGAATGCCTCCAGAACCAACATTCTGATGCAGATTCATGATAGGGACCTCTTGCAATGGCCTCCAAGGCCGCCAAACCTCAACCCGGATCGCAATACTTGGTGCAGGTTTCACAAAAACTTCGGCCATGATACGGAAGAATGTAAGGCCTTAAAAAATCAGATCGAGGCCCTCATCAATCGAGGGTATCTAAAAGAATATGTCAGGCCACGACAAGAGAAATATGATGAACGATCGCGCAGAGGCCCTGAACGTTCTTATGAACGAAACAGACCTACAAGGGCAGCCCAGAAGAGCCCGAGGCCAAGTTATAGAGAGCCCAGCCAGAAAAAACCGGAGGTTCCCGTGGCGAAGATTATCAAAACCATTTACGGAGGGCTCGTTGCTGGAGGGGGATCTCGTGCTCGCAGTAGATCTTATGCTAGGTCAATAGCCTCTGTTGCTGGATCTCAGAAAAGACCTAGGACCGGAGAGATTATTTCTTTTTCGGACGAAGACTTGGAAGGAGTGCAGATCCCACACGACGATGCTGTCGTAATTTCACTCCTTGTGGCTAACCATGAGATAAGACGAGTCCTAGTCGACAACGGGAGCTCGGCCGACATCCTCTTTTATGATGCCTTTCACCAAATGCAGTTGGGCGATGCACATCTGGAGCTGGTTTCCACCCCACTCTATGGCTTCTCAGGGGGACCGGTCTTTACAGAAGGCAGCATAACTCTCCCGGTAACTGCGGGAACGGCACCTCAAACAACAACAGTACATTCCACTTTGTTAATCGTCCGACAACCCTCTTCCTACAATATGATACTCGGACGACCCACACTGAATAAACTCCGAGCTGTTGTCTCTACCTATCATCTCAAAATCAAATTCCCCACGACAGACGGAGTAGGCGAGATCAAAGGAGATCAACAAACCGCCAGATCCTGTTATCTCAGTGCAATAAAAGGTAAAAAGACGGAAGCCCTACCACTCGAACTGGATGACCTTAGGGATGAAGCAAGCAACCTACGAGGTAGGCCCGGAGAAGATGTACTCACAATCCCCCTTGGCGAAGATAGCACCAAAACTGTGCAAATTGGTTCCAACCTGTCCAGCTCTTCCCAAGAATCTTTATTAGCCCTTCTCCGGGCAAACCAAGATCTATTCGCCTGGACTGCTGCAGATATGCCAGGAATCAGTCCTGACGTCATCGTACATCGCCTGAGTGTCGACCCGACCCACAAACCGGTTATTCAGAAGAAAAGGTCGTTTGCTTCCGAGCGACAGGCAGTTGTTCGGACAGAAGTTGAGAAATTACGTTCGGCTGACTTCATCCGAGAGGTGAGCTATCCGGATTGGGTATCTAATGTTGTAATGGTAAAAAAGGCCAATGGCAAATGGCGAATCTGTATAGACTTTTCTGATCTAAATAAAGCCTGTCCAAAAGACAGTTTTCCTTTGCCTCGGATTGATCAACTCGTGGACGCAACATCCGGCCATGAGCTGATAACATTCATGGATGCTTACTCCGGGTATAATCAAATCCTCATGCACCCGCCCGACCAAGAAAAGACAGCATTTATCACAGAACAAGGCCTCTATTGTTATAGGGTCATGCCATTCAGTTTGAAAAATGCCGGGGCCACTTATCAGAGGTTAGTAAACAAAATATTCAAAGAACAGATTGGTCGTAATATGGAAGTATATGTGGACGACATGCTGGTTAAAAGTGTCGAGGCAAAAACCCACGAAGCTGATCTCCAAGAAGCTTTTACTATCCTTCGTCATTATCATATGAAATTGAATCCTACAAAGTGTGCCTTTGGAGTTACTGGGGGGAAGTTCCTCGGCTTCTTAGTCACCCATAGGGGCATCGAAGCCAACCCAGAAAAGATTGACGCCATTCTTCGTATGAGTCCGCCTCGGACCGTGAAAGAAGTCCAGCGACTTACTGGAAAAATCGCGGCCCTCAGCCGGTTTATGTCAAAATCAGCCGAGAAGTGCCTGCCCTTTTTTAAAGCCATTCGTCGGACGCAGAACTTCGTGTGGAACGAAGCTTGCCAAGAAGCATTCAGGACGTTGAAAATATATTTGGGGACACCACCCGTGCTTACCAAGCCAGTAGTCGGAGAAGAACTTTTCTTGTATCTTTCGACTGGGCCCGAAGTGGTAGCCTCCGTGTTAATACGAGAAGAAGAGGGCGCGCAGAAGCCGGTGTATTATGTCAGCAAAGTACTCCATGATGCTGAGACAAGATATCCCCCGGCAGAAAAAATGGCGTATGCTCTGTTAACTTCGGCCCGGAAGCTTCGACCTTATTTTCAAGCCCATACCATCACTGTCCTCACCAACCAGCCTCTTCGACAAATACTTCACAAGCCAGACGTTTCTGGTAGAATGGTTAAATGGTCGATAGAGTTGGGAGAGTTCGACATCCGTTATCGGCCTCGGACTGCTATCAAAGCACAAGCCCTAGCTAATTTTGTCATGGAAACTACTTTACCGGAGGAAGACTCTCCACAGGATGTTAGTCAATCGAATTCCTTTCTGCATTGGACTCTTCATGTGGATGGGTCCTCTACTGACTCTGGAAGTGGAGCCGGGCTCATTCTAAGCGGTCCTGACAACTTCTCCATTGAATACGCCCTGAGATTTAAGTTTCCAGCGTCAAACAACGAAGCCGAGTATGAGGCTCTACTCGCCGGCATGAAATTGGCCAAGGTAATATCTGTACAAAACTTACATGTATATAGCGATTCCCAACTGGTGGTGAACCAAGTGAACGGCGAATTCGAGGCCCGAGGAGAAAAAATCGCTCGCTACCTAGCAGCAGCAAAGGCATTAGCCGGGCAGTTTGAAGTCTTTTCTCTAAACCAGATTCCACGGGCAGAAAATGCGAAGGCCGACTCATTGGCCCGACTTGCTTCGTCTCGCCAGCTCGAGTCCAGGCGAGCAGTTTACCTCGAAACCCTAGCCGCGCCGAGTATCGACGAAATAATGGTCTTACCCGTGACTGGTGAGAGAACATGGATGAGTCCTATCCTGGAATATCTACGTGACGGTATTCTTCCCGATGATAAGGGCGAAGCCCGAAAGATTGTGTCTCGAGCCGCCCGATACGCTATTCTGGATGATCACCTGTATAAGCGGGGGTTGACAACGCCCTTCTTAAAGTGTCTTGATCCGACCGAAGCTAACTACGCCCTTCGAGAAGTCCACGAAGGTATATGCGGAAATCACCTCGGAGGACGTGCCTTGGCATTCAAAATCCTCCGTCAAGGATACTATTGGCCGAAGATGAGGGAAGCAGCCATGGAGTTGGTGACCAAATGCCAAAGCTGTCAACGGTATGCCATTGTGCCACGACAACCAGCGAACCTTTTGACACCAATCGTCAGTCCACTCCCTTTCGCTATGTGGGGAATGGACCTTCTCGGGCCCTTTCCCGGAGCGACCGGCCAGCGAAGATACCTCATAGTTGCCATAGATTATTTTACAAAATGGATAGAAGCCGAACCCTTGGCCAGCATCACGGACTTTCAAGCCCGAGCTTTCGTATGGAAATCAATCGTGTGTCGGTTTGGAGTACCACAAGTATTAGTAACAGACAACGGCAAACAGTTTAACAGCGTTCGGTTCAAAACATTTTGCGATGAATTACACATTGACCATCGTTTCTCTTCGGTTGGATATCCGCAAGCAAATGGACAAGCCGAAGTTACCAACCGAACGATCTTGCAAGGCATTAAAAGGCGAATAGACCAAGCAGAGAAGCAGTGGGCAGACCATTTACCCAACATACTTTGGGCATATCGAACCACGACTCGAGCACCTACTGGGGAAACCCCTTTCTTCATGACTTATGGGTCCGAGGCAGTCATCCCCTTGGAAATAGGAATACCTTCCTTACGAGTTCAGAATTTCGAAGAACGAAGCAATGAGGAAGCCCTTCGCACGAACGCTGATCTTTTCGACGAAGCCCGAGACAAAGCCCAAATTCGACTTGCCGTTTACCAGCAGCGAGCCACCAGGTACTTCAACTCAAGAGTAAAAGTAAGACGTTTCTGTCTTCACGACCTCGTCTTGCGAAAAAATGCAGTATCTAGGCCCCGAGATTCAGGCAAATTAGTCCCTAATTGGGAAGGGCCTTATCGAATCAAAAAGGTATGCCGCCCCGGTTCTTTTGAACTCGAAGAGTTGAACGGAAAAGCCCTTCCTCGTACTTGGAATGCGGCACATCTTCGACGTTTTTATCAATAAATAAGTGTTACACATATGTAAGTACTCTTGTTTTATATATATGAAAAGATTTACTTACATCATTTCGTTCAATACGAAACAAAAACCTTAAAACCAAAATTAAGTAGGGCGCTAGCGGCCTCAAAATACAACCCTAACGCACAGACCGGGTCAAAGCAACAAAAAAGGGCTACAATGGATCGCCCTCAACCTAAACCCTACTGATCTCCAATGGCAGGAGATCCCGTGCCCGAGCGCCCGTCACGATCCTGTCCGTCAGCAGCCTCGTCATCCGAAGCCGGCAGCTCCTCATCCTCCGGCCCAAGCAAGTCCAACGCGGAGAAATCAAGCTCCGGATACATGGACTCGGCCTTCTCCTTGGCCTCCATGAACCCCGTAAGGTACTGCTGGCCGCCCTCAGACACCACGGCTAGGCGATAGGCCTCCGAGCTTTGGAAGGATGCCAAGGCCTCCTCCACGGCAACCCTAGTATGGACCTCAGCCTCTTCTGTAACCGCTCGAAGACGAGCCTCGGCCTCCTCCGCTGCGGCTCCAAGGCGAGCCTCGACCCCCTCAACAGCTGCCCGAGCAGCGGCTTCAGCCTCGGCTTTGGCCCGGACAGCAGATTCTAAAGAAGCCTGCAGCCGGCAAACAGCCTCGTTCCTCTCCTCCAGCTGGCGTTGGGTTCGCCCAAGGAGCTCCGCTGTCTCTATGCACCGACGAGTGGCCGCGCCCACCAAAACACCCATCTGATACCAGAAGCCAAGTATGAAACAAAAGTCGATGAAAACGTAAAGTAAAGCGAAAGCGAAATCTAACCTGGGAAGCAAGAGCCTCAGTCGCCGCACATAGAGACTCCGTGGTCTTTCGACCCAACTCAGCGAGATCACGAGGGGGAGTTCCCTTAAACAGATGTTCTCTCGCCACCCGAGGATGCGCGAAGACGGAGTCGTCTGTCCGGATGGCCCAATTGGGCATAAAGATCGAGGCTTCCGAAGCCACACCTTGGCTAGGGCCCGAGATAATGGGAGTCCCTGCAGTCGCTGGGATCGGAGCCGGGGCACTACTTGCTAGAGGTGTCTCTGACTGGGTAGGTGGCCTCGGAGGAGTCTCTAAGTCAATCGGAGCTGGAGATGGGGCTCGTGGCCTCTTCTTCGGCCGCGAAGTCGAAGCCGATTGCTTCTCAGACCGAGCCGATCTTCTCTGCTCCATCGCCAATTTCTTGGCATGCTCACGAGCACGGGCAGCCGCTTCCATCTCTGAGCAGAGCACACAAACAAACAAATGAAGGAAATGGCGTTAAGTATAAATTGCAAGATAACAATGCAAAATGAGAATAAAGAGAAGGTAAACTAAAGCCTTTACCGCTCTCTAGCGAAGGCTCGGGGCACGAAGAACAAAGACCTCGCCGGGCCAGTTCTTCATTGTCATATAGGACCCCAACGTCCAAAGGCGAGGCCAGCATGGCATTCACTATCTCTTGCTCATACGGAAGAAGGCCCGCCTTTTTGCATTTCCCAGTGCGGTCCATACTCCACGCACGAGGCAAGCCGAAGTCCTCGGCAGATCGGATGAAAAAGAAATTCTTCTTCCACCTCTTGATAGATGAAGGGGTCTTCTTCAGCAACCTCCTCTTCGGCCGAGTACTGAAGACCACCCACCCTGTTTGGCCATGCCGGCTGATCAAGAAGTGGGCCTTAAAAATGTCCATCTTCATTGGACGGCCCACTTCTAAGCAAACACAGATAAAGGCCATGATCAGTCGTACCGAGTTTGGTACCAACTGACATAGCGCTATATCAAAATATTTTAAAATTGCACAGAAGTAGGGGTGGAGGGGAAACCGAAGCCCGGCCTGCATGTGATGTTCATACACGCAGAGCTCGAACGGAGCTCGGTCAGGGAGGACGTCACAGGCCCTCTCCCCCACCCTGGCCAGCCGAAGACCGTACTCGCCCGGAATACGGTAGGTCTTCCTAATTACCTCCAAATCTTCCTCCCTCAGTTGGCTAGGAATGTCGTTGGCTGTATAGTACCATTCCTCCCTCTCCTCTCCAGCCAAGGTCTCCCTAATATCGGTCACAGCTCTACGAGTTTCCTCACTAGACGAGGACTTTTCCTGATATTCTCTCCCAACCCCCGAAGAAATATAGGGCACTAGTGCCATGGGGCCTGCCCTTGGCGTACCCAATCTAAGGGCATCCCCCCCAGAAGAAGACGAGGACGCCTCTGCGCCATCGGAGCTGCTACCACTCGTACCATCTACACTACTCCTACCATTACTACTACTAGGCCTATCGCGGTATGTATCAAACGAAGAAGACATGGTATGAAAATAAAAAAGAACACGAACTCACCAACGTCCGAAGGATTCGGACTTGAATTCCTCCTAGAGCTTTCCTCCCAATGTCTCGCGATTGCAACGATCACACCAACCTTCTCACTGAGGGGACGAGGACGAGGACTCCCAAGCTTCTTTGGACGAGGCCGAAGGCTCTCAGGAAAGCAACTCTCTGAAAACAGAAGGAAATTATGGCAGGTGTGTGGAAGAAGAAGAAACCAAAGCCCCTTATATAGCAGAAGTATCACGGCCAACGAGGAGCATTTAATGCGGTCGCAGGAATCTAGGGGACAATTTAGAACTCCCAAACGACCCACACTCTTTCCCAGGGGACGTTACGTCCCTCGAGGCGGCCGCCGTTTTCCCTAAAAAGGGTAACATGACGCGGCATCCATATGGTGAGACCACGTGTCTCTATCGCCGTCGTCCTAGACACGAGAATCTTTCACGTAGCTCCACGTGTCCTCGGACCCCTGGTATTCTTGGCCGAGGAGATGGATTGCTCCACTGGTCCTCGGCCCTCTCTCTTCAAGGTCCGAGGAGATGGATTGCTCCACTAGTCCTCGGACCCATGGTATTCTTGGCCGAGGAGATGGATTGCTCCACTGGTCCTCGGCCCTCTCTCTTCAAGGTCCGAGGAGATGGGTTGCTCCACTAGTCCTCGGACCCATGGTATTCTTGGCCGAGGAGATGGATTGCTCCACTGGTCCTCGGCCCTCTCTCTTCAAGGTCCGAGGAGATGGATTGCTCCACGTGTCCTCGGACCTCTGGTTTTCTTGGCCGAGGAGATGGATTGCTCCACTGGTCCTCGGCCCTCTCTCTTCATGGTCCGAGGAGATGGATTGCTCCACTAGTCCTCGGACACATGGTATTCTTGGCCGAGGAGATGGATTGCTCCACTGGTCCTCGGCCCTCTCTCTTCAAGGTCCGAGGAGATGGATTGCTCCACGTGTCCTCGGACCTCTGGTTTTCTTGGCCGAGGAGATGGATTGCTCCACTGGTCCTCGGCCCTCTCTCTTCAAGGTCCGAGGAGATGGATTGCTCCACGTGTCCTCGGACCTCTGGTTTTCTTGGCCGAGGAGATGGATTGCTCCACTGGTCCTCGGCCCTCTCTCTTCAAGGTCCGAGGAGATGGATTGCTCCACTAGTCCTCGGACCCATGGTATTCTTGGCCGAGGAGATGGATTGCTCCACTGGTCCTCGGCCCACTCTCTTCAAGGTCCGAGGAGACGTGTTGCTCCACGTGTCCTCGGACCCCTGGTATTCTTGGCCGAGGAGATGGATTACTCCACTGGTCCTCGGTCCACTCTCTTCCAGGTCCGAGGAGATGGACTGCTCCACAAGTCCTCGGCTCACTCTCTTTTGCCTTAGAGCACATCTTCGGCCCAGCTTCATGTCTCCACAGAGGGCCTAACGCCAACCCAGTTATGCTACTTCCTTAACCACAGTGCTGCACTTAAGGAAGTGGGGGGCCTCTGATACTACCAAAATATGTCACTCCAATAGGAGGAGGACACGTGGATTATCGTGAGCCCTGAATTCAAAGAGACACGCGGACAGTTCAGACCCAGACAGTTGGACCTCCAGGTCATGACCGCCCTCAGGAACATCTTGGCTCCAGCTGGGCCTCCACGTCACCACCGCCCTCCGGATCATCATTACCAACCAAGTTGGGGCGTCAGACCTAAACACCGTCTTACACATAGACGGTTCTGGAATAAGCCAACAAGGCAAAAGCCCTACTGAACGGTTCTCAGCTTCCTAGCTGGGCCTCATAGGCATCATTACCCTACCCAGTTGGGGTATCCTGTTACAGCTGCCCCGACCCATCACCGCCTCCGGAACTCTATAAAAGGATTTGGTAAGCGGTCCAAGAAGGAGAGGGGCTTTTCAGCTTTAAACACTTACAATCTTAAACTTTTGCTAACTTAAGCATCGGAGCATCCTCGGAGGCATCCCCTCCGTCGACCCCAATAGCAAATCTCCCTTTCTCTGTGCAGGTACTTCTACAGAACAACCATCCAGCTCAGCAAAACTCATTTTTTGGCATCAACACATTCCTTTATTTATATCAATAAGCAAATGTCATTCTTCAACAATTCCAACAAATGGGGTGCTAATCTATGACAGGTATATGAAAGAATTAATAAAGAACAAGGAAGAATTATGAATCTGTTAGTTCACTACCAGATGGCTTCCTTAATCAGACTTGACCAAAAGGGCTCTTCAGGTAGGTCATTGTCAAAGCTCAACTGATGACAATTACTACCTACATATGCGACAAGGTTGGTGCTTTGCCACAAGATACTGTACTCTCCCACTACAAATCTACAGGAGCAAATTCCAATATTCAACAGAGTACTTACATTCCAATTGTATTCAAAATCTATGAAATATTTACCCTCTTGGAAACTAGCTAGCTAGCTGAACGGCATTGTACCTTCTAAATCTAATCCCATTACATCTCTGAATCTGGATAGGTAGTTTAGGATGACTGGCATGAACTAAACCTAACGAAAATAGGGAAGACCATATGACGGAGGAACAAATCACACATGTTCAAATGCAATAAATAATACAGTATAAAAGCAATTTAGAGAGACAGTAACCTGAACAATTTGCTAGCAACTCAGAACTAACCACCATCCTAGTCCGATATTAGTTGCTAGTCAATCTTTTCTGCCACACACAAGATAGATGATCCCTCTTCAATATGAATTAATGAGACTTCAAAACTAAATGTCCAAAAGAACTTGACCAAAAGTATATCACTCTAGTAAAATATAATGATAACTAGTCCAAATAATGGTATTATGCAATAATGTCAAAAGGATATATACTACAACAACTGCCTTAGCTAGAAAATTAACAGAGAAACCAAAAGGACGGACAAAAAAGACTGCCAATATAGCCAAACTATTCTTCTTCTTTTTTGTAGGATTAAAGCATACCCTGACCTACAAGGCTACCTAAGTAAATGTTGCAGAGAGAAATTGATACAGGGATCATCTTAAGCTCTATAACTTAACTTCCCAATCCATTTGATGTGGCCAAGAAGGAGAAAATGATCCATATATATCCTTACTAATATAAAATGTTCTTTATCCTTACTATTATATAAAAGCTATATCAAAGCAACAAAGAAGATGTTTGGAACAAGCGAATTCCATAAATTTTACGGAATTCATTTGCATTTGCATACATTGTTATTTTGGAAGATAATAAATTATAAATTTTATTTGTAAATTCTATTAAAATTGATAAAATTTTATAATGAATTCCGTAGAAATAAAGAGCAAAGATAAAGTTGATCAACTTATTCTTTCTCTAGATCTAATAAGAATGTCGCATGCAGCTATAGCGTGATAATTAATTACTACTCCAGTAGAATATATAAGAAATAAAAGCATTACGTTACGATTTTTTAGAATATATAATTGCAACTTCTACAACTTGTAAGAAACACAAATTAACTAGAATATTCTCTCTCTCTCTCTCACTCTCTAACCTGATTTTGTTCTCGCTTCCCCTATCTCTCAAAGCCGCACCAATCTTAGTCCCACCAATCCACCACCTCTCCTCCCCAAACAGATAATCTCCTTACACTTAACCAAACCCACAGCCAAATTAGCGATTGAACAAAGTTGTATAAACACATAGCCAACGCTTCTCAGATGTAACTAATATTCAAAATAAATAATTAAGCAAGTAGAAATTGTCAAATGTATTGTTTTTGCTTTTGTGTGAGTTGAGATCTACAGCCAAATTCACACAAAAATTGAAGCCTGACTTAGTAAAGAAAATAAATAAACAACCCTTACTTGAGCAAACAAAAACAAATAAAAACCCTGACTTGAGATTTACAAACCTTCATATCTGGAACCGAGTTAGAAGGAGAGGAAATGGCAGTCTCGTTCTCGGCGAGGAAGAAGAAAAGATGTGAGAGAAAGAAGAAGAAAGGGAGCAAAGATGGAGTAAAATAGAGAGCTTGACTTGCGCCGTTGACTCTTTGAGCGTTCCCAACGTTTCAGGATTTACACCTCCTTTGATAGAAGAAAGATATCCCGCCCAACACTAGGTGTTTTGAAACATTGTTCACCCTTTTAAAGGATCGGCCCATTGCATATTTGTGCATAGGCTATTACCACAGGGTCTTAATTTGGGTGGAATGGATGGACGTCTTTCTTTCTTTCTTTTTTTTTGCCCTTTATTATGCTGCTCAGCCCAATGAAGAAAAAAATTCGAAGAGAAAAAATGTTTGACCTGTTAGACTCGTTACCTCATCAATGTTGAAGGTTGACTAAAGTATGGTTGCCAGCGTATCATCGAAACTACGTCAATAATTTCCATTGATTAACGAGCAGTTAACGTAGACTAGGTCTTCTTCCATTCGAGTCCACTATTTGCGGCTACTTTGAGTGCAAGTTTATTTCTATGGTAATTTTCCCTTGATTAACAAGCAGTTGACAGCGGCCTAAACCCAATACCCTCATCATCAAAGATATTTTATTTTAGTCAGGATGTCTCTCAACCAGGACCATCCATTCAATAAATGGGCCCCATTGATGATGTAAAAATACTACCAAATCAAGTGGTGTCAGTTGATTGTTAGTGACAAAGTCTGGTCTGGCACCTCCGTTCCCTTGGAAGTAAACCCAGCATTGACCGTTGATTAATATGATAGTGCGTTAAGTTGGGGTCCACAACCACATGGAGCCGCCTTCTTAATCTTACACGCTTTTCTCCTGCTTTCTCGCATGTTACGCATCCTAAATCCTTATCGGACAAGGAAAAGAGGAAAACCTAACTTTCCTCTCCTTCCACGGACTAGATTCTTCTCCTCGTATCCTCTCTCCCTCGCTCTATATAAGGGCTTTCTCTTTGCATTAGCTCCTCAAAAATCAGACAATCTCAAAATCTTCCAATACTGCTCATAATTAAGTTTTTTTCTTCTTGTGTGTGTGTGTCAATCATCAAGAAGAATTAGTATTATTATTAAAGATACAATCATGAATTCGATGTTCAGTTCAATCGATGCGTTGTGTGCGGAGTTGTTGGGCCAGAAACTGAAGGTTTCTTTTGCTTCTTCTCCAAGTACAATTAAGGAGGAGGTTATTAGCAACAACATGAATAAGAAGAGGGTATTGAATAAGGTCACAGATAACGCCAACAAGAAGCCGCAACAGCAGAAAAAGGCGCCACGCTTTGCACCAGAACTGGACGGGCTGAACTGTTTTGAGACTTTTGTGTCCCATTAATTGATACAGGAGTTATGGGTAAAATACAACATATTCCTTTTTTCCTTTTCTGATTCATATGGGTTTCGCTCAATTGGAGGATGTTGAGTTGCGTTTGTAACAGGGATTTTAACTTTTATCTTTCATATAATAGTATTATGGTATACCGATTTAGTTCAGAATCTGTAAACATCTAGTAATTATATTGATTAATGACATATTTTTTCATGTTTTGAATTGGGTCTCAGTTTCCTTGATCAAACTCCAAAACTGCTCCTTTATTAGATGATTATTGGACAAGTTCAAAGAGGAATTAATTCTCATGGGTATTCTAATTCTAATAATCTCTGACAAATTTTACATTTGAGTAGCCCCATCAATGGAAGCAATAAGTTTGAGCAAAATTGTTACCGCGTGCAAGTATTGGCAAAGCAAGCAGAATTTTGTACCAAAAAAACACCCTGAACTGCCTGAACCCTAGTTGGGTTTGTGGCCCCAGCTTAGCTTTGTCACCCTTGAACTAACCCAACACAGTTTTAGCACTTCCTCTTTTATTCTCCTTTTGGTGCTGATAAAAGAGGTAGAAATACTGTTAACAGGAATTTTATAGTTGGAGCAGATGACTCACAGATAAGTCGTTCAGGTTGCAGTCCCTCTTTTCAAGGCGATTTATTCTCTAAATGATCTTATTCAGGTTGCTGTCCCTCTTTTCAAGGCGATTTATTCTCTAAATGATCTTAAATTTGTCTTAAATCAAAATTTGATCATTTTGATAAAAAAAGGACAAAATCATTTAAAGTTTATCTCATGTTGTTTTATCAAAATTATCGATAATCTTATCTGCGAAAGATCTTCTGTTTTATTATATTTTTTGTTGGAGAAATCCTTAAGTAGTTCTAACCGTAAACCAAACTTAATAAAAAAAAAACACCACATAAATGATTTTCTATTCTATCGTATCTTAGAAATTCTTAAGTAGATCTGATCTACCCATCAAACCAATGCGGAAGGATCACATATGTACTGATAAACCATGGGTTTTTTTTTTTCGAATCAATTGATAAATCATGTGTAGAGTAATTTCAATATATACTCCTATCACTTCTATTTGGTGTGATGGTAAACCGGGTCTACCCAAAAACCTCTCCTTCTACAGGCTTAAGATATGACTAATCCACTCAAAAGGTCATGCCCAAGCCCAACTTGATTATTGCAACACGATGAGATATTTCAACAAATATGTAAAATTGAACTTCATACCATTGAATTTTCAAGAAAAACATCATATCAAGTAGATGCTTGATTAGTTGATTCTTCCACCAATATGAAGTTTCCACCATGATAAGTATGACTCAACATTTATAAAATTAAATGAACGAGCCAAAGTCGATTTGCTTATCTTGATTGTCTTTAATTTTCGTCTTGTAGTCGAGATGAGGAGTACTGTAATTGGATTGGCACCCCTTGATGCCCTTAAATGCAATTTTGTTTCCATCAAAAAGAAAAAAGAAAGGTCACTTTATGGAATCAAGGAGTGGCTTGTTGTGATGGATTTCTTAATTACCCCAAGTTCTGTTTAAAAGGGCAAATATCTGAAATATATAATCACCCTGCATTTCCTTCACTCAAACAACATTATGGGGACATCAACCATGTTGGATTTCTTATTTCTTTAATCAAAGGATCATGCAGAAGGTGAAGCAATAGGACACAATAAACAAAAGGATAAGGGTGAACCAAAAAAACCTGAATTCCTGTTATTCCTGCAACATCAGATCCATTGATGACTCGGCCAATTTTAAAGAATACTACAGCTATATGATCTTCTCTTTTTTCCCAATCAGAAGCTGCTTCACGGCTCAAACATAAAACAAAAGAATACAACCTTCTATCCTCGAAAAAGGAAGAAAGGAGATCCATCAATGGGCAATATCTCACTTCACAGCACCAGTGATTTACTCTGCTTTGCATCTTCTCACAACCTCCTTCCAATTTTTGCAAACCTTCTGGCAACTCCAAATATAACTGCCTTGGTCAAAAGCCCCCGGTCAAGACTACAAGCGATAGCGATGGCCCCACCCACAACTAGAAGCTTAGGTATATTCTTCCCCACAGGTTTCTCAGATGAATCAGAAAATTCAATCTCTGGTGAATCAGTACTGTTGCTTTCCAAGGATCTCAGGTAGTCTGCACTGACCTTGGTGTTGATCTGAGCCATGAAAGCACAACGTGAGAGTGACACTCCAGATGCTCTATGCTTCTGATATGCGCGTAAACCAGGCTCAATTTTCTTGACAGCTCCCCACATGCCCTGCCGTACTCCAAGCTTCGCAATTTCCCAAGGTATACCCATATCTTCGTGATGGAACAGTAACACCTCACATGCAGTCAGCTGGCCATCCCCCCTCCTTGATTCAACTGGTTCACAACCAATAAAAGCCACATGTTAGCCATGGATTGGCATGAAAACCACAATGTCTATGGGATAACTTCACTAGCATCTAAAGTTTTCCTTGTATGCCTGGAATGAAATCCCTTTATCAAGGATAGCTCCAGATGTCCCCTCCCCCCCCTCCACCTTTGATAAAAAGAACGGGGTCTCTCTTGCATGAAAAAAAGGGGCAAAAGAGGTGCTAGACTTTTATAACAATACAAAAAATACTTGATACCAAAATGCAAGATACAAACTTAGTTACCTGCACGAATGCACCAACTTGAATAATACAAATCGACTCGTCGTGGTTTGTTGCGCCTTGGCACAGAGGGGCACGGTACTCCCTGAAACAAGAAGAACAAGCTAACAGGTAATTTATGAAAGCAAAAAGCTAAAGAAAGCTAAAATGGACTATATATATATATATATATATATATATATATCAGCAGTATCCCCGCTGAAAATGGCACCAGCACTTCAACCATATGCCCTCAACATTATCACTAACTGCTCCAAACAGATGCCAGCATAACCAAGTTCCCATATTTTCAACTAAACTAAGTTCATTAGCATGCAAACAGTATCTAAATGAAGCACACCATTGAATAGAATCCAGGAGGCTTGAGCTTCTTGGCAAATATAGGGAAACAACTACTAACATGTCTCGATTTTTATCAGTAACATAGTGCATGCAGCCTAACTAGTCAATACCACCGAAAAAATTTCATTCCAGAACTTAATTGTCATGGAAAAAAAAATAGGGTAACATAGTGCATGCAGACGAACAATTATACTCTCTTTTAGTGTTTTCATGGTCATTCTTGGGACTTGCCCGGGGCGTGCCCAGGAGCAGGGCGAAGCAAAGACACCCTGGGCGCCTGAAGTTAGGCGTTTCTTTCTCAGGGCGTTCGTTTTTTTGCTTGGGGCGTACGCCCGGGGCACAAAAATTACGCCCCGGGCATACGCCGCGTGAAGTTTTTTTAAAAAGTTTAAAATTAAGGATGCCCTGTAAAGTTTTTTTAAAAAGCTTAAAATTTAGGGGAAAAATGCAAGTTAAAAGTTCGAACCCATGACCTAACGAGTGTCATAAGTCTTAACCACTAAACTATTGTTCTTGTTGTGACATTATTACACTTAATAAATATATAATGCATGTTATCTAGTTTAATAATAATTACAAACTATTTAATTACTTACAAGTTACAACAATAGAGAAATATAAGTTATACTTCATATAATTTATATATAAATATTATTAATATTTATAAAATTATAATTATCACAAAATAGAGAGTTAGTAAAGTATTAAACTTTGATAAAAATAAATAAATAAATAAATAATTAAAATTATTTTTATTAATTAATTAATATTATTTTATTAAAATTTTAAAACGTCCCAATGTATTCATAAGACTTACACCCCAATGCTTCGAAGTAAAATACCTTCGCCTCTTAAAACATTGCTCTCTTTTAGTAAGTTTGCAGACATTCCTAACCAAACCTATATGACTTACATAGCAATGCTATCGGTCTAACTTTAACAATAGCTACTCAAAGCAATGTGCCACAATATCTATCCCCGGATAGGCATCATTAACATCTGCTGCTCGTACAGCAAGAATATATGTGTATAAATATTGATAGTACACGAACACAAAACTCAACCAGACTCAACTCGATCATAGTTACAAACTAGTTGGTGCCAGCTCTATGAATTCTCTGCAAGATGGCTGATCTCTCAGAGTGGAGAGCTAAGACAAATATGGATAGATAACTTCCAAAGCTGAAAAACAAAAGAATGGAAGAATATGAAAAAAGTAGAGAAAGCTTTCCCGCTCACATACCTTTGTAACACAATAATACAGTCGTCCTGATTCCCAAATTCGACGGCCTATCATGTATTCTCTATCACTACAAAAGAAGGGAAACTGCAAACAGAAAGCATTTAGAACATAAGCTAATGTAGCAAGCCAATTGGTGAAAAAGAAAAGATAAGAGAACACAATGCCCACCTTCCGTACCCAGTGCACTACCATCGTTCCTGTGGTGGGGCACTCCTCCAAAATTGAAGCATGTAGAATCATATCATCCCACTTCAAACGAAATTCATCATCCCAAAAGAAATCCCTAACCAACTCAGGAGTGGCATCCTCAAAGATAGTACTGCTACGATATTGTGGAGGACCAATCTACCACACCCACCAAAAACAAAATTCAATCACATGAATTGCAGGAATATAGCACAAAACCAGTAGTATTGCCAAATACAAGTCCCAAATGGCGCCTTGTGTTTTAAGCCAATCACAAACTAACTTTAAAACGCTTGCTTATTGATTTTTCCTGTAAAACAATCTCTATAGTCCAAAAATCAATTCAAGAGGAGGAAAGCTACCTCAAGATCTCTCCGCCAAGCTCGGTAGACCATAGTCGGGGTAGAGCGATCCATCATCTGAATCCAAGCAGGACCTCCATCTTTAACCTCAACCAGCCGACACAAATGCTCTAAATCTTCCTCGGTCACAAGACCATATTTTTCCTTTTCAAGCTGTGACGAACTGCCCAAGTTAAAGCCATTTGTAATTTCATTCCCATCTTATTTCTAATACAAACATAATTACACATAACATGCCAATTCCCTCCTCGTACAATAAGCCAAGCTAAACAATAAACCGCTGAAAAACAATCTATATATAAAGAAGTTAATGACGATACAAAGAGAAACCCAACAAACCTGCAATCGGTACTATTATTTCCGTTAGGTGGCGCAGAGAAAGACTCCTTTTGGACACCATCATCGGCAATCCAAGAGATGCAATTGGGCAACTGAAACTTCAACGAATTCAAGCTTGGAATCGAACCAAAAGCCGTAGATGTGGATGTTTCTGATTCTTGCGAGGCATCTTTAGAAGCCCAGCAATACAACATTTCTCTGGTCAGATTGGCCCATTTGGGTTTCCATGCCCACCCAACCAAAACCCCAACGATCACCGCAATCCACAAGGGCGCTATAAACATCATAAGTTCAGCAAGCATATCCCCAATCGTGGGTTTCCTCAAAATCTCCAACAAAACCGAAACCAAACCCATATCAACAGAGCCAACGAAAGGAATATCCGAAAACGTCCCAGATAAATTCAAATCCAAAAGAAGGGGAAAAAAAAAGAAAAACACTCGATTCAATCTAAATAGTCGGCGTTAAGCGCAGCGATTATTCGAGGGTTTCAAGAGAAAGCAAAGAAGATAAGGGTAACCAACCGAAACTACACCGAATGCATAGAGAGAAGAGAAATAAGAAGAGGGTATTGCAGAGAAGTTAAGCAGAGAAGAAGACAAAGGATGATGAAGAAATATGGATAAGGATTCTACAATAAGCGGTAGAAAGAGCTATTGGCAAGAATTATGGACATGGATAAGGCCTATTGCAGACTGCACCAATTCGCTCACTACGGCTAATATATAGTAGTACATGCTAACAAGAAGTACTATTTTATGTATGTAAGTGTATATACATACATGTATGTGCGAATATATGAATATGATGAACGCAAGTGTTTTATCGCTATTTGGATCGAAATGACCAAAGAGTCTCCAACATTTGGCAAAATGGCCGCTATAAATATAGAGTAGTGTTGTGTTGAGAGGTAAATGGGCAAACGTGGATAAATTGATAAAGAAGATTGATGATGCCTATGCTGCTTTTTATATGGAGTATATGCTTTCGCCTTTCGCTGTTAATTGGCTCTCTTTCATTTCTCTGCCAACAAATCTGTCTGTATTATCGGTTTCTGTGGTCGCCGCGTCCTACTTTTTCAAGCTCGTTCGACTTGGATCTTATATTCTAATGTCACGTTTTTTTGACCTTTCATTGTTAACTTACAAGTTCAGGCGGATTACAATGATTTTTTATTTGTTAAGACGCGGATTAACTTTGTTGGAGTACTACTAATCAATCTATGACTATTAATTTCTTTTTTTCTTTTTTAATTTCTCTTTCGATAAGTTTTTTCTTTTTTAATTGGATCTTATCAATCCTTAATATCTTAATTATGTGGATAATTATCAAAGCTTAATTGACAATGATCTAATCTTTGCTTTTAGGGATAAAATCAAATTTAAGAATTTACTGAATAAAAAAAAATATTGCGACGATAAGCTTATCTTAATAAGCAATGATTATGTCTCATTCTTTGTGGAAATATGTCTTAAATTTATTTTTTAATTATAAAATTAGATAATTTCTTTTTGTCAATCAACTACTTCTATATTTCTAAAAAAATTACTTCTATATAATACAAACTTGTTTATATACAAAAACATAATTACTATAAAGTTAACATGGTTATTGTGTATTATTACTATTTTTTTTTTTTTTTTTTACTTTGGAGGTAAGGAGGATTGAATCCAACTCTTAAATTAAAAAATCTGAAGTGGCTGTTAAATCAAGAGTTTGCAATCTATTACTAATTGTTTTGGTCAATTGAATATTGTTCTTCAAACTAAGGAAAGTTCCAAGAAATTTGATTTCAATATTTCTATAAAAACACATATGTTTCATATGGATATATTAATTTAAAATACATGTATTTGTATATAAAGTTAATTTGGAAAGTTTAGATTATTCTTATCAATGTTGCAATTTTAGAAAGTCATTCAAACCTTAAAAAAACTTGTGAATTTAAAATATTATCTTTCTATAAGGTAGGATGATAATATTGTCAAAACATGATTTGTTAATGGCTGAGCAATATATATTGTTTTAATTGATAAAATTATCTTAAAGTTAAAAAAATGGTAATATAAAGATAGTTTTATTATTTTAAATGTATTTCAAATTTATAAGTTTTGAAAATTGAATTAATTCATCAATATGAATGTTAGTATAAAAACTATAGCATTTAAATTGAATTTAGGTTTTTTTAATTAATTTAAAATACAAATACATGCATTTCAAATTCATAAACTCATATGCAACCTAAGAGTATGTTTGGAACAAATTAAATCTATAAATTCATTTGTAATTCCTTACTTATTTTGTTTAGAAAGACAAAAAAAAAACTATCAAATTCATTTGGAAATGAAATTGAGTTAATTTATTGCAAATTCAATCAATTTTAATGCAAATGAATTTCATAAAATAAAGATCAAAATATTCAAATGAAAAGGTTTAGAATCTAAACATTAGATTCAATCTCATTTATTTCAAACATTCTAACATATAAAAATTAAAAATACAAACTTGAAAAATCATTTCAAATTCATTTGCAAATGTATAACTTTCATTACATTACTTTTGTCCGACCATAATTATAAAGTTGAAATATGATCAAGTGATTTTGTTGTTAGTTTAAACTTTAATGTAAAGAGGGTTGATCTAGTTAGGTTGAGTTTACAGTTTTATGTGATCTTATATAAAATTATATAACTACATTTCTAGTTTTTTCAACTTACTGATTTGCCTGAGCAAATTTTAATAGGGTCCTCTCTGATGCCGTGTTATCTTTATGCCAAACTCACAAGACTAGTCATCTTCAAGAGGTAATCTTTGTTGACTGTGTGCATTGGTGATCACTTTGGTAGATGACTAATAAGCAATTTGACCATGAACAAAGACTATTCATTCATTATAGAATTCAGCAATTTGCGTACTAAATTCGTATGCACACAACAACATGATACACAAACCTTAACCGACCACTATTGGAATTATTTAGTGTTGAACTGAATATGTTTGATTTTGATTGTTTTTGTTTCTTATGGTTTCCTCTGTTTTTGAGGTGTAGCAGACTCACCAATTTGCCTAATTAAACACTCAGTATTTAATTTACACGTGAATATTACTTTTCTCAATTCTCATGCACTGCTAAATAATGTCATAAGAATACGCGGCTCTTACTTTTTGCTTACCAATTCAAGTTATGATATTGATAGGGATGCATGTGATGTTCATGTTCCTAACAAAGCTACCTAATTTTAAAGAATAGTGAAGTTATGTTTAGACTGAGAAGAAATGGACAATCAATCCAACACACTTTTATGTTTTATGATCCAATACGATTCGTTTAGTTATCTTTTAGATGATTTAGTTTTTAATGTAAGATCCAGGCTGCCAAACTGATCCCTGATTGTTCAACATTCTCACTTGATCGAACATCTAAAGTGTGAACATGCTCTATACTTCTGCCTTCAAATATTTTAATCTAAGTTCAATACAGATTTGAAATTAGAACATCATAGGACTAGAACACAAATCTCTCTTTTATCGATTTGTTTGGTGTTCTATATCCATGTAACGTAATTAACAGTTCCATCCTCATGTCCTTGTAAAAAGTCAAGTATTACAACTAATCTCCGTGTTGCTTTGGTAAGCTGTTTGGTCATATGACCATAAGCTTTCTAAGGGAATTGCCAATTTGTTTGATCACTGGCTTATCAACATGTGTTAAAACTTAAAACTAAAATAGCATCTCAGTTGATCATGTCCAATATTTGCTTCTTTTTAGGTCATCCAGTCGAGTCCCATTTTCATCCGATGTTTGTGGTTTGCAGGTGACTGTAGATATTTCACCATATGACCTGCTATAGGCCGCCTGAAGCCAAGTGGGTTTCCCTTGTTATCCAAAAAAATAAAAACAAATAAAGCTAAACTTGGAGACAGGTAAATTTCAGTTTTCTCACCATTTTTTTCTTTTTCCTGAAATGAGAATCCATATGTGCATTAATCAATTTAATAATGTACCAACTGTCCCGAGGCATAAAACGGCAAAAATCAGGCAGATGGTACTGTAATGGCAACTGGTTTGATCCAACATGCACAAAATATTTTACAACCATCCAAGATGTTGAGTTTCAGAAACTGGTATGCCAGATCGCTCCATCGCCTTCCCCACAGCTCTGGTGCACTTCCTCCATTCTCTCCACAGACTTGCAAATGCCACTGCAGCTCCAATCAAATGATGCAGCACAAGGGTTTCCTGCTTCGGCCTTCCACTCACAATCTATCAACGGAACACTAATATCATCAGTAAAAAAATATTTTCACCAGCAACTGATGATTATCAAGAAAAGGCTAAAGGTTCAGATACATCAAACTCTATGGGAAGTGTGATATTTAACTTGCTAGTGGTTTCAGCAATTCATAAGAAATGGAAACTCAATAGCTAAGAGATGTTGATACTGATTTTCAGTCAAAAAGATAAACCCAGTTTAACATGAAACTTGAAGGTAGGGATGGACTCGAACCGAACTTTTATCAAGTTATTCGAGCGCGAGCTTGGTCAAAATTCAGCTCAATCGAGCTCGAGCTCGAGCTCGAGCTCAAGCCAATATTTATATTTATATTAATATTTTTATTTTTATTTATTAAAATTAGAGTCTAGGCTCGAGCTTAAATGGATAATCCAAGGCTTGAGCTCGAATAAGCTCGTTTGTAATCGAGCTCGACCCGAACTGAGCTCGAGCTATCAGAAAATTTATCGAACTCAAGCTCAAGGCCGAATTTTAAACTCAATTCAAACTCGAGTCTGTTAATTTTAAGTCTAGCCAAGCTCAAATACTTTAGTATCGGGGCTCGGTTCGGCTTGAGTCCACCCCTACTTAAAGGAAGATAAGCTGAATTGGAGGAAATAATTAGGGGTGGACTCGAACCAAGCTTTTATTGAGCTATTTGAGCTCGAGCTCGGTCAAAGCTCGGCTTGATCGAGCTCGAGCCCAAGCTCGAATACCTTAAGGTTCGGCTCGAAAGGCTCTCGAACAATTCAATAAGGTATTATCGAACTCGAGCTCGAGCCAATATTTATATTTATATTAATATTTTTATTTATTAAAATTAAAGTCTAGACTCGAGCTCAAACGGACAATCTAAAGCCCGAGCTCGAGCTCGAGTAAGCTCGTTTGTTATCGAACTCAAGTTCGGTTGGCTCGATCCATCAAAAAATTTATCGAACTCGAGCTTGTTAATTTTAAGTGGAGCAATATTCGGGCTCGGCTCGGCTCGGCTTGAGTCCACCACTAGGAATAATATAAAAAAAAAAACTTCCTTGTTTACGTTAGGATTTTAACTTAAATCCACTTCTAATTGGTTTGAAAAAAATGGTTTCTTATATTGTAATTGTTTATTCTAATAGGAGAATAGTAGTAATTTCCTATTGGATGGTTGCTTGTTCTAATAAGAATAGTAGTATTGGGGTTTTAGGATGTCAAGTAAAAAGAACACCTACAACTAAACCTAAATTGATAGCTTTAGGTGTATTAGGACTTTTGGATTGGGATCACGATCCTCTCTATTTGAGATTTTAAATAGAGGTCAAGTTCATGGGGAGATTTAATATCATAATGACAAATTTGAATTTAAATATTCTCCATTTAATCATGTGACATTCAATCTCACCGTAATCTTGACTCCATTTCAATTCCCAAATGGAGATGATCATGATCCTTTGGGTTGTGAAGTAGTGAGAGTTTAACAATTTTGTTTTTCTTAAAGTTGTAGTTGAAGATTAATAAAGTTATGGATTTATTGGTAGACGTAAACAAAGACAAAGAGATCGTCGAACCATAATAATTCTTGGTGCTATTACTCTTTATTTTATTTATTTATTTAATTGTTGCGATTGTGTTTTTTATTTAAAATTTCAGCACGTGGATTTTAGAAATAAAATCCCAACAGTTACAATCCCGAGTACATATTAGCAAGCATCTTACCTGGAGGAGTCCCACAGCAAAGGCTTCTCTCATCAATATGCTCAACATCAAGACCAATAAACCAGGAACCCAGAGAGACATCTTCATTTGCATATCTATGAAGCACATGCCTAGAGAAAAGAAACATCAACGGTTATGGTGAAATGGCAAATAACATGAGTAGGATAAGGTTGTGACATCATGTAAGGGCTTACCGATTTACTGAAATATAGGTGGCCAAATCTTTGGAGATCGCATATATTTGCCCCGTTGCATGCCTAAAATACTTATTTCCCTCCTCACCAAATTTCCAATATTCTGGCTCATGGTACTTGACCCCTCTGCACATGGTAGCCAGAGGTATATTTGGTTAAAATGTAAATGGTAACAGGAAGAATTCACAAAACTTGATTCCTTACTTCTGTGCCAGAACAGGTCCAGACTTCATACAACCAATATAAACACGTGGTTTTGGTCTATGGCGGGCCAAAGTAGAACCAACCATTCCTGTAAAATTGTTCAAATCAATTATTGCCCCTGATATTACATCTGCTCATGATTTTTTTCGAAATAGAGACAAATATGTTAAGGCCATAAGATGCAGATATACTAACCAAGATTCACATGCACATCATCATCAACTTTAATATAGAAGTCAGCATCCCACTTAGCAACAGCATTTGAAAAGTATATTTGGGTTTTCGACGACAATTCGTGATAACCTTCAATGTGATTCTGCAACATGAATAACAGCTTCAGATAACTTATTGGATATATTTTGTTGTGCAGCAAATGTTTTTAGAGTTTTGTTCCCTCTGCCACGCTTTCAAGCTCCTAGGTCCTCTTTTAGTCCAGGATTATGTACAAAAAGGATTTCAATCCAAATTTATAACTTTGCAACTTCCATAGTAACTGACTTCTTGAATCAAAACAAAGATTTAATTTTTCTTTTTTTGAGGAGAGGGTATTAATTTGAGTGGTGAATAAGATTGCTTGAATCATATGTATCAAGCAAACATGAACAAAGTGGGAAGAATGATTTCATTCAGGTCTGAAATAGAGGGTAAAGGTTGTGATGGTGACTAGATATACGAATATTTTGATGGTCTTTACTCAGTAACGAGAGTTGTCCTGCATCATGCCTTGTAATTCTCCAGCAATACAAGGAGATGGCAGATCAATTTGATCCTAAGCAAATGAAACAGTATCATACCAATCGCAGAAAATCCTTGTGTTGCTCGTCTTCTGCTTCAATAGCACGATCCAAGACACCACCAGGAGTTGCACTGACAATCACAAAATTCAATAGATTCTATTTAATCAAAACTATAATTCCAGAGCAGCTAATTCATATTCTAAGCAACTGCAATTTAGGGAAACCTACCTGTGCCCTATAACAAACCGCATTATAATTCCCTTCTCTGTCCCCAATTTCTTCAACTCCTCCCCTAAAATGAAAATAACAGAAAGGAAAGTAGTTAATCTTCTAGAGCGACTGATCTTGTACGGAAAGAGAGCCAACAACCTTTGGGCATAAAGTTAATCTTCTAGAGCTACTAATCTTGTACGGAAAGAAAGCCAACAACCTTTGGGCATCCAAGTTTCTCTAATTGAGTCTCTTCGCTTTCTGCTGCTGAATGCAGTCATGATTCCCATAACAAAGAAAAACTTCTGTCGCTCCTTCAACTGCTCGGTTCCTGAATTTGTAATAACCGGTGGAGATCCTTCCTCACTGTCAGCTTTAGTAGCTCTAGCTGCAGCTAGCTGCATCTCTAGTGAGGAGATTGTTCTGTCTAATGTCCTGCAAAAGTTTTCAATGTACCTTTTAAGGTAAGCTCAAGAGTCTTGGACTCAACCACGGGGCAGCAGCATCGTGGGAGTCTCACGATCTTGACCAACTCGAACCAGGCTCTGAAACCAATTTGTTAAGGTCACGGGGATCACATAAACACGAGCTTGATATACATGGATGGACACCAATATGAGTCAAAAGCTTAAGCTCAAGAGTCATGGGCTCAAACCATGTATATAAGCTACTCTTATTTTTAATTTCTTTCAGATGTGGGATAACTCACATGTGAATATCTTAACAAATACCATACAAGACATCTTAACATTTCTGACACCCAAATGGCAGTTGAGTGTTTCCGTTCAGAGTTTAAAAAGAAATGAGAATAAACAATAAGGTAGATCCAAAACCTTAAAAAAATTACTAGCGAAGACAGAAACTTACATGATTACATCATGAGTTTGTGAAACTTGAGAAAGGATGTCCCCCTCCTGGACAGAAGTGTCCTGTAATAACATACATTATATCAACAAGACATGTTACTTTTGGGAGTAGAGGACATGACAACCTAATTCTCGTTACTTGCCTTCTTCTCACAATTAACTATAGGATGATGTACTTTTGATTGATGTTTCTCTACAGATGCAGCCGCCTCATCCATTTTGACTGGATCAGGAATAGCCCAAAACCTATGAAATAGACATAACAAACTTATCAACACACGTGTGCTTGCAAAATTAATGTTATATAAATTAAAATAACACAAGGAAACGTAGTGTAGAAAAATCAAGAAAATAAAATTGAGCACCAAATGTGATCATTTATATTATCAAATTGGTAAATGCAGCCCATTCATACCAGCATTTGAATGGGAGTGAATGCTATCATCTACAGACAGGTGTATAAAAAACCACCATACAAGAGGGGCTTTGATGAATATAAAGACCTCAGTAAAACTATTAGCACTTGAAAATGTGGGAAGCAGGATCATATTTTTACAGACTATAAGGTGCAAGTAAACTATGTGATGCAAGAAATAAAACTGCAAGATGTCGCACACTAAGCTAGAAGACATGATGATGGCAGCAACATGACATTTGTTGGGAAATAACATATTAAGGAATGTATGAAGCAACATTGATATATGTGCTAGCACAAATTTGCTTTCTCTTCAATTGGTTCACTGGAAACAATGACGCATTGGACTCCTTATCTAGAGCGAACTCATTTCTGCCCATGATACCAAAACTAGTAGATGCAGCTTCAAGTCCCCAGGCAGCTCTTCCAGATAATACAACTATTCAATTTGCTTGGATATTAGAGCTATCCTTCATTACATGCATAGAAATATGTATATGTTCATCAGCTCTGGCACCAAATTCAATACACAAATCTCAATCATGGGCAATTGATCACAGCATCAGCAATTCAACCAAAGCTGATGTCTGCGGGAAAATTGGATTATTTCAACATTAACTCTTCCGTGGTTGAAACATGCCTCATGTAATATATATGCTAAATATGTATCGTTGTAGTTAGCAACCCAAGGAAAATAGCCAACACTTTCACTGTTGGCTCAACTAAGAAAAGAACTCACTGTGAAAGTGATATCTTCAACCACGAACCCCAGAATTATATGAATCCACAGAAAAACTGAAGGAAAAAGGCCAACCAGTGTAGTTAAAATTTCAAACCACAACTCCCTGGACAATACACAATGGTATGCTTCCTTACGAAAAATCACATTGCTAATAAAGTAACTTATTAATCTTGCTAAAGCCATAATAACAGCAACATTCTGACCTGGGTCAATTACAACTCATGAATGTCTTAATATCAGATCAATTAAGATGGAGCTGAAAATCCTAGTTTTGTAAGTGATATCAGATTATCAGAGTCCAAAAGCAAAAAATGTTCTCTCATGCTCCATCACCAATCTTCAAGAAATCACTTTAGCTAGCCTTCATTAGCTCGCTGACTGCCTCAATGACTGTCCTTTAGAAATTTATCAACCAGTGGTTCTCTCTAATTTGCAAGTCTGAATCAAGCCCCTTAACTTTCAACCTAAGTATAAAACTGACTTTCTAAGCTAAGGCGGCTGAGAAAGCCTAGCATCGCCAAATCTACTCAATGTGTTAATAACAAAAAAAAACAAAAAAAAGAGCCTTCAGTCAGAAAGCTGGAACAATCGAATCCTCCGAATCTAGTATCACCCATCGGCAACAGAGGTCTTAATTCCAACAATTCCCGTAGATACCAATTCATGCATCCCCACCCCCTATCAAGAACTGTAAGGCAGCCAAATTGATAAGTCATAGATACATAACGCCAACATTCTCGATAATATATGAACTATGGGTTCAAAGAAAGGACCATGAATCCAGAAAAGAAAGGATCAAATCTATTTCTAAAGATGCCATTTTGCATATAATTCTGTACCACAACAACTAGAATTTCTCAAGCAGCCAAAGAAGAACAAGAGGGTACCCAAAAAAATCTATTCTGCAGAGAACGAAAAGTCAGTGAAAGTTTCTAAACCCATTAGAAGTAAAGCAAATCTAAAAGGCGATCACTTCAAAACAAGATCGTTCATATCATACAAGAGAGAGAGAGGACCTGTTAACAACAAGAACACCCAAGAAGAAGCTAGCAATGCATACGAGAGAAACCAATCTGGTGGAAACTCCATTGCCAGTGGTTTTTTGAGGTCTGCTCATACCCATTTCTAGCAATAAAAGCTCAAGCTTTAAATGAAGCACCTTCTTCTTTCTTTAACCTTTGAGCGTTACAAATAGGAGAAAAGAGACCCCATTTTGAGAAGAGAGAGAGATAGCTAAGAAAACAACACTACTGCACGACAGCAACAAAATATAGTCTGAGACAGATTCAAATCAAAATTGTGTTTAAATATGGAAAATGGGATGGGTTTTGCTTTCTCAAATCTGAAAACTCAAAATCAAAATCACTAGGTGAATTGGCCGCTTGTAGTTTATGCTCGGTTTCATCGTTTTGTCACGAGAAAATATTAAACTATAGAATGACAAAAAGTCACGACAACTCTTAACTACCAATAATACCCCTGAATTTTCCTGGAATGACCAATGTTTGCGCCTGTTGGCTGTTGTAATTACCCTTGTTTTTAGTTATCCATTTTTTGTTCTTTCTCCAGTCAAATTAGACAATTAAAAACAGAAGGGTTTACTCTTGATATTGATTGATAATAAGATTTATGCAGAGTTTTTAATATAAATTCCTTTGATTATCAGGTGGCTAGTGATACGAGTACCCAACTCCTGCTTAACTGCATGAATCTGTTTAATTGGTCCAATTATGTTAGGTGAGGGAATGAGGGGTATTCAATTTTTTATTTTTTTTTTTGTATTTTTTATGAATTTATTTTTTGCTTTTAAATTCCTGTGTGAAAAAAGTTGATCAGGCCAGGTTTAAAGCCAAGGGGATCGTACAGCTGATAGAGTATATCACCAGGGAGAAAAGGAACCAGGCATGTGAACGCTAATTGGATATTTTACCAGGCGAAAAGATTTTAACATTATTTAATCCATAAGAATCAGTTAGTGATTTGTTTTATCTAAGTGTTCATGCTAAATTAATGGTCAATATTAGTTTTCTAAGATTGTTTATGGGCAAGAAAGTGTTTAGTTTGCAAGAAAGTGTCATGCATATACAAAGTAATTTGTTTTGTTTTATCTTAGCAAGCAAGAAAAATCTTCTAAAAACCATTAAAAAGATTATCTAAAATGCCTACTTTATTCAGGTAAATTATTGGACTTGAAGACTAGACCCAATCTAAAAACCAGTTAATGCGACGACAACGAATGTCATCAAGAACAAGCTGTGTGTTTTTGTTTGGTTCTTTCAATGAATGTTTCTTAGCAAAAACAGGAAGTATATAAGAAGTCCATTTGATGTATACACTACAGTAGTCTAATACTAGTAGACATGAAAATGAAATAGGGCTATTTCGTCCACTGCAAAAATTTGAAGTTAGGCCATCCTTCACAGCAAAATTCAAAATTTAAAAGTGGAAAGGTCTGCAAAGTCAAGGTAAATAGGAAATAAAGTAGAGGGAAAAATGGTCCTGTCAACTCATCAGCAGCAGGACGGTGAGTGAGAAGAGGCCGTGAAGAAATCAAGTAGACCCACCACAGCTTCATTCAGATTCGGAATAATAATTGTTGATATATTTCATTCATTTTTCTTTTCTTTTGCAATCTCACAGGGTCCTATTTTGGGGAATGGGTCCCCAACTCCACTATTTTCCGTACTTGTCTTATGTTCCATTTTGCTACAATAATACATTTTATTGATATTAATTAATTATTTTCTTGGGCTACATAATCTGTGTTTAATTATGATGGTGGCTTGGCTTATATTATATTTATTATTAGCATGCATTAGTCACGCCTGATTAAATGTTGTAGGACAGCAGGAGCTTGGTCTCCTTCGGATCCCTAGGAAGGATCTTGCCTATTTTCATCGGATCAGACTGTATTCTTTCTTGAGAATCATAATTTCTACTCCATATTTTATTTTCTTCTTACAATAGCTACTATTCTTGACTAGTTTGAATATTCTTTAATTACTTGCATGTGAAATTTTAAGCTAACCCATCAACCGATCTGTCAAGTGTCTAGTCTACATGTTGATGGGCTTTTAGCCAATTAATTAGGCTTAGAAATGGGCCTAGAGACGGGTTCATTCGAGATACCCATTAATACATGAAAGCCCAAGAGATGGGGCATTGGTAGCCTAAATATAGCAACTGAGTGGTGGGTGTTCCTCTCAAAGTCAATAGCTCTGGGTGCTAAAAGCATGTTGAATTCCATTTCCATGCTATTTGATTTGATTTTCCAATTATTTTAGTGCTTTTTAAACCTTACCCATCTCATTACATTGACAAAGACTTCTGAGCTGAATAGCAACGGTGAAGAAGAAATGACACAAGTTATAGTAATCTAAAGCTGGGAGGTATGTGGTTTTGAAGAAACGGTTTTGTTTCTTTGAAGTTTAAATCTTCTTTACATTTACATCAGTAACCTGACCGTTCTTAATTCCTCCTCCTACTAACATATATAATTAAAGAAAGCATTTTTATGCTCTCTAACATACAAATAAACATAGTCTTGCATCTCTAAAATAATAATACTGCTTTGAATACCTCTCTTTGCTCCACTAATCAATAATTGTAAGCTTGAATTTTTTAGTATCATCTTTTTCGAGATTTGGCTGTATAATTAATGTGGGTATTTTTCTTTGGCGGGTGTTTGAGTGAATGAAGGGGAAAATGGGGAGGCACAGTTTTGTCGGTGCAAGGGAGAGAGACGAGCTGGCATTACCATCTCATAGGCTGATAGAGGCTGCCTTGAGTGGAGACTTTAAGTGTGTGACAGAGAGCTTGAGGTCACTGGCAGTGGATGTGAACTATATAGGGACAGTGAGCTTGAGAGTGAAGTGCTTTGAGGCTGTGCTCAGAGAGGAAGAGCCCGATGAGCTGGAGATTGAGTACAGGGATTTTGTCACTGATATCATTCCCCTATTCGCGGCTGCTCATTCGGGTCATGTTGATGTTGCCCGGAAGCTGCTGGTAATGCACTCTGTTTGATCTGGTCTCTAGTGTTTTCTTTTACCATATGATGATTACTATTTGACTTTCGATATTTCATGTCCTTGGGGCTAGAATTGGTGATTAAGAAGGCAGTAGCAGGGCCTAGTGCGAGCTTTTTAAAGAATCGGAGAAAGGTTACTGGGGATGGAAACAAGATGGTTTTTAGGGTGATAACTGAGACAAGAAGGGAGATTCACTTCGAGACAGGGTCTGTTGCTAATTTGGAACTTTGGGTTCATGGCTTTAACCTAGTCGCGAAGAAGGCAGTTTCTGGTGCTTGGTGAACAAGATGTTAGTTGAGTAAGATAGGCTATTCTTCAAATGTGTATAAGCAGAGATGGTGGTATGTTTCGTTAAATTTTCAGTGTTGATATGTTTGTCAAATTTGGCGTCGCTGCTGTTAACTCTTTTTGAAAGAAAAATATAGAATATGCAATACAAGGTGAAAACTGAGGACTTTACTTTCCATTCTTTTAATGATGTGTTAAAGGGCCAGGCAGCCCTTGTTTTCAAGTCATGGTCCGCTGATAATCACTATGCTATTGCTCTGCTTCCCCACCATCCATTTGTTAGTTTCTTTCATGCAGATCCCCTCGCAAATCCAGTCCTATTTCTATCATCCATTGGTTCTTGATATTGTTAAATTCAATTATGAATGAATCCAAGGGTCTGTCTGGTGGGAAGGATTCGACTATTTTAATTTCACATAAATAGTTATCTCTCATTAGTTGAAAGGAATTAAGATGGGATAAAATTAATTTTAATTTCATCGTTTTTGTCTCACTTTCCCATGAGGTAGAATCTATCTTACCCATGTGGAATTAAAATGATAATAATTATAATAATAATAACAAATGTAATAAAACATTTTAATGATGATAATAATAATATGTAAATAGTAATAATTATCATTACAATATTTATAATAATATATTAATAATAATGATAACAATAATAATTATTATAATATTATTATTTTTATAATTATAATAATGTTATAATGATAATCATAATAATAATTATCAATCCTATAATTATAATTTTTAAAATATTATTATAGTAATTATAATAATAATTGTTTGAAGTGATTTTAAGTCAATTACCAAACATAACTATTATCCTCATTCCAGCTTTCCGCCAATTGGTCAACTGAGCATGTATTCTCCAATCCATTATCTAAGTACCCACCTTGCAGTTGACCCAAAATGGTCCGGCGGAAATTTCCTTTTTACCGTTTCGTGTTATTTGGGTGGATCAGATAATAAGGAATTACATTTCATCTGAGAAGAAAAATGGTGGCGTATGTTAAAAGTGCGTGGACAGAACTCACCAACCTTTGATGAAGCTTGCTTTCCATATGATCAGAGCGTGTACTGTAAGAGATGTTAACGTGCGTGGCTATAGAACTCCTTTTGTTTACCAATTCAAGTTAGTACATCTTTTTGATTAATTGATGATTAAAAATCACTAAGCAAATGGTTGTGTTTTGATAGTCATAAATCAAAATCATTGATTTAGAAAGGCAATGACATTTAGGTCTGTTCCCACTACTTTTTACATTGCCAAACCTTGCAGGCACCCCTTTGTGATGGAATACTAACCAACCATACATACAAAATCCTGGAAAATGCATGACTTTTGATATTTGGAATTGCTAATATTATGTCAAGTGATTTCTAATTCAAAGCTCTTGATTGGTATTTGATCAAGATTGGATCAACCCGTATCTCCTTCCTCTCAACAAACAATATGTGCAATTCAATGCCATCGTTTGTTTCACTGTTTCTTGTCTTTGTTCTTTGCGGCCAAGGCATCATGATGACAAAGGTTCACGCCCAGGCCAACGTATGTAACTGGAAACCTTTTCTTCTTCTTCATGATTATATTTGTTCATTGGAAAATATCACTTGGGTGTCCATAACAACAGGTTCATATTGTTTATCTTGGAGGAAGGCAGCAGAAAGATCCCAAGCTAATTACAGATTCACATCATGAAATGCTAGCCAGAGTAGTAGGGAGGTAAAGCTTACAAATATAAATATAGCACATTTATGAGTAATATAATATGATTCAAGGACACATAACTAAGGGTTCAAATTAGATTGAACTTCCTGTTTACATGGAATTTCCATTTTGCAGCAAGGAAGTAGCTTCAAATTTGATGGTGTACAGTTACAGACATGGCTTTTCTGGGTTTGCAGCCAAGCTTACTGAGTCTCAGGCTAAACAACTTGCTGGTATCTAGTTGAAACAAATGTTACTGCCTACCATTTTTCTTCTCCTTTTTCCCTCTTTCTTTTACATTATTGTGTTCAAACAAAGTCGATGGTAAAAGATCTTACTCATCATTTTTTTTTTCAATTTATGCAATTGGTCATCACATTCAGAATTGCCTGGTGTGGTTCGAGTAATACCAAATAGCCTTCACAGGCTGCAAACAACCAGGAGCTGGGATTTCCTAGGCCTCTCTTCTCAATCGTCTAACAGTGTTCTTCAAAATAGCAACTTGGGTGATGGGGTTATCATCGGCATCCTTGATACAGGTTTTATATCTCTCTCTCTCTTTTCCTCTCTCTCTCATATATTTAAGGAACTCAAAGAGCAAGTTACCTGATGAAACAGGAATATGGCCAGAGTCTAAAGCTTTCACTGATAAAGGACTTGGACCAATCCCACCACGCTGGAAGGGTGCTTGCGAATCTGGTAGCAAATTCAACACAACAATCCACTGTAATAGAAAAATCATTGGAGCACGTTGGTTCATTGATGGGTTCCTTTCTGAATACGGGCAATCATTAAACACATCTGAAAACCAGGAGTACTTGTCCCCAAGAGATGCAAATGGACATGGCACACATACATCAAGTACTGCAGGTGGTTCTTTCGTGAGCAATGTCAGCTACAAAGGCCTTGGTCATGGGACTATAAGAGGTGGTGCACCTCGTGCTCGGTTGGCGATATACAAGGTCTGCTGGAATGTGCTTGGAGGACAATGTGCATCTGCTGATATACTGAAAGCCTTTGATGAAGCTATACATGATGGTGTTGATGTGTTATCGCTGTCGATTGGGTCTTCAATTCCTCTATTCTCAGATGTTGATGAACGAGATGGCATTGCTACTGGTTCCTTCCATGCTGTTGCCAGGGGTATCACTGTTGTTTGTGGAGCTGCAAATGATGGACCTTCAGCTCAAACAGTACAGAATACAGCACCATGGATTTTGACTGTTGCAGCAAGCACCATGGATCGAGCATTCCCTACGCCCATTACTCTAGGAAACAATAAAACTTTACTGGTATAGTTATACAATTTGAATAACTCTGGATTAAAGTAGTCTTTATCACCATCTGTTTTTGGCACAGTAATGCAGCTATGACTTGTTTGCCATAAAATATTTCAGGGTCAAGCATTGTTTACAGGAAAAGAGATTGGTTTTACAGGCTTGTTATACCCAGAGGCCAAAGGATTTGACTCTTCTGCAGGGTAGGCTGGGTAGCTATATCTATTGAGCTAATTAATTTTCTTACTTTTAGCTTGAAATCAAATCATAACTAACTTGTTTAGCTTCCCCCTTGCAGTGGATGTCAATCTCTCTCCCTCGATGCCACTTTGGTAGATAGAAAAGTGGTGCTTTGCTTCGCCTCAGTGACTCGTAGGGTTGCTATAACATATGCTGCAGCAGTTGTGCAAGAAGCAGGTGGGGTTGGGTTGATTGTTGCCAAAAATTCCGGTGATGCCTTGAGTCCATGCACCGATAACTTTCCGTGCATTGAAGTTGACTATGAAGTTGGCACTCGTATACTCTTTTACATTCGGTCTACAAGGTATCTGCAATTTCATCTTCATTTCTGACATAATGATAATGACCACTAAGTAGATTCTTTTCTAATCCTTGTAATGTGGTTATTGAATTGGAGCGCACAGGTCCCCCATAGTAAAGTTGAGCCCTTCTAAAACACTTGTAGGCAAGCCTGTATCAGCCAAGGTGGCCTTCTTTTCATCAAGGGGGCCTAATTCTATTGCACCAGCAATTCTCAAGGTACAGTCTTTGACTTAAAGTGGACGCCCATGTAATTGTTATTGCTCTAGCCAGGCTCTATGGTGCACAGCATAATTCAGGAAAAAACCTTATATGCGTAACCTGGGGCTTCTCATAGTCAGAATTTGAAATAGAAAATTGCTTACCTTTTAGATAAACTGAGTCTTAAGGCTATGATTGGTAGGAGAGAAATGTGTGAGGAAAGAAAAGAAAATATAGTAATCTTTCCCCTATGTGTTTAGTAGAGGATGGAAAAGTAGAAAGAATAAAGAGGACACAAGAAATTAGCTCATTTAACTCTTCACTCTCCAATCCTCACAATTTGGGAGGATTGACAATTATAACTTGGAGTGGAAACATAGGGAAAAAAAGTGAATCATCTCATTTTCTTTCCTCTTACCTTTCTCACTTACCAATCAGCAGAAATGTGCCTTCCTCTCCTTCTTCCTTCCTCCCACTTTTCCTCTCTACCAATCACTAATCATAGCATAAGAGTTAACGACACTAATGCATTTTGGAAGAAAGTATAACAATATGTAGAAAGACAAGCCATATACACATTTTCTCCCAAATCCATGTAGCTTAAGTGGAAACCTTTCTTCAATATGAAACTTCTTTTCTTAGTATTAAACTCTGATACGATAGTAATCTGTGAGGGAACAGCCAGACATAACTGCACCTGGAGCAAACATATTAGCTGCAACTTCTCCCCTTGATCGATTGGTGGACGGTGGATACGCCATGCATTCAGGAACTTCAATGGCAACTCCTCATGTCTCAGGCCTTGTGGCACTTCTCAAGGCATTGCACCCTCAATGGTCTCCTGCAGCAATTAAATCTGCACTTGTCACTACTGGTACTCCTGTTCATTCTGACACCTCTTATTGAATTATTTTTCTGATATCATTAAGAACACCATAACTAAGATTTACTGAACCTAGATTCAATGTTCACAAATTGCAGCATTGATGAATGATCCATCAGGTTTTCCAATCTTTGCTGAGGGATCTCCTCAAAAGCTTGCTAATCCATTTGATTTCGGAGGTGGCATTGTGAATCCAAATGGAGCAGCAGATCCTGGTCTGGTATATGACATGGGCACTGCTGACTACATACATTATCTTTGCGCCATGGGCTACAACAAATCTGCTATTTCTCGGCTTACAGGGCAAACCACCAGGTGCCTCAGTAGAGAACCTTCGATTCTAGATGTAAATCTTCCTTCCATTACTATACCAAATCTTCGAAATTCCACCACTCTCACCAGAACTGTCACAAATGTTGGTGCCTCTAAATCTATCTATAGAGCTGTAGTTGAGCCTCCATTTGGCATAAACATATTGGTAAGACCTGATGTATTGGTCTTCAACACTACGATGAAGAAAATCTCCTTCAAGGTCACCGTGTCCACAAACCACCAGGTGAACACAGGGTACTACTTCGGGAGTTTAACTTGGACTGATGGAGTGCATGCTGTGAGAAGTCCCTTGTCTGTGAAGACAGAGCTATTACAATCTTACTAATTACTTCTGCTTTGTAGAGATCAATGCTTCCATTTATGGCCACGAAATTTAAAGAATTTTTATTCATCCCTATATCTTAGGTTGAACAACTAAACACATATATCCATCTATCTTGTCTCCTGTAATCTGGTTGTTGTAGCTGATAGTTGAAATTTCACTTAATAAGCTCCTAAAAATAATGAATAACAATGAAAAGAACATTACTTTTACCCACTTCAGTGAAACTATGCAAGTTATTACAGAAATCACAACATAAAAAATGACAGAATGCAATATAAATGTCCTCTCTACTCGAAACAATTGAAGTAAAGTTTACAAAGCAAAGTATTAAAAACTCAAATTTGTGACAATATCAAATTCCAAACTGTTAACAATTTTTTAGTTATGTGGATGATTCCTTGTGCCTATTCTGTATCCTTACCCTGCAAAAAGGATCCTATCAAAAGGCTTTTATATCATCATGACACAAAAAATTGCCCCTTGAAATATTGAACTCCATTGTTTTAAATCATCTCTCATTTTCAACAGAATATTGAATTGAAATGCATTATCCCGTATTTATTTCAATCTTATTATTATAGAAAGGGCTTCTAGGAGGTCATTGCAGAACCTGGATGACTAATTCAACAATCTGATCTGTTCAATCAGTTTGTTCTTATCTTTAAGATTATTTGTTTTCCTATTTCTTGGTTCTTACTTCTTTCCTTCCTTATTAATTTATTTAATGCTTATTATTTTATATGCTTTCTCTTAATGCAAATATTTATCTAATCAAATATTAGGAGGTTCTAGTCTTAATGTCTTTTCAAGTTTGTTACACAATTTGCTACTTCACATTATCTTCAACATGAATAATGTTGTTTTCCGGCAAATCTTATTCTAACAACAACATCCCTCCTTGATGCCACAAATCCGCCATATGATTATTTGAACAAGTTTTAGAAATAGAGCCCCCATCAAAAATTAAAAATTGATGGCAGCCCAACTAATTTTCAGACAAGCAATATCTGTGTCATTCAAATGGTTGAATCTCTTTCAACATAATTTAAAAGATTTTGTTGACAGACATAAATTGGTAAATAAATCTCCAAATAAGTAATAGACAGAATAACAAATAAGCAAAGAAGAGAAAGAAATGTTTTCAGTCAAATTTTATTTGGGAAGTAAACAGGAATGACCATTTATATAAGACCATGCACCAAAGTGTTTAAGCTGCATAAATCTACAAATAGCTCTCTTTCTCTCGAACATAGGAACTCAATGGGGTCTCTTCTGCTTGGAAAGAGAAATTGCAACGCATCAGATTGTCAGTCTTCTCTTAATTCTAAATGGGCATGACAGCTTGATTGCACCAGTCAGCGCCAAAGGCAGAGTAAGTATTTACCATTTTCAGGAGGTGCATTCTTGCTATTCAAAATTAAAAGCAGACTAACACACCTGGTATTATCTGATTGATAGTTTCATATAGTTTATATGGGTGAGAAACAGCACAATGATCCCGAGTTCGTCACCGAATCACATCATGACATGCTGGCATCAATTCTTGGAAGGTATAACCTATAACTGCACAAACTAAAATCATGGACTTAGTAACCTTGGTCATTTTTCAAATCTTATTCGTTTAAAAAAAAAAAACTATCTAAATTTTGTTGAAAAGGGAGTTTTTGTATCAGATAGCAAACCAAATCAATTCCCCATTGCTTTAACTGGTATAAAAGGAATTCTGGATTCTTGCTGTTTAGCTTCTAAAACTGGCTATGATTCCATACATGTTACGATCACAAACTAAATCATTCTTGATAATACAATTCGATATCAATGAGCAACTCCAGCATGAAAAAACACTATTTTATAACAAAGAATATACTTTTGGGTTTTCTGTCATAAAGTGTTTAAAGAAATCCCTGCACAGTTACTAACAGTAGTTGCTTAAATCTATGCTGCTGCAAAGAGGCTGCCCTTAACTCAGTGGTTTACAGCTATCCACATGGCTTCGCAGTCAAGCTTACAGAGTCCCAAGCTCAAAAGATTGCAGGTACTTTCGTGTTTGAAATTTCTCAGTAAAAACCATTTCATTGACCAAAACTATAAAATATGATATTTCCTCACCTTTTGTGCACCTGTTTACCAGGGAACTAGTTTCCACAAGTTTACTTCAAGTCTCATCTATGTTTTGAACTGTTTTAATAAAATACTTTCTCATAACCACCAACTCATCAACAGTTTCATGTTTTTTCACAGTACTTTGACACAACATTTTTCAAAAATTGGTTTAAAGGATAAATTGAAGAGAAATGTTAACTTGTTTACTGGCAGAAATGATTGACTGTATTCTCTGAACACGTCCTACTAATCATTATTATCATGATCAATTCTATCTCCTTAGAGCTGCCTGGAGTTGTTCATGTTACACCAAATTGCTTTCATTCACTGTAAACAACCAGAACTTGGGATTACCTTGGTCTCTCTTCTTATTCTCCCACAAATCTTCTACATGACACCAACATGGGTGATGGAATCATCGTTGGCCTCTCTCTCTCTCTCTCTCTAACGCACGAACGTACACACGCACATTGTTTTTAAGAGTCCTCAAAATTATGATGGCAGGAGTGTGGCCAGAATCAGAGTTATTCAATGATGAAGGACTTGGGCCAATCCCAACACATTGGAAGGGAAACTGTGAATCAGGGCAGCTCTTTAATCACGCACATGGTTTTTAACAGTCCTCAAAATTATGATGGCAGGAGTGTGGCCAGAATCAGAGGTATTCAATGATGAAGGGCTTGGGCCAATCCCAACCCATTGGAAGGGAAACTGTGAATCAGGGCAGCTCTTTAATGGGATAACAGACTGTAACAGAAAACTAATAGGAGCAAAGTACTTCATCGATGGTTTCCTTGCGGAAAATGAAACGCTCTCTCTCTCTCTCTAACGCACAAACGTACACACGCACATAGTTTTTAACAGTCCTCAAAATTATGATGGCAGGAGTGTGGCCAGAATCAGAGGTATTCAATGATGAAGGGCTTGGGCCAATCCCAACCCATTGGAAGGGAAACTGTGAATCAGGGCAGCTCTTTAATCACGCACATTGTTTTTAACCGTCCTCAAAATTATGATGGCAGGAGTGTGGCCAGAATCAGAGGTATTCAATGATGAAGGGCTTGGGTCAAGCCCAACCCATTGGAAGGGAAACTGTGAATCAGGGCAGCTCTTTAATGGGACAACAGACTGTAACAGAAAACTAATAGGAGCAAAGTACTTCATCGATGATTTCCTTGCGGAAAATGAACAACCATTCAACGCTACAAGTAACCTAGATTACATGTCCCCTAGAGATAGCACTGGCCATGGCAAACACACACATCCGCTATTGCAGGTGGCTCATTTGTGGCTAATGCAAGCTACAAAGGCCTTGCTCTAGGAACGGTGAGAGGTGGTGCACCCAGGGCTTGCATAGAAATGTACAAGGTGTGCTGGAATGTACCAGCAGGCCAATACTCATCAGCTGATATGCTGAAAGCCTTTGATGAAGCTATACACAATGGGGTTGATGTGTTATCACTGTCTCTTGGCACTCAGATTCCTCTGTTTGCAGAAGTTGATGAACGCAATGGTATTGCAGTTGGTTCTTTCCACGCAGTGGCCAAGGGCATTCCTGTTGCTTGTGGAGCTGCAAATGATGGACCTGCTGCTCAGACAGTGCACAACACGGCGCCTTGGATCTTAACAGTGGCAGCCACAACCCTTGATCGGTCCTTGCCCACACCCATTACACTTGGGAACAACATAACCATACTGGTATTTATCAATATCTTCTCTTCAGTTTGTGAAACTACTAGTCTACTATGACTTGTATACTCTATAATTTTTCTTTTCAAACCATCTAATGTTGACCTCTCAACTTCAATGATATAAAAAATTCCACATGCTGATCATATCTGTCGTTCTGATTTTGATTGATCTGGTTATGGGAACTCTTGTAGGGTCAAGCGATGTATGCAGGAAAGGAAATTGGTGGTTTGGTTTATCCAGAGAACCCAGGACTCCGCCCTGCTTTAGCTGGGTAACATAATTTATTACTACATTTTGTACTTTCTCTTTTCCTTGGCAATTTATTAAACATAATATAGATTCAACATAAATGTCTCATGATTCTCTTTCCAGTCATCTTTTCAATTTGTATTAGTGTTGACATTCAGTGCATCATGTCCATAGGGCAAAGTACATTGTGGTTCTGTGCATTGTCTATCATTCCCACGAAGTGAAATCATATCTCTTCATCTTAAACATATAACTTACAGTGTCTGTGAGTCTCTTTCCTTTAATAACACTTCAGCAGAGAGCAAAGTGGTTCTGTGCTTCACAACAGTGACCAGGTGAAGTGCGGTAACAAGTGCTGCATCTGCTGTGAGGGCAGCTGGTGGTGTTGGCGTGATTGTTGCCACAAATCCTGGTAATGTACTAGGTCCATGCGCCAATGACTTCCCCTGCATTGTAGTAGACTATGAGCTTGGAACCCAAATATTATTCTACATTCGCTCCACCAGGTATAATGATCATTTTCACTAGCACTATCATCATTAATTTGACCTCATAATCATTTTCTTTGCTGATGTGTGAAAGTTTTGATGTGATTTGTTGTTCACAGCTCTCCAATGGTAAAAATAAGCCCATCTAAAACACTCGTGGGGAGGCCTGTGGCAACCAAGGTAGCAACCTTCTCATCTAGAGGACCTAGTTCCATTTCTCCAGCCATTCTAAAGGTATGAAATGCCTTTTCATCCTTTTGGCCAAAGTAAGAATTTCTTTGCAAAAGTCTATTCTAAGTGGTACAATGAAGAATTTCTATAGAGTCAAAGCCAACTCATCAATTTTTTTTTGTAAACAGCCAGATATAGCTGCACCGGGTGTAAGTATATTAGCTGCTACTTCTCCATCAGATCCCTTCATGGATGGTGGGTTTGCCCTTCATTCGGGAACATCAATGGCAACTCCTGTTGTCTCAGGAATTGTAGCACTCCTCAAATAACTACACCGCAATTGGTCCCCTGCTGCTATTAGATCAGCTATTGTCACAAAAGGTTCTTTCTCTCTCTCTCTCTCTCTTGTCAATCATTACATTATCTAAATTGGTTGCAAAGAACTACAACATCTACTATAGTGACATGAACTGCCCATAACTCTTTGTTGCAGCATGGAAGACTGATCCAATTGGAGAGCCTATCTTTGCTGAGGGGTCCCCTCGGAAGCTAGCTGACCCATTTGATTTTGGAGGCGGCCTTGTGAACCCAAGCAAGGCAGCAGAACCTGGTCTTGTATATGACATGAGCACAGATGACTACATACTCTACATGTGTGCTGTGGGTTACAATGACTCGTCTAACTCTCAACTTGTGGGAAATGCCACGGTGTTCCCAATTCCTAAGCCTTCCATGCTGGATGTAAATCTACCTTCCATCACCATTCCAGATCTCAAAAATTCTGCTACTCTCACTAGAACTGTCACTAATGTTGGCCCTATGAACTCAATACAGAGTCCTAATTGAGTCTCCATTCGGCATAAATGTAGCCATAACACTGTCAATGGATGGCAAAGTCCATATTCTTTTCTTTAATTAGGGTCACTAACTATTCCACTTCACCCACACTTGCCATATATTCATCATTGTTTTAAGGCTTACTTTAGGCTATGTTTCCTTCCTTGTTTTAATGAATGTTTTTTTCCTTTAACAACCTATATATACTCTTAATTGTATTCTCAATAATATGAACTCAAGTAAGCATTTGTACAATCTCTTTACTCTCTTCAATTCTCACATCTCTTTACTCTCTTAAATTCTAGCATGGTATCAGAGCCAGTTGCTTAGGTTCTTCTCTCGTTTGTAATTTTTCTCGGTTTTGTGTTTCGGCTTGTTCTGTGTTATTCTCGGTGAACCCGACGTGAAAGTTTTTTTTGTTATTTTTCGGTCTTCTCTTTCTGGGTTGGTGTTGTCGGCACCTCTTATTTTTTTGGTTTGAGCAGTTTCGGCATTCACAACATCCTCTATTTTCAGAGAGGTGTTTTGTGGCTTTGGGTCTCAGATTTCTCGGTGTTTTTTTGTTCTCAGATCTCTTTGGTAGTTTGTTTTTTTTCTGCTTTGGGTGGTTTCGGCATTTTTTTTGGTCGGGCTATTTTTTTTTTGCACTTATTTGCAATGGACTTTGCACCTGTGTGTGTCAAATTTACGGGCAAAAATTACTCTACATGGGCTTTTCAGTTTGAAATTTTCCTCAAAGGAAAAAAACTTTGGGGCCATATGGATGGCACGGATGTCGTACAAACATCCAATACAGACCAATCGAAGGATGTTAAGTCTTCTCCTTCTTTGACTGTGCTTGATGCTCGGATCATGTCTTGGCTTCTTGGTTCGGTGGAGCCACATATTGTCACCAACTTGCGTACTCATCGCTCTGCTCAATCCATGTGGACTTATCTGAGAAGGTTTATTATCAAGATAATGACGCTTATCGCTTTCAGTTAGAGCATGCAATTGCCACCTTTCAACATGGCAGTCTTTCCATCCAAGACTATTACTCGGCCTTTCTAATTCTTTGGACTGACTATACTGATCTTGTTACAGCGGCTGTTCCTGTTGCCACTCTTTCGACTATTCAGCAACTCCACGAGACTAGATGGCGTGATCAATTTCTTATGAAACTACGCCCGGAATATGAATCTATTCGCTCCTCTCTGCTGAATAGATCTCCTGTTCCTTCTCTTGATGTTTGTTTTGGTGAGTTACTTCGTGAAGAACAACGTCTTAGTACTCAAGCCACTCTGGAGCAATCTTATGGTAGTCCAGGAACTGTTGCTTATGCTGCCCAAGGACGCAGACCGCCTATGCATTCTAAAAACTTGCAGTGTTTTTGCTGTAAGGAATATGGGCATATTACTGCCAATTGTCCCAAGAAATACTGCTCTTATTGTAAGAAGAAGGGTCACATTATCAAAGAATGTCGTCTCCGCCCACAGAATCGTCAGGCTCAAGCATTTCAGACTTCTGTTATTGTACCCTCCGCAGCTCTTGGCTCTTCTTCCAGTGCCTCTCCAGTTCTGGGACCTCCTGCAGCGAATTACTGCACACCCGAAATGGTGCAACAGATGCTAATTTCAGCATTATCTGCAATGGGGTTTCAAGGTAAAAATTCTACCAAACTCTGGTACGTAGACTCGGGGGCCTCTAATCACATGACGAATACTCCCACCGCTCTGTGTCATGTTCGACCTTATGTTGGTCCATCTGCTATTCAGACTGCCAATGGCAGTTCTTTACCAATTGCTGCTGTCGGAGATGCCTCTTCTAAATTCACTGATGTGTTTCTTGCTCCTCAACTTTCCACGAATCTTATTTCTGTTGGTCAATTAGTTGATAACAATTGTGTTGTTAACTTTTCTGGTGATGGTTGTGTTGTACAGGACCAGGTAAGGGGAGAGCTGATCGCGAAAGGACCTAAAGTGGGGCGCTTGTTTCCACTATTTTTATCTGTCCCAGTAATTTCTCCAGTTTCGTCTATTAAGTCTCTTGCTTGCAATAATGTTCCAAATCTGAGTATGGTGTGGCATCGTTGTTTAGGCCATCCCAATACTCAGATCTTATCTTATGTATTGCACTCTGGTTTTCTTGATAATGAAGAACGTTCTTCTTTATCTCTTAAGTGTGATTCTTGCAAACTTGGTAAAAGCAAAATTCTTCCCTTTCCTTTATATGCTAGCAGAGCTTCTCACTGCTTTGATCTTATCCATAGTGATGTTTGGGGACCTTCTCCCGTTAGTTCACATGAAAAATTTAAATATTATGTGACTTTCATTGATGATTATAGCAGATTCACTTGGGTTTATTTTCTTCGCTCTAAATCTGAGGTTTTTCGTACTTTTACTAAATTTTTAGCGTATGTTAACAATCAATTTTCTGCGACTATTAAGACATTACGCACAGATTCTGGTGGTGAATATTTGTCTACTGAGTTTTAGGAATTCTTGGCTTCTAAAAGTATTATTCATCAACGTTCATGTCCTGCTACTCCCCAACATAATGGAGTAGCCGAACGCAAAAATCGTCGTCTTCTTGATGTGGTACGTACTTTCTTGTTAGAATCATCTGTTCCATCAATGTTTTGGGTCTAGGCTTTGAAAACTGCTACTCACTTGATTAATCGTTTACCTTCCCAAATCTTATACATGGAGTCTCCATATTTCCGCTTGTTTGCTAAACAACCTAGTTATGATAATCTCTGTATCTTTGGTTGTGTATGTTTTGTCCATTTACCTCCCCATGAGCGACATAAATTATCTGCTCAATCTGTTAGATGTGCATTCTTGGGATATAATGTGTGTCAAAAGGGATTTGTTTGCTATGATCCTACCTTACATCGTACACGTATTTCTAGGAATGTTATTTTCTTTGAAAATCAACATTTCTTTCCTATGTCCTCTGAGCCATTTTCTTCTACGGTGGTCCTCCCTTCCTTTGAGCAACAATTTTCAGATCTTCATCAAGTCAGCTCTCGCTTTAAACCAGGTATTGTATATACGAGACGCTCCCGCCCACAGTCTCTTCTGATGGCTCAACCGGTATCTGATCCTACCATGCTCCAGTCAGTTGCAGCACCTTCAGAACACTTGGTACGTCACTCTTCTCGAATATCTTTACCTCCGGATAGGTATGGGTGGTTTGCTTCTGCTCTTACTGCTGCATTGTCCAATTTTGATATTCCCACATGCTACTCACATGCTGTCAAGCATGATTGTTGGCGACAAGCTATGCAGGAAGAAATTGCTGCTTTAGAGGCCAATCACACCTGAGACATTGCACTTTGTCCTTCCACTATAGTCCCCCTGGGTTGCAAATGGGTTTACTCCGTCAAGGTTCGATCTGATGGAAGTTTGGATCGTTATAAAGCTCGGCTTGTTGCACTTGGAAATAAACAGGAATATGGTGTTAATTATGAAGAAACCTTTGCTCCTGTGGCTAAGATGACCACTGTTCGTATGATTCTAGCTCTTGCTGCTTCCAATGATTGGCCACTACATCAGATGGATGTCAAGAATGCTTTTCTTCATGGGGATTTTAAAGAGTGTATTTATATGAAGCCACCCCCAGGATTGTTTCCTTCTCCAAACTCACATGTGTGTAAGCTTCGTCGCTCCCTTTATGGTCTCAAACAAGCTCCAAGGGCTTGGTTTGATAAATTTCAAACTAATTTATTACAATTCTCATTCAAGCAGAGCAAGTATGACACTTCCTTGTTTCTTCGAAAATCAGACATGAGTATTGTTGTTCTTTTAGTTTATGTTGATGATATTGTGATTACTGGTTCCGATTCTGTTTTACTTGGCCGGCTCAAGACCCATCTCTCCGAGTCCTTTCATATGAAAGATCTTGGGTCTCTTACATATTTTCTCGGTCTTGAGGTGCATCGTAGTCCGTCGGGTATTTCACTCAATCAACATAAGTATGCTAGTGACCTGGTGGCTACAGCAGGCCTACAGGAGGCCACTTCTGTTGATACTCCCATGGAATTGAATGTCAAGCTTCGCAAAGAGGAGAGTGATTTACTTGCTGATCCTAGTTTATACCGAAAGTTGGTGGGCAGTCTTGTCTACCTCACCATTACTAGACCGGACATTTCCTTTACAGTACAACAAGTCAGCCAGTTTCTTCAGACCCCTCGTCACCTTCATTTGGTTGCTGTCCGTAGGATCATACGCTATGTTCAGGGAACTTCTGCCCGTGGCTTATTCTTTCCTGCAGGCAATTCTCCTCGACTTACTGCTTATAGCGACGCTGATTGGGCTGGTTGTGCTGATACACGTCGCTCCATTACTGGTTGGTGTGTGTTCTTAGGTGATGCATTGATCTCATGGAAGAGTAAGAAGCAAGACAGAGTTTCTAAGTCATCTACAGAATCTGAGTATCGGGCGATGTCTCTTGCTTGTTCCGAAATTATTTGGCTTTGAGGTTTGCTTGCTGAGCTAGATTTTTCTGCAACTGATCCTACACCTCTACATGCTGATAAAACAAGTGCTATTCAGATCACGGCCAATCCTGTCTATCATGAGCGCACGAAGCATATTGAAGTCGACTGTCACTCTATCCGCGAAGCATTTGAAGCTTGTGTTATCACTCTTCCACATGTTTCCACTGACCTACAAATTGCTGATATCTTTACCAAAGCGCTCACTCGCCATCGACATTGCTTCTTAAGCAGCAAATTGATGCTTATTGATCAACCTGCATCAATTTGAGGGGGGCTGTCAATGGATGGCAAAGTCCATATTCTTTTCTTAATTAGGGTCACTAACTATTTCACTTCACCCACACTTGCCATATATTCATCCTTGTTTTAAAGCTTACTTTAGGCCATGTTTCCTTCCTTGTTTTAAGGAATGTCTTTTTCCTTTAACAACCTATATATACTCTTAATTGTATTCTCAATAATATGAACTCAAGTAAGCATTTGTACAATCTCTTTACTCTCTTCAATTCTCACATCTTTTTACTCTCTTAAATTCTAACAAACACCTGGTATATTGGTGTTCAATTCTACAACCATAACAATCTCCTTCATGGTTACAGTCTCCACCACCCACCAAGTGAATGCAGGGTACTATTTTGGGAGCCAAACTTGGACAGATGGAGTGCATAATGTGACAAGTACCGTATCTGTTAGAACACAGATTATACAAATTTATGCTGATGACAATTGAAGATTACCCACTTATCCCAGAGAATAAGTATCAAATGTATAATTAATAGACAATGTATAAAATAACAGGTGTAACACTCCTTTCGTGTGGAAGTGTTAACAGCTGAATGCACAATTGAAAAGAAATAAGGAATTTTGGATGTTCCCTGAAGAAGGAATAGCTATTATTGTCATCTGTATAAAGGTTGCAAAGACAAGTTACAACGATCTGCCATGCAACTGTATCTGAGGAATAAATTCTTATTGATTTCTCCGTGGATAGAAATACTATAACAATAAGAGACAACCAAATCTATCATGCCCCTTACCGATTGATACAGGAGAGCCAGTAAAGCCATGCAGCCCTGTGCCTGCATCTTTGTGATTTAGCCAGCCTGCACTCTCTGCACCAAATTTCCTCCGGTAATCTTATGCATGAACTGTGACCCCACTCAGCGAGAGGAAATGCTCTATCACTGCCCAACGTGTTCAAAAGAAATTATTCACATGATCTGTACGAAAAGAAAAATAGCTAATAATTGGATAATGCGCCACATGAATTGTTAGATGTCAATTGTCAGCCCAAGTGTCCTGAGTCATCCACTCACTGCACTATCCTTGTTGCAATCATCCCTCCCTTGATCTTTTCATAGAATTACATAAGGTTCATTACAATAACCCCTTTCCACGAACTATCCCGCTTTTCCCTCAAAAGAAGCAGTCCCACTAGTAACAATGGAAGAAAAAGAAAAGCAAAAACGTGCAACTTGAAAATTGTGGAATCGGAATCTCGCGGCTGGGCTTTAAATAAAAGGTGGTAAAATGAAATTCGTTTTAGGGGCCTACAATGCAGTGCACCATCATCATCATTTATCTAGATCATATGAGGGCATCTCATGACTCATCAATGTAACTGTGCACAAACAAAGTAGAGGAACATCTATTTTCAGAATAATTATAGTAATAGTATTGTGGACTGTCAACTAAGTTTATATCAACAACAATATATTTCTATACAAATGAAGGTAAATCTATCAAAGTACCATGTAGCTTATGAATGGAAAGCATAGTTACTTTAGCTTTGTAAATGACTTTCAAAATATGATTTTCAGTAACTGACTATAGTGTGTAACAGACGCATTACAGGCATCTGTGACCTACAAGTTGACAATAAAAGGCTAAGAAAAGTAGATGAAGCAATCATCAATCTTTCGACAAATGTTTCTATACAGAATTACATCTCACGTGGTATACATGATTCCTATTTTTGATAAGCTCTACACCAGTCTTGTTTGAGCATCTTTCCCTCCTAGCAGCGTTCCACGATCACATACATTCTCACTTGCTTTTCATAGATAGATCATAAAGTGCACCAGGAAAAGCAGATGTTCCACTTTTGCCATGTCCATGAAGTTCTACACTTTCAACGTATCCATGAAATTCTGATATAAATATTAATCGATCATAGATGCTGAGATGGCTAACTCATCATTAGCTGTAGATAACTCAAAACCGATGAAAGCTCAAAATCCATCTAGTGACTGGTTGATGGATACCAAATCCAATAATACAAGAATGGCAAGAAAAAACAACCTGGCTGTGATTTTTGCATTCCTTTACCTTCAGCACTATCTTCAAATCCCTATCATATCTGTTGAGGCCACACATAATGTGAGTATATAAATGCAACTTCAACTTCCAGGTTCAACATTCTTTTTCTGGGATAAATACTTAAGCGAAATGTTACAGGCATATATTGTGTATTTGGGAGAGAAGTTTGAAGATTCAGCAATAACTAAAAAGTCTCACCATAAAATGCTATCAACCTTGCTTGGAAGGTATGACTTCAAATTCAAGCTCTTCATCATAATGACTCCAAATGCCTAGGATTCGCACTCACAGATAAACAATCAGAACTATCCTCTATTTGTATTGCAGCAGAGAAGCGGCAAAGAGTTCACTTATTTACAGCTATAAGCACGGGTTTTCTGGATTTGCAGCCAGGTTGACAGAGTCTCAGGCAGAAGAAATGGAAGGTACAACAAATTTCTCAAAACTGCACACCTGAGCTTGTCTCTTTCCAGCAACTTAAGAGGTTCTCACCCCTAATTTCAGAGTTTCCTGGTGTTATCAAAGTGCTTCCAAATCGCATTCACAAGCTCCACACAACCAGAAGCTGGCCTCAATCATCATTCTTCACAAAATAATTTTAAAAGCAACAGCATGGGTGAAGGAACTATCATTGGTCTGATAGATTCGGGTATTATAGTATATCTTCTGAGGAACACCAACACATTCAAATATGTGAACTTAAAACTAGGAAAATTTTGAAATTTTGCAGGCATTTGGCCAGAGTCTGAAAGCTTCGACGATAAAGGCATGAGACCAGTTCCATCACGCTGGAAAGGAAAATGCCAACAGGGGGAGCACTTCAATTCCTCCAATTGCAACAAAAAAATTATTGGGGCTCGCTGGTTCATTAAAGGAATTATGGATCAGAACCCAACTAACACTGAGGAGTTTCTGTCCCCACGGGATGGAATTGGCCATGGAACTCATACAGCTTCCACAGCAGCAGGCTATTTCGTAGAAAAAGCAAATTATAGAGGTCTAGCTTCAGGTTTAGCCAGAGGAGGAGCACCCTTTGCTCACTTAGCAATTTACAAGGTCTGCTGGGCCATTGAGACTGGAGGTGGAGGATGCACTGACGCTGATATTCTAAAAGCATTTGACAAAGCCATACAAGATGGAGTGGATATCTTATCTGTGTCTATTGGGAATGATATTCCATTGTTCTCCTATGTTGATCAACGTGATTCCATTGCCATTGGGTCTTTCCATGCAATTGCCAGGGGGATCACTGTAGTTTCTTCAGCAGGAAATGACGGTCCTATCTCCCAAACGGTTGTGAATACTGCACCCTGGCTCATCACCGTAGCAGCCACCACAATTGATAGGGCCTTCCCAACTGCCATTACACTTGGAAATCACCACACTCTCTGGGTAAATTAAATGATTCCTAGAATTCAATCACGTGAATGAAGCAGTGTGTTAAGATATATAGCAATGGTTCTGTTTGTTGCAGGGCCAATCTATTGATATTGGAAAACAGAACCACGGAGTCACTGGCCTCACATTCTCCAAACGCATAGCTGTAGACCCGACAGATGATTCAGCGTGAGACCTTTCATTTTTGTTTTTTGCATAAGTTTAATATATTATCTCCTCTGACATCCTGTGCAATTTAATAACTCATTTACATTCGTCCAGCACGGATTGTCAGTCAGGAAGTCTCAATGCAACTTTAGCAGCAGGGAAAATCGTGGTATGCTTTGCAAAATCAGATACACAGGATATAGTTTCTGCATCAACTTCTGTGGCAGAAGCAGGAGGAGTTGGACTAATATTTGCACAGTTCCATAATAATGGCCTTGAATCATGCCATTTAATCCCAAGTCTTAAAGTAGATTATGAAGTAGGGACACAGATACTATCCTACATTAGAAGAGCAAGGTAAGGAGATGTGAAGAGGATAAGGTAACCAAAAGGAGAAAAAAATTAAACTAATTATGCCCACCTGTCTGTGAAGGTCTCCAACTGCAAAGCTTAGTTTTCCAAAGACTGTTATTGGTGAGTGGATATCTCCAAGAGTTGCATCTTTCTCATCTAGAGGACCCAGCTCAATGTCCCCAGCAGTGTTAAAGGTACTGCACATGAGCTAAATTTCTATTTCATGGGAAACGATTCTACTTCAAGCACTACTTCTTACATGGTAGTGTAGTAAACATCGATAAAACTAGAGAACTGTAGTTAATTTAATACTATAGAGTATTGGAGCATATGTGAAAAATATTGCCGAATTTTAGAGATTTCCTAGGGATCAAACTTCTCAAAAAGAAAAGCATGAGGTGACTTTGCAGACCTCATATACTCCAATGTAGTTCGCACTATTGTCAGATTAAAGGTTCAGAATAACCACTTAAAAGAAGGTTGTATCTCTCACATGTATGAAAGCAATATCTAAATAAATAATTTGACATCATTTAAAAAAGTTCAGGAGGTTTGCAGAAATGATCATCTAGAATAGTATACTATAAACTAAAAGGCATGTACAACCATTTAATTTCGAATTCTTATATTGATTCTGATAATGAGTGCTACAATATACTCTACGGGAAAGTAGGAACAGAAAACCCACTTGTAGATAGAGGAACTGCTTAATTGTTTACTTTGGTTCTGATCAGACATTCGTTCCTCATGCTTCCCCTACGTTACTGATTTCATTTTTTTTGTTATTTCTATGATGCCATTTATTACTTCCTATACCAATGTTTGATCAATGGTGGTAGCCTAACATTGCTGCCCCGGGTGTGGACATATTAGCTGCATATCGACCATTTGATACAGTAAAAAGCAACAGGTATGCATTGCTATCAGGAACTTCAATGGCCTGTCCTCATGTAGCTGGAATAGCAGCTCTTATAAAATCTGTACACCATAATAGGTCCCCAGCAGCCATAAGATCAGCTCTCGTCACTACTGGTGAATCAATTCAATCATTTATGCTTTCCTTTCTTAATATTTAGATACCATACCCATCTGTGAACGAAACTGTGAATAACAAAATCACCAATGCAACTGCAGCTTCCCAAACTGGAATAGATGGAACAGACATATTCGAGGAGGGCCCAACTCGAAAAGCAGCAGACCCGTTTGACATTGGTGGCGGGCAAGTCAATCCCAACAAAGCAGTGGATCCAGGACTCCTTTATGATATCAACACAGATGATTACATTCAGTTTCTCTGCTCCATGGGCTATAGCAGTGAAACCATTACCAATCTGACCAAGTCCAAAATAAGCTGCACCCCAAATAGACATCTGGGTCTCAACCTGAACCTCCCTTCTATCACCATCCCAAACCTGAAAAGCAGAGTAACAGTGATAAGAAAGGTGACAAACGTGGGGCAAGTTAACTCAGTGTATAAAGCTGTGTTTCAAGCTCCACATGGCGTACAAATGACAGTAGAGCCTACAATCTTAAGTTTCAATGTAACCACCCGAATTCTTTCGTTTGAAGTTAGATTCTTCTCAACCCAAAAACTGCATGGAGATTATAAATTTGGGAGCCTAATGTGGACAGATGGTGGCATGTTGTGAGGAGTCCTGTTGCTGTACGAGCTATAAAATATGAATCATATGCAGATGTATAACATGAATGCATAGAGTATCAAGTTCGGTCAAGTAATTAAATTATTCCTTGTGTCTATTCTATATCCTTACATTTGCATTCACTCCCATGAAAATGAAATAACTAGTCATTATTTGATTGTGGAATTATGCTCACATCAAAATATTTTGAACCAAATTATTGAAATTCTTATATTAGATTGTTATATCATGTTATTCGTCTGCATACAGTTCATATTTGATAGCACGTACAGCAACAAAACTCCTCACAACATGCTGACTATCTGTCTGTGTTAGGCTCCGAAAATTAAAATTGGAAAATAAAAAACATTATATGCATCCAATTTGTCTACTTCTAATACTTCTTTCCTACAAATAAGATACTCAAAACTGCTTCTTTGTGCTGTCATACTCTTTATATTTGACTATATAAATTAATGGGGTTCCTTTGCACTACCATTAGGATGCCAACAGCCTTAGCCATCACTGTTCTAACAAATCAACAATAGATTTGAGAGAAGGGATGAAATTAGAGAGCTATCCAACTGTTTTCACGTATTTCATTGAGTGGTTGGACAGTTGGGAGGATGAGAGTCAAACTAACTCACCCTATGTGAAAATCCAAAGTGCTTCTAGATAAGTGAGAGTGGACAGTGAGTAGAGTAGAATCCTTAACCTTTAATATAATCGGAATAAACTCTAAGGTAGTGTGACTCTGCCAAATGTAAAATTTTAAATAAAATTTTTTTCACGTCTAATAATAACTTATAAGAGCAACAATTCCAGCAAAAAAGTAATCTGACATTCACACAGATAAGGCATGAGAAAATTCAAGAAGCTTACCTTCACAGTCGTAGCAACCTCATCTCACAAAGACTATATTTTCTGGACAGGCACTTCACCACAATTTTGCCTTATATTAGGATTTCAAAGTTCAGGATAAACCTGTCCTACAAAACAGACTTGGCAGCTGTGCAGCAACATTCTATTGTATGGTATGATTAATAACTGACAAGTTGGGATGTAACTGCGTGAAAATCATTTGGATCAGCAAATGATCTACACAAACTCACAAGTGAAAAACCAGTGTGAAAGAATGCAACATCAAATATTCAATTGAAATGCGTCTCTTTAGCCTGTAACTGTGTTGTTTTTAGTAAAACAGTCTCATTTGGGAAAAATACTTCAACAATGAACTTACCTGACCATATGAAAATTATCTTCTATTATAATAAAAAAAAAATACTAGACTGCAGGTTGTCACAATAATTGCTGATAGGAAAATTTTTAGATGATATAGTAGTTGGGCCAGAAACATTCTGCTAGGAGCAGTCTTGTCCAGATTTGTTAGCAAATAAACACTAGACCAAATACCAGTGTGGTTAAGCACAGAAATCGAGTAAGAAAGCAATCATCTAGAAAAGATATGAATTAAATAAGAGTAACACACCATTGCTGCAACTGATATGTAACATTGCACCGTTGATAATAGCTAACTTCGCTATGGAAGTAGTAAGAAGCCATGCTAACAATGAGCCTACATCGTGAAAACCAAAGGCAATGAATAACAAGAAAACTACCACTTCGTTTCATTCTATGATAGATATCTCGCTCTGATACACAATTCACTAACACTTCCCACAGAGACCAAGTATCAAGCAGTTTAGCTACTATGTAGAAACAGCCAGAAAAAGTTCAGCCCTTATCTAATGGCACACATTTAAAATCTCAGCACATTCAACTCGAGATATCAGGATCCAGAATAGTAGAATCCCCAATTGATGATTTAGAACCAGCCATGAACATTTCAAATTGAAAAGAATTACCGTTAAATTTCAACTAAAATAAACCTTGTAGGTGAAAATGGATTCATTGCAAATCCAGATTACATCAACAAGTGAAACCCTAACAATAGATCCAGCCCCTTAACAAGAACATCAAACTTTCCATCACCAACCCCCTTCAAAAGAAGGGCCAAAAAAAAAACCTATAATACAAATGCATACACTAGATCAGAGATCTTAACCACCAAAGCCATAGAGAGTGCGGCCCTGTCTCTTGAGAGCATAGACAACGTCCATGGCGGTCACCGTCTTCCTTCTGGCATGCTCAGTGTAAGTAACCGCATCACGGATAACGTTCTCGAGGAAGATCTTGAGGACTCCACGGGTCTCCTCATAGATGAGACCACTGATTCGCTTAACGCCTCCTCTACGAGCAAGCCTGCGAATCGCAGGTTTGGTGATGCCTTGGATGTTATCCCTCAACACCTTCCTGTGCCTCTTGGCTCCTCCCTTCCCCAGCCCCTTCCCACCCTTTCCTCTCCCCGACATTTTGTTTCTCGAGAAAATAAGCAACTAGTGTTTTCTTATCACCTAAGCAGTAAGCACAAGACTTATCTCTTGCGAGTGTTGATGGATTGGTGAGTCTATTGGGAGGTTTATATAGGAAAGAGAAAGGTTTTCGAAATTTCAATTTGGCGGCGACAGCGACTTTAAAGCAAAAATTTTGGGTTTTGATTTTACGTCGTTGGATGACGATTTATCAACGGTTGAAGGTATCGATCCGCGTGAAATGAATCTGGTCTTGCTTGGCCTTTGATTAAGTTTCATCTGACGGCTATTGTCAAGAGAACGAAGCGAGAGCGGATTACTGTTTTAAGCATTTCATTAGAAGAAGAAAAGATAAAGAAGGCTTGAGCACTTGCATATTCTCTCTCACTAACCATAAGCTAAAGTTTCGTTCATAAGTTTGTCCTTCTGAGGATGCCTTCTATCTGTATGCTACTATACTTCACCCTAATGATAATGTATTTTTTTCATATCTTCACACATTTTTTGTTTTACAAACAAACGTCAAAGACATATATTAATCAGGATACTTTTCAAATAGTTAAAATTCAACTTAATTTTCTTTACATTATTGTTATTTTCGAACTATGTATTACCTCAATAAAATAATACTTTTACTCTAATACATATTTAATTTTTATTCTTATATACATATATATTAGATTTCTTTCATCAAAACAATATCAATAATTCTATATTATAAATAATTAATACTTTTAATATTTTTTAATAAATTCAAATCATAATATTACATTATTTAAGATTTTTTTCATTATGTAAGAAATATGGTTACGAGTCAGACGCCAATGAAACGCCCACGTACTTACACCGAAAGGATGTCACTCTATGCCAAAGAGTTGCATGCCTTACAAAAGACAACTCTTTCAAATATTGTTTTCTCTTGTGGAGGGACACCAAATGCACATATTGGTTGCCTATAAATAAGGGTTAAGAGTTTTTCATTTAATAGATATAAATTAATGGATAACAATTCCAACAAAAGAGAGTATGAGAGAAACACTAAGATTGTGACATTGTATTTCCGCTTCATTTATAAATGGTTTCCTGATGGCAAATTCATATCACATAAGCATACGATTCAAGATGAAGAACGAAACAATATTCAAGAGTTAAAGCACGTAACTCTAATCACATGTTCTATTAGAGAACTTGTTTAGGAAACAGGTACCCTATCAATATTAATTGCTTTCGCATTTGAGTTCATCGATTTACATGGGATTCAAGTCACTTGATTAGTCTTCATGTGTTCTCGGACTCATAATGAATGATTTTTTTAATGGTAACATTGTATAAATTTGTATGTATTTTTAAAACATCGAGCGAACAACATATTCTTCATGAAAAAAATGGTTTTAAAAAATATGAAAACATGTAACATCGCATGGGACCAGCGTTCATGGTGTTTTTTTTTTTTTTTATCACAACTGAAAAAGCCACGCCTAACAAGAGTTAACAACTACAGTATTAGAAAAAACAAATGGCAAGATAGATTCAGACACCTCCTCCATCCAAAAATGGGCTTGCTCAAAGGCGCATGAAAGTCTCGCCAACTCACGAACAACAAAGTTAATCGACCATGAGTATCTATATGAGCAATTCAAAGAAATATGTGATGAAAAAAGGAATAGTTAGTCAAATAACTATATTTTGAACTCCATAACAAATGGTGTTGATGCGAGAAGGAATGAAATCCTTATAGACATGGTTAGGCCGATGATGGGAGAAGCTTACTTACTTATCTCCTTTTAGGGAAATGCAATATTAACTAGAGCATGCATCCCTAATTATGTTCCCTCAAATCTAGCTTTCACCCATATAAGTTGTGGAAAGACAAAAAAAAAAAAAAAAAAAAAAAAAACCAAGTTAGGTAATCTATGACCGTGGGGACCGACAGCTTACTTCGTTCTACTTCCCATGTTTAAACATGGGAAGTTAAACCCAAGAAGGAAAAATATGTGTCTTTATAAGATACCTTGAGCATTCTAAGGGGTGTTCATCAAAGACGAAGCTGATGGAAGGTGTGGTGGAAATTGAATCATGGGATGCCATCTTTCTAGATGAAGAGAATCTTGACACTCTTAGTCGATTAGTTGAAGTACAAAAGGAATCTCCTCAACATACTAAATCAAATGGGAGTGACACACCTTGTGAATCGGTTCCAATAGAACAAGATCATGAAGACTCTCAACCACTCAAAAGTAATTGTGATAACTCCCCTGTCGTAGTTTTGAGATTGATGGTAAAATCTTCATGATAGATCCTAAAGATGTTAAAGAGCCTAAAACAATTCAACAAGCTCTCACAGGATAATCTTTTAATGAATAAGTTGAAGCAATGCAAGAAGAGGTCGGTCAATTAAAGCAAATCAAGTTTAGGACTTGGTTGATCTTCCATATAGGTGCTGGACGATAAAAAAATAAATGGATTATAAAGATCAAACCCAAGGTTGATGTGTCATTTGAAAGGTATAAAGCTCACCTTGTGGGAGAGGATTAAACTCAAAAGAAATGAATCAATTATAGGAAACCTCCTCATCAATTATTAGGTTTGCATTGATTTGCTTCTTATAATCATTGTTGTACAAATGATTTTAGAATTATACGAAATAGAGAATTGAAAAAGTGAGATACTATTATGTTGATAGGCTAAGATTAGCTTATTCACATGAAAAATTGCCTTTGGCACTTAGAGAGCGAGCAAATATGAGATGTGATTAAACTATGGCGTTAAAAGAGAGCGACCTTAGTTGATTTGAACTTTGACACTAAAAAAGTGAGCTTAGTTGATTGGAACTTTAGGGTTGAAAGAGCAAGTTTAATTCAATTAACTTTGGCGTTAAACACATGAGCTTAGTTCAAATTGTTTTGAGAAGTCGCCTTGGTAAGAACCAAGATAAGACTTTAGTTAAGGGTCAACATGGATTTTTTCCCACCATTCATAAAGCCTATACAAAGTCCGGTGCGAGATCTCATTCTGGCGTTGTTGAGAGTGATCAAATGGAGGACTCGGGTTAGGTTCTTGGATACAACTAGACCAAAAAGATTAGCACTCTTGACGCGACTAAACTAAGATTCATACGGTGTTAGGAGAAATGATATATGTTCTATAGGGTGGAATTTCTCCACTGTAGCATGCATTTCGTATTGCATGTGCATAACGACTATTTAGGAAGTGAGAGAATGAATCTCTGCTTCCTCATTACGTGAGTCCTATGGATTGAGAGGTTGATCTCAATAGTACACTATGTGATTTTTGACTATGACACAAAGTGAAAAGTTAGTGTTAACTGCTCTAGTATGTTACCTATAGTCGTGAATGATTCGATCTAAAAGGACAATATTAAGAAAGCAATGAAAACGGATCCTAGTGACATGAGGGAAAAAATAACACAAATTTAAATTTACACTACTAATTTGTATTCATCGATCGGTTAGTTTGTCAATTTAATAATGTTGGACATTAGTGAGAATACATGTGAAATTTGAAAGGGTGGAGTCAAGCATGATTTATTTGGGATTGATATATGTTTGATTCGATGGGTACTGCAATATACTATACAGTTTTTTTTTTTTTTTTTTGGATTAATCTCCATCTTGATCTTAGTGGATTTCTAGGTTAGAGCTCTCAAGTGCAGGTATATTCACTAATTGCATGACCTATTTGTTTGTATGAATTAGACTCAAAATTTAACAAAGTAGTAAAATGAATAAGACATGGTTATATTCATCATATGCGAATGAGAGATGTAAGAAATATGCGTACGGGTCGGATGCCCACGAAAGCATGCCCATTCCCGTACACCAAAAGGATGCATTCAAAGGATGCCACTCTATGCCAAAAGTTACATGCGTTAGAATGATACATCATTTCTTGGGGTTATGTCTCTTAGTTAAAGATATCTTTAGCCAAATTTAATCTTGTTACTCTTGATGTTTAATATAAGACAATGAGATGAATCAAATATAACTTCATTATCTTTATCATATAATTGACTAATGCTAAGTAAACTATGCTTAAGTCCTTGAACAAATAAGACATAATCAGTGGTTAAATAATTTTTACCAACTTTACCATATTCAATGATCTTTATCTTGGTGTCATCTCCAATGGTGATATGTCAACCAACCATTGGAGTTAGCTTCACAAAGATGCTTTTATCACTGGTCATGTGCTTTGAGCATCCACTATCAAGGTACTAATGATCACTTTCTATCTTTGTATGAAGAAAAATCTACATCACACAAGGATACATAATGAAACTTTTAGATACCTAAAATTTCTTAGGTCCTTTTGGATTAGTCCTTGAAAATACGGATGCTTTTGGAACTTATACTTTCTTGATGCTATAATAAATTCCATAATTGTACTGAAATGGATAATGTATAACCCTAGAATGATAATCATGATAATTTCTAGGATATCTAGAGTATGCAAATATATCATTCTTAGGATATGAGAATCTTTCATTCCTAGATACATGTTTCTAGCTTTATGAAAGCTATGTGAATATATGTTATTTCTAGGATACGAATGAGATTTATTTCTTGAATGTGCATTCCTAGTATATAAATTTCTAGGATGGGAATATCTAGTATTTGCATTTCTAGAATGAGCAAACATGTGAGCATAAGTGCTTCTTGAATGTCTATTCTTAGTATATGCATTTGAATTTCTACCAAAAGAATTGGCATTTACATTCTTAGGCTTTCCAGCATTTTTCAAAGATACATTATGAATATTACTAAGTAACTGAGAATTAGAAGGCTTATTTACATTTTTTTTCTTTCACAAAGGTAGTTTCATTTGATTTCAATTTGCTTAATGAAGAATAACTCAAACCAGATTTTTCTTCACTCAATCTTTGATAAGCCAACACTTCAACTAGCTTCTCTTTTCCTCTTATAAGTAGATATAATGTTGCTCAACTCATTCACTTTGTTCTTAAAAATATTATTTCATTTTTCAAAGCCTCTTATGAAGAGTTGCTAAGCTCCAAAGAAAGTTTTTCTTTTTGTTCCTTTTGAATTTCCATATCTTTAGAGAGAGATGAAACCTCCTTCTTGAGAGCAATATTTTTAGCATCAAATTTCTTGAGTTTTTCATATAATTCATTGATAGCATCTAACAATTCTTCATTCAAAATTTTATTTTCATTATTAGTGCTTGAAGAATTTGTTACCTCATTCTAATTATCAATTGTCATCAAACAAATATTTTCAATTTCTTGGTAGTTGATTTCTTCATTCGAATTGTCCTCTTCATCATTATTCCTAGTAGTCACTACCATAGCTTTCTTTTTAGAGTTCTTGTACGGTTTCTTTATTGAAGGACAATTTGCCTTTATTTGTCTGGGCTTTTTACATCCAAAACATACAATAAGAATTTTCTTGGTTGAATTACCCTTTGTATTAGGCTTCTTACTCTTTCTCAAGAACTTTTGGAATCATTTTGTGATGAGAGTCATTTCTCCATCCTTCTTACTACTTTCGTTTTCTTCTTCTTTCACTTATTTTCTTATCGTAGTATTGAGAGCAATGATCTTCTTTTTCTTTGACTCATCATTAACAACTTTGTTCGTAACATTCATATCATGAGTTAACAATGAGCCAATAAGAGTATCGACGTCAAGGTTGTCAAGATCTTTGGCTTCCTAAATTGTCGTTATGTTTGATTCCCAAGCCAGCGGTAAAGCTTCGAGAATTTTTCTTACCAAATCATAATTTTCATAATGTCTATCAAGGAGTTTCAAATCGTAAACCAATAATACATTTCAGAAATGGTTTCATTAGGAGACATTTTAAAAGCTTCATATTCAGATACTAATCTATAGATTTTAGATTTATTCACTTAATTAGTACCTTCATATGTAATTTGAACCTTATCCCAAATTTCCTTAGTCGATCACAAACATAGATTTTATTATATTCATTAATGTCTAAAGCACAATGAAGAATACTAGTGGCTCTACTATTCAAAGATATCATTCTACAATCATCATCATCAAACTCTTGTTCAGTCTTGAGAACTAAAATTTATACTTCCTTGTTTTTTATCTTTTTCATAGGAACTAGGTCCTTCCTCAATGATTCACCATAAGGTATAGTCCTAACCTTCTATGAAAATTTTCATTTTATTTTTTCAGTAGTAATAATTAGTTCCATTAAACAAGGGCGTTGGGTGCAAGAATGACCTTCATTATACATGTTAGTTGCCATAGGATCTACTCTGGGATTTTAAGCCTAACTATGAGAACTAAGCTCAAATACCAATTGTTAACTAAGATGCAAACCAAGAGGGGGTGAATTGAGTTTTGTTGGAAATCACCTTGACAAGATGCCCAGGTGGTGATATTCCAAACACCCAAGTCTTGAATGACTTGTAGAAAGAATTTCAGCAATCGAACACAAGAACAGAAAATCAAAGAAAGAAAGAAGACAAGTAATTTGTTGTCGAGGTTCGGCAATGTGCCTACGTCCCCATGAGTTCCTCCGAACTCTCTGCACTATCTCAATGGTTCTTACAAAGTTACAGCAATCCCCTTCAAGAATCAAAGTTCTTGAAGAACCAAGAAGAGATCGAGAAAGTGATAGACCTATTACAATGCTTTCTATCAATTCTCTACTAACCTCTCTTCTTTACAACCAGCCTCACTACAAGAGTTCCTCTTGTGTTTATGTCTCTCACACAATTCTCTCTTGTGTTTACAATGATCTCACAATGTCACAACCTGTGTGGTTCTCTCACACACCTTTTTCACCACTTGAAATGAGGCTAAGAAACCCTTTTTTATAGCCTCTTAATTCTTGGACAATCTTGTGAATCATTCTTAACCCTTTGATCATGTTCTTCCTTTAATCTCAGCCCTTCATCACTCTCCAAGTGATGTTGTGCGTTTTGGTGTGGTGCTGTGTGCTGCAGTGTGACCTGATGCTACAGCCTCCTGATGCTGTGCGCACACCTCCTGCCTGTGGGCAGAAACTTCCACAGCAGTGTGCCTGACCTTCCCATGCTCAAAATTGAAGCACACACATGTGTGCAACCTTATAACTTGCTGAACTTTGATATCCCACAATTGGTTTGGACATTAACCAACTTTAGACCGTGTTTGGATATGTTTGAAACTTAGACAAATAACAACAATCTCTACCTTTGTCTAAGAGTTCAAAAAACCTGAACCATTGTGCAGAAAGCTTCGGGATCCAAACTCATATTGAGTTACCAATTAACCAACTCCATTCCTAAGTAATTCAAGGAAATGATTGAACTTACTTAGAGGTAAGACTTTAGTACCCAAGTCAGCAGGATTTTCTTCCGTGGCAACCTTGTCCACATGGATGCATCCTTTCGTAACATTTTCCCGAATGAAATGATACCGAACATCCATGTGCTTTGTCCTCTCATGGAACACTAGATTTTTACACAAGTGCAAGGCACTTTGACTATCCGAAAATACCACAACCTGCTCATCCAGTACCTTCAACTCTTCAAACAACCCTTTGCACCACATAGCTTCCTTAATGGCCTCTGTAGCAGCTATGTACTCAGCCTCGGTTGTTGAGAGTGCTACCATTGGCTGCCACTGAGCCTCCTTGTTCCTCAGAAACCAATTCATCCCAAGCCAATGCTTCTTTCCGGGATTACTCACAATTTTGCTGAAAATACTAATTGCCCAAGAAACCCTCAATCGGCTTCTCTCATTTTCTTGGATGATTCTCATCCCAAGGATCTTTTGTGCAAGGCTGAGATCCTTCCTCTCGAACTCCTCACTAAGTTGAGATGTAAACCTTTCCATCCTCTCCCTGCTGTTCCAAACCAACAGCCCATTAATGACATAGATGAGGATACTCACCATCTTCTCCACCTTGTGTCCAGGTGAGAAAGTTCTTGTGAAATCTATGTCTTCTTTCCTTGTGAACCAATTTGCCACCAGTCTAGCCTTGTTATAGACTTCATCTCTTGGAGTATTCCCTTATTTGATCTTGTAGAGCCACCTACAATCCACCACTCTCTGTTTTTCTGGGGCACCAGCTCCCAAGAGTTGTTCTTCATCAAAGAATCCATTTCTTCCTCCATAACCAGCTGCCACTTTGACGAATCCTTACACTCCATGGCATCCGTGTAAGTTTCTGGTTCAGCCATCCCTCCTTCTATCCAAGGAGCTACTGCATCTACAGCATTTGTAAACCCATATCTCAAGGGTGGTCTAACCACTCTTCTTTCCCGGTCTCTTATGAGCTGGTAGTTATTTACTGCATCAACTACTTCTTGTTCAGCCTCTTCTTGAGTTTCTTGAGCTTCTTGGCCTTCTCCCAAGGGCTCTACCTGGTCCGAACCCTCTTGCCTCCTCTGCTCTACCTGAACCGAGTGCTCTTTGATGTGATGCTCAACAATTTCTGAATTGGTTTGCTCACTAGCCCCTGCAGGGTTAGTTTTCTCCAAGTAGGGAAATAATAATTCATTAAAGACAACATCCCTACTTATAATCAGTTTCATGCCCTTCTTTTCTAAGGACCACAACCTATATCCCTTAACCCCATCACCATATCCTAGAAATACACATTTTCTAGACCTAGGGTCAAGTTTATCCTCCTTTTGGTGTGCATATGCTGCACATCCAAAAGTCCTAAGGTTGCTTAATTCAGGGGGTTTTCCACTCCACATCTCCATGGGAGTCTTGAGCTCTATTGCTCTAGAGGGTGATCTATTCACCAAGTATGCAGCTGTAGCTACAGCTTCTCCCCAAAAATATTTTGGTAACCCGGATCTTATTAGCATGCACCAAACTTTTTCCATAAGGGTTCGATTCATTCTTTCAGCAACTCCATTTTGCTGGGGTGTTTTTGCAACCGTTCTATGTCTTAGAATGCCATTTAAATCACAGAATTTATCAAAATCCTTGTTGCAAAATTCTAAGCCATTATCGGTTCTTAAAGCTTTAACTACCCTACCAGTTTGGGTTTCCAACAATTTCTTCCACACAACAAATTTATTCAAGGCATCCGATTTATTCCTAAGCAAATAAATCCACACTCTTCTTGAATAATCATCAATTAAAGACAGAAAGTAAAAGTTACCTCCCTGTGTTGGTGTTCTTGCTGGTCCCCAAAGGTCCGAATGAATGTAATCAAGAATCCCTTTAGACTTGTGCACTCCGGTGTTAAAGCTGACCCGGTGTTGCTTCCCAAGAATACAACTCTCACAGAAATCCAGTTTTTCTACTTTGTCACCATCAAGTAGACCTTCCTTGCTAAGCACTTGCAGGCCTTTTTCGCTCATGTGTCCCAAGCGAGTGTGCCAAAGGGCTGCCTTATCCAGCTCAGCCATCAAGCTTGCTGCTTGATCATAGGTTTCTGTTTCTCCGATCATCTCATAAAGTCCATCATTTCTTGCTGCCTTGATCACTACCAAAGATCCCTTGGCCACCTTGATCTTTCCTTCCTCTATCTTGCATGTATAGCCCATGGAATCCAGCTGCCCCAATGAGATCAAGTTCCTCTTCAAATCTGGAACATACCTCACATTTTCCAGCAGCCTTGTGACTCCATCAAACATCCTCAATTGGATGTCTCCAATCCCTCTCACTTGGCAAGAATTGTCATTCCCCAAGAAGACTCTTCCCTCATTGATCTCCTTGAAATTCTTGAACCATTCTTTGTGAGGGCTCATATGATGAGTGCACCCAGTATCCAAGATCCATTTCCTGCTGCCTTCTTGCCCCTTGCTCACACTTAAGCACATAACAAGAACATCATCATCTTGCTGTTCTGTTTTAGCAACCGAAGCCTCTCCATTCTTGGTATGGCTTCCTCCTCTATCCCTTGTCATCTTCTTGCAATCTTTCTTGACATGACCCTTCTTATGGCATTAGTAGTAGCTCTTCCCTCCAAATCTCAGTTTGGAATGCATTCTCCCATGGCTTTCTCCTCTATCTCTGTCCCGGTAGTAGCCATGCATGCTGCTGTGCACTCTCCCATGGCTCTCACCTCTACCTCTGTCCCGGTAGTAGCCATGCATGCTGCTGTGCACTCTCCCATGGCTCTCTCCTCTACCTCTGTCCCGGTAGTAGCCATGGTTGCTGCCATACCAAGTTGCTGGCCTTCTTTTAAAGAATAGCCCTTTACCACTTAATGCACTCCTTTTCTTGGCATCAAGATTATCTTGCAACTCTTTCTTAGGATCAAATTTAAAAGCAAAGATTCGTTTCCAAAGATACCTCTTATGTGGGAGAGTCTTGGCAAGAAACAATTCATCTAGTTTCTTCCATAATGCAGCTGGATCTTCTGAGTCTCCGCACTCCCTTGTGACATTATTCGACATGTGCAAGAAAATGGTGCTGCAAGCCATCTTCTTCATCTCGGTCCGCTGGTCCTCCGTGACACTTGCTGGAAAAGCATCATCTTCTCCAATAGCCAAGTCCACTTTTTGTTGCACAAGAACCTCCTTGATCTTCCGCTTCCATAGGGAAAAATCTCCCTTTCCATCAAACTTCTTAATACCGAAATTTGAACCCATCTTGCGGAGATGATCCCTTGTCTTATGCAGTACCCACAAATGCTTTCTTCAACCTCAAGAACATAGATCGAAGATGGATCTTAACCGTTCCTGAATCACTTTCAAGAACACGACCAGATCTTGATCTTTACACCGTTCTTGAATCACTCAAGAAGTTTGATCTTTGATTCTTGGAGTCTTGGCTCCGTACCTTCTACTTCTTGTTCCGATAACCAGTTGCTGTGCTCTGATACCACTGTCCAAAGCTCTGATACCACTGTTGGAAATCACCTTGACAAGATGCCCAGGTGGTGATCTTCCAAACACCCAAGTCTTGAATGACTTGTAGAAAGAATTTCAGCAATCGAACACAAGAACAGAAAATCAAAGAAAGAAAGAAGACAAGTAATTTGTTGTCGAGGTTCGGCAATGTGCCTACGTCCCCATGAGTTCCTCCGAACTCTCTGCACTATCTCAATGGTTCTGACAAAGTTACAGCAATCCCCTTCAAGAATCAAAGTTCTTGAAGAACCAAGAAGAGATCGAGAAAGTGATAGACCTATTACAATGCTTTCTATCAATTCTCTACTAACCTCTCTTCTTTACAACCAGCCTCACTACAAGAGTTCCTCTTGTGTTTATGTCTCTCACACAATTCTCTCTTGTGTTTACAATGATCTCACAATGTCACAACCTGTGTGGTTCTCTTACACACCTTTTTCACCACTTGAAATGAGGCTAAGAAACCCTTTTTTATAGCCTCTTAATTCTTGGACAATCTTGTGAATCATTCTTAACCCTTTGATCATGTTCTTCCTTTAATCTCAGCCCTTCATCACTCTCCAAGTGATGTTGTGCGTTTTGGTGTGGTGCTGTGTGCTGCAGCGTGACCTGATGCTACAGCCTCCTGATGCTGTGCGCACACCTCCTGCCTGTGGGCAGAAACTTCCACAGCAGTGTGCCTGACCTTCCCATGCTCAAAATTGAAGCACACACATGTGTGCAACCTTATAACTTGCTGAACTTTGATATCCCACAATTGGTTTGGACATTAACCAACTTTAGACCGTGTTTGGATATGTTTGAAACTTAGACAAATAACAACAAGTTTAAATATTTTTTGCACAAATACAAATAAATTCACACAATGATGAAGTCAACCAAGAGCAAGTAAGAATAAAAATTATAAGATTGTTGGAAATTAAAATAGAAAGGGAGAAGAAAGTGCAAACTCGGTTTATAGTGGTTCGACAATATCGAAATTATTCTCGAACCTATGTCCACTCTCTTCAAGAATTTTTCTTGAAAGTTTCACTAGATCAACCAAACAACTTCTAAGGTGTTGCCAAAAACTTTACAAGTTTCTCTTACAAAGAAATTTTCACTCAAGTGTTTAACACTTAAACACTCAGAAGAGTTACACCAACTTTTTTTCTTACAAAGATGAGAATTAATGAGATGAGTTTGGTACATAAAAGAGAATATAATGAATGCTTATAACTGAAGATTTTCTCTCTCTGAAGAACAAAGTTTTAAGAATGGCTCAAGAAGAAATTTTGAAAATTTTTAAGAGTAGTAAATGAGATCTTAATAGTTAAAAATGCTCATTTATGATGGATATTTACAGTCCTAACTCAATATGGTCGTTAAGCACAAGGAATAGCTGTTTGGTGCATTAAAAATTTTGTCTCGCGCCTCAATTTTTGAAAACTAGTTGGTATTTTTGAAGGTTTAGTCGATTGTGTCTTTGATCCATTTGACCGTGCCTTTCAAATTTGAAAATAGAAGGTATCAGGGACAAAAATCCAATCGACTATGTTTCTGTCTAATCGACTGGTGGAACCTTACTGGACCTCATATAGTCGACTGTATCAGTCATACAATTAATTGGATTGAGCTTGCTGAAAAACTTGATTTTTAGGACTTCAAACCCAAGAGCACCATCAAGTCAACTGTGGTATTCACCCAATCGACCGTGGCTTCTCAAAAAAATATTTTTACAAAACATTTTTGTACCACCCTTTTATAAAAAGTTGTTTGGGTTTAAATCAAGATATTTTGAAAACAAAAATTGAGCCAAATAAAAGCTAAGTAATTAAGAGGAGATTTACATAAACTTCGACTACCATGAAAACTCCTAAGCTTGAACTTTGTCTTCTTTAAAAAAAAAACACTTCCGCCAAAGATTGAAACAAGGATCATGCGTATCTTTTTGAGCGCGTGCACACCTTCTAGAGTGCGTGCATAACTTTTGTAAAACTTCAAAGGCACTTTAACTTTTGTAAAATTTACAAGGCACCTTAAAAAGTAAAACATTTAGATAATAAGTAGTTAGATCATTTTTAAATTAGTTTTTTCATTATCAAAATCATATGGGGTCAACACATATTCTTTTATCCATATCTATTTTCATTATAAAAATTAGTTTCCTTCAAAAGTTTAAAAAAAAAATGTAACACTTAAAATAAGATTATAACACAAACTTCATCTCTGAATATTCAAACAAACTACTTAGCTTAATTGAGTTTATTACTTATCTGACTTCCGAGACAACTATTTAGTGATCACTAGGAAATTAATGCAGTATTTGTCTTCTTTTCACATCATTTATAAAATTTATGCCTATCCCATTCTTTTTGTTGAAGTCCCAAGTGATACTAAGTAGTATGTTTACCTTGTGTTTGACCTTAGTGAATTAATAACTTGCTATGCATAGTGCTTAGCATATTAAGCAGCGATAAGAGATGGAAGTACATTAGCCATATGAAGACTAATCAAGCATCGAAAGGGAAAACTATAGGAACATTATAGATACTTAAAGGAATACATGAAAGAATATAAGACATTGAAAACATATCATCATTGGTACATAGTGAATCAGTTTCAATATGAATCATAAATTTTAATCCCTATAATCATTGAAAATAATAAAGTATCTTTAATATTTCAAAGTTCAACCAAAAAATTTGTATATAGCCAATATACTTTGAAAAACAAGTTATATCTTAATAAATTTTTCTCTTTACAGCTAATAAAGATACTTACCGAAAATTTTCAAATCCCAAAATTATCTGGTCAATATCATAAATCAAAAAAAAATACTTTCAAAACATTCTATCAACACTCATAACCCACTAACTGATATAATGACCGCAAAATCATATTCTTTTATCCGTATCCATTTCCATTAAAATTTAGTTTCATGCAAAAGTTAAAAAAAAAAAAGTGTGAGTAACACTTAAAATCATATTATAATAAACTTCATTTCTTGATATTTAAGTCAAATTACCAAACAACTATTCAGTGATCCTAAGGAAATCAATGCAATAATTATCTTCATCTATGCTCAATGTTACATGGTAACTGCATTTGATTGTCGTTGAAATTATTTCTTTACCAACATTTTGTAACCAAAATAAATACATGCATGTTTAATAAAATATAATAGTAAGATTAAAGATAGTTGATTACCTAACATATATGTATTCATTAGTAGGTAAAGAGGACAACTAAAATGAATTGGAATCTTATAAAGTCCTATAAATTAATCAAGTCGGTAACTATACTAAATTTTAATAAAACTCAATAAGTAAAAAAATAGTACATAGTTCCATGTAACAATAAACAAAATAATTTTCACATACCTTAGATGCTGATTTTTTCTATGACTGCTTTCTTGAGTTTCTTTTTCTTGGTTTTTTTTTTTAATTTTCTCTATCCAGGATTTAGGCTTACGTTTTCCTTTATGAGAATTATCTTCCCTCCTTATACCTTGCACCCTTATAGTAATGATGTTAGTGATATCATTCTATTTAAGTTTAGCATTGTCTTTCTATACATTGAGGTTCCTATACATTGAGGTTGCTTTTTTTTTTTTATCTCTAGAAGTCTTTTTCTCAAATCTATTGCAGTTTGGCTCAGTAAATGAAAACCCTCTTTGAAGTCACAACCCTTGTTTATCATCTTAACAAAAATAAGACACAAGTATCTATAACAGTCTACAAATTAAAATTTATTTTCTTCTTAATGGTTTTGTCCAATAAAATATGTGATATTCCCATCATTTTCATCTTTTATCCACATCTTCATTATATATCTATATGGTATTGTTTTTATATCCCTCACATCAAGAATTTTTAATGTATGACAACACCAAATCCAATATGTTTCAAACTTTCTACTACTATATAAAAAAACTTGATCTAAAGGATTACTTGTAACTTTATACACCTTATATTTGTCAAAAATTACTACCATATAGTCGATGGCTAGCTGAATCTCATTCCGCTCCTTAACAAAAAGTACCATTAACTCATCAAATTCACTTTGAAATTCATCAAATATTCTAGGAGTATAAACTTCTGCTGCTTGAGCCAACATTGGCGATCTATTTGAAATTAATCTTGGTAAATTTTGCTTTGAATTATATTCGGCTTATAAATTTTTTTAGCACTTTTAATTTAAAACTCTTTCAAAATGGGTAAAGAATTGCACTATATATAGATCTGAATGCAATCAATCTTTAAGTCAGCCAAGAGAAAGTAAGAATAACAATTATAAGATTGTTGGAAATTAAAAGAGAAAGGGAGAAGAAAGTGCAAACTCGGTTTATAGTGGTTCGACAATATCGAAATTATTCTCGAACCTATGTCCACTCTCTTACAGGATTTTTCTTGAAAGTTTCACTAGATCAACCAAACAACTTCTAAGGTGTTGCCAAAAACTTTACAAGTTTCTCTTACAAAGAAATTTTAACTCAAGTGTTTAACACTTAAACACTCAGAAGAGTTACACTAACTTTTTTTCTTACAAAGATGAGAATTAATGAGATGAGTTTGGTACATAAAAGAGAATATAATTAATGCTTATAACTGAAGATTTTCTCTCTCTAAAGAACAAAGTTTTAAGAATGGCTCAAGAAGAAATTTTGAAAATTTTTAATAGTAATAAATGAGATTTTGATAGTTAAAAATGCTCATTTATGATGGATATTTACAGTACTAACTCAATATGGTCGTTAAACACAAGGAATAGCTGTTTGGAGCATTAAACATTTTGTCTCGCGCTTCAATTTTTGAAAACTAATTGTTATTTTTGAAGGTTTAGTCGATTATGTCTTTGATCCAGTTGACCGTGCCTTTCAAATTTTAAAATAGAAGGCATCAGGGACAAAAATCCAGTCGATTGTGTTTCTGTCTAATCGACTGGAGGAACCTTACTGGACCTCATATAGTTGACTGTATCAGTTATACAATTAATTGGATTGAGCTTGCTGAAAAACTTGATTTTTAGGACTTCAAACCTAAGAGCACCATCAAGTCAACTATGGTATTCACCCAGTCGACCGTGGCTTCTCAAAAAAAGATTTTTACAAAACATTTTTGTACCAACCTTTTATAAAAAGTTGTTTGGGTTTAAATCAAGATATTTTGAAAACAAAAATTGTGCCAAATAAAAGCTAAGTAATTAAGAGGAGATTTACATAAACTTCGACTACCTTGAAAACTCCTAAGCTTGAACTTTGTCTTCTTTAAAAAAAAAAACTTTCGCCAAAGATTGAAACGAGGATCATGCGTATCTTTTTGAGCACGTGCACACCTTCTAGAGTGCGTGCATAACTTTTGTAAAACTTACAAGGCACTTTAACTTTTGTAAAATTTACAAGGAACCTTAAAAAGTAAAACATTTAGATAATAAGTAGTTAGATCATTTTTAAATTAGCTTTCATTATCAAAATCATATGGGGTCAACATATATTCTTTTATCCATATCTATTTTCATTATAAAAATTAGTTTCCTTCAAAAGTTTAAAAAAAAAATGTAACACTTAAAATCAGATTATAACACAAACTTCATCTCTGAATATTCAAACAAATTACTTAGCTTAATTGAGTCTATTACTTATCTGACTTCCGAGACAACTATTTAGTGATCATTAGGAAATTAATGCAGTATTTGTCTTCTTTTCACATCATTTATAAAATTTATGCCTATCCCATTCTTTTTGTTGAAGTCCCAAGTGATACTAAGTAGCATGTTTACCTTGTATTGAAACTTAGTGAATTAATAACTTGCTATGCATAGTGCTTACCATATTAAGCAGCGATAAGAGATGGAAGTATATTAGCCATATGAAGACTAATCAAGCATCGAAAGGGAAAACTATAGGAACATTATAGATACTTGAAGGAATACGTGAAAGAATATAAGACATTGAAAACATATCATCATTGGTACATAGTGAATCAGTTTCAATATGAATCATAAATTTTAATCCCTATAATCATTGAAAATAATAAAGCATCTTTAACATTTCAAAGTTCAACCAAAAAATTTGTATATAGCCAATATACTTTGAAAAACAAGTTATATCTTAATAAATTTTTATCTTTACAGTTAATAAAGATACTTACCGAAAATTTTCAAATCCCAAAATTATCTGGTCAATTTCAGAAATCAAAAGAAAAATACTTTCAAAACATTCTATCAACACTCATAACCTACTAACTGATATAACGACCGCGAAATCATATTCTTTTATCCGTATCCATTTCCATTAAAATTTAGCTTCATGCAAAAGTTAAAAAAAAAAGTGTGAGTAACACTTAAAATCATATTATAACAAACTTCATTTCTTGATATTTAAGTTAAATTACCAAACAACTATTCAGTGATCCCAAGGAAATCAATGCAATAATTATCTTCATCTATGCTCAATGAATAACTACATGGTAACTGCATTTGATTGTCGTTGAAATTATTTCTTTACCAACATTTCGTAACCAAAATAAATACAGGCATGTTTAATAAAATATAATAGTAAGATTAAAGATAGTTGATTACCATAACATACATGTATTCATTAGTAGGTAAAGAGGACAACTAAAATGAATTGAAATCTTAAAAAAGTCCTATAAATTAATCAAGTCGGTAACTATACTAAATTTTAATAAAACTCAATAAGTTAAAAAATAGTACATAGTTCCATGTAATAATAAATAAAATAATTTTCACATACATTAGATGCTGTTTTTTTCTATGACTGCTTTCTTGAGTTTCTTTTTCTTGGTTTTTTTTTTAGTTTTCTCTATCCAGGATTTAGGCTTATGTTTTCCTTTATGAGAATTATCTTCCCTCCTTATACCTTTCACCCTTATAGTAATGATGTTAGTGATATCATTCTATTTAAGTTTAGCATTGTCTTCCTATACATTGAGGTTGCTTTTTTTTTATCTGTAGAAGTCTTTTTCTCAAATCTATTGTAGTTTGGCTCAGTAAATGAAAACCCTCTTTGAATTCACAACCCTCGTTTATCATCTTAATAAAAATAAGACACAAGTATCTATAACAGTCTAAAAATTAAAATTTATTTTCTTCTTAATGGTTTTGTCCAATAACATATGTGATATTCCCATCATTTTCATCTTTTATCCACCTCTTCATTATATATCTATATGGTATTGTTTTTATATCCCTCACATCAAGAATTTTTAATGTATGACAACACCAAATCCTATATGTTTCAAACTTTCTAAGACTATATAAAACAACTTGATCTAAAGGATTACTTGTAACTTTATATACCTTATATTTGTCAAAAATTACTACCATATAGTCGATGGCTAGCTGAATCTCATTCCGCTCCTTAATAAAAAGTACCATTAACTCATCAAATTCGCTTTGAAATTCATCAAATATTCTAGGAGTATAAACTTCTGCTGCTTGAGCCAACATTGGCGATCTATTTGAAATTAATCTTGGTAAATTTTGCTTTGAATTATATTCGGCTTATAACCTTTTTTAGCACTTTTAATTTAAAACTCTTTCAAAATGGGTAAAGAATTGCACTATATATAGATCTGAATGCAGTCAATCTTTAAGTCCCAAGTGATACTAAGTAGCATGTTTACCTTGTGTTTGACCTTAGTGAATTAATAACTTGCTATGCATAGTGCTTACCATATTAAGCAGCGATAAGAGATGGAAGTATATTAGCCATATGAAGACTAATCATGCATCGAAAGGGAAAACTATAGGAACATTATAGATACTTGAAGGAATACATGAAAGAATATAAGACATTGAAAACATATCATCATTGGTACATAGTGAATCAGTTTCAATATGAATCATAAATTTTAATCCTTATAATCATTGAAAATAATAAAGTATCTTTAATATTTCAAAGTTCAACCAAAAAATTTGTATATAGCCAATATACTTTGAAAAACAAGTTATATCTTAATAAATTTTTCTCTTTACAGCTAATAAAGATACTTATCGAAAATTTTCAAATCACAAAATTATCTGGTCAATATCATAAATAAAAAAAAAATACTTTTAAAACATTCTATCAACACTCATAACCCACTAACTAATATAATGACAGCGAAATCATATTCTTTTATCCATATCCATTTCCATTAAAATTTAGTTTCATACAAAAGTTAAAAAAAAAAAAAGTGTGAGTAACACTTAAAATCATATTATAACAAACTTCGTTTCTTGATATTTAAGTCAAATTACCAAACAACTATTTAGTGATCCTAAGGAAATCAATGCAATAATTATTTTTATCTATGCTCAATGAATAGCTACATGGTAACTGCATTTGATTGTCGTTGAAATTATTTCTTTACCAACATTTTGTAACCAAAATAAATACAGGCATGTTTAATAAAATATAATAGTAAGATTAAAGATAGTTGATTACCTTAACATACATGTATTCATTAGTAGGTAAAGAGGACAACTAAAATGAATTGGAATCTTAAAAAGTCCTATAAATTAATCAAGTCGATAACTATATTAAATTTTAATAAAACTCAATAAGTAAAAAAATAGTACATAGTTCCATATAATAATAAACAAAATAATTTTCACATACCTTAGATGCTGATTTTTTCTATGACTGCTTTTTGAGTTTCTTTTTCTTGGTTTTTTTTTAATTTTCTCTATCCAGGATTTAGGCTTACGTTTTCCTCTATAAGAATTATCTTCCCTCCTTATACCTTGCACCCTTATAGTAATGATGTTAGTGATATCATTCTATTTAAGTTTAGCATTGTCTTCCTATACATTGAGGTTGCCTTTTTTTTTTTTATCTCTAGAAGTCTTTTTCTCAAATCTATTGCAGTTTGGCTCAGTAAATGAAAACCCTCTTTGAAGTCACAACCCTCGTTTATCATCTTAACAAAAATAAGACACAAGTATCTATAACAGTCTACAAATTAAAATTTATTTTCTTCTTAATGGTTTTGTCCAATAACATATATGATATTCCCATCATTTTCATCTTTTATCCACCTCTTCATTATATATCTATATGGTATTGTTTTTATATCCCTCACATCAAGAATTTTTAATGCATGACAACACCAAATCCCATATGTTTCAAACTTTCTACGATTATATAAAACAACTTGATCTAAAGGATTACTTGTAACTTTATACACCTTATATTTGTCAAAAATTACTACCATATAGTCGATGGCTAGCTGAATCTCATTCCGCTCCTTAACAAAAAGTACCATTAACTCATCAAATTCACTTTGAAATTCATCCAATATTCTAGGAGTATAAACTTCTGCTGCTTGAGCCAACATTGGCAATCTATTTGAAATTAATCTTGGTAAATTTTGCTTTGAATTATATTCGGCTTATAACTTTTTTTAGCACTTTTAATTTAAAACTCTTTCAAAATGGGTAAAGAATTGCACTATATATAGATCTGAATGCAGTCAATCTTTAAGTCAACATTAAATCTCTCACTAAACTGTGTAGTCCTCATTCCAACAAATGTTTTTTTCACATATGCTCGGGCCCATTTCCCATTCAATTTAAATATACCATTCAATCAAGTGTTGTTATGACCCATATGGCCACAAGTAAATTGTCTCAAGCATTAAGAAATCCATCCTCATCATTATACTCATATATGCAAGTTGAAAAGTCTTGATTGAAACTTGATTCATCTTTTAATAAATGTCGTAAATGTCTATTTGCATTTTATCACATGCCAACTACATAATGCATGATAAGTTTTTAGCTTTATCTTTGGGATAGCAACTGCCATTGCTGCATCTTGATCAGTGAAAATAGTAATTGGATTCTTTCAGACATGGCCTAAAGAAAAGTTTCAAACAACCATTCAAAAGATGCAGTAGTCTCATTATATAACAATGCATCTCCAAAGACAACAATTTCTCTGTGATGATTTAATCCTAAAAAAAATTCTAAGTGACCTATTACCTCTATTTGTTTTATAAGTTGTATCAAAAGTAATCACATCACCAAAATATCAAAATTCAAAAACCATTTCAACATCATCCATAATATGTTAATTACCTGCTCTTCAATGTCAATTTGCACTTCATAGAAAAATCAATGATTTTTTTTCATTTTCTAATGAAAATATCTCATCAAATTACTTGCTTCAGCAAATCATAAAGCATTTTGCATTTTATTATGAAGATAATTCTTTAGATCTGGCTGAGTATGCCTAAGGTGACTTTCTCACCATGTCTCTTGCCAATATTCTTATATGAAGTGGCAACATTTATCCCAGATTCATCAACCAAATTAATTTCAATGGTTTAAGGTTGAGATACTTCTTTTTGTGAAGGCATTATGTGAGCTATTGTAGGAAGATAAAATAAGTGATTATGCTTAGGTATGAATTTGGTAACCATGTATTTTTTTATTTTGTCTATTAAGCACAATGAATTCTATACTTGCATCGTAACCACATCTTGTTTCCGTTTGAGACTGTTTTATTTTTTTATTTCCTATGCTATCTTAAGGAACAACTCAGTATACACCATGCTGAATCCTTAAGAAAGAAAAGAGTTAGAGTATACACCATGCCTAACTCATTGCTTAGGGAAATCAATAGCTTAAGGAGTGGACCAAGCCCTTAGGTTGACAACCATTAGGTATTCATAGCATAAGTAAAGCATTAGCATATTGTTTTGTTGTGGTAGCATGATTAGTGGTGGATATCAAGTCCCTACACCTTTATAATTATTATTAATTCAAACCTAACATCTCTGAAGCTTCCAAGTTGTACGATTGGTAATCAGCCTCCAAAGAAAGTGGGCCATCAAACACCTGAGATCCTATATAACAAGCCAAGAAATAAATTATCAAAATGAAGCTCCCATGTATCACATATTATAACACATACTCCAATATACTCAGCTATACATCAACATTCTATTATTTACATCTTATTAATGAAAATTATTTTAGAATTCTGGAGTGTATGTAACAAAAAAAAATTGTTTCCTCTAAATTTATTCACCACTTTGAAACTATAAAATTTTCAAGTATTATGTCTCTTGTAAAAGGACACCAAATGTACTTTTTGGTTGCTTGTAAATAGGGTCTTAGAGTTTTTATTTAATGGATAATGATTCCAACAAATGAGAGTCTAATGAAAATTATTATGTCTCTTGTAAAAGGACACCAAATGTACTTTTTGGTTGCTTGTAAATAGGGTCTTAGAGTTTTTATTTAATGGATAATGATTCCAACAAATGAGAGTCTAAGAGAAACACTTGGATTGTGATAGTATGTTTTTGTTTCATTTGTAAACGGTTTTTTGACAACGAAATTATGACGAATTTATGTTACACAAATATACAACTCAAGATGAAGAACGAAATAATATTCAAAAGTTTGAGCACGTAATTTTAATCACAAGTGATATTACGCAAAATTTCTATTGATGAGGAATACACACAAAGCAATAATTAGTACTCTTATTTTGCTAGTAAAAAAAAATGTTTTCACAATATTTATTAACGTAAAAGAAAATTCGATGCTAAAAGTTTATTTTTACAAAGAATTAACAATAAAAATAAATTTATGTTGGGTGAAAATAAAGTCACCGGTAAAAAACCTTCAAAATGGTGTTTAAAAATCTCAAACAGAAATCCGCTTCTGTTTTCGTTCTCTTAAAACAGCCGTCCGATGCGACTTAATCAACGGACAATCAGGACTATATTCCATTCATGCAGATCCCTCTTATCAACCGTCGATAAATCCTCATCGAACGACATAAATTAAAAGTGCTAAAATTTTCGTTCTTTAGCACCAAAAAGCAGACAAAATTCACCGCCAAACTGAAATTTCAAAAACCTCTCTCTCTTTCGTATATAAACCCCTAATGGGCCAATGGAATCCTCAAACATAAACACCGGAGAGAGGAAATCACAACGGTCTGTGTGCTTGGTTGATAAGAAAATAGTGAGTTGCTTATTTTTCTCGAGAAAAAGAAATGTCTGGGAGAGGAAAGGGAGGGAAAGGGCTTGGAAAGGGAGGAGCCAAGAGGCACAGGAAGGTGTTAAGGGATAACATCCAGGGCATTACCAAGCCTGCAATTCGCAGGCTCGCTCGGAGAGGTGGTGTCAAGCGAATCAGTGGTCTCATCTACGAGGAGACCCGTGGGGTCCTCAAGATCTTCCTTGAGAATGTTATCCGTGATGCAGTTACTTACACTGAGCACGCCAGGAGGAAGACTGTGACTGCCATGGACGTTGTCTATGCTCTCAAGAGGCAGGGCCGCACTCTTTATGGCTTTGGTGGTTAAGATCTATGAGTTTGTATGTTTTTGTATTATGGGTTACGTGGCTTATTTTCTTTCTTTTGGGGGGCGGGGTGTTGGAGATAGAAAGGAGAATGTTCCTGTCAAAGGTTGAATCTTTAGTTTTGGTTTTAGTAATTGATTTATTGGATCTGGATTTGTAATGAAATCATTTTCACTCCCAAGAATCATTTTAGTTGAAATTGAATGGTAAATTTTCTGTTGCATACTCTTCTCTATTCTTTTGTGCTTGGATATTTGTTTTCTTTTATTGTACTTAACAAACATTAATTTGAAACGTTAATAATGTGGTGAACATTTGAAATCTTGATTTGGGGGTTCTAATTTTTCTGGATTTTATCTGATGTGATGAGGTGGAATCGCTGAATTATGAATGTGTACCATTTGACAAGAACTGAACTCTTTTCTCACCTAGTTGCTTTACATTGTAGCCAAACTGTTTGATACTTGGCTTCTGTGGTAAATGTTAGCCATTTTTCCCAGAAAGGTCTATTAATGGAGCAAAGTGACTATCTTGTTATTTGTCGACTTGTTAATATTTTTGATTTCCATGATATGGGTTCATTCTTCATATATCTTCTTACTACTTGAATAGCTAAATTACACACATCAATTGCAAGAATCGTATGTTTTCTAATTTTTTTCTCGTTCCTAAACAAAATGAACCTGTAACCAGTTTCAGGTTTTTCTTTCATATACAATAGAATTTGTAGTTTGTATGGACATCTCAACTTGTTATTCATTAAGCTTACATCATATACAATAGAATGTAGATGTGCTACTGCCATGTCCATTTTGTGGGATAGGTTTGTCCTGAACTTTTAATTCTTTGTGTTTACAGAAAAAAATGTTCAAATGCTTGTCCTAAAAACCTAGTATTTCTGAAATGAGGTTGCCACGGCTGTGAAAGTAAGCTTCTTGCATTTCCTTATGCCTTAGTTATCCGTATGAATGTAAAATTACATTTCTCGTTGGAATTGAGGCTCTTATAACTAGAGGAGAAACATATTTACACAAAAAAAGTTTGCGGTTTTACACTTGACAGAGTAACCACTACCTAAGACTAATTCCAATTATATTAATCGTTAAAGATGAGCTACATAACTTGTTCTTACTTGATGATCCTCACCAAAACAAGTAGTAATAATTTCTTTCCTTCATGATGGATCTAGACCCCTCCTTGTCCACTCAGACTTATATAGAAGTAATTTGGATTTGCACACAGGGAAAATTAGCCAGATTCATGGATGATGGAGAGAAATTATTACTTGTTTTGGTCCAGTAGCTAACTACTAGAAGGCTTTTCTCGACGCTTTCGAGGAAAAAATGTTTGATAATGGGACTATAGTAGGTGATAGCCAATCTGTTGCAAGAAAATAATTTGTGCTGTGGTTTATAAAATATTCTTGATCTGGTAGATTTAAGGAGTTCTAAGGCTTCTGTGCTACGATAACCAGGTAGTTAATTTGGCATGGCAGATATGATAGAACAGTGAATATGTGATGGCTAAGTATTTTGGCATTCTAAAGGTAGTGCAAATGAACCCTATCATAGAGTCAAATATAAGAAAAAGTCTATGAAAGCTTAGGAAGTATCTATAGAAGGTTTTTATATAAAATCTAGGAAGTAGTTTTGAGTATCTTATTGGCAGGAAAAAAATACTAGTAGTAGACAACATGGAAGCATATAATTTATATGTTCTTTTTACCAATTTTAATATTTTTTTCACTATCTATATCTCTGCGACTCTGTCACTTTCTTCTTGAAAGAAAGCTATCCAGAATGAAAATACGGTGCCATATGGTTAACATTAAGGTTGTTTTGTTTAGCTAACAAAAAAACATCTATTACAGGTAAGCATCGATTTAGCCAAGAAAATATTGCTTTGGATGGTTTATATTTTAACAGCAAACCGTCTATGCTTCCAATTGGCTTGACCACAACAGTTGTTTTTTCTGTTTTGACGGCAGGAGCAATTAAGGATAGTTGTCAAATGTGGAGCTACCCTTGTCATATTGATTGGATAATCCTTACTAAGTCATTAATGTGAATACTTACACCAAGTTTCTGGCTTGTCACAAGATATGGGTCAGATTGTTAACAAGAGTCCCAAAATTTTTGTTTTTCATCACCTTTACAGAAAAAAAGTATCTATTTGTAGGATCAACAACATAGGACATGAACACATTCATGAAAATTTATAGTTATTATACCATTTGGGTGCTTGAGAAAGACGATTTAGAAGGTGTTGGGAGTCTGGTCATGTGCAATAATAATTGCTCACTTCACCATTGACTAGTGATGCAAATTAGGTTGAAGTTGTTCCATGGAAGAATGGAAGTGTGGAACATTAAAAAGTAGTGAGAAATGATATGCTGGTCTATTGTATATCAGTACATGGTTCCCTGGAATCACAGTGGCATCAAATGGTGAAAATAAGTATTTCCACCCTAGATAGTTAGTATATGACCTTATTTCTAACCAATTTAAATTGGGTCAAGAAATTACAAAATATTACTCCTGTTATTAGACATTGCAGTTTCCATCAGTTGGTCTTGGCAATTGCTTTTCTTGTTTTCTTTGGGGTTCCCACTGATTGCATGTCCTGCCTTTTTACCGTTTATTTCATCCTTATTCTCCTGGCATTCCTTAGTTGTCTAGCAGGTCAATTTCCTTCTCTTCATGGAGACCACAACTCTATTGACTTAATACTTTCAGTTAGTGCCATAAACCTTTCTCCAGTTATTGGCTTGGCCATGCTCTTACTGTGTTGCCGATTAGCTCACTGGTGATCATGTCAAAAAGGAATGGCCGATCTTGTTAAACTTTATATGTAAGAAACCATGTTAGTTCTGAATCTCTTCCTCTTTCTGTTTGAGATGAATGATATTGTTCTCTTCCTGCCATCATTTCTTTTTATGATGTCATCTAAAGCTGTTTTTCGGCTTAATCACTAAATTCAGTAGACTTTCTTTTCTTTTAACCTGATGTGTTGATTCTGCTCCTCTGATGGCGTATCGTACAATCTATAAGAACTTTCCAGTGTGATAAGTTATTTTCTCATCGAGAGTTATTTTGGTGCAACAGATTCTGGAAGCTTTGAAGTTTGAACCAGCCGTCCAATGCTTTTATGTAATTTAGAATTATATGCAGTTAAAAGATTTTATAAGCTAGTTTATCTGCAATGTGAGAGACCAATTATCTGTTTGAAAGCACTGGGAGCACAAATGCAGTCCCTGTGTTGTTTTCATAGAGTATCTTCTTTTATTGATTTAGTCAATAAATTACTTCTTTATCCCGATCTTCATCGAAATTTATGACATTTGACAATCAGCTTTGGTAATTTCACCTTTGAAACTTTACTTTACTAGAAATAGTGCAATAATATACTATAACCATCACACGGAGCTTGAAGGATTTAATCAAAGTAGTAATAATTGAAAATGCCAAAACTGCCTTGTCAAGATCAGTCCATAGCCATCAGTGATACTTTCTAGATTTATTGTGGATTAGCTCCAGGGGGTGTTGAGTGACAAAAATTACTGAGGAAGACATGAAAGAGAAAAAAAAAATCCATAAAGAAATAGGGACAAGGGAGATTACTAAAAAGGTTTCACGTATGTTAGATGGAGGCTCGTTGTTGCCTTTGATAACAGGTTCAAATCAACTTTCCTTGATTGTGTAATCATCACGAACAAGTGTTGCTTGACTTCATCCATGGATCCATCTAGTCTCGCCCTTAGTTGGAAACAGCATGGATCTGCACAAGGGGCAGGTAACCTGACCTTCATCCACCCAGGTATCCAGGCACTCTCTATGAAACACATGAGAACAGTTACATAGTTCTCTCATCTTGTGGCTTTTCTCTATACCACTTAAACAGACCGTGCAAACCATTTCACTATCCTCATGAACTCTTAATCTTTCAATGAAATAACCGTATTCTACGATTGGAAGCTTCTTCTTGATCAATGCTGTTAGTACGTGGACAGGGACTGTGACTATGGACGGACATAGACTGTCCATTACAAGAACGTAACCGGTAGATTGTTCTACAGAGTTAGCTTGTTCTGGGGGCTTGAGCAGACCCAGATGAGTGAGTGCTCCTGTAAACATGAACCTGAAGTAATTCATCAGATTTTGCAGATATGTGATACTAATGCATTTTTGCATCTTCATGGCAACATAGGGAAGCCCCATCTGCTTTGAGACAGATTTAGCAGAGATGGGAGCAACTGGAGGACTGAAAATGTGGAGGAGCAAGTGATGGTTAAGTTTCGAGAAGTTCACGTTTTAAGGACATTGGTTGATTGCCTGTAGGAATCTTGTTGGTGATGGTGCAGGAGAAACAATAAAATTAGCTCCACTTGTCTTACTCTCTGTCAGGAAATCAATATAATAGCCTTAGAAATGATTAGAAAAGATGGTTTACCTAAAGTTGACATTAATTCAATAAAATAGCCTTTGCTTAACGTCATCTTTTGTTGCAGCAATGCATTTGAGGATTTAAAAATAAGAAGATAGTCATTGCTAGTATTTTTTTTTTCTCCTGTTGGTTCACGTTGTTCGGTTTATAGTAGTTAATAGGCTCCTTCTGGCTTCCCTATATAAAAAACGTAACAAATTAGTTTCTAGATCTAATTAAACTTCTTTTTAATCAATTCTTTACCACAAAAATAATGGGGCCTGTTGTGGGTACCCGAATCCAGCCCATAGCACAAAGAACCAAATTGTAACCCGAAACCCAAATGAAATGGGTAAACCAAACCATTTCATTTAGATTTTTTGGGGTAGTGTAAGTTTACAGTATCATTTTCACAAAAACCTCACTTAAGTCTCAGTTGTAGAAAGAGAGAGAGAGAGCAGCCATGTCTCAGGCCAGAGTGATGGCATCAATTCTCAGGAGGAACAAAGAAGCTATCATCGGCATCGTATCCAATCTCAGACGGACGACGTCGTCTCGCGTATATAATTCTTCTTCATCTTCTACAACAGTTGCAAGGGCCTCCTTCTATGGCTTTAGATCTCTCTCTAAGGTCCTTTCTTTTACCCTTCTCTTTACTTTAAAATTAATTTTATAATTTCATTTTTTCGGTTTAGTAGGTCAAAAATGAGAATTTATCGTTTTTATCTTGAAGCTTCCTTTTGAATAGGGTTCTAATATTTGCCCGAGAACCAGCATTTTCAATTTTTTGAGACTTGATAAACAATTTGTTGATGCTGACGAAAATATTGTGTTGAAATCTGTTTATCGGAACGATCAGAGCACTTGTAAAATTAGTGCAGAGTACAAACATGATTTTAGTGAAAACATAATTTAGTTTCTAAAGCTTTTGTTTTTTTGTCACTTTCTAATTAGTAAGGAGCCAGAGAATATGATATAGTGCACGAATCATATGGGTTTGCTGTGGGAATTTCGCCATTGTATTGGTACCAACATCTTTTCAGGCAATTTTGCATATGGCTAAAGGCCGCTCATTTCAAATAAATTCTGGAAGCTGGAATTTTGACAAATGAAGATGTCCAACCATATAAAAAAAGAATTAATTTTCGGTGGAACCAACATTTTACTCCCTGGAAATAGTGCCACCTTTTTTAGTAACTTGGAATATGAATTACTTCCAGAAATGAAATTAGCTTTAAATTCGATCTATGCTAATGATTTTCATAATTACTTTGCTGTAGAATATTTTTATTATATGATTTAATTCATAGTGCTAAGAGTACCTGTCAAGTCCCCTCCCCCCCCCCCCCCTTCTTTTCGTCATGTGCTAATCAAAGTAAATTATTGTTAAAATTGGGCTTATTGGACGCATAATGTTGGTATATTTTTCTACTCTTAGACTTATATTAGTTTTTTTTCCTCAATGAAATGAGTTGGGTCATAACCTGTGGTCCTGTGTTAAAATCTATGGAGTATAGCATGGGACCATGAATTATTGTATTGATTTAATCAAATAAAATTATCCAAACCTATGTGAATACTAGAGATTAATGTATTTTCTGTGCCTGATTAAGGAGTGAGTCAGGTATATTTTTGGAGGCACAATGAGTCTTAAGGATATCAGCTATGAAGCATCTAGTTGTCCTGTGCAGATTGAATAGCTATTAATGTATTTTCTGTGCCTGATTAAGGAGTGAGTCAGGTATATTTTTGGAGGCACAATGAGTCTTAAGGATATCAGCTATGAAGCATCTAGTTGTCCTGTGCAGATTGAATAGCTACATTCTGGCATGTAGGATATCAATTTGTGTGGTGGCCTCATTCACCATTTAAATATCTAGAAACCAAAATGGTGCGATAAAGTGTTGTTATGAGACATTTAAGCATTATCTAGCTCATGTGCTGTGGGATATTGTGTAAATGTGATCACAATGAACTTATTGTTTTTTTTAGGGTAATCATGTGCCATCTTTGAGGAATATGTCCTCTGTGGCATCTATTGGTGTGGAAAGTAAGGAGGGATTGAAGCTACTTGTAACTGGGGGTGCTCGTGCTCAGAAGATGGTAGGGATATGGCTTTTTGGTTCTGCTGCATGGGTTTTTAGTATGGTGGTACTTGGTGGTGTTACACGACTAACTCGATCTGGTCTTTCAATGACTGACTGGAAATTCACTGGTGGGCTCCCTCCTCTATCTGATGCGGAGTGGGATCAGGAGTTTGAGAAATATAAACAGTCACCTGAGTATAAGCGGTAAGTGTACGAACTGCTACATCTTTTGGTCGCACAAAATTTTCTTCTGCTGCCAAGAATTTTTGTATCCTGGAGTTAACTTATGCTCAAAAGTGTGTATGTAATTGAAATTACTACTCCTATGTCATTTCAGATGGGAGTAGAAGTTCCTTTGATTTTGCTGATGCTACTGGGTTTTTAACCATTTGCAGTGTAAATAGAGGGATGAACATTGAAGATTTCAAGTTTATATATTGGATGGAGTATGCACATCGTATGTGGGGAAGGGGATTGGGTATCATATTTGCGTTGCCATTCTCATATTTTCTTCGTAAGGGATATATTACCTTAGGTCTTGGACTGAGACTCTCTGCTCTTTTTGCCCTTGGTGCTGGTCAGGGTCTAATTGGCTGGTGGATGGTCAAAAGTGGTTTAGAGGTAAAATGCACTTAACTTCGTCGTCTTTTTCCATTTGAATCCAAAATTTATAGAAAGTTGTGGAACTCATTAACATTTTCTTTTCATAGGATCCGGCATCTGAGTATGCTCAGCCAAGAGTAAGCCCTTACCGTCTCGCAGCTCATCTTACTTCAGCGTTTGTTATTTACAGTGGCCTTTTTTGGACTGCTCTTTCTGTCGTTATGCCTGAACCTCCTGCTGAGTCAGTAGCTTGGGTTCGTGGGGCAGCAAAAGTTAAGAGACTTGCCCTTCCCGTGAGCTTCATTGTAGGCCTTACTGCTGTCTCAGGAGCGTTTGTTGCAGGAAATGATGCTGTATGTAACCATTCTAGTTCACCCCTTTCTTCTCATGTTTCACAAGATCTAGCAAAAAGCCTACAGTTCTTGCTAAGAAACAATTTATGATTATTTTGGTGTGCTTAAACTCTAGGGGCATGCATATAATACCTTCCCAAAGATGGGGGACACGTGGATTCCTGATGATATATTTGAAATGAAGCCAGTAATTCGCAACTTCTTTGAGAATACATCAACTGTACAGGTAATTGAAAAATGGTTTCCTCTGAATTCTTATTCTGTTTTTTTAGTAGTTTGCCTGCAGTTTGTATTGCAATACTTGAAGTGCTGCAAAGTATTTTGTTGAACGAAAGAACTTCTTCAAAAGTATTTTACAACTCTGAGTCAAAACTCAGAGCTTGTTCTTCCTTGTTTGCAGCTTGACCACCGCATCCTCGCCACTACAACCTTAATCTCCATTGGAACTTTGTGGTGGGCAACTAGAAAGTTGGACATACATCCAGCTATTCGATCTTTGATTGGAAGCACAGTTGGCATGGCTGCTCTTCAGGTGGTTGCTCTCCCTAAAATTCCTCCTTTCCTTTATTTAGATACTTGCAGTTTTTTCATGAGGAATAATGGCCTCCTTTTAAATTTCAACTATTTTTAAGAGTTACCAATTAAGTTCCTTTTGCAGGTCACCTTAGGGGTATCAACACTTCTGTCATATGTTCCAGTCTCACTTGGCTCTGCACATCAGGCCGGGGCTTTGACTCTATTAACACTCATGCTCCTCCTCAATCACACTGTTCGAAAGCCATCAATGTCCCTTCTCAAAATGCTGCCTCAAGTTGCAAAGGCAACCTGATGATATTTAGAATTTTGTATCAAGGATTAGGTGTATATTATTAATTTGAGTGTGACTACTTTGCGGTAAATTTTGTGAAGTAAAGCTTGCAATACAAATAGATTTGGATTATTAAGTGTTCATCATTAAATCCCAAATTTTAAGGAGTCCAAATCATGTGAAAAACAGTGTATTATAGACATTATTTCACAATTTTTACCGCAAAAGAGCGGCACTCAATTTTAATACACTGATTGGTTATTTGAATCTCATATTCTTAATGGTAGTACCCCCAGTTTTCGATATTTCATTCCAATTTCTTCCCTATAAAGGGTGTCGTGAAGAGTTGTTAATGATGTTCCATGTTGTAGAGAGTGGACTTTGGAGATTAACTTTCAAGTCTTCCACATAGTAAGCAAGTTCATAGCTTTATTTTGTTGTGAAAACAATGTTATCTCATGTTATACAGAACAGAATGGACAGGAACATGTCTTAACTCATGCATAGGAAGACACAGTTGATTGTGTACTTACTTGAAGTTGATCACCAATTGGGTTTGGCTTTAACAATTGAATGTGAGAATTACGTTATTGGTTCCGTCATGCCCCATGGTGTTGTTGATTGCATGAATGGAAATAACAATACTGGGAAATTGTTGTACTTTCAATAAAAATCCGTTTTCCTTTTACTAAAAACATTACATTCGTTTTATGAATTTGGTCCATTTTCATTTTTTGAAAAAGGTTTTTAGTTTTCAACAGAAAACGCATTTTTTACTTTTGTGTTTTTTATTTATGTAAAGATTAAAACAGAAAATGGATATATGTTCTTTTTAAACCAAATACTTATTACAAGACCTCTTTTCACATCTTCTTGCAAAGCTATTTTACCTGGCGACTGGAGCAACTGTCTGTGCTGGGTAGATTCATGATACCTTCTTATTGGGCTAAAAAATTTATAATATTTAGGCTTAGTAATCGGGCCACTAATAAAATCTAACTGGGGCATGGGTTGGAATATCTAGCCTAGTAAAGGGAAGGTTAAGGATAGGATTTGGGTTTTATCCAAAACTTCTCCCCTCCGTTCTGGTTTGGCGAATCACTCTCTCACTCTTACCGTGTGTCTATGGCGTCTTCTCTGTCCACATCCTATCATTTCACTTCTACTCTGCATCCTAGAAATGTTGATAATGCTAAGCTCTCATCTTCTCTTTTTCCTTCACCAGCTATTTTATCCTCAAACCCCAACATTTCTCTTCAATTCCTTAACAAGAAACAATCCCCACTTCTCTCTTCGACCCCGAGATTCCTCACTGTCATCGCCATGGCTCCCCCAAAACCTGGTGGAAAAACCAAAAAAGGTTACACACACTTTTCCCTCTTCATTTCTCCAATACCCACTTGACTAATTTCATTTTAATTTTTTTTTTCACATTTCTCTTTGTTTGCTTTAAATCTGTGTTTGTCTGTGTATGTCGCAGTTGTTGGGTTGATAAAGTTGGCTCTCGAGGCAGGGAAGGCGACTCCTGCACCGCCTGTGGGGCCGGCGCTTGGTTCTAAAGGGGTTAACATAATGGCTTTTTGTAAGGATTACAATGCGAGAACTGCTGATAAAGCTGGTTATGTTATTCCTGTCGAAATTACTGTCTACGATGTGGGTTCTCTGCTTTTTCGTAATTTTGCACCCTTACAATATTCTGTTGTGCTTTATGTTAGCATTAGCAGAGTAAAGTCGCGTAATTGTTTTTATTTGTTTGGGATTTCACGAAGTTTGACATGTTTGCTTCCAGGATAGAAGCTTCACTTTCATTCTAAAGACGCCACCTGCTTCAGTTTTGCTACTTAAGGCCGCAGGTATGCTTCTGTAGTGCTGATACTTTTTCTAGCTAGTGTTGGATGTTTTTCCTCTAACATTTAATCCGTCTCTAAATTTATATAGTAAGTATGACATGTGCTTCACCTTGATAATATGACTCGTTGTCCGTTGTTGTAAAATGTGGGATCACCTGTGGATTTTGAATTGTTTTCATACTTGAATCAAGATAAGATTTCATTTGAATGCATTCTAGGATAAAGTTGTTCTGTGGGGAGGGTTGAAATTGATCAAACTTTTAGAAGGCCTTAAAGCTTAGACATATCAATGGATAACGGCTCTAGACCATCAATAACACTTGGAATATTTTTTGGAATTTTACAGGCTTTAAGGACAATATATGCCTAATGCGCATATCATTATACCTCATAAAAAGTTGGGAGGTCATTGGCTCATTGCAATAATGTTCATTTTCATCAAATGCACGTCTTTTGCTCGAAATATAATAGTTACATTAACCTTATTATTTGGTGTGTGTTTCCTGGACGTTCAGTTTACTAAACTGAACTTGATGAACAATAGTTATTGTGAACTCTTAGGAATTTTGGTTCACACGGAATAGAAAATAAGTTTAAATTGTTAGATTGCAGCAGACAAGTGGTTATATCTCCAAATGCGCTAGAAAGTTAATACAGAGTACTATATATTGTGATGGTATCTTGAATTCTAATCTTATGTTGTGGTTGCACATAGACTGATGGCAAGGGACAGAGCCACACCATATAATGGGGGGCATGCCTCACTCCTCCCCCCACCCGAAGTTTTTTTTTTTTTTTTTCTAAACATATGTATTTGTGATAGGAATAGCTTAATTTTAGATTGTGTGAATCAATTTCATTAGCTTGTAACTTGGGATGATATTTGTTAGAAAAGATCATGGGACAATCAAACATTGTTTCCTTGAAAATATCCAATTTGGCTTGTGAATTAGGATTGGTTAAGGGGTTGTTTGATAAATGTATGATAAAGAAAGATTGACTATTTGACAGTTTGTGGTGAGTTGATAGATAGTTTTTGGTACTTTAAGAAGTTGAATCACTTCTGCTGCATATTAATATCTTTCAAACTGAAGTGAAATATAGACAAATCTAAAACTGTTGATGCATTCTTCAGCTGAAAATATTATGGATTTTTGCACACTCCTAAGTTGTAACTATTTTTCATATAATAAAAGTCACCCTTGCAGTTTATGTTTATTATACACTTTTCATATATTCATTTCTGTTATTAAACTGTAATATTATCCCTCCCTCCACCCCCAATTAATAATTTCTGGCTGTCCCTTCTGATGGCCAACCATATTTTTTCTTGTTCTTTGTGTTGATTATATGTTGTTCTATTAGAAGCTTTTTTTTTCTCTTATTAATTTTAGCCCTTCTTATACAATCTCATGCCAAAATCGATGAATATATATATATATATATATATATATATATATGTAATGGAAGAAATTGGTCTCAATTCCCAGTAACAGCATTATCTTATGTTGAGATGAACTCTGTGTATGTCGAAATGATGTCAAACCCTGTTTCGTTAAAACTTGATAATTATTTTCCTGAAATGGATCCATTCAGTGCTTGGCGAACCTTGATTTACAAACCGATTGTTTACCTTTTGTGGTCTACACCCCAACCTGAACAATGTTAAGGGCTCCTAATTTGATGGTCATTACCTACTCATTTTGGAAGGCATCTTCAGATGCATATTGTTATCAAATTTTATTTAGCTGAATTGTCTATTTATTGTGCCCTCAATGTAACGTTTAGATTCTGCTTTAAGGATTGTTCTTGTTGTATTGCTGCAATCCCATTCACATTCAAGTTCCACATACTTCATCTTTCTTGGATGTTCTTTGTTATTTGGACTTTCAATCAACTTCACTGCAAAATTAAAGGAAAGCTATTCTGAGCTTAAATAAATATGATATCTAATAATTTTACAATTGGGTAATTCAGACTGATTGCATGTATAACTTGTTTTCTTATTGATGAGTTTGTTAGCGTAGGATAATAGTTGACAGCATTACACGAGATCATAGTTCCTAAATGAGTTATTTGTATAATGGTCGTCCAAAATGGTCAAATACTCATATTTTCTTTTCTGTCATTTGAATTTCATAATTTGCGTGTCTCTGCCTAGGACTGGAGAAAGGTTCTAAAGACCCAAAGCAAGAGAAAGTTGGGAAGATAACCATTGAGCAACTTCGCACAATTGCAACTGAAAAGCTACCAGATTTGAATTGCACTAGTATTGAATCAGCAATGAGAATTATAGCGGGCACAGCAGCTAATATGGGGATTGATATTGACCCTCCTGTTCTTGAACCCAAAAAGAAGGAAGTTTTGCTGTAGCTATGTTTAGTATCATCTGTGTAAGAAATTCATTAGAAATCAAGATGTAATATTCTATACAGCCCATTTTGTTCTTTTTGGGTATACAGTTTTATTTTTTGATTGATAACTGGAGTTTTTTATGAAAACTTTTACCATGTCTCAGAACTCATCTCTCAAAGAGAGTGAGGTGTGGCTCTATGGTAGTTAGTGAGGAGGAATATTTGGCTAGACCGGGTACGGTCCAGCCAAGTATTTTTGGTGAGGGCGCTTGAGGTCGCCTCTAATGTGAGGTCTGCCTCTCCCTAAACAATGCTCTTTGAATCAGGACATGTATACTACATCTGTTGAAATATTTCGGTCACAGGGAGCAAAAAATTTTGATTGATTCGGATTTAAACTTTTGGTTTAGATCAATTCAAAATTTTAAAGAACTTCATTGATAACGTCAATATTGATGTGAGATTTAAAAATTAATGTTATTAGTAAATATTTAAAAATTATCAATAAAATTTTTAATTGATATAAATCATTAGGTTTAGATTTTCAACCAAAAACTTTTAAAGAATATTTTTTTTTTTGTAACGGAGTTCTCAGCTCGTCTAAATCTAAAAAAATTATTAAAAAAAATCTCAAATAGCGAGAGAGAATAGCATCAATTGATTAACCAATAAAATTTGTAAAGGGTAGGCTCTGTGGACTATCCGGCACATGCGAGTAGGCATTGGACCATCCTGCACATGCGTGGAAAACGTGACAAAGCCTCTTTTATCGTGTTCTGATGAATGGAAAGTCAAGGTGTATGTCACATTATCCTTATGACCATTTCCATGCTAAAACTTTTGGCTTTTTTTCTTCGATAAAAAAAATAGTGTGAAAAATACAATTATATTTTAAATTAAATAAATTACATTTTAATGTTGAATATTTGAAAACCAACCTTCTCTCTCAATAATAGTTACCTTTAAATAGCTATCCACCAAAGTAGAAATTAACAAAAATTTCGTTTATGTTGGCGTGGTAATTTAAGTATTTTTTTGTCAACCATGTAACATGAGGACTATGCAGTAAGTGATTTGACTCATTTATACCCGTTTTAGCTCGGCATTTCTAATCATGAGCCGAGTTTAAGAGCTAGCTCGCTCATAAATTCTTTTATTAAATATTTTGATTTTATCATAAATATAAAATAATATTCAATGTGTAAAGTCAGGGATCAAACACCTGATTTAAAAATCCCACTTTTAAGTATTAATCATTACGTTAAATTTAATAGTTGTTTAATTTTTTTCGCATTCCAAACATATAATTAAAATTTATTTCTTTATGTTCACCAAACTCGAGCACGACTCAACGAACTCGAGTTTTAAAATACTCGGCTAAACTTAATTCTTGACTAGCGCTATGTTATGCAATGAAAATAAAAATACAAAATGAAGAGAATGGTGAATTGCAAACATGAGGAAAACAAAATAAGCCATGGAAATAGATAGCCATTTCCTCTTTGAAAATAAGGTTTATCCGTGTGAAATTTTATTAACCACACTTCTTTTTACTTGATCAACATGAAATATAAAGATTCTTTATTATTGAAAGAGCTGAAAATTAACATAATCAGGAAGGAGATTTGATTAAAAAGTCAGGACACTTAAAAGTGACATCAATTAATAAATATGAAATTCTTATACAAACTCGATTTAATAGGTTCGATCAAGTTTAACAATTCATGTCAACGAATGTTTCTTAACTGTAGTTAATACGGCTGGTTAAACTATGAATAAGAACCACACGAATGAGCAAGATACATCATATAACTGGTCAAGTCTATTTTTGACGTGGTAAATCGAATTTATGTAAGAATTTCTTTTCTTGAGCTTTATTAACCACATTTTTTTCTAACATTTATATGTTTTATTCACTATTTTATTATCTTTATGCGTTTATATTGTTTATATTTAATGCATATTTTGATCAAAAGCGTAAATTTCACTATCTTGTGTCAGTTTTAAGCTACTTGTTGTCCACAGCAGAAATAAATTTATTGGGGCAAAAGGTACTTGTCCCTCATAAAAAAATCTTTAAGAAAATTAAATTATTGTAATCGGGAAAGCTCCACAAAATTTCTTTAAGTTTTTTAAACAAAAAAAGATTTCTTCAAGGTCATTTTGAGAAATTTTGTAGTTCCGTCGTAATCTCAAAAAAATGATTTTAGATCCGTATTTAGTTTAATAATAATCTTTATTATATATATATATATATGAGATTACATTGTAAAAATATTTTCTTGATTATTAATTATTGCTCGGATCGTAAATATTATTTTTTATTTTATTAGTAAATTTGATTAAAAAAACTACTCATTTGAATGGCATCGGGTAAATCTTATGTTTGATAAAAAATATGAAAAAAATAACAAAACAAGAAATTACCGAAATCAAATAGAAAAAATTTATTTGTGAGAATTTCAGCCAATAATCCTGTGGATTCAAAGACTTTGCAATTTTCAAGAAACTCATGCATGCCTTGTGACTCGATTTTCTACAATCTCAAAGGGGCGGTGGTGCTAATCGACAATAGTTATTTCTATTTACAGATTTCCTTCCATCTCAATGTATAAATAAAAAATAGATTAATCTGGCAGTCGGACGTAATAAGTACCAAGTACTATACTATAATTTGGGTTTAGAGTCTCAATGATTAGAGAATAAATCGCATACTATATTTTGATTTACCCAAAAAGCCGTGGATACTCGGGAGCCCAGATACTGGGGCTTTTGGTTAAAACAGGCCGAATTAGAAAAGACCTTAATTAGTTAAATAGTAATCAATTGCTACCAAACTAATCCCATGATTTCCGTTCATGAAAGGAAGGAGAATCTGCCATCCTACAAACCCTAGAGAGAGAAACGGTGACGCACTACGGCGGTAATACTAACCTGTCTCTATAACGGAGTACTAGTTATTCTTCGTTGGTTTTACCTATTTTTATCTTAAAATCGCCTCTGAAAGAGATTGAGAGATACTGCTACTCAAAGAGAACCTACAAGACCGTCACCCAAATACTACAGCAATACATAACTCAAAGGTATTTCCTTTTCAATTTTTTTTTTTTTAAAAACCATTCAGTGTATGGAATAATGGTATTCTTTTTAACATTCCCATACCCTCATTGAAACATTAATGTTGTATGGTCCTCTTCGCAAAAGAATGAGGCTTTTACTTTTTGGCTTTCACTCGTGATTGTCTTCGTTTTGACGTGATATGGCTTGATGGGTCTCGTGATCTTTTGCTCTCTTTTCTTTGTCTTTGTATCTACCCAATTTCCCTTATTTGTTTCGAGATATATATTGTTGATAGTCATGAATGTGATACTTGTTTTTTTATTTTGGCTAATACGGTTTCGTGTTGTATTTTCGAGAGTAGTGGAGAATTTCCTAGCTAGGATTGTTTTAAGATGATTGAGGTATGCGTGTTTTGTTAAATCGCCTTAAGTTGATGGAATTTTTATTCGTTAAGTTCTCGGTTGATTCGTTGCCTGTTGATTAATGTCAGCATTATGGGTCTTAAACGAGATTTTTCCCCCTGGGTTTGTGTCTGATTTTTAAGGTTGCTTGTAATTGAAATATTAATATTGTTGCTTAGGTTGAAATTTTTATGTATGCGTAAGTATGAATGAAGTATAGCTTATTTTGCAAATCTTCCAACAGCTATTTCACAGCTGAGCAATCAGTTTTGACTTCAATTTCATGTTACTGAACATCTTTCTTTTCTTTCTTCTTGCTTATTTCTTGCCATAGCCTTTCCTTATTTGTTGTGGGTTCATGCTCTCTATTCGATGGTGATTGGGGTAATGCTGCCACAGTCATGAATCTGAATTATATCTTTGTAAACCTTTTATCCACAGCGAGACTTAATTTAATTTGGGACTTTTTTTTTCTATCAAGTTCCGGTGATATATCTATTATGAGCTTGGCTTTATATTATCAGAAAACCTGGCAGTAAAGAGTAGGAAAAATTACCCAGAAGAGGTACAGAGAGAAAGTGGTAAGTTTGTTATGTTGTATGAACTAAATATATAGAAGGGAGATTCTAGTTCTGGTATTCCATTGATGCGTGACATCTTAATCTTTTTTAATGGCTATAGACAGATGAGTGATGGCACAAAAATATGATTGCATGTACATATATCGTAAAAGAAACTTTTTGATTTACCAGGAATCATTCTGCATTTTCATTTTGGATGTTTCAGGATTTACATAAATCATTCACTTTTATGCTTCTTGGTGGTGTTGATTCTCAGATGGAAGTGCAAAATTCTGAACATGGGCATATAATTGAAATATGTGGAGATGTGTCGGCTGCAGAGAAAAGACTGGGCGGGAGTAAGATTTGTGGGGGAGCACCATGTGAATTTTCAGATGCAAAAACAAGTTCTAAAGATGCGAAAGAACGGTCAGCGTCCATGAGAAAACTTTTGATGGCAGTTCTGCTCTGTGTCATCTTCATGAGCGTAGAAGTTGCTGGAGGAATTAAAGCCAACAGTCTTGCAATTTTGACAGATGCAGCTCATCTCTTATCGGATGTTGCAGCATTCGCAATCTCCTTGTTCTCACTCTGGGCATCAGGATGGGAAGCAACTCCACGTCAATCTTATGGTTTCTTCAGGATTGAGATACTTGGTGCCCTTGTTTCCATCCAGATGATATGGCTTCTTGCCGGGATCCTTGTTTATGAAGCCATTACAAGACTTATCCATGATACTGGTGAAGTTAAGGGATTTCTTATGTTTCTTGTTTCTGCATTTGGTTTACTGGTTAATATCGCCATGGCTCTCTTGTTGGGTCACGATCACGGTCATGGTCACGGCCACGGCCACGGACATGATCACGATCACGGACACGGACACGGACACGGACACGGTCACAGTCACAGTCACAGTCACAGTCACGGTCACGGCCACGGCCACGGTCATGGTGGGGATGAGCAGGTCCACGGTGATCATGATCATAGCCATGGATTATCAGTAACTCATCATCATCATGAGGGGAATTCAAAGCATGTAGATGAACATCATCATAGTCATGATGCTGATCACACTGAGCCTCTGCTCAGGACATGTTCAGAATTTGAAAATAAATCAAAGGATGGACTGAAACAGAAGAAGCACCGAAACATCAACATACAGGGGGCTTATCTTCATGTACTTGGGGATTCTATCCAGAGTGTTGGGGTGATGATTGGGGGGGCAGTTATATGGTACAAGCCTGAGTGGAAGATTCTTGATTTGATATGCACCCTTATATTCTCTGCTATTGTGCTAGGTACTACAATCAGGATGCTGAGGAACATTTTAGAGGTTCTAATGGAGAGCACTCCTCGAGAGATTGATGCTACAAGGCTTGAGAAAGGTCTGTGTGAGATGGATGAGGTTATTGCTGTCCATGAACTACACATTTGGGCCATAACTGTTGGGAAGGTTTTATTGGCTTGTCATGTTAGAATCAAGCCTGAAGCTGATGCTGACATGGTACTAGACAAGGTTGTAGACTATATTAGGAGAGAATATAACATCAGTCATGTGACTATTCAGATTGAACGCCAGTAGGTTTGGGAAGAGATTATTGATGATGGTGTGGGTGGATGGGTATGAGTTTCAAGACTATTTTTTTTCTATGCAGTTAGAGATCTTATCAGTCATTTATTTGGCTGGGTTTTATATTTTCCATTAATACATTATATTAAATGCCGAAGAGTGAAAATTGTTTCAGTATCTCTTGTTGGCTTCCTTGGTTAACCTGTCTTTGTGCATGCTGTTTGTTTGCAATCTGTTATATCTTTGTTCATTAGCAGCTTTTATTACGTGGCTGGCGTCAAATAATAGGATTTACGCAGCCTGGTTTGGCACTTCTTTCATCATTTGGAAGTGTGTTCTGTGGCATGTTGACGGTCAAGTAGTAGGATTTAGGCATCTAATAGTAGTTGACTGTAAAGTAATGACATAATCAGGATTATCAGATGAGAGTTTCTGTAACGGTCTGTTTGAGTGCATCAAGGATAAGGAATTGAAAGCAGGATTCAATTTCAAATCTATGGTTTGGTTACACTATTAATTGGATCTTGGATTTGGAATTGATTTATAATTCCAAATGGTCCAAAACCCCAGTTCGAAGATAAAACCAAATTATTGACTATAAACTGGCACTCAGCCACTCACTGTATTGTCTCCACTTGCATGACATATGGAACAGGTTCTTTAAATTGCAATGCTTCTTGTCAATATATTTGATGAGATCTCGGTAGACTGGCTCACGATATTGTCCGCTTTGGGAGCAGGTCCCTCACGGTTTTAAAAGGCCTCGTGAGGGAGTGAGGACTCCCACCCTTATAAGGCGTCAGTCTTGCCTTTCACTGGTCGATGTGGGATCCGAGTCACCCCTCGGACCACGGCCACAACATAGCCCCCCAGTGAAGGGCAGACTGGCGGTTGTGTCTGGTCAATTCCGGGGTTCCCACGGATGGCGCCATTGATGAGATCCCGATAGACCGGCTCACGATATTGTCCGCTTTGGGAGCAGGTCCCTCACGGTTTTAAAAGGCCTCGTGAGGGAGTGAGGACTCCCACCCTTATAAGGCGCCAGTCTTACCTTTCACTCGTCGATGTGGGATCCGAGTCACCCCTCGGACCACGGCCACAACAATATTCATTTCGGGTTCCTTGTAGATTTCTCCCTCCATAACTGTGCGTGCTGTTGCATGTATGAATTTGACATGATTCATCCATAAGATAGAACCTGTTTAAAGTTGGCTTTTTAATACGGTTGCGTTTAACCTGACAGCTGCATTTGACAGTACTGTATTTTCTAATCCATTCTAACATGATCCATGATTTTATATGTTAGCAGTTATGCATGTTTCTTAGTGTTAGTTATTTATGTAGATGCTGAATATATGATGAGAAGATATGACTAGCACTAGCTTGGTCTTTGATCATTGATGACATGGTATGATACTTGGACCAAGCACTGAGTGAGTATCTTTTAAACATAGATAGATCCACATCCTTCCGTCTTGAGACGACAATTTTATTGGTAGGCCAAACGGGGACAATGCTAGAAAATATGGATCTCGATTCAGAACCAGGAAACAGAATAGAAATAAAAAGTGATTTACTATTTTCTTGTGACAAAGGTGGAAGAAAAAGGGGAGAGAGAGAGAGAGAAAGAGGACTAACGTCCTTTTATTAGCTTCCTCGTTGCTGTGAGTAGCACGGAATGATAATCTAGACAGTAATGAAGAAAAACTAAGGAAGCAACTAATCCAAGCCTGATGAGTCTGCATATCAACCAGGAAACAGAATAGAAATAAAAAGTGGTTTACTACTTTCTTGCAACAAAGGTGGAAGAAAAAGGGGGGAGAGAGAGAGAGAGAGAAAGAGGACTAACGTCCTTTTATTAGCTTCCTCGTTGCTGTGAGTAGCACAGAATGATAATCTAGATAGTAATGAAGGAAAACTAAGAAAGCAACTAATCAAAGCCTAATGAGTCTGCATATCACATACTTTTATGAAATTCCACAACTGAATAATTTATAAGCAGAACATGGCACTTGAATTTGAGAAAACCCTGCCGCTTTAGCCAAACTTTCGAATTCTCTCTTTGTCCTCTCCTTTCCCAATGGGTTTGTGTTCATTATAAATAAATCAAGTTGTAACGAGCTTTTGACAATGATACTTGCTTCAGGTGTTTCTGGTATCACCAAATCCACTACTATTGCCTTCCCATCGTCAGGCAGCGCTTCATAGCAATTGTTAAGTAACTTGAAGCAGTGATCGTCATCCAAACTGTGGAGCATCCACTGTTTCATTCAAAATCCTGTATATTAATAATATCCCTCTAAATTGCATAAAGATTAATCGGTGATCAATTGTTTGAAATCTGCTGAACACAAACTTTTTTTTTATTTGTTCAATTATTTTAAAAACCTTACCTTCATGAAAATGGCATCTCCTTTTGGGACGCTTACAAACATATCTCCTGCAACATGCACAATACCTGCAATTGGATATACATTTAAATTGTCAAATCCAATGTGCTCTGGAAACTATAACTTTCTACAAGGAACAAGCAGCCAAATGATCATACCAGGGTAGGAGGGAGACCTTTCTACGACTGCAGGCAAATCGTAGTTGATACCCTTAACAGTAGGGTGCTTGGAGATGATCATGTTAAGGATAGAACCATTTCCACCACCCACGTCCACCAAGGATTTTAGACCATCAAAACCCTTGTACGTTTTCAGCATTTCTTCAGTAAACATGAGGTTGAAATCTTTCATGGATCCCTGAAAATTTCGCGGAGTCTAGCATCCTTGCCAACATACTCAACCGCGCTTATTCCATTGGCCTTGCTGAATGGAAGTCCCCCTTCAAGAGCTACATCATTTAAGTGGTACCTGTTGTGATTTCAAATTAGAAAGTGACAGCTACAATGTTATAAGTAACAACTAAAGTAATAGGGGGGCTTTGTTGTTACCAGATATCCATCATGACCTTGTCCTGGATCAAATTTAGCAAAGGAGCCAAAGATCCTCCATCTTGGCTCTGGAGAAAGTACTTGGCAACTGGTGCCAGACCAATGGTAATTTGATTAATTAATTAAGCTCTCTGACTGGGACTTTCCTCTACGATTGCCAATGGTAATTTGATTTCAAAGCTAAAGTTTCACTTTTTGATGGCTGGACTGTTCTCATTCAAAGCTGATATCCAATGAAGGGTCCGTAAGGAAGGGAAAGCTCCTCTGGTTATAAGAGAGACAAGACTAAAAGTATGACTGGTAAAAAAAAAAGAAGTGAGAGAATGAAAAAAAAAAATTAGCCTTTTTCATCTTTTGTTTGATAGAGATGATAAAAAAAAATAAAAGAAAAAAAAGATTAAAAAACATTTATTTATTTTCTACTCTCAATTTGAAAGGATTTATGATTTGTACGTGTAGAAAGAAAATATCAATCTTTTAAATATTTTTTTCATTTTTTTATTAAACAATAAAAAAGTGTCTTACTCACATTTTTCTCTCTCTTTCTATCCTCATTTTATCATAGTTAAAAAAAGAATTAGTTTTGAACCGATCGTACTATTTAATTTTTTAATTTAAAAAAAGAAAATAAAAAAAAATTGTTCTAGAAAAGAGTAGGTATGATAAATTTGGGATGTACCATGTTTTTTTTCTTTAATTTATTTACAGATCAAATGGACAAACATTGACTTTAGTTTCATGAATTTAGACATTCATTCCAATAGTTGTTTAAGAAGGGAACAAATAACAATATGGTAAAAGTTGCAGCCTGCAGGTCATATAAACTAGTACTACAATTTAGCTTCACTGAAATTTTATCTCCAAATACAAACTAGGAGAGTAAGTAACCAAAGGGAGCATTTTCCTTTACAACTTCAGCAAACAAACTCAGTTGCAAGTCTAAAAAAGATCAAGCAGAAGTTTTTTTTTCTTCTTGGATGCGTTGGCGGGGATGAAGATTGAGCTCAGATCTCTTACCTAGAAGATCTGGAGATGATCACTAAGCCAAGAGAACCGGGTCAGCTGTAGAAGTTTTGAACATATCCAAGCAGCACTCAGTTGCAAGTCCTCTGTTCCAAAACTTGTGATAGTATTCTGGGTACGTGAAATTCCTATAAACTGCTGGGTGATCATCATCAATCAACTCCTTTGCAGGACCTATTACAGCATCAGGTGATGGACAATAGAATGTTGGGATTGATATTCTCTCCTTGTTAGAGTTGACAACAGCGCGGTGAAGCACACTTTTGTACCGACCATTGCTGATTACCTGAAACAAATTACAAATAAGGAAGGATTTGTAACAGAATTAATACACCAAAAAAATGAAAATGGGCTTAAAATTAATTGAAAAAAAATGAACATTTTATTTTAAGTTTAGGGCATAAATTGACCTGCATTTGATCGCCCATGTTGACGATGAAAGTGTTGGGAATGGGATTGACAGCAACCCACTTGGCATTTCTGAGAACCTGCAAACCAGGCACATCATCTTGAAGAAGAATAGTGATTAAGTTAGGATCAGTGTGACAAGGCAATCCATAAGTAAGCTCTGGCTGTGGACAGGGAGGGTAGTAATTCAAAGCCATGTGTTGTCCATGCTTGCTTAATGCTTTGTCTATGTAATCTTTTTCAAGGCCTAAACTCTCTGATATGGCTTCAAGCAGTCTCAACACTAACCCTCTAATACTTGTGCTATACTCACCCACATCCTTCCTGTCAACATATATATTAACATAAAATTAATCAGTACTCGGTCTGTGTGTCAAAAAATTAATTAAATTGACTTGTAATTTAAACTTAATTAATGTTACGAGTGTTCATATTTTACGGGTCTAGATTTGTAGAACCCTCAATGATTATGGGTCTCGCTCTCCGGCAAATGCTTTCGCAGTTGTTTGTCTTTCATAAATCCAAGAATTTCACCTCTGACTATGAAATACGAATACCTCCGACTGTCCCTGTTAATCATTACTCCTATCCCGAAGGCCAACATAATAGGACCAAAATCTTATGATGTTATCCCATGCTAATGTATTCAGAGTGTAGGCTTGCTTTGAGCAGTGAGCGGGCAAAGTATGAGACAGCGTCCAAAAATTTCAGGTCCTGTACATGTTTTGAGTTTGGTTTTTTCTTAAAGATTTGGATTTGGACCCATGAATATACGTGATTTTACAGCATGATGAATCCTTAATTAGGACATTTAAGTTGTTTATAAATACTCTATGAGCTCACATTGTAACGAGAGATTTGTGAGGTTGATAATAGTAAAATTTTTGGTAGGATGTAACCCTATTCAGGGTGAACCTGATATATCGTGTCTTATTTTGTTTTTGTTTATAATTCGTGTAATTGACAGACTTCAAATCGTTCAATTAAATGAGATAAAAAATAATTATAACCTTAAAGATGGTGGATTTGAAGGCCATTCATTGATGAAATCCTGAAGAGGGTAACAGTGGAGTCTCAAAAAATCCCTCCAGTTGGAGACTTTTTCAGTCTTGACATTGAAACTAGTGGATAGCCTGGTTGTTTTAGTTGGGTCGTCAGAGTAATTCTTCAACCTCTCGCTCTCTGGCAATCGAAAGAAGTCTCTTGCTAGACTTAAAATGTTATTAATCATTGCCTCTGGTATTCCATGGTTCTTCACCTGATAATTAATTTAGTTGTATATATCATCTTGTTAATTATGCTATAAAAAGTCATATATACGATTATAAATTTGTAGCTAGTAATTAGTACCTGAAAGAAACCGTCATTTTGGCAGGCTTGGCCAATCTGTTTGATGATATGAGAGTGATAAGGTCCATGGAGTCCCTGGAGGTCTATCAGAGGAATAGAACCGTCAGATATCTCAACGTCGGAGAGATTTGGACGGTCAGAGATCGGGCGGACATAATTAGAGGGAACATGTTTAACAGTAGATGCAAGGTCAGTTAGTAGCAGCTTGGTACTGCTAGCCATCACTAAAATTCAAAGAAAAATGCAAAAGATATATGCTTTAATTAATTAGTGGTAGTAATTTTTATGACTTGGCAAACTAAAGGGTGTGCATAGCTCTATTTATACACGTCAAAAACTGATTGCAATTTACAGGCCCGTGTTCACATCACCGACTACTGCTACGCAAGCAGACATATGTTCAGCTTTCAAAACGTGTCAAGTATAACAAATATCTTTGAAACCTTCCAAGTGTGGATATTCTATTATTGTTGATGGTAAAAATGCGTTTAATTAATTATTAAACTGTCCCGTATTATCAATCAATGAATATATTAATTATTAAAAGACAATTTTACCATTACGGCTATCACGCAAATCATGCGGTAATATTCTATATTAATAATAATATCTATATGGACTACTAAAAAAGGTGCTAGTCTTTCAATTTATTGGTTGTTCACGTGCGTAAATATATATGATACTATAATTTGAATGACGTGTCTACAATCATTTCACCATGGACCTAAAACGAACATGATTATTATATGCTACTACACTCACTTTTACATTCCACCTTTTTCTCTATCGTTACAAGGTGTGTAAATTAACGGTATCATGATGTTTCTGAGAACAATTAAAGGAAATAAAAAGAAAAGCAATCATACTGCCTGTTAAGATTAATAAATAAAAAATATAACAAAATTTTTTGTATTCACGAATAAAAGACAAACAATTAAATAGTAAGGATGAATATGAGTCAGTTTGATTTTAAAAAATCAACTCAATTCAATTACACCGTGTTAAAAAAAATTTAACTCAACTTAATTTCAATCAATTAAATTTGGTTTGGGTCATCGGTTTAGTATTTTTTCACTTAAAAAGTGACACAAATATATTATGTAAAAAAAATATTTTACTATAATTATTCAGCATTCATTATATCTAAAATCAAATTCATGTAAGAATTTATTCAATCTTACAAACCATTATTTATAAATTAAGTAATTTAAATCACTTTACACGAAATTCAAGCAACTTTAATTTAATACAAACCATACAAAAGTAAATGAAAACTAGTTTTTCAAGGTATTTGTATAGATTTTGTCATAAAATTTCCATAACTAAATTTCATCGTACCAAAAATATAAAGTACATAAATATAAGATAATCAAATTAATTCGACAAGCTTTTGGAAAGCATATCGAAAGTCCAAAAGAAAAATTTTCACGATAATAAACGATTTTTTCAACTAAAATATATTAAAAAATATGTTCCTCACATAATTAAATTTTAATTGATCTTTTTGATCGAAACTATTATTTTTATTTAAAGATTTTAAGAAAAAAAATATAAAATTATTGCATATTAGCTGTCTCTATATCAAATTATAAAATTATAAAAATTTTAATTTATAATTTAACTTAATCTATCAAATTTAAAAAGATTTTAATCTAAACTCAATTTAACTTATAAAAAAAAAATGTTGAGCGACCTAACCCTACTAGACCTATTTCGATCGAGTTTCCTAGTCTACCCATTTTGTACAACAGCCTACGGACGGTATATTTAGGTTCTCTGTGCGTGGGACAGATGTTTGATTACGAGTGCCATGACGCAACTGTAATAACATAACAAAAAGATACGTCAATGCCATTTATTATTTATTTTTCTTACATTTTTTTTTCAAATAATAATTATTGCATATTAGCTGTCCCTATATCAATTCAAGGCTTACGTCAATATTTTGGGCTAAGATGACGACGAAAAGGTTTTTGGTTTCTTCATATTTTAAAGCTGAAGAAACTACTTCCAAAAAAGACAAATCCAAGTTGTTGAGACTTGAGATTGATGTGCACTTCATATTATTCACGCCACGTCAAACGGTGAGGTGTAAGTATCATATCATTATATATATTATATGGTGTGAATAATTAAGTTTTAAAGATGGTTTATATAAATTCTATTTTTAATGTTTATTTTTGGAATAAATGAATTTAAAAAATTAAAATTTATTTTTAATTTCATCGTGTTATGTTTGGACAGACAATAAATTATAAAATTTATTTGTAAATAAATTTTCTATAAAATTGAATGTTATAAATCTTTTCAAAATTTATGATATTTGCAACGAATTTAATAAAAAAAAAAGAAAAATCATGTTGATAAAACTCTCACACATACTTGAAAAAAAACAACAATATTTTTCAATAAAAATGTTTGGAATCCAAACATTTTACTCAAATTTATTTATTAAAAACAAAATTTAATTGAATTTTATAATTTAATATAAAAAACTTTTTTTTTCTAACACTTTGCTTTTTGAGGATGTCTATGTTATTCTTAAGGGAATACACCATCTTTTTTGAATGATTGGAAGCAAATTAGGTTTTACTTTTTGATGGGATATAAATGATTTTTATCCTTTTGAAATATCAAAAATCTTAACCGAATGGAATTAGTGTATTAATTTGTCTTTTTTACCTTTTTTTGTTTGGTTAATGTAATTTATTTTTATAGTGGTTGAGTTATACATCGAAGATAACCATCCCTTTATCTCTTCAATCTCATGTGAAAGTAGATTTGATCAAAGTATTGGGTTACTTTTTTAGAAATCAAATTAATTGATATCTTCTTGGTTAATGTACTTTGAATTAACATCAGTATCGTAGATTGGAGTAGGGATGATAATGGGTCGGGTTTGAACTGAGTACCCGTCCCCGTCATTCGCATCCACAACAAATTTTTTTCCTCGCACCCACCCCCATAACATGAGTGTTGGTACCCATCGGGTAATTCACACCTATTTTATTAAATATAAAATAAAAATTTATTTAGATAAAAAATTGTTAGTATATTCCACCCATCCCACAATCTAACATCCAAAAAATCATAAAATAGCTAAGTTATTACAAATAAAACAACACTCCCCTAATTAGATAAGAAAGTATATATTCAACGACAAAAAATTATATATAAAGAACTGATTAAAAACATGCTTAAATCAGTTTAAAGTAAAAAATGCTTAAATTTACTGATTTAAAAATGTTTAAATCAGTTTCCAAACATGACCAACATACAATTATCTATCGGATTGGATACCATTTTCCTCCCCTCTTACCCATATCCTATGAGTAATTCAATTTTTCACCCACATTGGTTGGATTTTGCAGGTATGGTTAAAATTGGAGTAGGCTGAACCAAAACGGGTTCACTTCAAGTAGGCTAATGTGTGTTCATGGTCTGGGACGCCGTTGTATCTCCTTTTGGGCCTTGTATCTGGGCCTGCCTCAGTCAACGAGGGTAGACTCGATGGTTTGAACGCCCTGGATGAATTGGAATAACGACGAGATTTGAGGTAGTATGATAATATGATGTACCATGTAGTACCAAATCAATCAATATATAAGCTGCTGAGAGGAGTATGAGATAGTAAGGGTTTTTGTTGTTTAGGTCATTGTTCATTTGGTTGGAGTTATAGAAGAAAACGATGCCAGGCCCAGTGTTGCAAGACGACCTGCAGCAAGAACAACTCGACTCCATCAAGGAGCAGCAGACATTTGAGGTTCCCATTTCTTTTAATTTTTTTTTTAAATAATCAGCATAGGTCTCTTATATTCCTATTTTTTTTTTCCAATTATGAGATTAATTACATAATCTCACATTATATTCTGATTTGCCTGTTGGTTAACAGATGAACGATAATGTTACTGTGGAGGAGGTGAAGGAGGGAGACGTCGACGACGACGACGACGACGACGAAGAAGATAGCCCCGATGGTATCGTTTCCTTCTTCGTTACCATTTTCGCTTTCCTTTTTGTCCCATTTCTTGACGACTATGTTATTTCCACACATGAATTAATGTATTAAATAATTCTGTCTGCTAGATCTACTCTAGTGCTAATAAAATTGTGGCTGAACTATGGTATTTTATATTTATTCTTTTAGTTTTGATTTGATGAATCTAGGATATTGTATTATGTTTAGTGAGTGAATGTTATCCGTGTGATTTTACTCTTTACTCTTGTAATTTATTCCAAAGAGAAGACATTTGTCACCTGTGAATGTTTCCTATTTGCTTCAACTCAGATTCTGGATCGTAGCGAATGGAGAACCGTTTCTCTGTTGAAAGCAATGACTTGTAAAAAGCTGTGATTTTTCTTGGTCAAGCAATCAACCATCAAAATATGAATATAAATGTATAATGTTACCTGTCATGACTTAATAATAATAGTGGCACCAAGATGTCTAATCTCTTTGTGGCTTGGGAATAGCCCAATTGGTAACCACTCCTCTCCTCCAAAGGGTGGTCCCAAGCTCAAATCCTTTACCCACAATTGTAAAAAATTATTTCTAATCTCTATTTAACATTCCTTGTAGCAGCTAAATTGCTACGTAGCGGCAACACAATGTTCTTTATCAATATATGCTCTTGACCAGAATCTTCACAAATATTTGTATTAGTATTTGCTCCACATTGAGTTTTTGACATGAAAAGAATGAGAATATGTACTTTTTCAGAAGGGAATAAAATATTTCATCTGGTTGCTGGATACTTGGATGTAATTAGATTGCGATATCAATTTAAACTTGGACCTTGAAGAGCTTATGCAACACCTCATCTTCTCTTAATCATGTTAACATCTCTGCGTTATGTTTGTCTGGCTGCTATTGATGATCCTGATTGCCTAAATCGTGTTTCTTTATTCTTTATGTGAAAAATAGATTCATAGTCATTCCATCCTGCATTATAATTGATTGTGATATTAAATTGGTGACTGTTTCTTTGTGGAACCTGTATTTTATATTATTGGCATTTTCTTAAAGTGGTATGATTTGAGAATTTATGTGTCCTTAATCTTTTTGCAGGTGAACAAGGTGCAGGTGGGAATGGGAGTTCTAAGCAGAGCAGAAGTGAGAAGAAAAGTCGCAAGGCCATGTTGAAGCTTGGAATGAAACCTGTTTCTGGTGTCAGTAGGGTCACCATCAAGAGAACCAAAAATGTAAATTTCCAACATAATGTCCTCATGAAAACATGCCTGTGTTGTTATTTTGATCATGAATATTTCTCTCTGTGTCCAACAGATATTGTTTGTCATCTCAAAACCGGACGTTTTCAAGAGTCCAAACTCCGAAACTTATATCATATTTGGAGAGGCAAAGATTGAGGATTTAAGCTCCCAGCTACAGACACAAGCTGCTCAGCAGTTCAGGATGCCTGACATGGGATCTGCAATTCCAAAGTCAGATGTTTCTACAGCTGTTGCAGCTGCACAGGCAGACGAGGAGGAGGAAGATGTTGATGAGACTGGTGTGGAGCCGCGAGACATCGAGTTAGTGATGACTCAGGCTGGGGTGTCAAGGGCTAAGGCTGTCAAGGCTCTCAAGAGTCACAATGGAGATATCGTTAGTGCTATTATGGAACTCACTACATAGGTAGTTTAATTGGTTGTCAGCCTTTGTTATGTTGCTCTATTGATGAGTTTTTGAATCTATTTCCTATTGTCTTTAGGAATTGACTCTCTTGTTGGTTTGGCCACTTACTGATATTAATGATTCTGGTCACTTTTTGCGCTCTGCCCTTGTGGTTTGTAGTAATGACCATTTGATACTTTCACACGAGTTTTTATGATTCTATAATTCGTTGAAATCATCATTTATATATCAGAGCTTTCATTGTTCATTGTTGTTTTCATTAATATTAGCTATTAGATCATTTTTATGGGAGGTTGCCTTGTTTAAGATTTTACCTCTATTAGTCTGTCTTAAGGGATTTCGTTGGATTTGGGTGTGATTCTTCAGGTAAGTGAAGCTGTGATCCTTGTGCAGGGTGTGGGTTTTGAATTTGCCAGCAGATTACCTGCACCCACTATTTTGTCTCTTCAAATTTAGCTAGATGTCAATTTCTTGTGATTATCATGTATTTCTAGTGATGAATTATTGAGTACCCTGTAAGAGAAGATTTGTATTCCTAATGATAATGAAAATGTGACTTTGACGCCATACGATTTTCAATTGAACAAGCTTGAAAGAGATTTGTGAGTTAAAGCATTCAGGTGGTTTTAATTTGCTATATCTCAAATGCCGGTAGCATTGATTCAAAATGAAATGTGATAATGACAGACTAACCTACTGAAGGGCTAACTGTTAAACTTTTAAAGAAATTCTTATACCAAATGCTGAAGTGGGTTCCCTAAACTCTCCTGGTTTCTTTTAAGAGTATTTTTCTCTTCCTGCAACAAATCCACTTCATGAACAAATGGTTCGTGCCTAGGGTTTTAGATGGGATACCCAAGTCCAAGTCCGCGGATTTTTGTGAGGATAACACTCGAGGGATGGAATTGATAGTGAAATTTTGTCCCATCCAATCATAAGCATCATGGAATATGGAGAACTGACAGCAGATTCTTTCAAATAGCTGAAGCTGTTGGAGTGTTTCAGGATGAATTGGGCTGCTGTTGGAAAAGAATGGCAAAGCTGTTGATCTCTCAAGGTGTTGGTAAAGAGGAGCTGCCCTTCTGATGATGAATGTACGTTGCAATTTGGGGGCACCGTGAGTATCAGACGGTGTTACCTCCTAAATTAGCCAAATAGGATTGATGCTAGCTGCTAGAAAGAGGATATCAAAGTTGAAGCAAATCTGCATGCATTTTCAGGATGTGAAGGAGCATATGCTGGCATGGGATACACTTTGATCATCCCAAGTCAGACTCTATACTGTACACGGCGTAAAAATAAACTCAATTTCAAAAATGGTTTTATTATCAGTGACAGGAGAGTTTATGAGGAAAAAGGAGCCAAGGGAAACATTAGCCGTTTGGCTCTGTATCTCAATCGAAATCGCAGCCTGTATAGCATTTGGTTACGGTATTCTACGCTAGAAATCTTCCATCAGACGAGTTCAGTCTCATCTACACTCGCTCAAAAATGATAGATGTCCAAACACATAAATCAACATTGTAACAAGGTAAAAAGCTCAGAGGTACAAAGCAAACAGCAAAAATCAAGCAGAGATATTCTCCCCTGGGTAACATCCATAATAATGTCCCCATAATAATATAGTAGGAATGAATAGCAAAAGCAAAAGCAAACACAAAATCTCTGGCCTCTAATTTGTGATTGCACTAAGCTTGGACATTCTTCAAGAAAATATTATGACGTAAAATTTCAGCGTTGGGCATTTAAAATAGATCTGCCAATTATACCAGTGGCCTCAATGTAGCGATCCACACATCTAGAGATGCAACTACTCTCACTCCCGCTCATACTTGACCCTGGTTTTGTGATACACTTATCAAAGCACTTCCCTCTTACAGTCTGCAAGGCAAATGAAAAATAATTGAGAAACAAGTAAACAAGAGAAAAGTGTGTATTTACCTAATAATATTACAAATAAAAAATATAAAACTTCTTGCAACTGCGTTCAACTTGGAAAAGGTTAAGATAACAGCATCCATATATAGTCCTTGAGGATTCAGCTAAGAAAGCAATACTGTATACCTGTTGAATACACATTAGGTTCGATCAAACTCTCCAGCAACTGATAAGCACTTTAAAATCATAGCTAGTATCAATTAAAGCAAATGAGGACTTAAATGGCCACATTATCAAATCAATAAGGTGAAAACCAAAGACCTCAGATCAGCAGTGATCTGTTTGGTATTGCATATCTCAATGAGAATTTTCATGAAGAAAACCTCGGTTCAACCTTCCAAGGCACGTCTATCTCAAATGCACAAATATGAGTGCTACCTTATTTCCCAAGCTTGACAAACAATAGGAAATCATAGCTAAGAGTATGATTCATAAATTGTCATTGTTAACTAGAAAGAAATTTCTGTGTGTAAACATTTATTGAAACTTCCCAACTATAACCACCAATCTGTAAAGTAGTAGAGAGAGAAGAACCTCTTCACAGAAAATCTCAGTTTGGTTCCTCGAAATATGATGATAGCTTTAAACCAAAAAATTAATTAGTTGAGCATATTGTCATATCCTTATGTCAAAACTTTTGGAAATTATCTTGCTTACTGACACTAACTAATCATGCCACAGCATCATGCTGCAATCCAATCTGATAAATTAAAAGACTTATTTGTGAAGTTCTACAAACATACAAGTTTTTATGTGCAAACACATCTAAGCAGTGAAAGCTTAACCTATGCATACTATAACGACTATACTAACTTATACAGCAATTCATAGAACGAGGAACAAAAAGAATCAGCATCTAAGCACAACCTAGTTTCAATATTGCATATTTGAGTCCATTACACTGAAAGTGAAGTGGTCACATACAATGATTAGTAGCTAACAGCCTAGCACAATTAGGTGGGCTAGCAGGTAGCAGCATCTAATTAGCATAGGTTTGTGCATCATAAGCAAACTTGCAGGGGCTGGGATTGAGACGTGAACTATGGTTATGAGAAGTATATATAAATCTCCTTACAGGAAAAGATTAAAGCATAGGTTTTGTTTTTAAAAAAAGAAAAAAGAATGGAGTGATCAAATCTAAGTGGCCAGAAGAAGAACAGGGGAGCTGAAGCAGATATCCAGCATGGACCGCAGATAAACGCTCAAATAAAATAAATAAATAAATATAATCATTTCTACGAATCTATGATAAGCATAATTTAAAAACCAAAATATAAACATAAATGGAGAAAGAGAGGCACCTCGAAGAACTCCTCGGCATAAGCCTGGGCAAGTTGGGTCTTCAAGTGGTCCATGAATTGGTCATTTGAGATCTGAGGTGAACCTGATCCAGACCCAATTGACGGTGACGAAAACGAATCCATTCCTCTGACTTTGCCCTCTGCCTCCAGAGAAAGACGAAGGAAGATGAGAAAAACCCTAGAGATTTATAACCTTAAACCCGGCCTAAACAATTTAGTGTTTTAGGCCCAGTTCTCGTCTTGGAAATTGGGGTCTCATTAGTTTTAACTTACGAAGGCCCAAGTAAAACTGCAATCAAACACGTTGATTTTTGACCAACATAAGAAATAATTGGGTCTTGGATATATATATATATATATATATATATATATATATATATATATATATATATATATATATATATATATATAATCATTGGTAGATTGAGGCCCGTTTCTCTCCGCAGAGAATATCTTGATTGATCAGTAATATTGATCTCTTGATTAACGGACAGGATCTTTTATCTCTTTACTAATATAGATAATATAGAGAGTAGATGGAGACATACAAACTGGAGTGTAGAGAGGGGTTAATTTAATGGTCCAGTTTGAGTTTGGGAGATTGTGGTCCTTTACCAATAATACATCCTTCATGCATCAAATTAACTTTTTTGTCTCTTTCATTATTACTGTAATTAATTATTCTTTTTTAATTTCAATTAACTTTTTGTTTTTTTTTTAAATAAATAAATAAATAAATTTAAATTTGATGCATCATGAAACATATAATTTGATCGTTTTCCATCAATCAATATTTGTGTTATCACACATTCATATATAAAATTGTACGTGGTTATAAGCAGGAAGGGGTCCATTAATAACTCCAACAGGCAGTCCACTCTCCCATCCCATCCCATCCGTTAGCTTCATATTCATGGACCCTATCTTAGCTTACCTAACTGCTGCTGGACGCAATGTGTATACACTTTCCTTCCTTCCAATTTTGTCAATTTGTTATACATTACTGAGTATATACATATATAGTTGAAGTTGTTAAACATTTTCTTTATTTTTAATTGATAAAAAAAATCATACCGCAAAAGTTTGGTTATTTGTGCATGTCATAATCATATATAATTTAACACGTGAATTTAATTAAGCTAATTATTTAAAGACGAGTAACCCTGAGCTGGATGGCTCAAGCAAGTGGCCGGGTTGCAACATATTAAGTTGATTAAGAAATTATGGGAGTAGCATTCATATTTTTTTTTTTGGGTGCAGGTCAAAAGGAATCATATACTATACAATAATTAGCCAATCATAATTAAGTGATTCCACTGTTCATTAGTTTAATAAAATACCAACGTCATTATAATCAGGACAGATGACGTATGAAATTAAGCTTCATTATAATCAATAAGATATATACAAATTTTGGGAGAAGCAACAATCTTACACAGTCATAGATTTGTGTGGTCTAGCTTCCAAATTGGTGAGTAATCCAACCACAACATATGGATCAAAACTACAAAACTCAAACTTTTGCAACTTGATAGAAACTAGCTGGGCCAAACAGGGTTTTGTGGATGCAGAGACAAAAGGAGAATTAAGAAAGCTGGAGTGATGGAGATTTGAAGGGAACTATTGCCTCACATGCCCTAGCTATCTAATGTAACTTGTTGAGTTGGTGATCTTAATTAATTATCTACATCTCCTGGTTGTTGTTGTTGTATGACTTTAAAATGATAGGATGGGGATCATTAAAAAAAAAAAAAATTACATCTGAACTTATCTATAACCACAGTACTCAAACTGGAAATTAATACATCAATCCAGGTGTACGTATGGTCCTACCTATAATTAACTTCAATATCTTTTTTTTTAATAAAGGAAAAAACTAAATATGCTGTTTAATGACATGTAAAAGTACTACTCCTACTAGGGTTGTTTTCGATAAATGGGATTGATGTTAACCTTATGGCCATTGTTCGCTTTCAATCAATAAGGTTATAATTAATATGAGTATTACTCTTTTTTGGGCATCAAAAAGCTATTTATATATGCAAATGTTACACTACTTATATATATAATTATAGCCTAATTTCCTAGTGATCCAAATATGGAAGCCCAACTATTTTTTGAACTAGTTAATTTTTGGTATTACCTAATACATGCAAGGACAAGAATATGCTTTTGTTTGGAACCAGCTTGAAATTAATTTTGTTGATAATTTACAAGTTTAATGATATTAATTAGCCATTTATGTTGAATTAAGAGAGGCAACTAGCTAGAATTGAGGCATGTTTGATGGGGCCCTGTGTGCCATGTTGAGTTGCATGCGGATGCTACCCGTGGAAAAATAGAGTCAGGGACTTTACAAAACTATTGAGACGTACACTAATATATATATAGTATTAACAACATATCGTTTTCAATCTGGTTGGACAGCACCGCAGGGTGGTCCGTACCAATTAAATCGAACCAAGTCAAAACCCTAATCTCCCAATTACAAACTTGAGAAATTGACAAAATAATTTTACGTATCAAAAGTCTTGAAAGAGAATCAAGTTGTTGAAAAGAAAAATATTGTGGTAATCCATTTAGTTAGAGAATTCAATTACAATATTTACGGTAACTAGCTCCACAACAGCTGGCCTTAAGGGACGAGCGAAAAAGAAAATACTAATAAACCCAGCCCCAGGGATGATGACAGTGACAATCTCACATGAGCCCAACCAGATGATACATGGGGTCCCTATGTATAAACATTATACTTTCTCTCTCTCTCCAAACCCAAAAAAAAAAAAAAAGAAGAATTAAATTAAAGATTTTTTATTTTATTTTATAAAAACAGGAATATATTGAGAGAAGAAATTAGAAAGGGAAAATCGCCTAACTTGGGAAGCTTCCAGGGAGGCAGCCTGTAAGAAAATCACAGCACTATTCTTAATAAAAACAAGTAAATTCATTTCCATTTCCTCCCTCTCTCATGATCTCGTTTCAATGGTCAACAACTAGAGGAACTTGCACTCGGTTCTTTCAAACGTCCATTTAGGCTATTTAGTCTATATATCGTGTTTTGAGTCTCGTTGGTCAAAGAAGAAAGCACCGACTCTCTCATTGTAATGAGAGCTAATTACAAAGTCTAATTCAATCACTTTTTTTCTTCTTTTCTGGGTCTCTCAGAGAATAATCTTCAGCGCTACAAATTAATCAAGGTAATTAAAAACAAGACCCACCTTTCTATTAATACTTCCTTGGAACATTGTTTGGTTGATTATAAATATTTCTTGCTCTTTTATCCTAATTAAATTATATCTTCTATAGTTCTAGATCCACCAAACAGAAGCTGAAATTTGTTGGCTATATATATATATATTATGGATTTTGGGAGAGAAGGGTTTTATAGTGAAGAAGAGAAAATGGGTCATAGAGGTGGTGATAAGGAGCTCCCTTTCTCATACTCCTCTCAATCATCATCTTCTTCTCAGTACAAAACCCAGCAGCCGTCAATACCTCTCACCAACAGCCCCCAAATCCATCAGATGAGCAATTCCTCTTCCTCGAATTGGTTATTGGGCAACAAATACGAGTACCCAGAAGAAGATGAAGAAAATCATAACTCCAGGTCATGCAGTGAAGCTACGGGAAAGCTCGATCTCATGGATGTTTCAACAGAAAATGAATCATCAGATTCCCTGCAGGAGATTTGCAGGACTACTAGTGCTGTTGCCCCTGTAAGTGCAAGTACTGCAAGCAATAGTAGTACTGTAGTTTCCATATTAATCGAGAAGGAGCACATGTTCGACAAAGTGGTGACCCCAAGCGATGTTGGTAAGCTCAACAGGCTTGTGATCCCCAAGCAACACGCAGAGAAGTATTTCCCTCTTGATTCCTCCTCAAACGAGAAGGGTCTTCTCTTGAACTTCGAGGACCGTAGCGGGAAGCCATGGAGGTTCAGGTATTCGTATTGGAACAGCAGTCAAAGCTACGTGATGACCAAAGGGTGGAGCCGATTCGTCAAGGAAAAGAAGCTGGATGCAGGAGACATCGTTTCCTTTCAACGAGGGATTGGTGAGTTGGGTAGGGATCGTTTGTACATCGACTGGAGGAGGAGGGCACCACCACCAGATCATCGCGCTATGCTTGACCATTTTCCCCACCATTCGACCCACATCCCGTGGAGTCCTTTGCTATTGCGGCCTGCAGTACAGTACCCAACAACAGCAGCAGCCCATCATCATTTGCAGCACTTGTCCTCCTCCTCACAATCACATACTATTAACAATATCAATAATCCATATGGTGGTTACAGTTATGGTTACAGCGGTAATGTTCACGCGTCGCCAGTTTTTTACCTGAGATCGGCAATAGTCCCTCAAGTACAGCAGCATCGAGAGCAAGTGGTGTTCGATTCGGTGCCTGTGGTCCATGGGAAAGCTGCAGCCAAGAGGCTGAGGCTTTTTGGGGTTAACATGGACTGCCCCATTTCTGAGTCCGACCTGTTGTCCTCCTCCTCCTCCGCTACAGGTAATATTACTGCTACATCTCATGCTGCTCAACTTTCTTCGTCATCGTCTCCTCAGAATTCTCTCCAATTAAGACTCTTCAATGGCACGCCTCTACCCGATTTCCTTCACAAAGACAAGTCATTGGATTTGGATATGTGAGTACCACATCAATTCATTAAACAAGCTGTAAGAATGGCGGGCTGTGTTTTTAATTAGTTGGATTTCATTCCTTTGTTGATTATGAAGAACACCCACAAATTGAAATGCACAATGCGGGCTCATACAGATTCATTTCACATTGGAATTAATTAATGTTGTTTTGGCAGCTTAATTAGTACAAAATGTTTTTTTTTTCTATTTCTAAGCTATGGGGTTTATAACAAAAGAATTACCGCAATATGCACTAACTATGTCTGTTGTTAATTTTTCTTGATTGATTTTGTGTATAGATATACTCCATATATATTTTTATATAAATATCATATATATTTTATATGGAAATTAAATCAATCATGTCCGAGATTTCATGTTTGTTTTTTTTGTAGCGCCTGGCCTGCCTTCCCCGATATATCCATATATTATATACCATATTGTTTTCCCCACTGATTTTAGTTTCCAATTTATCTTTACACAGTACTTCTCTTTGGCTCCCAACGACTCTCTCTCTCCAGTGCTGTGTATTGTTTAGTTACTAACAACCTTTGCAGGCTTCTCAGTAACTGAGCACAGTGCTCTATCTACCTGATGTAATTGACGTTTTTTTCTTTTAAATTTTCTGTGCTCTCCTTTGTTTTTTTAACTTGGTAGGTGGTTGTTATTGTCGCTGCTTCGTTGGGCACGCTCTCAGGTTGTGCAGAAATGTTGCAGAGCATTTAAAAGGTACTAATTATCTCCTAATTTCCTTTTGGGTCCTCCCAATATCTTTTACACTAAGGGTATTGTTTTTTAGCAATATGCTTCATCTCTCCCTAATGAAATGTTCACTATCCATTTAATGTTTGTAAAGTATACATTCAAGTCTTCCTGCAGCCAGTTTTGTCATGATCCACATTCACTAATAATTATCCTACATCTGATTGCTACCCTAATAATTACTGTATAAAATACCATGTATGGATAATTATGTGTGTATCTATATATATATATAATATTTATTTAATTTATTAATTAAATCAAATTGACTCGTGAGTCTAACGAGTAAGCAAACCGAACCAAAATGACAGCTCAAACTCAATTTAATAGAGTTTCAAGTCGAACATCTCGAACGAACCGAACTACTCAGCTGTACTCAATATATACATTTGGCTTTTTTCTTCCTCATCAATATGGTCCCAAAAGATATAGTGACCACCAAAATGCACAAGGTGCCTCTACAAATTTTTACATGGAACTCTTCAATTTGCTTAAATCCTCGTATCAAAAATCTTATACAGCGTGCATTTGGTTGAAAACTGAGAAAGAGTATATGATTAGATAGATAAGTAACAAGATGTGATGTCTCATCTTATTTCAAAAGCCAGATGAGAATTCTCTCATCATCTCATATTCTCATCATTCTTTTCATTTCGTCTACCAAACACACACATTCATAGAATAAAAGTGCATCTTATCCATATCTCCTGTTTATGTCTACTAAACATACCTTAATGATTGTTTGGTGAACATGATGAGATGAAGATAGATGATTTTTATTCGATGTATGTTTGGTAGACAAAATGAAAGAGATGATTAGATGCCTCGTATGGTAATATAGGATATGATCATTCTACAACCTGTGGGGGTAGGATGAGATATCTTATTCTTCTACTTGCTTATTTCATCTTATCTTCCACTCATTATGTCCCACACACCCTAAATGTATGTCATTAATTGCAAATTAGATTACCTATATATGCAGTTGAAGTCACTGCCATCCCAGCTTCCAATTCAGTTCCTTCAAAAATGTATGCCAAATATAAACAGTATGTATATGTATATATGTTGAAGGACAAGTTACGTATCCGTTTTCATCACAAGTTACATAGTACTACTACTAGTTCATAATTGAATCCAACTATTACTGAGCGCTGCCTTCAATAATGTTTTGCAACTTTGTTTGCATATACCATATATATATATGCCTCAAAATTCTTGGACACAAAATCACGTGAACAATCTAATCAATTTTTCTGTAAAACAGTATAAATTAAGGGTATATTTAACTAGCATCTGTTCTTTAGTCCCTGCACAAGCATTTTAGAGATTATTAACTTTATGATTCAAAACGTGTATATTTGTTTAGCTTCTTAGGGTAAGTAGCTATAATATCTTTTTTTGAGATGAATTACTGCTAGCTATTTTGTCTTTCCACTTCTTAATATTTGTTTCATCACTAATTATCATTTGATTTATTTAATTTCTCATCATTGCCTGTCTAATTATATCTTGTTGCTCAGTTCCTTCATTACGTTAATTGGTCACTTTTAATTAGTTTGGTTGCAATAAGTTAACATTTCTAAATCAAACTTCATAAATATGAACCTTCTTGTAATCTTTGCAACTTAATTAGCATCAAGTATCAAACTATAACCAGCACATACCTAAATCCTAAACCTTAAACCCTACCAATTTGAAGAGATAAATGATGTTGAAACCACAAGGCATTACAAGCTAGCAAATTAATTTAGATTAAGTAGTAGTACTATTAATTAAATTAATCCAACAAATTATACTTTTTAAAATCCACTCCTCTTATCTTAAGGTATATATATATATTAATTGAACCATCAAATTTAGACTATATATTATGCATGTCTTGAAGATAGAGATTCATATCAGCACAAGTGATGAGAAGAATCACTAATATCGAATGTCATCGATTTCTCTTGATTGGAAGGCATTATTTTTTATGCTTAGTAAGCATACATACATGCATTCTCTTATGCTTAGTAAATATTACAGTAATAATTATTTTTTTAGTGTTAATTTGATCATCAGATTGTTGATATATAACGTCTCTTTCGACAATTAAAAGTTGTTAGAATTACCCGAATCATACATAATCATATTTGATGTTTCCGTTATAATGTGACCGTGTGATCAATGATCATTGGTTATATCTTCTATGCTTCAATTCTCTAAGTTTTTATTGTAGATGATAGTTGAATTTTCGAAGTAGTTAAACTTTGGAAATTAGTTAGTATAATCACTTTTTTTTTTTTTTGCACCAAGCCAGTAAGTAACCAGTGAGAGCAGAGCATCTATAGTTAATTTAGTGTAATACACTAATTTAACAAAATTGACATGAACTCTTCAAAATAAGAGATTTAGTGAGATTACTCTATAATTTAAAATTTAAAATATTAAATTAGTATACTACACCAATTTTACTAATGAAACACTCAAGACCAGTGGCTTAAGTTGCCAAAATTGTTAATATATATGCCATATATAGCCCGGCCATGTCGAGTTTTCTTTTACTTTCCAGTGTCTTATTAACTTGACTTGTTTGGGCACTCTTTAAATTATATTTGTTTATAAATTTGGGAATCATATTAATTTGTTATAAGTTTTTTATTTTTTATAATGGTTTATTTAACAGAGATCAATATATATATATATATATATATATATATATATATATATATATCCTTGTAATTTGTTTTGAGAGGAAATTAATTAAGTTCTTGAAGTTAATTAATAGAACAAAATTTGAAGTTAATTCTTTTGTAGACTTATTATGAAGGTGGAGAAATAGGTAGAAAAGGGAGCTAATTAATTCCCAATCCAATAGTGCCAAAGGAGAAGAGATAGGCTGTTTCTTTTTGGCAGAGGGCGGAACTGGAAGCATAACTGTTGTTAGACTGTCGTAATTTAGAAGGACGCCCTCTGCCAAAAGTGCCTTTATATGCTAATTCCTCGATCATCCTTTACATTCACCAGCTAGCTAGATGATAAGTAAAGATGTGTATGCATTAGAGTGGAGTGACCATAAAGAGAGGGAGTAATTAATAATGGTAGCAAGTAGCAAACCCATAAAGAGAGAGAGAGAGAGCGGATAAAGAGAGGGAGTAATTAATAATGGTAGCAAGTAGCAAACCCATAAAGAGAGAGAGAGAGAGAGAGAGAGAGGGAGACCCAACATCAATAATATTCAATATATATGTATACTGGTATAGTAGTAGTGATTAGTGTTTACCTATATATAGCCTATAGGGCTGCGTTTCGACTGAGGCAACGGACCCGACAGCCGTAACGATATCTCCGCCATTAAGGCCCCATTTGAAGAAGATTTCAGAGTAAAAATTGCTTTCAAGGGATTTTAACAAACAAATTTAAATTCCTCTTCATCATCAACTAAATTTCATGTGCTTGTATACTTGGTCATTACAATCTGATCTCTTATCCATAAAACACCAATTTCCTTCTTGTCTTCTTTCTGCCCTTTTGATAATCACATTGTGATGGCTGGATGATGGTTAATTTTGGGTGAAATCACTTATGAAATATATAATTAATTAAACCCTTAATTACCTTAATACATGTGACTAGTTTGCATATATAATCATTTTTTTACCAGGCATAAAAATATCAGTTAATACCTATTAGTATTGACAAATCAAGTACTTGGGTTCTTCGGACCGAAAAAATCTTGTTTAGATCAAGTGCTTAAAAAATATACATGGATTAATGGTGTCTCTTGAAATTGAATGTTTTTTTTTTTTTTTCATTTTTTTGCTCTATAAATTCTCAATGTCATCCAACAATGTAAAATTCCTTTAATGCATGAATCACTCATTAAGATGATCTAAGGGAAAATTTCCTCGTCTACCTAGCAAGCTAACTAAAGCAAAAAGTAGTTATATTACTACATTGTAAGGTATGAACAAAAAGAGGGATCAGATGCCAAGTGACAGGTGAGCACAAAGCAAGCAAGAAGATCAAGATAATGATAAAGTAAGAGAAGCAAACAAGATTCCTACGCGCAAAAACCTGAAGTGAGACACCAGTCCCCACTTCTGTAGAGACTAGAGATGTGTTGGTTGTAGGTTTATTTAACATCGTGAGTTAAATAATACAAATAGAGGCGTAATCAATGACTAAAAGATGAAAATGAAAGAAGAAAAGAGTTTAATTTCCTTTTTTGTTTTAATAGGTACGTAGGAATGCTATTTTTCTTATTTCTCTATCTTGAATTCATGATTGGCACTTGGCAGTAGAGGAGAGGAGAGGAGAGGAGGCGTGCAGGTGCGCGCAGTATCTACAATCAAACTAGCTCCTTAGAAATAAGAAAACCATGGACCACGTTTGATATTTTCTTTTCTTTGGTTTTAACGAATCACATCACATTCTCGTGACACCATCCTTCTCTTTCTTTCTTTCTTTCTCTCACCGTCCAACTTTTTTTGGTTTGGCTATATTCTCCGCCTTTTCTTAACTTTTAGGATAAGTAAATGTAATTAAGTAATTTAAGAAATTATCTTTTTTTGTTGTAAAATATTGTAAAGTAAAATTTACTGTACACATAAATTTTGATTATAAAGTGATTCTCACTGCATCTCAAAATTGAATGAATTAAAATCTATGTGTAAAAACAGTGTACTACATGTTTTACTTCACAATTTTTACTGCAGAGGAGTTGATCCCGTAATTTATTTACGATGAATTAATGTTGAAATTAATTTAACGAGTTCAAATTCATGTGCAAAAACAATATATTGCATGTTTTATTTTTACAATAGAGAAGTTGCACTCATATGGCATTGGCCATTGGAAATTTGGCAGTGCGCACGTTTAATTAAATTTCTTTCCTAGTTTTATCACGGGATCAACGTCTAGGCTGTAATAAAAATTATGAAATAAAATATGCAATATACTGCTTTTGCATATGAATTTACACTCTTTAAATTTTAAAATTTTGAAAAAAACATCTTATAATCAAATTTTATATGAATTACATAATTTACTTCAAAAAAAAAAAAAATATTTGAAGAGTTCATCTCCCATGTCTTTAAACCGGAAATGGACAAAAGATTGCATACATCTAATATGCCTTTTTCATTTTTCTGATTGTGATGAGTAGTACATCGAAAATCTCGTCAATTAAATAAACGAATTAACGGCACTGATCAACTGATCGATGCTGTCATATAAGAAGAAGAATAGAAGGATAAGGATAAAAAGAAAGAACAGAAGCTAGGGCTATGCTACTATACTTTGCAGCTACTGGTTTTTATTTGACAAAACTAGTTTTCATTATTTTTATTTTACATAGCATTAACAATGACATTGCAAAGGGTGGCAGCCGATCCCATAAAAGAAGCACAATAATAGCGAAATACAGAGAGAAGAGGAATGATAGAAACTGGACATGGGAGGCACAACCTCCATAACAGCCGTAAAGACATCTCTCTCTCTCTCTCTCTCTCTCTATATATATATATATATATATATATATATATATATATATACACACAAATGAGTCTATATTAATTTTCAAAACTTTTACTATATTGTATATTAGTAATTAATTATAAATACTAAATAAAAAAGGAAGGGGGGGGGGGGGGGTTGGGGCTGATCTACTGCAAAATTTATCTGACCCACCTGGATGGGATGGGGCTGATTTTTTGCCTTAAGAAAAACAAAAAGGGCTCCCTCAATTAATGGCGGGTACCCATCAGTTGCCCCTGATTTTGTTGCTAATGTATCCCAAACTGCAAACCCATACTATCAGATATGCCAGCCCCCCATTCCCCCCCTCTCTTCCCTATAAACTTTCCCTTTTTGTCTCTTCCTTCCTTCCTTCCTTCCTTCCTTCTCCCTTTTTTCTTATCTTCACTCTCTTACCCCTTGTTTGCATTTACTTCCCACCCACCCCCTCTTTATGCTTCTTCTTTTACTAACAACGCTTATAATTTTGATTTCATCGAGTATATATATATATAGTTTGATCAGAGATTAACTAGAATAACAAAACATGTTGGTTTTTTTACTGCATTCTCTTGGTCAAGTCCTCTGTTTAACAGATTTAAATTCGATATTCCGGTTTTCTTTTTTTAGTTTTTTTTTTCTAGTTTTATCATAATATATTAAGTACATGTCCTATACATAATAGTGATAGTATACATACATGCATGTACACTGTGGAATGATTACAAGTGGAGATGGATGGGCAATTTGCCAGATTAGAGGTCCCCACTTAATGACTAGTCACTTTTGTCTTAGTGTGGGTGAATGGTTACATGGGCTGTCCTTGTACTTCCAACTGGGTATTCAAAACCCAAGCCTGTAATGTTTTCTCTTGTGGTACCACTCAATAGTTAATAAGACAAATTAATTACTTACTTTTAATTTGTTCCCAACTTTTCTTCACCTACACAACCAAAACAGGAAAAGGTGAAAAAATAAAGTGCATTGTGTTCATGGAATGTACTTTTTCTTTAACTTTTGGCCAAAGAGTGAAAAGAAGAAAGAGCTACAAATAATCACCATTAATGTCACATGGTCATAATGTCACATGGACTTTAGCGTAAAGATCCTTTAGAATATTATTGATGATATGTTTTTTTTTTATTGAGACGGTGATAATTCAGAATCAAAATCAAAATCGGACATGAAAATAGTGTAAATGCTGAGCCAAACTTTCGAGTATCACCACTTGAAAAATATAACTTAAAGTGTAAAGGTTAGATTGAAGGACCTATCATATCTTAATGTTTAGTTTGGTTGGAGTAAACTTTAAATCGTAATATACCTATTAGTCAATTTCCAAATAATTAAAAAGCATGTTATATACACAGACGTGGTTGAGAATGGATTTAAATGAAGATTAAAGTAATTTTTATTAATTCCAAACTCTAGCGAAAGATAACGCGTATTATGATTGTAACCAATTATGTAGATGATTGAAGGATTTGCTCATGGAATTTGAGCATATGTTTGTGTTCATATCCCTTTTGATTTGCTCATGTTTTCTCTAGGAAAAAGTAAGTGACCACTAAGAGGGCAAATTTACCTAAACATTTTATTTCGTTTTTATTATTGCCAGTTCAATATCTAAACGATGTGTTTTAATATTTACCATAAGAAAGCTTTAATCCAGTGAGAATAATGGACCGGCCTAGTAAGAAAAAATGACCGGCCCAAACCTCACCCTAAACCCTCAGTATTGGGCTCCGGTTTTCTTGCGTTATACGAGCTTAAGCCCAGTTTTTTAAGGTATCAACATTCGTAATTTATTTTCCTAATTTCTCTCTTATAGTCTTCATTGGAGACAAACGATTGTGAATATATATATATAGCCTTTGTTTGTGCCAAAGAGAATAAATCACAAGGGATCAACATTCGTAAAAGTCTAAAGTAGCATTGAACAATCACATCTCTAACAGTGTAGATTATCAAGACCCTGTATGGATTTTAGCTCCAGCACTGTAAAAGCTGACATGATTTTGGCTCCAAGCTAAGAGTGGATGATCTATAAAAACGATGCTTCCCCTTTCCATGGACGAGCCTAAGGAACTCTGGCCCTTTGTTTATGGCTTATGCGGGCACCATTGTCATTGATAATCATCCAATAATTTCAATCTTGCGAGTAGGAGATAGAATCCTCAGGCTGAGGCTGTACCCTTTATGTCCTGCTACAATATCTCAAAACTTTCGAGTACATTCAATATGTTGTATATGAAGGAAGCTCAGTTGTATATGAAGGAAGCTCGCATGCAGCATTTCCCATTATTTGTTCATAAACTTCAGTCATCACCTCAGCCTTATACCATAAGAAAAGCACTCAATCCCTAATGAAAGCCTCTACAAATTTCGCCAAATTAGTAAAACCATTTATGAGTTGCTCCACATCCATGTGTCCCTTCCGCTACAATCCAAAATCAATCTCCATTCGAGCGCCTTTTTGGTAAATCTCCTGATTACTCTAACCTCAGAGTCTTTGGTTGCGCTTGTTTTGTTCTTCTCAAACCACATGAACACAACAAATTACAACCAAGGGCTCATCTGTGTTGTTTCATTGGATATGGTATTGAACATAAGGGGTATCGGTGCTGGGATCCTATTTCTAAAACTCTCCGTATCTCTCGTCATGTCATTTTTTGGGAACATCAAATGTTCTCTTCGTTACGGTCATTTGACATGTCAACCATCACTAACTCCAGATTCTTTACTGATCCATCTATTGAGTTATTTCCTGAGAATCCAGTTTCAGGTACTATTGAGTCCACCTCCGAATCATCAGCCGATATCACCCCTTTCGTTCCGGACCCAGCTTCAGCTCCAGAACCCTCAACTGACCTCACCTCTCCAACTCAATCGGTCGTGCCCGAGGATATTCCTATGTCTGATGAGTCTGCACCAACTCCCTCTGAGAGCCATCCTCCAGATCACCCCCGCAGATCTACCAGGGTAACTCATCCTCCTTCTCATCTTGCTGATTACCATTGTGATTATCATTGTTTTTCCACTATACTTTATCTGCATGAGCCTCAATCCTATAAGGAGGCTAGTACTAATCCACTTTGGCAGAAAGCAATGGATGAAGAACTTCAGGCCCTAGCTAAAACTCATACCTGGGATATTGTTGATCTGCCCCCTGGAAAAACTCCTATTGGGTGCAAATGGGTGTTTAAGATCAAGACACTTTCTGATGGCTCTATTGAACGATATAAAGCCCGACTTGTTGCCAAGGGATTTGCTCAGGAATATGGCATTGACTATGAAGAGACATTTGCTCCAGTGGCGAGGCTCACATCTGTCCGTACACTCCTTGCTGTCGCCGCCATTCGAAGATGGACTCTATTTCAAATGGATGTCAAAAATGCATTTCTCAATGGGGATCTTCTTGAGGAAGTCTATATGCATACACCTCCCGGCTTGGATGACCCTTGAAACAAAGTTTGTCACCTTCGCCGTGCCCTATATGGTTTGAAACAAGCTCCACGTGCCTGGTTTGCCAAATTCAGCACTACCATTCATCAGTTTGGGTTCACACCGAGTGCTCATGATTCAACTCTGTTTATCCGCCATACTATCAACGGTATTATCATTCTTTTACTATACGTGGATGATATGGTTATTACTGGAGATGATCTACATGGTATTTCTGAACTCAAAAAGTTTCTCAGTGGTCAATTCGAGATGAAAGATCTTGGCATGCTCACCTATTTTCTTGGCCTCGAAGTCTCATCTAATTCTGATGGATTTTTTCTCTCTCAGGCCAAATATGGCTCGGACCTCCTTTCCAAGGCTGGGATCACTGACTCAACCACTGCCACTACTCCTCTCGAACCGAATGTCAGACTTACCCCACTCGATGGTTCACCTCTTCAGGATGCCACTCTATATCGTCAACTGGTTGGAAGTCTTGTATATCTTACTGTCACTCGCCCTGACATTGCCTATGCCGTTCATCAGGTCAGTCGGTTCTTGTCAGCTCCTCGGACCACCCATTACTCGGCTGTTCTTCGCATTCTTAGGTACGTCAAGGGTACTTTATTTCATGGGCTTCATTTCTCAGCACAGTCTGTCCCTGTTTTACAAGCCTATTCTGATGCCAATTGGGCCGGAGACCCCACCGACAGACGTTCAACCACTGGTTACTGTTTCTTTTTGGGCAATTCTCTCATTTCCTAGCGTAGTAAGAAATAAACTGTGGTTGCTCGCTCTAGTACTGAAGCTGAATATCGTGCCATAGCTGATGCAACTCAAGAACTTCTCTGGCTTCGATGGCTACTCGCTGACATGGGTATCTCTTCTCCTGCTGCCACTATCCTACACTGTGACAACAGGAGTGCTATTCAGATCGCTCACAATGATGTCTTCCACGAGCGTACAAAACACATCGAGAATGATATCCACTTCATCCGTGATCACATTCTCCAGAATACGGTTCGTCTACAATCCGTCAGTTCAGCCGATCAGACAGCTGACATTTTCACTAAGGCTCATCCACCCGGACGCTTTCACTCTCTGGTTTCCAAACTCAAGTTCACCTCCCACTTACCACCTTGAGTTTGAGGGGGGATGTTAATGTATTATATGGGCTTAGTCCCACATTGGTTGTGTATAGCTTTACTTCTCCTATTAGCTTATATAAATAGGATAGCTCCCTTTGTAAGTAAAACACACCATTCAATACAATTCTTCTTTTTGTATTGTCTCACTTCCTCTCTTAAATTCAACAGGGTGCATGCTCGCTAGCATTAGCTCTAAAGAATAATCTATTTTACCTCAGGATAAATATTAAAATAAAAACCAAATATGTCACTATGCTAAATTGCAGTTTGGAAAGTCAAAGTCAGATAAAGAAGAAAAGAGAATTAAAAAGGTTGAGCCGAAAGGAGATGGTATGGGAAACGGACTAAAGAAATTAACCTTATCTTCCTACTGACGTGCATCTTTCTGACTCATTCCTCATATGCAAAGCCTTGTAATTCAGGAAACATAGTGCTGCTTCGGCCTTAAGCCATAAACATCTATACAACAAAGCTTGTGAGTTCATTTCCTCAGTTTAATAATTTCCTTGCAAAGCCTTCTTAGCAATTATCTGCACCTTATCCAGAGTACAAAGCAGTTAACTAAAAATATTAAATCCAGCAAGATAATTGCCAGCATGACAATAGCAAATGATTACCTGAGTGATGGCATTGCCCGTTTCCATCCCTTCGTCATTGCTTGGCGAAAAAGAATCCAGCTTTTTCTCACTGGAAAAAAATGGAACAACTTCCTTTCCTTTCCAGATCGTGGGGAACAGGCTTCTCGATTGTCCTTGTTACCTGAAGGTCTTTAATTGAGTGCTAACAGAGACAACATTCAAGTTCTCAGTCACATAAAATCATTCACCGAGCGGTGTAATAGCTGAACAGTGAGGCAACAATTGGCTGGAAAGGTTCATTCACATGATCCAGAACTAGTCTTAATACGTACATGCTTCATCAGCTAGACTGCGACTATATCAGATTTGAATGATGAAGCATGCAAGTAAAGATTGATTGCCACAAAAGAATGGAACAACAAGAAGACTATTTAATAGATAAATGATAATGAAACTTGAGTTAAGTTCTTTAGCACACAGGAATCATTATTGTTATCATAAAAGCAAAATAGAAGTGATAATGCATAAAAAGCAGACTCATTAATCTTCATAAATCCATGAGCCTCCAGATATATTTCAAAGTGAAGTCTCAAATACTTTCTAATCTAAAATGCTTCCATGAAGCCACAAAATTAACAAAAAAGAAAGCATACCTTAATGCGACCAGCTAACTGCCAGTGCCTAGGACCATATGACGTACTTGGATGACTTGACTCAGACATTGGACCCCTTTGAGACTTGTGATATATAAATTAAGATTATTAATAACATTCTGAACAACATCATGCTCATGCTCATGCTCATTCAATGAATCTAGATCATTTGAACAGTTCTGTATAAGCAACTCCGACAGCTCATGCATTGTATTAAGCAGTAATTCAACATCTATTTTTGGAGGTGTAGATTTGGATGAATGCCAACGTGTTTCAGTAAAATCAGACAAAACTTCAACTCCAGAGGAAGATGAATTCAAGATGTTTTCTGTTACAAAGTGTTGTAGTATGTGGCTCATATCGAGTGGAACATATGTACAAAGAAAGCAGGCTGATGCCAGAGTGAAGCGGAGTGGAACGGATGTAACGTGGTACGATACAGGGGTATTTGAGAAATTTTTTAATACCTCTATACCGCTAGAGTTAGTATAGATACATATGATGTAACCTTATTTTGACATAGTGAAATTTAGCAACCGCTCGCTCCCGTAGACATAGGCATACTGCCGAACCACCATAAATCTGTGTGTTAAATTGCTTTCTCTCTTTTTGCTTTTCCGTACTATTCATCATAATTGCCGCACATTTCACAACACAAGGAAAGACACACTAGTTGAACCATCATGTTCAGTGTCCTTGATACCCTTCATGAAGCAAGCAACATTTGGCCCCAACACAAGCTGATTATTAGATATGAAGTAATCTTCCACAAGCACTGGTTGACCAATGCGAGAAGATCCACGAACATAGCTTCCATACGACTTGTTGGGAAGGACATATTCTATTCCCGGTTCATGGATATCAGTAGAAAATCGAGTCCCAACAACACTGGTCACTTCTGAAGGACATGTTCCTGCTTTAATAGAATCTACTAATCTGTAGTCTCCAGATGATAAAGCAACATCAGAAGATGCAGTCTTTTGGAAAGACAGGGAATCATCTCCACCACATTCTTTCTCATGGATATCTCCATTTCGTTTAAAACTGGCAGGTAATAATCGAGGGGCAAAAGGATTCAATCTGTTACATGCATCTAATTCATTATTAGAATTCTTTAAACTCACAGGCTTAGAAACAACAGTTGGTTCGAGCACAGAGCTTCTATATGACTTGTTGGGCAAGACATACACTAATCTTGGTTCATGGACATCAATAGAACGTTGAGTCCCAACAACACTGCTCACTTCTGAAGAATATCTTCCTGCGTTGACAGAATTTACTAGTCTGTAGCCTCCAGATGATAAAGCAATAGTTGAAGATGCAGTTTTATGGAAAGATGAGGAATCATCTCCATCATGTTCTTTGTCATGGTTACCTACATTTTGTTTAGCATTGGTAGGTAAGAACTGAGGGGCCAAAGGATTCAATCCCTTGCATGCATCTAATTCATTATTAGAATGTTGTAAATTCACAGGCTCAGAAACTCTAACAGTAGATCGATAACCCTGTGTTCCTTTCCAGTAGGGTGAATCCAAATCAGAGTCATTCTGGTTGAACACTACAAAAGATTTCTCAACAGAGACACTTGTTTCAGCACCCTGCAGTTCCAAATTAACAATTCCGGAAATCTTGGGACAAGTGATTCGCAGCTTAGATGTCACCACAACCAAGGGTTTTAAAGCCTCATTAGTAACAGATTTACCACTCTCTCTCCTTCCTTGGGTCTATTAGGATTTTCTCATGGGAAGCTACCTTATTCTTGACATTGGACAGAACATGAGCCTCCATCATACTAGATATTATTGCTAGAACAATTCTTCCTGTTGTTCACTGCGTCACTGCCACCAGAATGTACATTTTCTGATGAAACTGAATCAAGTAGCAAAATAGTTGGGTTTGAGAATCTAAGTACTGTAGGTTCAGCAACATAAACATCAAAAGGTGCAAAGCATCCCACTTTTGGAATAAAATTTGATTCACAATGGCTCCTAGTCATTATTGGGATTGTATGTGATAGCCAACTTTAGAATCCTGAAGTCTTGCAATAGAGCTCAAATCTGATTTTGATAACTTTAAGGAGCTTCAATTCAAGCTGATTTTATTATCTTTGCCCATGATCATATCGGCCTTTCCATGAGATTTATGATATGTTTGACCAAATAATTTTGGTCCTTCAGCGACAGACTCTCTTGCGCAAAAGTATTATTACTTGCAAACCATAATCCATAGTTATTGTTGAATAATTGCCTTGAATTAGTGGTGGACCAAAAGTTTCCAAAAGATGAGTCCACTTTCTTGCATAATCTGTGGCTTAAATGGTGGAAGACAAAGCCTTTATCATTCTTCTTGCAATTGGGTAACATAATTATTAGCATCCATTGGCTTTGTCCTTTGGAGTCTTTTTGTGAGCCTATAAAAGGCATTCCAACATGAAGTATTCACATCAAGAAGAAAGAGAAGTTAAGAGAGAAATTGTGAGATTGTGTGTATTGGCTAAAGCCAATTTTGTAAACACTCTTTGTATATTATCTCACTATAGTGAAATTTTGCTTCTGGCCTCTGCCCGTGGACGTAGACTTTAAGCCGAACCACATAAATTTGTTGTCTCCCTTTTTATCTTACTTTATTGTTTTGTGGTTATTACTCGATCAACGTACGATCCTATCACGATCCATTCTAACAGTTATCAATAAAGAGTACAAATAGTCCTAAAAAATACAGTCCTCATTTCTAAATGCTCATTTGCCTTCTTTTTTTCCCCCTCTCCGCTCGTTTTTTCCCTTTGGCTGAATGAGCAGGAGTTGCTTTGGTTCCTTAAGGTATGGCAATATTATATTTTTAAAAGGGGAGAAGAAAACTGGTTCTAGAGGAAGGAGTGGAATAGGTCCCTTTTGGTGGCTTTACACCGGAACAGGAATGACTGTTTTGTCTCAATAACAGGGATCACTAGTGGGAACTCCAGTTTCGTTATGTTTCCGGAAGATGTGGCTTCTAATGGGTGGTGGAAGGTTTTGACGGTAGTCTTAGAGCTTGTCAGACCTGGTTCTTTGAGGATTCGACTTGGGAAAGAGAAATTCAAGGATGGAGATCTTCGTCATACCTATGGGTCTAGATTTAGGAAGAATTTAGAAGAGTTGGGGACTCAATCTCAAGTTAATTCTTTGGAGGCCAGTGATGGGTCGTTGAAGGTCAATGGTGTGCCTTTGTCGTTGATTGGGTCTTGCCTGTGCTATGGGACATATCTGTCTGGGAGTGTGCTTCCCTGAGCATCGAAGAAACCGAGGTCGTAGGCGATGGTAGTCAAAAGGTTTATGGCTGAGTTTGGTTTTGGACTTCTCGTTGGAGAAGAAGATGCTTCTACTTCACCCGCGGGAGAGCTAAGAGACAAGGGTAAGAATCTTTTGGATTCAAATTCAAATTTTGAGTTGTCTTTTGTGGGTTTGGGCCAGAAGAGTAAAGAGGGCCAAAAGGTAGGGCCCAATCTCAAAGAACCCGGTCCTAGTAACCAAGTCTCTAAGCATCATTCCTCGGGTTCTTTGAGCCTAATTCAAGTTGAAGGGAACGAGCTTCTAAGCATTGAATGGTTCTTTCCTCTAAGTGGGATGGGCTTTTAATCCAATTAATAGGCCTAAACAACCTTGAATCAGAGGCTGGAAAATATCAAAACGATGGGTGGCCAAGCGTTTTCGTCCACCAGCGTCGAGATCACGGTTTTGTCAAGAGCTGCTGACATCGACTACAATAGGATTGGCCATAAATCCTCTGCTGAAGAGCTCCGATGTCGGTGGTTCGGTCTTGCTGGCGTCAAGATCTTCTTTAGTGGTGATCAAGTGCCTCCTGGAGGGTGTTGCTGACAAGGTTTTGGCAAAGGAGGCTTCAACGGCTGTCGTGGTGTCCATTGGGCTAGTTTTTTTCAGTGATATGGCCGGTAAGTTGGCAGTTGCTGGTTCTAGCCTAGAAAGGAAATCTTATATTGATGTTGACTCAACATCAGTTCCAGGAGGCTTTCTCCTTGCTTCTGGTTCTGTGGATGTCGTTTATGGTAAGAATTTTTCTTCTGAGATCAGTTGATGATTATGTCTTCTGTTGACCCTTTAGTCAGTTTTTCCCCCGAGGTTCTGGTTCAGGTTGATGCTGATGGGTTCTCAGAGTTCTCTAATAGCTTTAATTCTAAGGTCTCGGGTTGCAACATAGAGTGTAACAATGGTGGTGATCTCAGTTTGGCCCTAGTGGAGATGTGGGAGGGTGTGGATGTTAGGGATGAATTAGCGGTGAAAAGGAAAGCTTCGACTTGGGTTTCGAACTGGGTTAAAACTCCACAAATTGGTGGGGGCTTCGATAATAAGAATTGAAGAGCAAACTATTAGTTTGTTTGAAGAAATTGAGCTTTTAGGGGTTGAAGAGTGTAAAACCCGGTGCCATGGTCAATCTACAGGTAGAAAGCTTGCTAAGGGCAGTAGTAGAGAACTGAAGAGGTTGGAATTTGTTGTGAACTACGATAAGTTAAACTGGGACACAATTAGAGGAGTAGAGGAGGTGTTAGAGGAGTCAAGGGGTCTACCTTTGATATAATGTTGTGGAAAATTATTTCATGGAATGTGAGAGTGGTTAATGACGTGGGTTTTATAGAGGATAAGATTTTGGCAAAGCTAGGAAGTTGGAAGCAAACGTTTCTCTCTTAAGCAGGTAGGGAAACATTGATTAAAACAGTGGCCTTCGTGATTCCAACATATCCGATGGCTTGTTTCAAATTCTCTCAGAGGCTTTGCCAAGATATAAATTCCGTTATTACTAATTTCAGGTGGTGTCAACACCAAGGTAGGGCTAAAATTCATTGGCAAAGTTGGAGGTATGAGACAGTTTTAATCTTGCTTTTCTCGCGAAGTAGAGTTGGTGTATTTGCAATAATCCCGACATTTTTTGGGTTAGGGTGCTGAAGATCTTATATTTCCTTAATTCTTCTTTTTTGGAAGCTTGGAAGGGAGCTTGTGCATCCTGGACATGGAGTAGTATTTTAAAGGGGAGAGAGTTGTTCTTGAAAGGGTTCTCTTGGCAGCTTTTTGACGGTCAGAGAGTTAATATATGAAATAATCCATGGTTGCCCAACGTTCTGATGAAGAACCCATGAAAGTTAGGGATATTATGGATATTGAATCTAGGTCCTGAAATTTGGAGTTGATTTCTCCTTGGGTGAACATGGAGGTGCTCAATGCCAATTCCGTAATGCCTATTTGTGAAGAAGATGATCTTGATAAAATAGTCTAGCCCTTGGAAAATAGTGGTTGTTTTTCTGGGAGATCAACATATCATTTGGCCAATTCTCTTAAGCCTTTGCCAGCCATTAGCTCTCATTCATCTTATTATTTGGTGGACTCAAGAGTTTGAAACATCATTTAGAATTTACCTACAATGCCAAAGATAAAGCATTTTTTTTGGTTAGAGATCTCTAATTGTATTGCTTCCAGACTTAATCTCTTCAAACGAGAGTTAGTTAGTGATAAAGTTGGTGCATACTTCATCGATCCAGATCTGTAGAACTCCCGAAGATCATGGGGTCCTGCTCCCCGATGAGTGGGCAGGGGTTAGAGGGCAGCACTTCCAAAAATTTTAGGCCCTGTACATATTTTGGGTATGGTTTTTTGCTTGACGGTTTGGATTTGGGCCCATAAATAGCCATGGTTTTGCAGTAGGGTGGCGTTTTAAATTACTTATAAATACTCTCTATGTACTTAGCGTAAGATTTGTGAGATTGATAATAGTGAACTTCTAGCAGGATGTAGCACTAATCTGGAGTGAATCTGGTATATCATGTCTTATTTTCTTTCTGTTTATAATTCATGTGATTGACAGGTCTCGAATCGTTCACCCTATTTGCTCTTTCTACAACAAATACCCAGAATAAATGGAGCATATTCTATTTTTTTGTGAGTGGACAAATCTAGTTTGGTTTGGCAGTCAGTTAAATTACAGAGTTGATAGGGCCAAGATTTTGATATTGGATAGTGGTGCATGGAAATCTTTGGCTGCGAATCATTCCCTGGTTTCGGTAATAAGGATGTTAGCACTAGAATTTCTTTCTTGTGTTGGCATATATGGAAGGGATGGTGTATTGTGAGTTTTAAAAAGACTGCGCCCAATCCGTCGAGGGTTCTAGAAGCGACGTGGCAGGCTACTGCTGAATTTCTTTCAGGCTCTAAGGCTGGTCTGAATCTTGGAAGTTTGTTTACCCTTTTTCCCCATGTCGTGTCCTCTTGGGTGCTCCTCCTGAGCCCGTTATAAAAATTAATTGTGATGGGGCTTTTGATGCTACCTCTTTGAAGGCTGGTTTCGGTGTGGTTGCTCGAAATAGTCGTTGTGTGCTGATTGATGCTCAAGGTGTGTCCACTTAGGTTCGATCGAGTCTTATGGCTGAAGCCTTTGCTATCAAATCTGGACTTCAAGTAGCCCTCAGAAATGGATTCAACGAGGTAGTTTTTGAGCCAGATTCGAGGGAGATTTTTCAAGGTTTGAATGCTCTTAGGAGGTTTGGTCAGTGGGATATTCGAAGGTTGAAGGGAGAGTTGGGAGTCTTGTAGTTTTTACTTGGTTTCTAGAGAGGCAAATTCTACCGAAATTTGGGTTGCTACCAAGTTTAAAAAGAGGATGTGCCCTTCTTTGGATTGGGTGTCTTTAGCTCGATCCTCTTTGGTTGGTTGGTATCTTGGCTCGTGATGGTCTCCTGGTCCACCTTAGTTGTTTCCCTGTGTTTGCGTCTGGGTTGTTACTTTCTCTTGTTTCTTTTTGTTGAGTTGGGGCTTGGCCAGAAAAAAACCTCTACAACAGGGCCCATTCCAAATTCTTCTGGCCCTGGGCTTTTAACACTGTAGTACTGTTTCAAAGAACCAGTTCATGGGGATTTCAATTTGTTATATTTAGAGATGATATAAGATCACATCTCAAAAAAGAGAACAGAAATCCTTGCAAGAAGACGTAGGACAACTACCAAGGATTAAAATTGCCAAGCAAGGAAAAGTACTGAAAAAAAAAGAGAAGATTCAAATATATACACCACTTACACCCTCTATGGAGGCTCAATTGTTTAAAACATATTTATCAAAATCGAATCGGTGGAAGTATCGAACCATTGGTTCAACTCTTGAGTCGATGGTCAAAACAGTAATTGATTCATAAAAATAATAGGCTTCGGACCAGGGTTACGTTGCATGACACATTATATCTATCTTGTTTGTCTGTCTCTTTCTCAGTTTTCAATCTATCCAATACCCACTTGATGGAATTTAAGCAGCGAAATTTCCCAAAAACACAATCTTAAATTCAGATATTTTTAATGAAAGTGACATTTCAATTTTCATTTTTTTCATTCAGTGGATGGATATGACTTTCCTTGAATTGGTGATTCTTAAGAAATCATGGGTTTAAGATAAAATGAGTATTTGTGTTACACACATCCAATTATACTCATACATTCATCAGAGATAAAATTCGATTCGAGTTAAAAGGAAATTAATCTACTACATAACAATCCATCGTTGGTACCTAGAGAAAGAAAAACTCTGATAATATTTACAGAAATTGACACCCGCATCTATAAAATAAATAAATAAAAGAAGAAGAAGAAAGTAATAGAAAGAAACCAACCTAAGAAAACATTATTGTCTGGACTCATAGGAGTAATAAGAATTGAGAAATGAAAAGATCAAGCGGGGGCTCGAAGCAGAGGAGGTGTAGAGGAAGCGAAGGGAAGACTGCGAAGGATGAGGAGGCGAATCCGCCTTGGAAATGGAGCCTCATGGAATACATGCTGCAGCACCCTCGCCAGCAGCACCGTGTACTCCTCCATTAGATCGGCCACTATTGCCAGCAGTATCATCTTTCTCTCTTTCTTTGTCTGTGCAGCCCACTATAGGCTAAAAGACCCAAATCACAATCAAAACCGAAAGATTAGAAACTGAATAGAAACAAGTTCACTCAAAGTTTGACTCCTAAGCAGTTGTAATCATATCATAGGCTACTTCTCTTCTCCAATATATATAAATCAAATGGTGGGTGGTGTATGTTATCAAAAGAGAACAAGTATCATTTTGGTGTTTACTATTTTTTTTCTTCTATTTCAGTTTAGACTATCTAAAAGTCAACACGCTCGACTCGAATCAAAGGGCCTGTGTATTATTACTGTGGGGGTGCTGCTTTGGTTTCTGGTTTCCTATTGGAACCAGTGGTAATGGGCTGCGTGTGTCATCCCTTGTTATTGGGTTCTCTTTGCCTGTTACCACGGCGCCACCAGTTTGCTTTCCATCGTGCTGTTTGGCTGCCACGTGGATCTTTATCCTATCATATGCAATTTTCCAAATTTTAGATTTATCTAATTTCCTATCTTTTCAGTCTTCCATCCTTATCTTCTCCATCCATTAAATGATATTACAATAATGCTACTTCAACTATATTATTAAAATAAGTACAATAAATGATGTCTTTTTCTTTTCATGTACTTAATAATTTAGCAACTATGAAAGAATCAAACTAGTAAGATAACAAACTTGTCAAGTTCTTAAATTTGTTCAATCCAAACATCCAGCCAGACTCTTGACCATAGTTACACCCTGTCAAGACGGTTTGAGTAGCATTAATAAGGCCAGGTAACCTTCAACTTTGTAGCTGGAATGTTCATGCTTGAACTCAGAGATTCACCTAACAGAAACTTCTAAAAATGCGAAAATAAATAGCACCTCTTTTACCTGATAGTTCAAACTAGAAGCTTGATATCCCCAGTTGATACGCATCAGAATTAAGAAACTCTGAATAATAGTACTTCTATAAACCGTTATCTCAGACACATGATCTCCGACGTTGATCATTGAACAAACCTAAGATAATGTGTTGATGCCAAAAAATGAGTGTTGCTGAGCTGGATGGATGTTCTGTAGAAGTACCTGCACAGGGAAAGGGAGATTTGCTATTGGGGTCGACGGAGGGGATGCCTCCGAGGATGCTCCGATGCTTAAGTTAGCAAAAGTTTAAGATTGTAAGTGTTTAAAACTGAGAAGCTCTCCCCCTTTTTGGACCGCTTACCAAATCCTTTTATAGAGTTCCGGAGGCGGTGATGGGTCGGGGCAGCTGTAACAGGATACCCCAACTGGGTAGGGTAATGATGCCTATGAGGCCCAGCTAGGAAGCTGAGAACCGTTCAGTAGGGCTTTTGCCTTGTTGGCTTATTCCAGAGCCGTCTATGCGTAAGACGGTCTTTAGGTCTGACGCTCCAACTTGGTTGGTAATGATGATCCGAAAGGCGGTGGTGACGTGGAGGCCCAGCTGGAGCCAAGATATTCCTGAGGGCGGTCATGACCTGGAGGCCCAGCTGGAGGCAATGATGCCCTGAAGGGCGGTCATGACCTGGAGATCCAATTGTCTGGGCCTGAACTGTCCGCGTGTCACTTTGAATTCAGGGCTCACGATAATCCACGTGTCTTCCTCCTATTGGAGTGACATATTTTGGTAGTATCATAATGTTAAAACAGGACTACCCCAAAAAAGAGGTCGCCTCAAATGTTACAGCCGGAAGGGAAAATGTCTTAACTTGGTACACATAATTTTTTAATCTATGCAGACACATGTATACATATGGGAGTGCAATATACAAACCTACCCTATATCATACAGAGTAAACATACACTGGCAGAACAGACCAACTACTGCATGTTAGTGTTCTTCGTGCAACATCAAGAATGTAGGCCCCTCCAAAGCCCAATGAAGATTATGGGCAACATCATTACAAGGAAAATACTGACTACATAACCTAATGACGAATTTGAGCCAGGACGCTTGGGCACTCCCTCTGAAGAAATTGATGGCTTAGTTTGAGAGCCCCCTGATTCACCATGCTTTGGTCTGAACCTCAGCTTTCCAGAAAACTCTTCAGCAATTTCCTGGCTCTCATCAAACTTGAGCACCTGCCTCTCATTCTCAACCTCATCAAAGACACGGGTTTGTTCTGAAGCTTCTTGTTTAACCTGCACAAGACGATATTTTAAGGCTCAGTAAGTAAATAATGGGACATCTACAGAATTTTGAAGTCACTTTTTTAAATGAACCTTACCTCACTAACAGTTGATTGTATTTCATCTTTTTCTTCAATGCGGCATGCATCTCTCTCCTTGCCGCTATCAGCTGATGTGGACAATGTTTTCATTTGCAGACGGAATCTCCTAGAAGCAGTGCCCTGGTTTACAAAGTTGTCTGAATTTATTTGATGTTGAGGCTGCTGGGTCCTAATCTTGATTCCAATTCCACCATAATCACCACCACCAGAGAATGTGTCTGTAACCTCCCTAGCTTGCATTTACCAATATTATAAACACGATAAGTATGTAACACATACCAACAGAGCTTTGAACATTAGCTTTACTAAATGACCCTTACTTCAGTAACAGCTGATTGTACTTCATCTTCTTCTTCATTCTGGCTCACATTTCTCTCCTTGTCGTTACCAATTGACATGGGTGAAGGTTTCATCTGCAGACGGATTCTCCTAAGAGCATTGCCCTGGTTTACAAAGTTGTCTGAATTCGGTCGATGTTGAGGCTGCCGGTTTTTAATCTTGATTGCAGTTGGGTCAATAAAGTCACCATCAGGGAACATAGGATTTTTCAGACTGGTTGACTGTTCCAAATTATTGTAAATACCATGACATGAAGCCAGGGGGATTTTTTGGGGAAAGCAATAATTTATTAATCCAGAATCAGTAGATGAATCATCTTTCCCAACAATTTGATCAATAAATGATGCTTGGGAATGGCCTATTTCAAGCTCTAGATCATACTGGTGATCCTTGCTATCAATATGCTCATTAAACCAAGTGGTATCTCCAAGCTCTGGACCATACTAGTGAACATGCGAACCACAGCAGTCAATTTTAATAAATCAGAATTAATATATTATACTCTACCAATCAATCAACTATGTCAATAACCTTTTAAGAAACTACAAAAGATAAATACTACTATAATGCAAACAATTCAAATTATACAGGCGTGCAAGTTCAATGGGAAACAGACACAGCTACAGTTAACCAATATAGTGGCTTACAAGCTACTGGGAGTAGGGGTGTGCAAACAGACTGTACCAAAAAATTTTAACTGATTTTTTCTTATAATTTTTGTAATAGACCGATTCAATCTAAACCTTTAAATATTAATTGACTGAATTGATTTCGATCGGTTACAGTCAGTTAGTCAGTTAACCGACACTGATCATATACTTGTGATTTTTTTTTGGTTTATTATATATCATATTATATATTTAATTTATACTTAAGTTTTTTTTAATTTATTATATATAATATATATTATATGTTTATATTTAATATATTAATTAATTAATTTTTTAATCAATTAAATGAGCAAAACAATTAAAAAAATTTAATCGTTAATAAATCAATTAATTAATATATATTATTCGATTAATTAATTTAACTCATTAATCAAATCACTTATTTATTTAAATGATTCTCTTATTCTAACCTATTAATGATCAGCCTATATGAGAGGTTATTCTTTTTACCTGTAGATGGGCCATTTCAGTGTCTGCGTCCCTGTATGTACCATTATCTTTAAGAAATGCGTTAACTGGTAGTACTGTCTCCAACATACATGCATTTCCGGACAACTGTATATCACTTCGAACAACTGAATTGTTCTGAATGGTTGACTCCTCGCAGGACCACTCATCCAACAACTCTGTCAAGGATACATCCTGTTCACTGGTGCCATCCTGAAAATGGCCACTATTATTGTTGCCAAAATCACTGGCATAAGGTGAATCCATGTATGAAGCTAGCTCTGCTTGAATATGTGACTGCATTGGGGGAAATAATTTGCCACCAATTTGACCACCCATAGGCTCACATAAATTTGAATTTTCTCCCAGCAGCGGGTATTCCTAGTGTAAAAGCAAGGAAATAAAATCTATGGTCATTGCGATGTTCATAATGCTAACTTATTTATACAAAGGCAGAGGATGATGGTTACAGCAAAGCAGAAACATAGAAAAACAAATCCACTTCCCACCTCTATAGTTGTTTCTTCTGCATCAGAAGTCATATGACTATTTCCACTGCACTCATTAGTTACTAGAACATTAGGGGTAACATTGTTAGGCTTATTGGTCAATCACCTCTTTATACCTTCAGATTGCTTCACAACTTTCATTCTAGACATAGCTGTTTCTTGGACTAGGTTAGACGACGTGTCAACCACATTGTTAGGCTTATTGGTCAACCACCTCTTTATACCTTCAGATTGCTTAACAACTTGCATACTAGACATAGCTGTTACTTGGACTAGGTCAGACGACGTGTCATGCGGAGAAGATTTTGTTGCGGTAGGAGAGGACCCAGTTCGTTCTGCTTCATCATACTTTGGTCCATCAATCATCTCATCCAGCTTGTGGAACAGTCGACACAGTACGAAGGCAGCCTACATGATGCAAAAATAGAAATAGAATGAGAATTTAGATATGCTGTACCGGAGATATGAAGATATCTAAACTAATCATAGAAACAGCATTAGCATGGATATTAGCATGTTCCAACAATGAGCGTTAGGTCATTCCACATCCACAATCAAAGTATTAATGAAGAGATCATGGATATTAGCTTGGCTTTCTCTCTCTCTGGACGATTCCTTGCTGAGCTCAATTATGTACAGAAGTATCTACTGTAGATCTCTTGTTGATATAAAAAAAAAAGAAGAAGAAGAAATGCGTAGACCTAAAAGTGGACTCCGTTTCTCTGCAGAGGTCGTAATGACTGTGGTCAAAGCCAATGGAATCACGACGAATTAGAGTAATATTTGGATTTGACGTAATTTTAAAAAAATTTATTGATAATATATTTTTTTATTAATACTGTTATAATTAATTAAAATTTATCAGTATTTTTACGACAACTTATGCATTGCACGTGTGCCTCACCACCAGTATTCCATTAACCGCGTCGCTGGAACTTTTCAGTTTTCACCTCCGTTCTTTCCTTTTACTGTAATTACTAAATGACCCCTCGATTACCTTGCCTTTTAGCAGCATGGCTGTGGATTTGGCTTTATCCTATAAGCCACACATGGCACGGGGGAGGGGACACTTTCACCGCATTTCTTGTCTGCTTGTTAATCTAACAGGAAATTTTTTTATTTAGATTCATTCACGTCTCATAGCAAATGCTAATTCATCATTTCTATTACTTCCTCGTTCTTTCTTGAAGAAACACGGTTTTTTTAAAAATCATAATAAAAACATTTAAACATATTGATGATAAAATATATTTTTTTATGTGAAGTAACTCATTTTATTTTAATTAGTATATTTAATATGATAACGACATTATTAAAAAAGTTCAAATGTATTATTTATAGTGAGTGAATAATATTTTAAGATATGTTAAAAAAAATTAATAATACGAGATCGAGAGTATTAATTTTCAACAAATATAATATACGACGACGTATTTTTTAGTATTAAAAAATCTTTCGGATTCACGTAGATTTATTTTTGTTCGTCTTTTCGATTATATTTGAGAATTAATTTAATCATGTTTAAAATAAAAATAATTTAAATTTATTAATTTAAACATGTTTTAATAAGTTTTCTAACCTTATTGATCTTCAAGTAATGATGCATAGTCTTAATTTGCCTTAAAACTTACCCAAAGCATGTTTAGGGTTGATTGTGATAAAAATGAGCTCGTTGCTGCCATCAGATTTTTCCACTAAGAGAGTAAAATCATTGCAAAGAGAAATGAGGAGAAAGATTACAGCTCCGTAAAAGAGCATTGAGAAAAGAGCAGCTACCCTTTGAAAGGCACAATACAGCTTCGTATGTAATCGAATATTTCATAGAAAATGTCTCCTCACGACTCCGGTCCTGAGCTTCCATCTTTCTAACAGCCTCACAAATAATTGGACATTTGGGCCCCTCTTGATTCTTGATCTAGGCTATTACCATTTTATAAGCCTCTCGTAGATTTACTAGTTAACGTAACATAGCTCTTCTTTTATATGTCCTCAACTCGAGTAAAAGGAGACTTCTCCATCAGAATTTCCAGCAAAAGCCGTAACAGTTTCAGTATCCATGCAAATTTATCGATGAAGATCTCTGGTTTGAGTTTGATTTTGAGGGTGACCATTGATCACGCACCAAAATGAACTCCAGAACACAAAAATCTTCCTTACATCCTCAATAACAGATTGAACAATAGAATGAAGCCACATACATAACGAAAGCAACTCCATCTATTCTAATTCGGTTGATGCAAAGTAGAGTTATTAACCAATCACCACAAATTTATAGGATAACTATCTAAAGTAATCGTTCATTTCAAACAACTGAAACAAATTCTCAAAGTATATTCTTGATGTCTCAAAAAGCAACAGGGCGTATCAATGTGAGCAATTACCATCAATGGTGCCCTCAGAACAAATAATAAGGCGGACATTCGCCCAACACAGCATATAGAAAAAGTTTGCTTCTGACTTTGAATTTTTCTTTATATACAGATTAATCTATAAACCAGGATGGTACCCAAGATTCACGTTTCTTTCCATCCTCTGTATAGCTCTCCTCAAGCTCCATTCACGGAAGAATTCCAAAGTCAGTCGAAGCGCGGTTCCAAGTCCAAGCACAACAATAACTCCTGTACAAGGTCTCTCAGGTTTTAACGTCATCAAGCATACTTATTACATACTATTTTGGAAGAATGAGATCTGCATATCAACAAGACTGGAAGTATATAAAAGCAATATAGATGAATACCAATTATAATGTTAACAGGGAGTGCGGAGACACCAAGGGTAATGGATATCAGCACATCCAACAATAGACCACCAATGAGGATTGAGAATGCCACCCAAAGCGGACTGAAACAGCCCTGTCAGGGAGATAATTGGGTGCAGAACAGAGCAATTAACACTATTTTCATAATTGTAAACCAGTAAACATGATACCAGTAGAATGACCATATTTAACCCCTTACCCTTTCACGACCTTGCCCTCTAAAGTTTGGATCAATTCTCCAAACCCAGTAATTTGTCTGATCCAGAGAACAATGAAAGAGTTAATTACGAACTGAGATGCTACAAACAATCAAAATTAAGACTAGAAACCTTGGCACCATTTGGTGTTTTTGCTTAACCAAATACGTTGCCAAAAGTAAAATGGGCGCATGGTTATTCGTTAATACGCAAGGTTTCCCCCACACAGTATAATCGCTTTTTCATGAATGCAGCATATGAGCGTTTTGCTTAGTTACTTTGATATATATCTTGGACAAAGTTTCTATTCCCACCGCTGATTCTATAATCTAACTTTTAAACCTCAAACACCAAACAGCTAAACTAGGAAAAAACCAATGGCCGGTACCCAGTATGATTGTTGAATGCTTGGAAGACTTGGAACAAGTTTAGCTACAAACATACTAGAGTCTAGAGAACTGAAAAACAAACACCAAATATATATATAAAAGGATTGGGGTTCTGGAAACTCTGTAGTGGGAATCCCCCATAAAGATGAAATGAGTAGTGTCAAATACCAAACCTCATGCATTAGATTAGGACTACATGAACAAAGGCAAACAGTATCTTCGAATTTTTATGATTACTCTCCAAATTCAAGCAGAAAATACTTGCACTTGGCTGGGACTCCGGAGGTGGCACATTGACCGCTATTGCTCTGCATAAATATGTGCATCATATTACTTCCAGAACCAAGCTAACTCTAATTATGAATGAATTTACTTTGCGTTTGGCGTATTGAGGTTTTGAAGTGAAATTATGATTTTTTTTCAATCATTTTTATATTGAAAAAAAAAATAATTTCACTTCAATTCCATATGATCAAACATAGCGTTAGTGAATTACTTACTGGCATATCTCGCATTGACTTGATCCTCTTGTACGAAACTAAGTATCTATGCATGGCTGGTGAGCTTTCGCAAGATAAAAAATAGCTTATGGATTAAAAAAAAAATGAAAATGGGTTACTTCACAAATAAAATTTACTATTATTTATAAAGCTTTTTGGCTTACTGGTCGTTTTCAGAATGTCAGGGCTTAAAAATATATAATTTTAATTTCTCTCTTACTAATGTATAAAATTATATTATTAATTGTTTTATTGCTTCACCATTTCCAACGATTCAATAATGTTAAGCATGATGACCCAAGTTTGAGAGAAATTTAGGTTTGAAGAGTCTGTCTCAAATCTGTCAAACTTGGACCATCATGCCTAACAAGTGGTAACAGAGTTAAGGTTTGACAACGGCAAAAAAAACAGATAATTGATGCAGTGAAGAGGTAAGTCAGATTTGCTGTTGAAGGTTAGATTTTAAACGTAGGTGAATGATTGTTGGGATTAGGTCCAAAATCTGATTAAACAGTATTGAAGGCTCGATTAAAATAGGGAGGTTTTGATCGGATGGAGGTAAATCTAAACTAGAGATTGAAGTGTTCGGGGATTTGAGTCAATGGAAGAATTTGTTGGGATGCTCATCAAATCCCACATTGGAAAAAAGTATTATTGTAAGTAGTTTTAGTCTCACATCGTCTATGTGTCAAAAGAATGTGTGTACTAGTTATTATAAATATAAGTATTAAGAGACATAGTCTCTCACCTCTATTCTTTAATCAGGAATAGTTGGTCAGATGGTAGTGTAGCAACCAAACATCAATATAGGGATCCAAGAGTTGAGTGAACATTGGGTGTATTTGGGTTTTGGGTTGTGAGATTGGGGAGAGTTTTCATACAGTTTTGTCTAGAAAAATTATGTATTGTGGTGTAGTGAGTTTTTGCAGCTTTCCTTCATCCAAAAGTTGCAAAAGTAATGAAATAACGATTGACTCGTGGACGTAAGCAAGAGGTGTCGAACCACATTAAAAATTCTTGTGTTTTTTTCTCTTTATTTTTGTTATTTTGATTGCATAGTTGTTTTGGGTGTTGAAATTCCCAACAAGTGGTATTAGAGCCGATGGTTCGACTGGGCGTGACTAGATCATGCGGTTAACTCTGGGATGCTCGCAGTAGTATAATCAAACTACAGGGGGAGCTTGAAGAGCTCATGTAGTGCGAACAAGGTGACTTGTATAGCGAGCGGGTAATGCTCGCACGATGAAGTATGTGTAGTTCGTAAAGTGTAGTCTATGGAGCTCGTTGTTGAGAGTCGGTGTGTGGTTCTCTGACTCCAATAGGAGAACAGTGACTTTCCAAGTGTGTCTGTTTGACTATGGTACGAGTTTGGAGTTAGTATAAGCAGGATGGTGAGAGAGAGCAATGGGACTCACACGTAAGGGGGAGATTGTTGGGAATATTCACATGTGAGTAAAAAGATGTGGAAAATCAATCCCACATGGAGAAAAACTAGATAAGTGAATGACATATATATGGCGATGGAACCAAAACCCATTAGCTTAAGCTTTTGGGTTCATATGGTATCCTACATCATATATTGGGCCTTTGCTTGGCAGACTCTTCAAGCCCAAGTTTCTCCTAAATCTTTCAAACTTGGGCCATCATGCTTAACAAAGAGAAAAAACTAGATAAGTGAATGTCATATATATGGTGGTGAACCAAAACCCATTAACTTAAGCTTTTGGGTTCATATGGTATCCTTACATCATAAATTTGGAGTGCACATTTGGTATGTTTACTTAATTGGACATTAAAAAAATCAATGCAGGGGTGTATAATACATTAATCATCCTAATACAAATTGTATAAAAGAATAAATTCACATGAACATAAAAGAAATAATCAATAAAATGTTCTCATGATTTAAGCATTATGGAATTGATTTTTGCATGTTAAGTTGTTAACTATGGAAAAAGACCAGCCTTTAACCAAATAATGATTTCTCGATCTTTCTTCTTTGTTGCCACTCAAGCATGATAATTAATTCCATACATGAACTGATCATATATATATATATATATATATATATATATATATATATATATATATGAATGTTCTTTAACCGAGTATTTGTATGATTGATGATGCTTAAAATTATTTAGTCCAAAACAATCTTTAGACCAAGAGAAGAAAATAAAATCAATTGCAAAAGTTGGATTAACATTTGCTCCCACTATTTATAATTTTGGCCTCTGTCACTACATGTTACCACTATAGATGATGTGATATTCATCAAGTGACATATTGTTAAAAAAATTCAAATTAATTATTCGAAAGCATCCTGACCCATATGACTTATATGTTGTACTTCAATCTTAATCACTAGAGAGAAATTGAGTTTATCATGAAAAAGTAAAAGTAAAAGTAAAACTTATATAAAATGTCTTGTATGAAGTTCTTAAACTTTCATTTAAAAATTTCACTTTCACAACAATAAAATTAATTCTCGCAACCTATCATATAACATAAATTCATGATAAATTAATTTATAAAAAAACCAATATGCATTAGTAAATTTTAACCGATGATCAAAATTCTATGTTTTTCTTACAAAATTTGATAAATTTTAAACCGTTAATAATAAATGAGGTAAATTATACATTAAAATGACAATTTTTAGTTGAAATCTTTTATATTTGATATATTTTATGGATTTAATTGAATAGTAAAGTTTTATCTTAAGTTCTATTTTTGAAAATACGAACTTCATATATATATATATAAAAGTAAAAAATAAAATCAATGATGATACAATTAATATATTAGTGTAACACAATGTCAAACACTATCTTATCTAAGCGTAGATTACGAAAGAACTGAAGTGAACTATATTCCGCATTTGTAGCTGAATTTGCTTAACCATGGCTTAAGCATTGTTGATCCTATTATACTCCTCAAGTCCTCTCTCTTTCTTTCTTTTTTTCTTCCTTTGCAAATTTCTTTCCTCTGTTTAGTTGACAGGGGAGAAGCAGAGCATTTTCTGGTCAAGATGTGTTAAGTTGCCATCTTAGCATTGAAGATTGACTTCTCTACAGTTTTTTTTTTTTTTAAAAAACTTTGATGTAAAGCTTGTTCACATATAAATTTTAATTGTAAGGTGGACTCCAACAAATCTCAATATTTAAAGAATCTAAATCTATATGTAAAAATAGTATATTTTAAACTTTACTTCATAATTTTTACTATAGATGAGTTGATCTTTTAGCATTAACCAAGTGCTTAGGTAGAATGATGGGCAAAACTTTATGATTCAATTCGTAAGAAAGATTCTATTGGAACACTAAATAAAGTTATAGGATTTAATTGATACAATTGATAGTTGTATGATAAAAATTAGAATCCGATTAGTATGGCCAAATGAAGTATTTAGCTTTTTGTTTGGTAAAATAATTATAAAACAATTATTTTGACATAAATTCAGGTTTTTAAAAATCATTTTTAAACTTTCATAAAATATTTTTTAATATATTTAACTTATTTTCTGTTTACCATAACCATAAAGTACAAGAATGATTCTTTGCCTCAAAACTTACATTATGAGGAAAAAAAAAGTATACACCATAAGTGACAAAAGCATAATGTATTGGAGAGGTGAACCCCTTGTGAAGTAATTCTCCTCCTTTAATCAGGAATAAATTAAAAATCCTTGTAGTGCAGGTAAGGCAATCCCTTTATTCCAACAAACAGTAGGCCCTTGAGCCCTCCTTATATCCAATGCATACCATCTCTAACTTCAAACTATCTTCCACAATTCTCTTGTTGCCTTTAAAACCATGCCTCAAGAAACAATGAAGCCAGGCCACTCAACTGGTGAAGGAGAGAAGCAGAAACAACTTGATCGCGAAGTCAGGGACATGGTCTCTGCTATAACTCATCGTATTTCTGATATTCACAAGCCTGGTTCGAGCCACCAGGAGGATGAGGATGATCATGGTGTGAGAATCATCACGCTTGCAGGAACCAACAGTGGAGCCACTATGCGAAGCGAGCTGGATGAGAAATCAAGTCCTAAAATCAATGAGGTGTCACCTGCACCTGATCATCCTGATGCTTTGAATACCTATGTGAACAGCAATTTTCAAGCTGTCAACAACTCTATCATGATGGGTAGCAGCTATAACACCAATGATCCAGGTGTTCACATGGACGTCTCTGATGCTTTCGAACACCATGACCACAAGCCAGAAAAGCATAGAAAGAAGGGAGCAAGGAAGGATAAGACCTCGTTCAAAAGTGATCACCACTCTGATGAACGTTCCAACTGAGCTCCTTAAAAAAAGTCATTATATTGGGCTTAATTTACCATCCAAGATCAAAAGGGTAAGAACATGATTACTAGTATTTGAATGAATGGAATAATGAAGCTCCCGTCCACTTCCACTTCCACTTCCACTTCCACTTCCACTTCATATATGTATTGTTTTTGTTTTATGTACTCTCTTCCGGTGTTAAGCAGTTAATAAATACTTCGTTGTGAAAGTGTGACTGTCGACATTGTGATTGTGCTGATTTAAGTTCTTGTACCAGCTTCTTGATCATTACATATAACTAACTTAAATTTTTATGTTTAAACGAAGTTGGTACTCTCTCGATATCTTCAACTGTTAGTACAGGGCTTAGTTGCAAGGTACGCGTCTCTTGTAATTATAGTGATTTTCTTGTATCAGCAACTTCAGCAATTACAAATCATGGTGGTGTTTAATATTTACAGACATATGGAGTACATACTTAGCAAGGTAATCCAAGCAGAAAAATATTCTTTCTCAAATTTAGATTTTCGCTTAGACCCGTGTTAAAGGTGGAGACAAGATGGAGACAAGGCCATGTGCTTCCATCTTTATTGTCAAAGTCATCAATGCACTGCAGCCTTGGATTTATTAATTGCATAGCCGCACAACAATTAATTGTAAGACTTAGCTGCAGCCTTTTATTTATTGCACAGCTGCACAACAATTAATTGTGAGAAGGACAGGCCATGTGAAGTAGCCGCAGATCAATTCATGCACAACTGCTTTTTATGCTTATCAGAGCTCGGTGCCACTTGCTTGCCTATAAATTGGTATTTGTTCTGAAGATAAAAATAGAGAGAAAATATTGTGAGAGATAAGTGTTTTGTGCAGAAACACATTGTGAGAGACAGTGTCTTGTACAAAACCAAGTGAGTTGTTTTTTGTAACGGAGCACTGCTATGATTTTCTTTCTGAGCTTTTGCCAAATAGTAAAATACTTTGAGTATGGGTCCGAGGAGTAGGCACATTGCCGAACCTCGTTAAATCTCTGTGTTCAATTCTTTGTGTGTGCGCATTGTTCGAATTCTTGCTTTACCTTCGTCTACCATTATTCCCACTTGAATATGGGTTTCTCTATATCTTTTCTGACAATTCCTGCGAACCTCCGTGTATTAGAACACCATTGCCGATGAATTGATACCACCGACAAAATTTCACTATTCACGAAATTCACTATTCATATGAATAGTAACATCGCAAAAAAAGCAGACAGAAATTTATCACTAAACGCTCTGATACCAATTGTTAAGGAAAAATAACAAGAATTTGAACAATACGCACACACAAGGAATTGAACACAGAGATTTAACGAGGTTCAGCAATGTGCTTACTCCTCAGACTGGAGAAAATCTCAGTATAGTTGATACCTGCATTCTGTTGAAATCCCTTGACTACCAGCCTAGCTTTGTATCGCTTAGTTCCATCAGATCTGTATTGAGCATTGTTGCAGCAGAAGACTTACATCTAGAACAGCTAGATGTGAAAACCGCCTTCTTTCATGGTGATCTGAATGAAGATATCTACATGAAGCAACCACAGGGGTATGAAGAACTAGGGAAGGAAGAGTTGGTGTGTAAGCTCAAGAAAAGCTTGTATGGGTTGAAACAAGCACCTAGACAGTGGTATATCAGGTTTGATAATTTCATGTCTGAAAACGGGTATACAAGATGTAACGCTGACCACTGTTGTTATTTCAAGAAGTTTGATGATTCCTACATCATTCTTCTATTGTATGTGGATGATATGCTTATTGCAGGATCAAGCATGATGGAAATAACAATATTGAAGGAACAACTCTTCCAAAGAGTTTTCTATGAAGGATTTGGGTATGGTTAAACAAATCCTTAGTATGCGGATCAGCAGAGATAGGAAGAATCAGAGATTGTGGCTATCTCAGGAACAGTACATCGAAAAGGTACTAAAAAGGTTCAACATGGATCGGGCCAAACCGGTGAGCACTCCACTAGCAAGTCACTTCGCACTTTCAAAAGGGCAAAGTGCGACGACAGTCGAAGAACATGAATACATGTCAAAAGTACCATATGCGTTAGCAATTGGTAGCCTCCTGTATGCTATGGTCTGTACCAGACCAGATATTACACAAGTAGTGGGAGTCGTGAGCAGATTCATGAATAATCCAAGTAAGGAGCATTGGAAGGCTGTGCAGTGGATTATGAGGTACTTGAGAGGTACCACTAATCTATCCCTATGCTATGATGGATCAGAGATCAGTTTGAAGGAATATGTCGATTCTAACATGGTAGGAGACCTAGATGGTAAAAAGAGTACTACAGGGTATGTCTTTACGCTGGGCAGTGCAACAGTGAGTTGGGTCTCGAGATTACAGAAGATTGTAACTCTCTCGACTACAGAAGTAGAGTACGTGGCAGCGACAGAAGCCTGTAAGGAAATGGTGTGGCTACAAAGTCTACTCAGAGAACTAGGCAAAAAGCAGAAGGACTGTAAGATTTACAGTGATAGTCAGAGTGCAATTCATTTGGCAAAAAATTATGCATTTCATGCCAGGACAAAGCACATCGACATCAGGTACCATTTCATACGGGGGCTCTTAGAAGAAAGGGTTATTACGTTGGAAAAGATTCACACCAGCAAGAATCCCGCAGACATGTTAACCAAGACTGTTACGATTGAGAAGCTGAAAGGATGTTCAGCTTCGATCGGTCTTCATGCTAGAAGAAGCGAGAGAAGACTCACACCTAGTTTGACTATGTTGGAATTTCGTTACAAATGGCATATTGTCTCCAAGTGGGAGATTGTTAAAGGTGGAGACAAGGCCATGTGCTTCCATCTTTATTGTCAAAGTCATCAATGCACTGCAGCCTTGGATTTATTAATTGCATAGTTGCACAACAATTAATTGTGAGACTTAGCTGCAACCTTTTATTTATTGCACAACCGCACAACAATTAATTGTGAGAAGGACAGGCCATGTGAAGTAGCTGCAGATCAATTAATGCACAACTGTTTGCTATGCTTATCAGAGCTTGGTGCCGCTTGCTTGCCTATAAATTGGCATTTGTTATAAAGATAAAAATAGAGAGAAAATATTGTGAGAGATAAGTGTTTTGTGCAGAAACACATTGTGAGAGACAGTGTCTTATACAAAACCAAGTGAGTGGTTTTTTATAATGGAGCACTGCTATGATTTTCTTTCTGGGCTTTTGCCAAATAATAAAATACTTTGGGTGTGGGTCTGAGGAGTAGGCAGATTGCTGAACCTTGTTAAATCTCTGATTATGCCCAAAGTATAACGCAGTTGTTGTAGTACAGCTTTGGGGTGTCGATTCTACAGGGAAACAAGTTAACTACAAAGGAAGGTGTAAACTTTAATCTAAAACAATAAATCCAAATGAGTAAGAGAATCTGAAATTGATAGTGAAACAATTGTGTAAAGTAGATTGTGAAATATAATAGGGGAACAACAAGGATCCGGGAATCCTCCCTAGGTTTGTTGCCCTAATCCTAACTTGATTCAGTTATTTTTATCTCGATTGCAAGTTTCACATCCCAAACAGGCAATCGACAAATATTCAATTAAAGTACATGTATAAACCTTAATATAATTGATATGAATTATTCTTTACTTTCAAGCACACATGACCTAACTTATAAATTATCAAGAGACGACGATATATCTAAATGATAATACTGCAGCAATAGACAAATCTAGAAAAGAGATCTACCGGACTCAATCACATCCAAACAAATACACATAAGAAGAGCATGACTAGACTTATATGGAAAAGAAGCATGCAATCACCGGACTAATAAGAAATCTACTAATTAGATTAAAAAGTAAATCATAACAATGTTTGAACGCTAAAGCTCTATTACAACTGAATCAAGTAAGGGAAATAGAAACAACTACACCTAGGGATTCATCCCTTCGCCTTGCTTGGAGATTAGTTAGCCATGGGGGAGAGGGTGGCAGCCTCCCTTGAGTTTTCCAGGTTTTTTTGAATGTCTAATTACAAACCCTAAGTGGTCTATTTATAGTGTACAAGGCCTAAGGGTGTTTTAGGGTTTGAACAAATCATTAAAGACCTAATTAGGGTCTAACTCGAAGAATAAAGTCTGTGCGCGCGCTGCACCTTGGCTTTTGTCAAGTTTCTTGTGTGTGCGGTGAGGTGCGCCTCAAGTTCTCCAGGGTGCACCTCAGCCCTTCAAGGTGCACCTCAACTGAACTAAGGTGCACCTCAGTCTGATGGCTTTTGAAGCTTCTTTCTGAAGGGTGCGCCCCAGCTGATCCAAGGTGCACCTTGGCCTGATGCTTGTTCAGGAGATCTGACCACTGTCCACTAAAACAGCCATAACTTTCTCTAGAAAAATCATTTTTACAAACCGTAAAATCCTCCAGAAACTAGACTTCCAGATATTTCTAAGCATATATGGCTCATCTCCTGGTTCTTCCTACATCAATACAATTTAATTTGCAAAGATGATTGATTTGTATAGCAATTCTAACGACTTAGTGAAAACTCCTTTCTTAGTTTCTCTTCATCTTGGCTCTTCCGCGACCATTCTCTCACTTGAGTATTCATTGAAGCTTCCTGTTTAAAATGATTATCGCTTTTCCATCTCTTTTAACTCAAGATACCTGAAAATGCACTGAAATAAGTTAATGCTTCAAGAATACCACTTTAGAGTTGTTAACAAATAAATAATGCAATTAAAACCTAAATCAACCCTAAAGTGCTAACAAATAAGTATGATCAAGATGCATTTTATGGCTCTCATCACAACCCCCAACTAGTTTATTGCTAGTCCCTAGCAATTCAAACGAAAACAAGAGATGAATTCTATGGTGGGAATCAAAGTCAATGAAAAGCAATATTAGTGTTAACCAAGAGTAATTCACATTTTTGTCTCAAAAATTGTACATAACACATGGCACATAGAATCATTAAATTTCACCTAAGTCCAAAAGTAATCCAAACATCAATCTTAAAATCGTTATTGACTCTTATCATCCATCTTACCACAATCCATTAATCCGAACACCCGGATGATTTTATGCACAACATTCATGAATACAAGTCTTGGCCTCTAAAAACGTAACAAATTGTGTGACATCAATCACATAAACAAGCTCCATAGGCTTATTTTTCAAATCATTCTCCACTATTGTAGAAAAATCACACTTCATTGGATCAATAAGTCTTTAATAAGCTTGTAATGTTAGGCTAAGGTAAAGGTTAAGGAAGAACGGGAAGGATTTGCAAGTAAAAGAACTTAATCTCTTAGCTTCAAACACAACCAATTTTAAGCACTAGATAACTTTACTTCAATGCTCAACTCCGTCAACCATTTTTTTTATAAGAGCATATCTCTTGATAAGTCACCACTTTTTCTTTTCCTTTTCTCTTTCTTTGCCATACTTCTCTTCTTTTTCTGTTTTCTTTTCTGTTTTTGGCAAATACTTATTCACCTCTTTTTTTCTCATTTTCTTTTTTCTTTTCTTTTCCACAACCCCCAACTTATCTTCTTTAATATACTTGGGTTATGATTTTTCATATTTCCATCTATTTTTCATATTTCCATCCTTACTCCTCTTAAGTGCTTCTCAACAAATGTGTACAACTAAGTTCTTTTAAAAGAAGGGTAAGGATAAAATATTTTTAGGCTCATAAGGGTAAGTAAATGGGTTTTTGAAAGAAACAATGCTCAAATTCTTTTTCAAGAAAAAGGGCTCAAATAGGTGACTAGTGATATACTTTGCAAGGGTAGGTTTCAAAGGCTCAAACGGTTCAAAGATGGCCTATATCATATCCTAAGTAGTGTGCATTTTAGGAATTCGCATCAAGTGATTATCAAATAAGTTCTAGAGCTTGTTGAGACCGCAAAAATATTCACTAACAATTGCACATAAAACTTTTCTAGATGTTGTAGACTAATCATACAATCTTACCATAAACTAGAGTCTCAAACCAAATGAATATTGATATTTAAATTAATTTCAAACCGAAACAAAATTTAACTCCTTCTAAATGCTGTATGTTATCTCAATTAAGCTTATATCATTGACATGTGAATTATATCTAAGGCAAACACAAAACATACAAAAAGGGAAAATGACACCAAGCAGTTCAATGAAGAACATGAAAAACAGGAATATGTTTCCTCCACCCCCAACTTAAAATAAGCATTGTCCTCAATGTGAAAGTAAGAGTTAAGGAAACTCCCTTTGTAGCTAAAAGTGCACAGAATTTGAAAATTGTGCACCACCATTTGAATCGCTTCATATATTTATCCCTGAAAAAGAAATACGAAAGTATAACTGGAAAACAGCAAAATAATAATAATAAACAAGAAAAAGAAATATGAAAAACAATAAAAAATAAAAATAAAAGGATATGTTGTGGGTTGCCTCCCATGAGCGCTAAGTTTTATATCTTCAGCCAGACACTGCACCACTTTCACTGCTGGCCTCATTGTGGTGCTGAAGATGAGGCTCCATTTTAATGGCCTTAATGCTAATCTTTTGGCAAGGAATACTTAAAGTCCACCGCATATGGCTCAAGTGTTCTTGGTGTTGCCCACTCATTATCAGCGGTAGGGTATTTGATTTTCGCATCCATGTGACTTCTCTCAAGTGACTTCTCAAAGCATGGTTGCCATGATTTCTTAATAAATTCCTGTGACTTATCAAAAATATCAACAACATTAACGACATGGGAATAAATTAAAGAATCATCAAACTTAAAATTATTAGGAGGGAATTCCAAAGAGTTAGAATTATCTTTAGTGTGCTCATCCTTCAAATTGAGCTTATCAACCATGTAAGTATCGAAACACTCATCCTCTTCATGTGGCTGTTTTGAGACTCGAAAAACATTTACCTCTAAAGTTCTATTTCCAAATGATAATATCATTAGGCCATTCCTACAATTAATGAGGGCATTGGCAGTGGCAAGGAATGGTCTTCCAAGTATTAAAGGAATTTTGGACTCTGCGTTTACAGTAGAAACAGTATCTAAAACAAAAAAATCAACAGGATAATAGAAATTATCAATTTGTAACAAAACATCTTCTACAATACTTCTTGGTTTTCTTACCAATCTATCCGCTAATTGAAGTACCACGGAGGTTGGTTTGATCTCCCCTAGACTGAGCTACAAGTACATGGAGTATGGCATGAGGTTCATATTAGCACCCAAATCTTGCAATGCTTGGCTACAAGATTTGTTTCCAATTTGACAAGCTACTGTTGGACAGCCCAGATCTTTATATTTGGGTGGTGTCTTGCTATCAATTACTACACTTGCTTGCTCCATTAGAAATGTTGTCTTCTTCATATGGTGCCTCTTCTTGAGTGTGCACAATCCTTTATGACTTTAGCATAGTTGGGAATCTGTTTTATAGCATGAAGAAGAGGGAGGTTAATTTTAACATGCTGAAGTTGTTCAAGAATCTCACCTTTTGATGCTGAATTTATCTCCTTAGGTTTAAGGAGTGCTTGAGGGAAAGGCACCGGTGGAGAATAATCATCATGGGCCTCTTGTTCCTTGGGGGTTTCATCCTTATTGCTCAAGTTTGATGGTAGAGTGGGACCATCAATTTTCTTACCGCTACGAGTGATTATGGCATTAACCTCTTTAACATTTTGATTTCCAGGATTGGAGGTTTGTGCCATATGTTGTCCCCTTGGATTTTGTTGTGGCTGCGAAGGAAACCGTCCTTGCTCTTGAATCGCCAAGAAACTAGTCAACTTAGTGAGTTGGCTCTTTATCTCCTTTTGTTCTACTTTGATCCATTGTTTCTCCTCTAACAGCTGTTGATTTATTTTGCCTTGATTTTCCACATTCTTGGCATGTACCTGCATAAATGACTTAAACATATCTTCCAAAGGTAAAGATTGTTGAGGTGCATTATATGAAGTTGCTTCTGGTTGCCATTGGGTACTAGAGTGGGCAGGAGGTTGTGTATTGGGTTTCCAATTAAAATTTGGGTGATTTTTCCAACCAGGATTATAGGTGTTAGAGTAGGGTGAGTGTGATTTCCCAAAGAGTATACCTACAGCATTACACTCTTCCTTCATCTCAAAATAAATTGGACAATCCTTAGGTAAATGATCTACCCCATTACACATGAAACAAGGCTCATAGGACTCTACCCTAGAAACAGATTCATGAGCCCTAGCATTTCTGGTTTTTAAGGCTTCAATTTCCTTAGTTAGGGCCTCTAAACGAGCTTTAAGGTTATCCTCTTCCTTAAGTTGATAAATCCCAGCGGGTTGATTTCTCCTAGTGCTTTCCATGGCATTTGGTCCTGTCCAAGTGTAGGATTTTTCTGATAGGTCATCTAGGAAATCCATGGCTTGGTCGGGATCTTTTTGAAGAAAATCTTCATTGTACATCATTTCTATGAACTGCCTCTCCCTACTTATAAGTCCATCATAGAAGTAGCTAACGACCCGCCAACTCTCATACCTATAGTGTGGACAAGAATTCAAAAGGTCCTTGAAACGTTCCCAAACTTGATATAAGGTTTCGCTTTCCTTTTGTGCAAAGTTTGAGATTTGTCTTTTAAGGTTATTGGTCTTATGGGTTGGGAAGTGCTTTTGGAAGAAAACTCATGTCATCTCATCCCAACTACCTATGGACCTAGGCCTTAACGAATACAACCAAGCCTTGGCTTTTTCCTTAAGTGAAAAAGGAAAAAACCTAAGTTTAACGGTGTCTATCATATAAGCTCTACTGTGAAAAGTTGCTACTACTTCCTCAAATTCCCTAATGTGGACATAGGGGTTTTCATTCTCAAACCCATGGAAGGTTGGTAGCAATTAGATCATGCCCGGCTTAAAATCAGGTCGTTGAACATTAGAGAGGAACATGATACAAGATGGGGTGGCCGTTCGGCTAGGGTGCAAGTAGTCTTTAAGTGTCCTAGCAACAATTTCATTGTGATTTTCGGCCATGTTAGGGGAAATAAATAAAACAGATAGAAAAAATAAAAATCAGAAAATCAGAAAATCAAAACTTCAAGAAAGGAAAGATATTACCGTTTTGTCTCAAAGTTGACAATCTTTCTTGTTTGTAAGTGCATCTCCTTGGCAGCGGTGCCAAAATTTAATTACGCCCAAAGTATAACGCGGTTGTTGTAGCACAGCTTTGGGGTGTCAATTCCACAGGGAAACAAGTTAACTACAAAGGAAGGTGTAAACTTTAATCTAAAACGATAAATCCAAATGAGTAAGAGAATCTGAAATTGATAGTGAAACAATTGTGTAAAGTAGATTATGAAATATAATAGGGGAACAACAAGGATCCGGGAATCCTCCCTAGGTTCTTTGCCCTAATCCTAACTTGATTCAGTTGTTTTTATCTCGATTGCAAGTTTCACATCCCAAACAGGCAATCGAGAAATATTCAATTAAAGCGCGTGTATAAACCCTAATGTAATTGATATGAATTATTCTTTAATTTCAAGCACACATGACCTAACTTATAAATTATCAAGAGACGACGATATATCTAAATGATAATACCACAATAATGGACAAATCTAGAAAAGAGATCTACCGGACTCAATCACACCCAAACAAATACACATAAGAAGATCATGACTAGACTTATATGGAAAAGAAGCATGCAATCACCTAACTAATAAGAAATCTACTATTTAGATTAAAATATAAATCATAACAATGTTTGAATGCTAAAGCTCTATTACAACTGAATCAAGTAAGGGAAATAGAAACAGCTACACCTAGGGATTCATCCCTTCGCCTTGCTTGGAGATTAGTTAGCCATGGGGGAGAGTGTGGCAGCCTCCCTTGAGTTTTCCAGGTTTTTTGAATGTCTAATTACAAACCCTAAGTGGTCTATTTATAGTGTACAAGGCCTAAGGGTGTTTTAGGGTTTGAACAAATCATTAAAGACCTAATTAGGGTCTAACTCGGAGAATAAAGTCTGTGCGCGCGCTGCACCTTGGCTTTTGTCAAGTTTCTTGTGTGTGCGGTGAGGTGCGCCTCAAGTTCTCCAGGGTGCACCTCAGCCCTTCAAGGTGCACCTCAGCTTGATGGCTTTTTAAGCTTCTTTCTGAAGGGTGCACCCCAGCTGATCCAAGGTGCACCTTGGCCTGATGCTTGTTCAGGAGATCTGACCACTGTCCACTAAAATCGCCATAAATTTCTCTATAAAAATCATTTTTACAAACCGTAAAATCCTCCAGAAACTAGACTTCCAGATCTTTCTAAGCATATATGACTCATCTCCTGGTTCTTCCTACATCAATACAGTTTAATTTGCAAAGATGATTGATTTGTATGGCAATTCTAACGACTTAGTGAAAACTCCTTTCTTAGTTTCTCTTCATCTTGGCTCTTTCGCGACCATTCTCTCACTTGAGTATTCATTGAAGCTTCGTGTTTAAAATAATGATCGCTTTTCCATCTCTTTTAACTCAAGATATCTGAAAATGCACCGAAATAAATTAATGCTCCAAAAATACCACTTTAGAGTTGTTAATGAATAAAGAATGCAATTAAAACCTAAATCAACCCTAAAGTGCTAACAAATAAGTATGATCAAGATGCATTTTATGGCTTTCATCAATCTCTGTGTTCAATTCTTTGTGTGTGTGCATTGTTCGAATTCTTGCTATTTTTCCTTAACACCTTGAAGTTTTTCGACATAGCACAACAACTCAATCAGTGCATTCTACAGCCATGTTAGGGCTTTGAAGGGAATAATTGCAATCTCACCTCACTTTGACACATGGCCAATCTTAAACTGATTTATCAACACTTCTTAGGCATGCACATGCAGCTCTTAAACCAAATTATACTCTATGAAACAGTTTTTTTTTCTTCTTTTAAATAACATTTGAGTCATAATTTGGCACGTTGTGATACATGTACTTCAGCAGTAGTAAAAGCAGATCAATAATGAGATTACAGTTCCATGCTGTTCTGTTACATATTTTCACAACAAACCTGCACAAACACATCAATCTCATTCTTTGCTGGCAATACTTCGTGGTGACATACAGTAACAGAAAGATCTACCGCATTGGTAGTTCAAAGAAGTTAACATTTATTATTAGTGGACTTCTAAAAAAAACATTTATGATTGGTGGAGAAGAAAGTGGGAAGTGGGGGAGGGGGAGTACAGAAAAGTAACTAAAGAATACTTTCCTATATTTTAGTGGGAAAAAAAAAACAGGAAGATTGATGTTGTCACAGACACAAATCATAACTCGCTCAAATAGAGAGGATCAAAGGATGCAAGCTTAAATAAGCTATTCTATTTTGTTTTTGTCTTTTCTTCTTTCTGTTCACTTTTCAATCCTCTCAAATTCTACCAATTCATCAACAACTTTCTTACATGACTCTCAAAGAACTTTCCTCAAGTTTATTTTTGTAGATAGATTAGAAAAGAAAAAAAAAAAAGTTGAACATAACAACTGATGTTTATTAATAAGCACTTTAAACACTAGGAAAAAAATTCAATTAGGAGGAAACATAGAATTGCTAGAGCAATGTAAGATATTATGCATTTTTTTGCTCAAGGGCAGCGTGAATCACAAGAGACTGTGACAACCTGCAACGGCGGCTCTTGTTCCTTCATCTCTTCAGCTTCTTGAGCTATTTTTGATGCACAGTTCTTCATTTCTTTGTTCTTGCCCCAAAGAAGAATGTACAGTCCAATGATCACGGTAACTGATCCCAGCACACTGTTTATCAAAGTGCCAATGAAGAAAATTAGCAAGAGAGATAGTCTTGATCACTGGTTATTAGGTACTATTAGTAAAATTGAACATAATTAGAAGAATTCACCTCCCAAGATGGAGTTGCTCATGCAGGATTGGAATATCAACCATGGCTGCCATTATCTGAACAAGGGGGCTGAATGCTGCTGTGAAGACAGGACCCCTTTTCTTGACACACCATGCCATTCCCACATAGCACAAGCCTGATCCTATCATCCCCTGCATGAACAGATGGTTCATTTACTAATAACTGATGAATTCCTGCATTTTTCTATATTTGGATTTCTCAAGTGGCCATTGTTAGTTACCAGTTATAGCTAAAGCTTAAGAAACCAAACAAAAAAGTATATCAAGTCGTAACTCAAAAAAGTGTAACAGGAAAACACATGGATGGTTTGGTAAAGGAGCTCTTAGCTCAAAAGTAAGGGCTTCAGCCTTCAGATGCATAAATAACTGTACAACAATATATCAATTTAAGCAAGTCAGTCTCCTGATTTGTTTAGACCATCACCAGAATATTATGCAAAAAGCTTAGTATAATGTAGCTCTTTGTAGAATAAAGGTCCTGCTTGAATGCCCTCCTTGGGTCCCAAAGGACAGATTATTTCTGTGGAATTGACTAAAAGTGTTTCCTTTGTTGAGAAACACTTTTATCTTAGGGTATAAAATCTTATTCACTTTATTAGATGAGTTTATATGAACCACTGCTTTTTTGCATCTGAATTAGGAATAGTTTATTCATGAAAATATATGTACCCATAACTGTTTTCTTTTTGTTGGTCTAGTTGCCATTGCGAACTAGATTAAATATTTTTTGATAAAAAAATTGCTTATAGGAAGGTCATACTTACAGAATAGAGAACAGTGATAATTTCAATTTTTCCCTTCAAAACCCACATTGAACGGTTCCTGCTTGTGGACAAACTTAAGATAGCTGACTGAATGGCACCGAAGAAGGACATGATGGCAGTGCTAGTACACTGGCAGGGGTATCTTTTGCCTATGTTTGATTGAATTAGAAACCATGAGGACCACAACAAGGTTCCTACAAGCAAAGCTATTGATCCCATTGTCCATCTCTCTGTCCTCTTCATAGAGCTCAGCTTCATAGCATGATCCATGGTTTCAGTTACAGCTTGTGAGTGGGAACGGTTAAATAAAGGCACTCCTCTGTAAAGTGTCAACAGCATTGCACCCACAACACACACCAGTGTACCAAATATTTTGGCTCTTCCATTGTTGGATTTTATGCTTACAGTCTCCATCCTGCAGTATGATTAGGTTATAGCCAGGAGAGTATAAAATTACCATCCAGGGACTTATAGCTTCCTATGAAGAACAGTATAATTAATTAATAATACAGTTATCATCATACCCAAATGGTAATGCCATAATAAAGGTGATCACAGGCACCATATTGACAAAGGCACATGCAAATGTAGCAGATGTGTATTGGATGCCCAGGAGGAAGAAATATTGTGTTAGTGATGCCCTGCAAGAAACTCATCACTTAGATATTCCTTATGGTAATAATAATTAATAATAAATTTAATGTGGAAGAGCCATGAATATCTTTAGTATAACTAACCCGACAATTGCACTGCAGAAGAGGTAACATAAGATACGAAGTGTGAGCTTTGGTCTGTTATTCCTGCAAGCAAGCTTAGTATAAATTAATGTCTAAAAACCAAATATAGTAATAAAAATATAATAATATCAATATGATGCAAAACTTGACTCCTTTTGAGTCATCTTCGACATTTTCACTAGCTACTACAGACAGTTATGAGTGGATAGGCCTAAAATCATAACCTCAAGAAGGTCAGAATTCAGCTCATTGAATTGATCAAAAGTTGAGATATGAACCTGCCACTTAAGCTGTGGCCATTTGTATAAAATCAGCAAATTCCTAAAATTATAAAGTGGAGTGAGGACTGAGGAGACTCTTACCTCTCCAAAAAGTAACTAATTGGGGCTAAGAAAATGGCGGAAATGGACAGCCGATATGTAATAAAGACCAAATGGTTCATTCTCATATCAAGGACTTCCTTAAGAAGAATATTCACAATAGCAAAGGCAAAATCTATAGCTACCATTGCAATGAATGGTTTCCATTCATCACAGCTGTTCAACTCAGCAGCCATGAGAATTCAGCACGGCAAGCCCTCTCTTCCTCTATTCGTGAATAAATTTCTTACAGTTAACAGCACATCTAGGGCAGATATCCATAGCTCTAAATAAATGGCCTCTGGAATAAGTGGGCATAAAGCGAGATTAAATTCTTCAAATCACATCAATGCTTTAAGCAACCAACAAACTTTAACGATAGTTTAATATTTATTCTCTTCTTTTGACTTATCACCTCCGACAAATGGAGATTAATTGGGAATCATTTGGCGGGCTCATCCTACATAGTGGTGTTGATATCAGCCACGAGTTTTTCTGTTTGCAATTCTTCTAGGCTTTATTTAGGTTATGTTCTTCTAGCTGGTCAAATATTTTTGGGTTACCAATCTTACTATATATAAAATTCATTGGCATCTTGTTAGTGGGGGTTTAGAAGAAATGGATACTCTTCCCTCCGGCACATAGCATCTAATACTTTATCTTTGAAACAGAAGGAGCACCATCCTCACATCTGCAACATGGGAAGCCAGAACAATATGTCAAATCTTACAATATTGTAGTTGAGCAGACAGTGAGATAAAGTACTTGACACACCCTCGACAAGTTCAATAAATAATGATTTTACGCACCGCTGAATTTTGCCAACCATTGTTACCATTTCATTTTTCCACTTGTTCTTATCTACAAAGTTAATCCCCTCAATAAATCTTGTGTCCCAATCATAAAAATTCTCGTCTTACTATGGCTCACTTATTCTTTCATTAAAAGGATTCTAACATAAGTTTGTTCAGCATAATGCATGCATAAACTGATCTTTTTCACCCTGGTTGTGTTCTGTGATAGATTTTACTTCTAATTACAGCTTTGATATATATTACCAATCCAATGCAGCTTGAAAGATTAAGCACCTGTTATTACCAACTAAAAGAATTTTTAGGCCACCGATTTGAAGTACTTGAGTTTTCTGCTTAAGTTCCTTCCCGCTCCTGCCTTCCTCAAATTTTGCAGCACAGAGAACCAGATGATGATTCCAGATGCCAAAGTGCTACTTTGGAATGACCATGACCGTTCCTTACAGAGGATTTTTTATGCATCTCTACGACCTTTCTTTGCATGGCAGGTAAGAGGGTCCCATATGGTTGAAACATGGCATAGGGAACAAAATTAGAATACCTTCTAAATAGGTAAAAGGCCCCGGTCCATTCATTCAGGTATTCAGCGAGGTGTGCACATGTGGCCTCATTATCTAAGAGATTGGAACCTTCCTATTCGTTTCCAAAAAATATTGGCAAAAGTATTTAGAGCTGCATAAAACAAATCCTTTTTTTTTTCTTTCTTTTAAGCTGTTCTCTTGAAGAACCATTAATAGTAGACAGCCAGCTACGCTTGTAGTTGCAGGCTTCTTACTGAGAAAGGTAGTGGCAGAGCAATTGAGGTTGTAACAGTGAAAAGCAATATATATATATATTAGAGAGAGAACGCAAAAACAATTAAGGATGAAGTGTGTAAATGTATACATTCCTAATGTAAATAATATTAAAAAATTCTAGTTTACTGTAAACAGGAAACCCTAGTCCTATTAGAACACTTTGACGTATCCTAGTCCATTAGGACATGCTTCTGTAAATAACCTATAAATATGAGATTCTTCTACACCATTAAGCATTCAGAAAACTTAAACTTATTATCTCTTAAGTTTCTTCATGGTATCAGAGCAGCAAGGTCCTAAACCCTAACACACTGCTCTTTCTCTAAACCCTAAAAACCATGAAAAACACAGTTCCCTTGTCTTCTTCCTCTCCTCTCACCGAAATTCATCCTTCTATTGACGTTGACAACCTCTCCAATCACAACACAACTTACCAGCATGACATCATCAGTGTGACATCATCATCCACTCCCCCACACGGCATCAATACTTTTCCCCTCTCCCATGCGCCCCTTTCCCATCACAGCACAACTCACCAGCATGTGTCATCAGCGTGACATCATCCTCCACTCCCCCATACGCCATCAACACTCTTCCCTTCTCCCATCACGCCACATCAGTGCACCTCTTCCCTTACAGCACTTTTCCCCATTCCTATAAAACCACATCACCGCCCCTCTCCCATCACGCCACACCACCTCAAGACTCCAACACAGCCGGCCTCACTCTACCCTTCCCTCTCCCATCTCAAACTGCCACCTCACCAACATATCACACCAGCCTCTATAACTTGCCCGCCTCAATCCCCACCCTAGACCACAATGCATTAAATTCCTCTGCCACACACCAGACTCTATACCTCCTTCCATCACATCCCACTTACTTTCCTGGCCCTACCATGATTTCAAGTCTCTCAACCCACACTACATATCCTACCTCTATTACAACCCCTAATTTATCCCTTCACGGTCCCTCTCCACACGCTGTTGCTATTGTTAACCCACAGACCCATTCTAATTTCTCTAATCTCCCTCTTTTTTCTGCTCCTAGCATTACACATTTAGTTAGTATTAAACTTGATAATACTAATTACATCATTTAGTGCTCCCAATTTCTTCCAGTCCTTATAAGATATGACCTCGTCGGATATGTTGATGGTACCTCCCCTTGTCCCCCCCTAATATTACTTCTCCAGTAGTGGCACCCCCACCTTTAACCCTGCTTTTCACTCATGGATCCGTACGGACCAGTACCTTCACTCGTGGATTAATGCTACCTTTACTCCGGACATCCTTTAAGATGTCCATGATCTGCGTACCTCTAGGGATGTCTGGATGGCCTTAGACCAACGGTACCTTGATTAGTCTAATTCCAATGAGTTTGACATCCGCCTTAAGCTTCACAAACATACAAAAGATGGCAAATCCATGGAATAGTATCTTTGGGATCTCAAAGCCTTTGCTGTTGCTCTTGCTGCCATCAATTCACCACTCTCCACCAAGGGCCTCATCTTCTATGCTTTAACAGGTCTATCTACCAAGTATAAAAGCTTCATCACAATTGTTGGTTTTTTGTCTAAGGTTTAAACATGGTTCAAACATGGTCAAGGTTTGAACAGGTCCAAACATGGTACAAGGATGGTTTAAATCCAAACCAAAGGTGGAGTATGAAAGTTCAGCAAGTTAAAAGGTTGCACACAAGTGTGTGCTTAAGTTTTGAGCATGGGAAGGTCAGGCACACTGCTGTGGAAGTTTCTGCCCACAGGTAGGAGGTGTGCGCACAGCATCAGGTCACGCCGCAGCACACTGCACCACACCAAAATGCACAGCATCACTTGGAGAGTGATGAAGGGCTGAGATTAAAGGAAGAACATGATCAAAGGGAGGATAATGACTCACAAGAATGTCCAAGAATTAAGAGGCTATAAAAGGGGTTCTCAAGGCCTCATTTCGTAAGATAATACAAGATACAAAAACACACATACAAGAGAGTTTTGTGACATTGTGAGATCATTGTAAACACTAAGAGAGAATTGTGTAGAGAGACATAAACACAAGAGGGACTCTTGTAGTGAGGCTGGTTGTAATTAGATAGAGAGAGTCTAGATTAGATTAGAGAACATTGTTGAGTTCTCATCTTCTTCCTTCTCTTCTTGTTTCTTCAAGAACTTGGATTCTTAAAGGGGATTGCTGTAACTTTGTAAGAACCATTGATTTAGTGCAGAGAGTTCGGAGGAACTCACGGGGATGTAGGCACATTGCTGAACCTCGACAACAAATTACTTGTCTTCTTTCTTTCTTTGATTTTTTGTTCTTGTGTTCGATTGCTGAAATTCTTTCTACAAGTCATTCAAGACTTGGGTGTTTGGAAGATCACCACCTGGGCATCTTGTCAAGGTGATTTCCAACAGTGGTATCAGAGCTTTGGTCAGTGGTATCAGAGCATAGCAGCTGGTTATCGGAACAAGAAGTAGAAGGTACGGAGCCAAGACTCCAAGAATCAAAGATCAACTTCTTGGGTGATTCAAGAACGGAGTTAAGATCTATATCTGATTGTGTTCTTGAGGTAAATCAAGAACGGTGTTAAGATCAATATCTGATCGTGTTCTTGAGGGTGATTCAAGAACGGTGAAAAGATCAAGATCTGGTCGTGTTCTTGAGAGTGATTCAAGAACGGTTAAGATCCATCTTCGATCTGTGTTCTTGAGGTTGAAGAAAGCAGTTGTGGTTAGTGCACAAATCTGGGATCTTATCTGCAAAGATGGCTTCAAATTTCTGTGTGGAGAAGTTTGATGGAAAGAGGGACTTTGCCCTATGGAAGCGGAAGATCAAAGCGGTTCTCATGCAGTAGAAAGTGGACTTGGCTATTGGAGAAGATGATGCTTTTCCAGCTAGTGCCACGGAGGACCAACGGACCGAGATGAAGAAGATGGCTTACAGCACCATTTTCTTGCACATATCGGATAATGTCACAAGGGAGTGCGGAGACTCGGAGGATCCGGCTGTCATATGGAAGAAACTAGATGAGTTGTTTCTTACCAAGACTCTCCCGGATAAGAGGTATCTTCGGAAACGAATCTTTGCTTTTAAATTTGATCCTAAGAAAGAGTTGCAAGATAATCTTGATGCCAAGAAAATGAGTGCATCAAGTGGTAAAGGGCTGTTCTTTAAAAGAAGGCCAGCAACTTGGTATGGCAGCATGCATGGCTACTACTAGGACAGAGGTAGAGGAGAAAGCCATGGGAGAATGCATTCCAAACTGAGATTTGGAGGGAAGTGTTGCTACTACTGCCATAAGGAGGGTTATGTCAAGAAAGATTGCGAGAAGATGACAAGGGATAGAGGAGGAAGCCATACCAAGAATGGAGAGGCTTCGATTGCCAAAACAGAACAGCAAGATGGTGATGTTCTTGTTGTGTGCTCGGATGTGAGCAAGGGGCAAGAAGGCATCGGGAAATGGATCTTGGATACCGGGTGCACTCATCATATGAGCCCTCACAAAGAATGGTTCAAGAATTTCAAGGAGATCAATGAGGGAAGAGTCTTCTTGGGGAATGATAATTCTTGCCAAGTGAGAGGGATTGGAGACATCCAATTAAGGATGTTTGATGGAGTCACAAGGCTGCTGGAAAATGTGAGGTATGTTCCAGATTTGAAGAGGAACTTGATCTCATTGGAGCAGCTGGATTCCATGGGCTGTACATGCAAGATAGAGGGAGGAAAGATCAAGGTGACCAAGGGATCTTTGGTAGTGATCAAGGCAGCAAGAAACGATGGACTCTATGAGATGATTGGAGAAACAAAAACCAATGATCAAGCAGCAAGCTTGATAGCTGAGCTGGACAAGGCAGCCCTTTGGCACACTCGCTTGGTACACATGAGCGAAAAGGGCCTGCAAGTGCTTAGCAAGGAAGGTCTACTTGGTGGTGAAAAAGTAAAAAAAAATGGATTCCTGTAAGAGCTGTGTTCTTGGGCAGCAACATCGGGTCAGCTTCAACACCGGAGTGCACAAGTCTAAAGGTATTCTTGACTACATTCATGCGGACCTTTGGGGACCAGCAAGGACACCAACACAGGGAGGTAACATTTACTTTCTGTCTTTAATTGATGATTATTCAAGAAAAGTGTGGGTTTATTTGGTGAAAAATAAATTAGATGCCTTGAATAAGTTAGTGGTGTGGAAAGGGCTGGTTGAGACTCAAATGGGTGGAGTAGTTAAGGGGATAAGAACCGATAATGGCTTAGAAATTTTTAACCAAGAACTTGATCAATTCTGTAGGTTAAATGGCATTCTAAGACATAGGACGGTTGTGGAAACTCCTCAGCAAAGTGGAGTTGCTGAGTTGATGAATAAGACCCTTATAGAAAAGGTTAGGTGCATGTTAAATAAATCCGGATTACCCAAATGTTTTTGGGGGGAAGCGGTGTCTACAGCTGCATATTTGATTAATAGATCACCCTCTAGGATTTTATACCATAAGACTCCCGAAGAGTTGTGGAGTTAAAAACCCCTTGAGTTGGACAACCTTAGAACTTTTGGGTGTGCTGCGTATGCACTCCAAAAGGAGGACAAGCTTAGCCCAGGATCTAGAAAATATGTGTTTCTAGGATATGGGGTCCTTAGAAAAAGAAGGATTTAAACTCATAATAAGAAGGGATGTTGTCTTTAATGAATTATTATTTCCCTACTTGGAGAAAACTAACCCTGCAGGGGCTAGTGAGCAAACCAATTCAGAAATTGTTGAGCATAGCATCAAGGGAGATTCTGTTCAGGTAGAGCAAAGGAGGCAAGAGGGTTCGGACCAGGTAAAGCCCTTGGATGATTGCCAAGCTCAAGAAACTCAAGAAGAGGCTGAACAAGAAGAGGATGCTGCAGCAAGTCAGAAGGACTTTCAGCTCATAATAGACCAGGAAAGAAGGCTGGTCAGACCACCTTCAAGATATGGGTTTGCGGATGCAGCAGCTCATTGGACAGAAGGAGAGATGAGTGAACAAGAAACTTACACGGTGGCCATGGAGTGTAAGGATTCGTCAATGTGGCAGCTAGCTATGGAGGAAGAAATGGATTCTTTGAGGAATAACAACTTATGGGAATTGGTGAAAATTCCAGGAAATCAGAAAGTTGTGGAATGTAAGTGCACTTACTAGATCAAAGAAGGGTACCCTCCAAGAGATGAAGTCCGGAACAAGGCTAAGTTGGTGGCGAATGGGTTCACAAGAAGAGAAGACATAGGTTTCACAGAAACTTTCTCACCTGGACACAAGGTGGAGAAGATGGTGAGTATCCTCACCTATGTCATTGATGGGCTGTTAGTTTGGAACAGCAGGAAGAGGATGGAAAGGTTTACATCTCAACTCAGTGAGGAGTTCGAGAGGAAGGATCTTAGCCTTACACAAAAGATCCTTGGGATGAGGAGAATCATCCGGGAAAGGAAGAGAAACAGGTCAAGTGTTTCTTGGGCAATGGATGTTTTCAGAAAATGTGTGAGTAATCCCAGAAAAGAGCATTGGCTTGGGATGAAGTGGTTGCTGAGGTACATGGAGGTTCAGTGGCAGCCAGTGGTAGCACTCATAACAACCAGGGCAAAATGCATAAAGGCTACGGAAGCCATAAATGAGGTTATGGGGTGCAAAGGGTTGTTGGACGAGTGGGAGGTCCTAAAAGAGCAGGTTGTGGTATCTTTGAATAGCCAAAGTGCGGGGCACTTGTGGAGGTATCCGATGTTCCATGAGGGGACAGAGCATATGGATGTTCGGTATCATTACATTCTGGAAAATGGTACAGAAGGAAGCATTCATGTTGACAAGAAGACCACGGAGAAAAGTCCTGCAGATTTAGGCACCAAGTTTCTACCTCTAAGTAAGTTCAATCATTGCCTTGAATTACTTAGGATTGGAGTCGGTTGATTGATGACTCAAGATGAGTTTGGATCCCGAAGGTCTCTGCACAAATGGTTCAGGTTTAAACGCTTAGACAAAGGTAGAGATTGTTGGTTTTTTGTCTAAGGTTTAAACATGGTTCAAACATGGTCAACGTTTGAACAGGTCCAAACATGGTACAAGGATGGTTTAAATCCAAACCAAAGGTGGAGTATGAAAGTTCAGCAAGTTAAAAGGTTGCACACAAGTGTGTGCTTAAGTTTTGAGCATGGGAAGGTCAGGCACACTGCTGTGGAAGTTTCTGCCCACAGGCAGGAGGTGTGCGCACAGCATCAAGTCACGCCGCAGCACACTACACCACACCAAAACGCACAGCATCACTTGGAGAGTGATGAAGGGCTGAGATTAAAGGAAGAACATGATCAAAGGGAGGATAATGACTCACAAGAATGTCCAAGAATTAATAGGCTATAAAAGGGGTTCTCAATGCCTCATTTCGTAAGATAATACAAGATACAAAAACACACATACAAGAGAGTTTTGTGACATTGTGAGATCATTGTAAACACTAAGAGATAATTGTGTAGAGAGACATAAACACAAGAGGGACTCTTGTAGTGAGGCTGGTTGTAATTAGATAGAGAGAGTCTAGATTAGATTAGAGAACATTGTTGAGTTCTCATCTTCTTCCTTCTCTTCTTGTTTCTTCAAGAACTTGGATTCTTGAAGGGGATTGCTGTAACTTTGTAAGAACCATTAATTTAGTGCAGAGAGTTCGGAGGAACTCACGGGGACGTAGGCACATTGCCGAACCTCGACAACAAATTACTTGTCTTCTTTCTTTCTTTGATTTTCTGTTCTTGTGTTCGATTGCTGAAATTCTTTCTACAAGTCGTTCAAGACTTGGGTGTTTGGAAGATCACCACCTGGGCATCTTGTCAAGGTGATTTCCAATAACAATGGTTACCAACACCAACCTCACCCTTACTTTTGACAGTTTTCGTACCAAGTTGATTCTCCAAGAACAACACCTCAAGCATCTTCGGATCAATTCTCAACTTTCTGATCCTTTGGCTGTCTTTGCTACCACCACCATCTCTGGCATTTCTCGTGGTCGTGGTAGGGGTCACTCAAGCTATCAGGGCTGTGGATGGGGTTATGGCCATAATACTGGTCGTGGTGCCTCTTCTTAGCATGGTTCAGTTACTGATCAGTCTTCTAACTTTTATCTTATATTTAATCGATCTGCTTGTACTTTCTCTTATAGTCGTGAAGGTTTATTGGGACTGTATCTTAGAGTCTCTTCCACACTGTGTCAAATTTGTCACACCACCGATCACCTTGCCTTAAATTGTCCTTATCGATTCAATCATGCTGTTATCTCTCATGCCTTACCCAAATCATTTGCCACAATGTTATTTGGTGAGTCTAATACTGCTCAATGGTACCCTGATATGGCCGCCTCCGCTCACATGACTCCTCAGTCAGGTATACTCATTAACCTTACACCTAATTTTGGCAAAACTAAAATTTTGGTAAGTAATGGACAATTGCTTGACATTAATAATGTTGGTTCTACTTTCTTACACACCTCCACTATACCACTTCACCTTAAAAACGTTTAGCATATCCCATAATTATCTCACAATTTACTTTCTGTTAAATGTTTATGTTCTAATAACAACTGTTATACTAACTTTGATGCCTCTCATGTTGTTATTAAAGACAAGAGTACGGGGAAAACTCTTCTCAAATCCTTTAGTGATGGTGATCTCTACCCCCTTCCACCGAATTCGGTCACTCTCTCTCCTCTGGCACTTATCTCTCGTCAAGTCTTTGGTGATGTTTGGCATCGTCAGATCGAACATCTAGGTCTTCGTGTATTTTCTCTTTTAGAAACTCGTAAGAATATTTCTTTGTCTTCTGAATATTCTGGTTTTTGTTTGGAGTGTCAGTTAGGCAAGTCTAAACATTTACCATTTGATGTTGTTGAGCATTGTACTGTCTAACCTTTAGCTTTAATACATTATGATGTTTGGCAATCTTCTATTTTATCAAATTTTTGGCTCAACATAGTATTACTTTTAACATGTCTTGCACAGATTCCCCTCAACAAAATGGTGTCGCTGAATGTAAGCATAGACATATTAGTGAAATGGCACGTACCCTCTTAATTCACTCATCTCTTCCTGAGTTCTTTTGGGTTGATGCTACATGCACTGCACTTTGTATCATAAATCATCTCTCTACTCCTGTTTTACAAAATCAAGCTCATTATATAAATTTGTTTTCTAAAATTCCTGATTAATCCTCATTTCATGTCTTCGGGTGTGCCTGCTACCCTAATCTAATTGCCAATGATCCCCACAAGCTCTCACCTAGATCCAAAAAATGTGTCTTCCTAGGTTATGCTCAAAATTACAAAGGTTATAGGTGTCTAGATCTCACCAGTGGTTGTGTCTATACTAGTCATCATGTTGTCTTCCATGAACTCTCTTTTCCATATCCTACTCTCACTGCACTTTTCCCCCCGTTACAAATACTCACTCTCCCATTCCACCACTTGTCTTTACTACCGCAGAACCCCTACATCAACATTCTCCCTCCCCATCTGTGTCTCAAATCACTCTTGTTCTTACTCTCCCTATTTCTCATATTCCTTCTCCACCACCAGTTCCCATTGCCTCGATGTGTAACGACCCATCCCGGGTTGGCCACCCTTGAGACAATGTTGTCACATTTTGAAAATCCTAGCACAACACATATATGCAACAATAAAAAAAAATAACACCATTTGAAGTTTCTACATCAATCCTCAACCCTCAACAGAGGAGATACATCAATATGATATTGATTTAAACATTTTATACAATATAGTATACATGAATATTTACAAATAATTTTTTATATATTTTATTTTCTCATTAGTCTGAGGATGTTGACACGTATGTGGCTTACAAAAAATGATTTTGTCTGAACCTTAACTCACCAAACTATTTGTCCCGCCTGCTACCTGAAATCATTGTACAATGAGGGGTGAGTTTCACAGGCTCAGTGAATGAAATTTACTAGAAATACTTAATCTATATAAATAGTCTTTCAATGTTTAATCACTTATATCTCACACAACTTGATACTAGCATTTCACTATCACTACACATATCATAAGTCTCATTCTCTATCAATATTTTCTTATTATTTACTGGTTCACCTCAAGACCATCAATTATCTCAAAATTACCTCTTAATGAGGTTCGCATCATAAAATCTACCATTTAGATGGTTCATATCACCATAACTATCTCTGTGTGAGACTCATCCATTTATAAATAAATTCACAATAACACACCACACATCAGCATTTCAATAATGCAAACAATAATTAAAACAGATGCAATGCATGAATTATTATTATGGGAACATCTTCCCATATGTCGACATGTTTTTATTATCTTAGACCGGCTGCCTTCCCGGTTCTTTTCTTTACAGCTTACCCCGGCTGTCACAGATTTATTTCCAGCATATACCGGCTGTCACAGTGTCCCTTTTATTTTCAGCTTATATCGGCTGTCACGGTTTTCACAATTAGACCGGCCCCTTCCCAGTTGTTTTCTTTTATTTAATGCATATGCATATGAACAATGATATGAAATATGCATCTGAACAATAACATAAAAGAACAAAATTGAATTCAAATATTTAAATTGGCTATCCTAATTTTTCTCAAATTATATAAAAATTTCCACTAAATTCTTTTCATCATAAATCACATCAAATCATCCATCAAAGCTTGTCCAGATTCACTAAATTTCATCTCCTCATAATTCGTATCAAAACATCAACCATAGCTCATCAAGAATTTCACTTATCGCTTTTATTATTAAATCAACTTATTATTCCAAAAATATTATTTCTCACCTAATAATTTTCTACATATCCAAAATTCGTCTCATATCTATCAATCAAATCTTTATCTACCACCAAAGCATAAACTAATAATTTATTTAATATTATCACTAGATATTTCATTTTTATTTAGATTACTTAAAGTAAATCAAACTCACCACGTAGTACTTAAAGCTACTCGTGGATCACCTCTTTACCTTTTCCCGTTCCTCTCAGAAATTTCCCCCAGTTGCTCATCATCAACACCTGACATAATATTTGTATTAAATTTCTAATTATTTCTTCAATTCTTTACACCCTTTGAAAATTCTCACTTTGAATTCCGAGAAATTTAATGAATGCTAAAAATTCCAAAATAAACATTACATTATTTCCTTCTGTTTTTCTGATAGCTTCCCGTGATTCTCTAGGAAATTCCACAATAAACTCCTTCAAAATTTTGCCCTTTCAACATTTTTTTGGATCCCCAAATATTTTGAGAAATAGAATAATTTGAATTGTAAAATGAAGAAACCAATCAGGATTTGGTAAAAAATCAATTTATAAAGCGACGATTGCTGCCTCCCACTGTTGCAAGTTTTACAGCTGCAACACATGCAGCCAAAGTCACCATTATTTGCAACTTGGAAGACACACATGGCTTCAAAATTCATTTGGTAGCAGGTGCTGCCACGTTTTCCATAATTTTTTTTGAAAACTATTTTTTATGTTTCTTTTTTTTTGGACATCCTTTTTCTTAAAGAAAAATATAATTTTTCTTTTTCTTTCTTTTCGTGCTAGACACGTCCAGATTTTTTTTTCAAAAAGAATTATTTTATTCAATACTAAAAGCCTTCGTGTAAATATATTATTTTAATTTCATGTCATATTTATTAAATTACTTCTTTACCCTTACTTTACAATTACAGGTATTACACGATGCCCCAAACTTTAGCCTCTACCTCCATGCCCCAAATTTCCTCTCTAGTACCTCACACAACCCAACCAATGTCTCCTCCTTTATCATCTCATTTATCTATCTCCGCAGCACTAGCCTCAATTTCTTCTAATCCTATTGTCCTTCCTTCTCCTAAACCACACACTCCTTCTACCTCTACCTTTCCTCCACCATCCCCCCTACCCCTTGTCACCCCATGATTACTCGTTCTAAAACTGGTATTTGTAAACCCAAAAAAATTCTATCTTTTCACTACTACCCAACAAATTGAACCAACTTGTTTTTCTAGAGCAAATAAAGATCCCAAGTGGCGCTCCGCTATGTGTGATGAATTTAATGCTTTTTTAACTAACCACACTGGGGATTTGGTTCCATATGATCCAATGAAAAATTTAGTTTGGTGTAAGTGGATTTATATGATTAAATATCGAGCTGATGGGTCTGTAGAGCGCTACCAAGCGAGGTTGGCCGTTCAGGGATTCCACCAACAACCGGGTATTGACTATCATGAAACTTTTAGTCCTGTTGTTCAACTTACTACTATACGTATTGTTTTATCCTTAGCCATTTCTCATTCTTGGGTGATTAGACAACTCGATGTTAAGAGTGTCTCTCCTCATGGTTATCTTAATGCAGTGGTGTACATGAAACAACCTCCTGGTTTTGTTGATCCCACTTACCCCACTCATATCTGTAAATTACGCAAAGCCATATATGGTCTGAAAAAAGTTTCTCGAGCTTGGTTTCACCACTTCAGTTCTTTCTTTCTTTCTCTTGGTTTTTCTTGCAGTCGAGCAAATACTTCAATGTTTGTTCTTATGTCATCTCATGGTCTTCTTATCTTACTATTGTATGTTGATGACATTATTCTCACCGGTAATTATTCTAGTCTTCTTTTTCGTTTTATTCATACTTTATCTAACCAATTTGTTATGAAAGATCTTGGTGATCTTCATTATTTTCTTGGTATTGAAGCTGCTAGTCATCCCACCAATTTGTTTCTCTCTAAAACTAAATACACTAAAGACCTTTTACTTAAATTTTCTATATCTTTAGCCAAACCAGTTAAAACTCCTCTACCTTTCCAGCCAACACCTTCACAATATGAGGGTGAACTACTAGCAGATCGCTCGAAATTTAGGAGTATGGTTGCAGGTCTTCAGTACTTAACCACAACTTGACCTGATATTACCTATGTTGTTAATCTAGCTAGTCCGTTTTTGCATGCTCTCCACATAGCTCATTTCCAGCTTGTTAAACACATTTTTCGCTATTTATGTGGCACTACTAATAATGGGTTACTTCTTGCTTCTGCAAAGGATTTTTCTCTCTCATGCTATGCAAATGCTGACTGGGTCGGCTGTCTTGACAGTCGTTGGTCCACCACAGGGTATGCTGTCTTTCTTGGACCCAATCTTATTTCTTGGAAAGCAAAGAAATAACCCACTGTGTCTTGTTCTAACACTGAATCTGAATATCACTCCCTTGCTTATGCTATAGCTGAGACCTATTAGATTCGCCAACTTCTATATGATTTACATGTGTTCTTAACTCGTCCAGTTCAAGTGTATTGTGATAACATTGGTGCCATTTATCTTGCTGCTAATCCAGTGTTCCATGCTCGTACCAAGCATACTGAGATAGTTTTCACTTTGTTCGCGAAAAAATAGCCCAAGGCGATATCCAGATCCGGTATATTCCTACTATGCACAACTTACAGGTATTTTCACCAAAGGATTGTCATCTCCTTAGTTCCATCAACATAAAAGAAATCTCTCTGTGGTTTCACCTCATTCGGATTGAAAGGGCATGTAAATATATATATTCCTAATGTAAATAATATTTGGAAATTCTAGTCTATTGTAAATAGAAAACCCTAGTCCTATTAGAATATTCTGATGTATCCTAGTCCTATTAGGACATGCTTCTGTAAATAGCCTATAAATATGAGATTCTTCTGCAACATTAAGTAGTTAGAAAACTTAAACCTATTATTCTTTTAAGTTTCTTCAAAGTGGTTATCAACCATGTTTAACCACTAAAGGGTGACTTAGTGATACAGTTTGGGATTTCACACTGTGAGGTCTCAAGTTCAACATTTACTATGCTCCTTTGTGGCCACCACATGGCTATTTAATTAAATAGTCTGCTTCTCTGGTGCATGGAGTATGGGGAGTCATGCATTTCAAGATTTAGGGTCCAGGGCATGCCCACCAAAAAGTTGTAAATAGAAAACCCTAGTCCTATTAGAACACTCTGATGTATCCTAGTCCTATTAGGACATGCTTCTGTAAATAGCCTATAAATATAAGATTCTTCTGCAACATTAAGCAGTTAGAAAACTTAAACCTATTATTCTCTTAAGTTTCTTCAAAGTGGTTATCAACCATGTTTAACCACTAAAGGGTGACTTAGTGATACAGTTTGGGATTTCACACTGTAAGGTCTCAAGTTCAACATTTACTATACTCCTTTGTGGCCACCACATGACTATTTAATTAAATAGTTTTCTTCTATGGTGCGTGGAGTGTGAGGAGTCATGTACTTCAAGATTTAGGGTCCAGGGCATGCCCACCAAAAAGTTGTTGAGGTCCAAGCTAGTTCCTCAGTTACTAAAAAAAACATATTATTCAATGAATTGAATATTTCACAAAAATAAAATAAAAAGTTATTCATAAGCCAATATTTATACTTAGAAGGCTCTTTTCCCCCTAATGATATTTTAAATTTACATCTTGCAAATAATGCAAAAACATTGTACCTATACCATACTTGAAGTTTGTTTAGTAGTAGCAATGATGATTCATCAAACTGTACTAAAACAGAAAGCCTTGAACCTGAAATTTTCTATATATACTAATCCTTGTTAGGCATGATGACCGAAGTTTCCAAACTTGGGCTTGGAGAGTCCACCATTCAAAGGCCCAAATATATGATGTAGGAGACCATATAAACCTAAAAGCTTAAGCTAATGGGTTATGGTTCCACCAATATATATATGACATTCATTTGTCTAGTTTTTTTCTCCATATGGGATAGATTTTCCACATCTCTTTACTCGCACGTGAATATTCCTAACAACCTCCCCCTTACGTGTGAGTCTCTATTGCTCCACTCACCATCATGCTTATACCAACTCCAATAGGCACACCTGAAAAGTCACCCGTTCTCCTATCAGAGTCAGAGAACCACACACCGACTTTCAACAACAAGCTTCATAGACTCCAACTTTCGAACCACATAGACTTCACCTTGCGAGCATTACCCGCTCACTACACAAGCCGTGCGAGCATCACCCGCTTGCTACACAAGTCACCTTGTTCGCACTACACGAGTCCCTCAAGCTCCCCCTATTGTTTGACTATACCACCGTGAGCATCCCGGAGTTAATGGCATGATTTGGTCACGCCCAACCGAACCATCGGCTCTTATACCACTTGTTAGGCATGATGACCCAAATTTCCAAACTTGGGCTTGGAGAGTCCACCAAGCAAAGACCCAAATATATGATGTATGAGACCATATGAACCCAAAAGCTTAAGCTAATGGGTTCTGGTTCCACCACCATATATATGTCATTCACTTGTTTAGTTTTTTTCTCCATGTGAGATTGATTTTTCACATTTTTTTACTCACACGTGAATATTCCCAACAATCCCTCTGTACCTAACAAGAGAAAGAAAAAAGACAACAACTAGGACCGACAAAATTCCAGACCAGACCATGATAGGATTATTGTTTCAAACATTATCATGGATATTAAAACTAGGGTTGATTATCTTTGTCGAGCACAAGTTGTCGCTATTTTAGCCACTTTGTGAAGAAAATGTGAACAAAGATAAATTTCTTGATAGCATCCCTCATTGATAAGGAAACAAAAACTGTGCATAGGTTTTGCTAGTAAGATTTAACAGATTGGTATTTGGGTCTATTTCACCTCTATATTTGAACAGATGTAATTTGTCATATCTAATAAAAGGTTATATGGGTCGGATTTATAATTCACAAAACTTACAAGTAGTCATCTCTGTCATATTCTTTCTAACATAAGCCTTGCCCAATAATAGAATCCAAATATTCTTTAAAATCTGTACATCGTCTTCCAATGATAAGCCTTGCCCAATAGTAGAATCCAAATATTCTTTAAAATCTGTACATCGTCTTCCAATGATAATTTCAAAGAATGAATCAGTTTTATTATTTTATGAACTTAAGCTGGGTTAATACCAGCTCTTCTTCCTATTATGGCTTCTTCAAGCCTGGAAATTGCTCTAATAAAAAGTAAACTGAAATCATATGTTTCTAAATCTAATCATCAAGTTTATATTTAGTGACAATAAATTTTCAATCAACCGAAGTGAAAGCTTTCATAGAGGGAGCCGTAGTCATTTTTTAATCTAGCATTGCAAGTTAGGGATATATTTTTTGGAGTGCTCAAGATGCAGAGCCCAAGTTAACGATCTAATGAGGAAGCCTTCTTTATGGAAGTGCTAGCTCTAATGATTTTATGGAATCTTCTCTATACTTTTTGTTGCTTAGTAATAGATTTATATGACTCTTTCAGCACGAATAGGAAATTTATGGGAAAATATAGAAAAAAAAGAATGATTAGTTGGTTATGAAGTAAAAGGAAAACAGAGAAAGAATTGCCTCAAACATGATTAATCCTTGTGATAAGTTGGTAGGCCCTAGCACAGAGAGGAAACATAGAGGAGAGGATCCCAAGACCCACTAGAACCGGTACCCCAACCGTTGTTCTCACACTGCACAAATTGATGCTCTGATGACCAAACACCCTCAGATGTTGCTCCATCAATTTGAGATCGAGAAATTTGCATGCTCACTGTATTTACACTGCCTTGCATCTCTCGTGGGCATTGATCTGTATATGACAAATCCACCGCAGTCGATTCAGTTGGCCATGTGGAGCCATTTTCAGGAACATGGTTCATCTGGGTAGCCCAACCCACTTGATATGCGGGTTCATTAGACCACACCATGTTGTTGGTGGTTGATGAAGGTTGATGCCACTGGAAGAACCCAACATGACCATGATGATCATGTTCGATGGAAATATCTGCAGCCTTACCAGAACCTGCAGCAGGATTAGGGGAGTAATTGACAATTGATCCAGGAACAACACTAGTTGCCAAGATTTGTTGCTCTCTCTTGGGACTAGCAAGTTGCAGACCTGAAAAAATAGCAGGGAAAAGCACCCTAAGCCCCTTGCCATCAAGCAGCTTAGCCTTGAGTGCACCAAGAAACCCATCAGCCGCCTCATTCCCACTGCAAACTTCCTCGAACGAGAAAGGCTCAATGTTATTATCCGTCACAAATCCACTATTACCACCAGATGATGAGTTTGTTGACGAGTTTGGCAAGTACTCAAAGTTGGTGCGTGCATTAGCACCACGCAAGGCTCTAGCCGCGTCGTCATACGCGCGAGCTGCATCCTCGGCGGTGTCGAATGTTCCTAGCCAGAGCCTCACTTTTTGCAAAGAGTCTTTGATCTCTGCAACCCATCTCCCTGATGGTCTTTGCCTAACTCCTACGAACCTGTGGTGCCCTCTTGATGATGACTTCCTCCTGCCACGCACATGCCCATCACTCGCTGGCGCACCCATTTCTTATTAACTTATTCTTCTTCTGCTAATTCAAATCTTGTTATTGATTAATTAGCGTTTACTTTTATTAATCGAACCTCTGGTATAGCAGATGTGTTGGTTGTTTTATAAGTGTCGCCATGAATTGGTATCTTTCATGTTCCATTACTCGACAAAGCACAAAATGGCAAGCTCTGCTGCTTAAATGGATCATTCAGGACGTCACGACGGCCGCGTTGTTTGTATCGACAAATTTGTAAAATATTGCAACAAGTAATCAAACTTCTCATGGATTATATAACATGCAACGATAAGGAACTGAAAATTATTCTTTTTTCTTTACAGCATGTTTGGTACAATGGAATTGTCAATTTCTCCAGGTAAATTTGGGGGCTTTTCAATTTTTATGTTTGATTTGTTTTAAAGTTTGAAATTAACAATTTGGGAAAATGCCCGATTCTTGAACATTGACGATTAGCTATTCCGCTTATTCATAGATGTTGATGCCAAATATATGCGTCGCTGAGGTGGAGGTTTAGACTGTAGAAGTACCTGCGCAGGGAAAGGGAGAGTAGTTATTGGGGTCGACGGAGGGGATGCCTCCGAGGATGCTCCAATGCTTAAGTCAGAGAAAGCTCAAAGTGTATGTGTTTGAAAGTGAAAAACTAAGTGTCCCCCTTGGACTGCTTACCAAGTCCTTTTTATAGAGTTTCGGAGGCGGTGATGTTCGGAGACGGTAGTGGGCCAGGGCGGCTGTGACAGGATACCCCAACTAGGTTGGGTAATGATGCCTATGAGGCCCAGCTAGGAAGCTGAGAACTGTTCAGTAGGGCTTTTGCCTTGCTGGCTTACTCCAGAGCCGTCTATGTGTTAAGACGGTGTTTAGACCTGACGTCCCAACTTGGTTGGGTAATGATGGTCCGGAGGGCGGTGGTGACATGGAAGCCCAGCTGGGGGCCAAGATGCCCTGGAGGGCGGTGGTGACGTGGAGGCCCAGCTGGAGGCAATGATGCCCTGAAGGGCGGTCATGACCTGGAGGCCCAGCTGGGGGCAATGATGCCCTGAAGGGCGGTCATGACCTGGAGATCCAACTGTCTGAGCCTGGATTGTCCGCGTGTCTCTTTGAACTCTGGGATCACGATGATCCACGTGTCGTCATCCTATGGGAGAGTCGTATTTTGGTAGTATCAATAGAATTTATGAATTCCTAGCATCCCTTAATTCGAACAAAATGTCCTCGAATTAAACACTATATTCCAAAATTATTTTTACTCACTTCCACTCTGAGAGTACGTTTAATGAAAAAAAAAATCCAAGAGAAAAAAGAAAAGGGTGTGGAATAATTTTTTTTATTGTTTAATAGTGAGGAAAAAAATAAAATAATTTATATTTTCCCCCTTATGTGTACAAGTATAAATCATAATTTTTCAAAATCAAGACTAGAGAGTAAAAAATGAAGAAAAGATGAGACTAGATTTTCAATTTATTAATTAATTTATCTCAATCATATGAAAGAAAAAGTCAATATTCTTATTTTTTTATTCTCTCAATTTTTTTTTCTCTCCTATTAAATACATCCTAAATCTACATTACCATTTCAATTGTACGTAATAATAACAAACATCCTTAATTGTTTGGGTTTTAAAAAAATTTAATTAAATTATATGAACTTGCATACTCGTTTGAAGAGTAAGTTAATGATTGGAGTGCAATTGATTGAAAGTGTCTTACTAGGTCGATAGCTTTGAAGTTACTATGCATACCATCGAGTTCATTTAATTTTGCACTCCTTATAGCCTAAGGTGATAAAAAATTTCATTGAGGATTCATCTTTGGCATAATACACAAGGACATTTTTGTCATTTGTTACACATTTCACTCTTATTTTAAGATTTAAATTATCCAACTAAACATTCGAAGTGAAAACGAATTAACTATTCTTAACATACAAAATTTGAAATTATCATTTAATTGACTTAATTTTATTTTTGATCAATTTCAATTCTATCCTTTCCAACTTTCAGAATTGAATTGTTTTAAGATCATAAAGGTTGTGATTGTGTGTTTTGATTCAATTTTATATCTTGCAACAATATATTGTTTCATTAATTTCAAAAGGGTCTCATCAATTCCTTCACATGAGAGATTAGATCATAATTGTTTTTCTTAGTAAATTATACCGTACTGCCATGAGTTATACCCAAACTGCACCTAGTTTGATTTTTATTTTTTATCAACACCTCACCTATTTTATTTATCGTTATTGATGATAATGGATAATGTCAGCAAAGTCATTCCTATACAACCCTTTCATTATATATATATATATATATATATATATATATATATAGAGCTAAATATTAAGCAAATGACCGAAACATGTCAATCAAGCATTTAAGTAACAACCAAATAGATGTAGACGCATCAAAACGATAACAAATAAGAGAACCATAACTTGAGAACAAGGAACCAACCCTAATAATAATTAAGTATCCAATCCAATCAGTCCTTGTCCTTCTGAATTTTACTCAATCCCAATTCAATGAATAGGAACCCCATCAAGTGAGACACCAAATGTTACATATTTTTAATAAAAAAATATAAGATTGTGGTAGTAATTAAGAGATTAACAATAGGTTTAGTGAAAAATACATGAACTCTATTAACTCCACTGATTTCCCATCTTTCTTAAGCTTAAACCTATAATACCCATCTAAAACACATCAAAAATATCTTTATATACTTCATTCTTGCATTCTTCTTCTAAATTGTTTTATTTAATTTTGTGGACAAAGAAAAGTATATTTTGTGAAGTTTGAGCTTTCTTTTATAATGTAATCTTATGAGAGTTATACAAAGTGATAGAGTGAATGAACTTACTACACGAAAAAATAATTCCTACAATAACTTGAATCACTTTATAATTGTCACGCCTCATTTCATTGTTGTGTAATTTATCATTTTTTTCGAGTTTTTTTCATTTATTAATTCAAACAAATTATCATAATTGTTCCACACCAAATATGAGTGAGCCTTATAATTACAAACATTACAATAGAACCACTGGTTTCCTTGAGAACCGCGGAGTAACAGAGAAGATACAGAGAGACTTCTCAATCAAATTTCAAAACAAATGACAAACATATAATGCAAGTGTCACGGGTTGCAAGCTGAAGTTGCTAACCGTGCGGTCTTAGGCTCGAAAATACTTCCTTGGAATGCCTAAGTCAGCCTTCCTCTTGGCTACTCAAGAGAACCGTCCTCGAAGCTAGACCCGCTCAAAGAAAATAAGCACACAAGAAAGAAGATGAGGCAAAGCTAGAGAGCTTGCTATTGCTTGTATAAGTGAATGAGTGATTTACAAATGAGAGGGAAGCCCCTTTATATAGGGAGAGCTCCCTTACATCCATGGCTATCATCTTGCCATGTGTCACAATCTTATGCAATTCTAAGTGTAGTACAAGTGTACTACAAGTGTAGTACAATAGTACAAGGTACTACTCTCTAATGCATGTGCATTACAATGCTGTACATTATAATCAAAGGGGCACTAGGAAACCCTCGAACACATGGTTTTTACGCGGGTTGTGACATTCTCCCCCACTCAATCTGGCGATGTCCTCGTCGCATTCTCGGCCTGAAACTGGTCGATTCTCGTCTGGAATTGCCACAAGGCCTCGGCTGGTTCCCAACTAGTCTCACTGTCGGGTTGTCCCTTCCATCATATCAAGTACTCAAGCCTCGGCTTATAGTACTTCCGTCTCAAGACTCGGTCGGCCAGTATGCTCTCAATGTCTCTGTCATAAGAGGCCCTAACTCCTATAGAGGCTCGTTGTGACTCACCTCGATCCGGATCATCTTGGTCTTCATGGAATGGTTTCAACATACTCACATGGAAGACCGGGTGCACCTTGAGCTTGGATGGTAGCTCAAGTTTGTAGGCCACATTGCCTACCCTTCGAAGAACTCTGAAAGGTCCCTCATATCTGCACACCAATGCTTTATGGATCCTTTTTGTGCGAAGTACCAAATGTAGCTTTACAAGCACATAGTCCCCCACTTGGTACTGCACATCCCGTCTCTTTTGATCAGCCCACTTTTTGGAAAGCTTGGCTGCCTTGTGTAGGCAAACTCGAGCCAAGTCGGTTTGTTCTTGCCACACCTTGGCAAATTTATAGGTTGCTGGAGTTGACCTTGTATATCCCACGGCAATAGTACTCGGAGTGTGAGGCTGCTGTCCCATCATAATCTCGAAGGCACTTTGGTTGGTGGCCTCACTCCTTTGCAAATTGTAGGAAAACTGAGCCACATCTAGTAATTTTGGCCAATCTCATTGCGAGGCACTCACGTAGTGTCGGAGATATGTCTCCAACAAAGCATTCACCTGTTCAGTTTGTCCATCGGTTTAGGGGTGCATACTAGTGGAGAAGTTTAGATCCGATCTGAGCAATTTGAACAGTTCGGTCCAGAATCATCCCGTGAATCGTCCATCCCGATCACTAACAATGGACTGTGGTACACCCCAGTACTTCACCACATACTTGAGAAACAATCGGGCTGCCTCATCTGCTGGACATTCTTTGGTAGCCGGAATGAAAGTCCCATACTTCGAAAATCGGTCCACCACGACCATGATGCTCCCAAATCCCTCATTTTTGGGTAGCCCCATAATGAAATCCATGGAGACACTCTCCCATGGACGCTCCGGAATTGGCAATGGTTCCAAGAGACCTCCAAGTGGCTTTTGCTCAACTTTGTCTTGTTGACACACAAGACAAGTCTTCACATAGACCTCAATGTCGTCCCTCAAGTGAGGCCAGTAGTAGCGTTCTTCCACAAGTGCTAGGGTGCGGTGCACCCCTGGATGACCAGCCCACTTGGAATCGTAGCACTCTTGCATCACCTCCTTCCGTAATTTCCCATGAAGCGGCACATATAACCGATTCCCCTTGGTATAGAGCAAGTCTCCCTCGAGCCAGAACCTCCAGGTCTTCCCCTTTGTGGCATACTCCATCAAAGACTTGGCGGTTGGATCATGGGACAATCCCTCTTTAATACGATCCACTAAGGAACCTTGTGGTCGGCTAATGGCAGCAAACTCTACCTTTCGGCTTAGTGCATCCGCTACTGTGTTGGTCTTCCCTGGCTTGTACTCCAACACAAAATCAAACTCAGCAAGGAAATCTTGCCATCCGGCTTGCTTGGGAGAGAGCTTCTTTTGAGTCTGAAAATAGATTGTGGCCATATTGTCGGTCTTCACCACAAACTTAGACCCCAAAAGATAATTCGTCCATGTGCGCAAGCAATGGACCACGGCCATCATCTCCTTCTCTTGAACCGTGTATCGTCGCTCGGTCTCGTTGAGCTTTCGGTTCTCAAAAGCGATCGGATTGCCATCTTGCATCAGGACTCCTCCAATAGCAAAGTCGGATGCATCCGTGTGGACCTCATAAGGTTTGGTATGATTTGGTAAGGCAAGGACTGGCTCTTCTGTGATTGCCTGTTTCAACTGCTCAAAGGCTCCTTGACATACTGAGCTCCACTCCCACATTCTCCCCTTCTTGAGCATATCAGTCAAGGGTGTGGTGATGGTTGAGTAGCCTCTGATGAAACGCCGATAATAGTTCACCAAACCAAGGAACGATCTCAACTCGGTAACCTTGGTTGGTGGCCTCCAATTAACGATAGCCTGGATCTTGCCCGCATCCATCCGAATCTTTCCTCCACCTACTATGTGGCCAAGGAATGACACCTCATGTTGGGCGAATGAGCACTTCTCTTTCTTCACATAGAGCTCGTTCTCTCTCAGAACTTGGAATACCTGTCTCAAGTGCCTCACATGCTCCTCTAGAGATCGACTATAGATAACCATATCATCAAGGCAAACAACCACAAAGCGATCTAGAAAGGGTTGGAGTACCTTGTTCATTAGAGTGCAGAACGTTGCTAGAGCATTAGTGAGTCCGAAAGGCATCACAAGAAACTCGTAAGAATCATAGCGAGTGACACACACTGTTTTTGGCTCATCCCCCTCGGCTATCCGGACTTGGTAGTACCCTGATCTCAATTCTAGCTTGGTGAACCATCTGGCATCCCCAAGTTAATCAAACAAGTCTGCAATGAGTGGGATGGGGTACTTGTTCTTCATTGTGAGCTTGTTGAGGGCTCTATAATCGATGCACATCCTTATCGATCCATCATGATTCCGTTGGAACAAAACCGGTGCACCATAGGGTGCTTTGGAAGGTCGCACGAATCCCGCATCAGCTAACTCCTTTAATTGTCTCCTCAATTCTTCAAGCTCGGGAGGCGACATTCGGTATGGAGCCCTTGCTGGTGGTTGGGCAGTAGACACCAATTCGATCTTACGATTCACCTCTCTCTTAGGTGGAAGCTTCTTGGGTAACTCTGGGGGCATCACATCAACAAATGACTCTAATAGCTCTAGTACCTCAAGAGGAGCCTCTTCCTCGGGCTCTAGGACCTCCTCCAGCTTCAAGGTGGCCAAGTAAGTGACTTCATCCCTTCTCAGCCCCTTGGCTAGTTGGATTACCGACAAAACCCGACTAGCTTGGCTAGAGTCTCGTTTTACCGGCATGAGACATTGGCATCGAGAATCAAGGATGCACAAACAATTGGCAAATGGCACTAGCAAGGCATTAATCCGATCAAGAAAATTTAACCCAATTACAAAGTCATAGTCATCAAGGGGGATTACCTCAAGAGTTTCTTTGCCCTTCCAATCTCCGAGTTGTAGCTCCACCCCTTGTACTACACCCATTGTCGGAACTTCTTTGGAATTGACCGTCTTGATCCATCCGTTGCCTTTCTCCACCTTAAGGTGTAATCTCTTTGACATTTCTTCGGATACAAAGAGATCGGAAGCTCTAATGTCTATGAGAGCACTAACCTTGGTGCCAGCCACCATGACATCAGTAAACATGAGTCTCTTCTGTTTGCCAAACCTTTTGGCTTTGATCGAGCTGAGCATGATAGAACCAAGCTTGAGAGTATCTCTCTCTGTTACTCCCTTTTTCCTGGCAATGGCAGAGATCTTGGTTCGTCTCGGGCAATCCCGTACCCGATGAAGGCCTTCACATAAGAAGGATGCTAATGGCTCCCTCTTTTTGTCCCCTTCCCTGGTGGACTTCCACTTTTGAATGGGTGGTTTCTCTGGACCACCCTTCTGATGTTTGTCCCTGTCTCCCCCACATTTGCCCTTGTTCTTGGAGGAATCGAATCTTTCTGGTTTCTTGAACTCCACCAAAGATTCTGCCACAGACATGGCTCGGGTGAGGTCTTGGACATCCCTTCGTTGCAACTCTTGCTTGGCCCATGGCTTGAGGCCATCCATGAAGGAGAAGAGAGCCTCTTTCTCTCCAAGATCAGAAATTTGGAGCATGAGTTCTGAAAACTCTCGCACATACTTCCGCACTTCCCCACGTTGGGTGAGCCTTCGCAGTTTGGCTCGTGCCTCATCTTTCGCATACTCGGGATAGAATTGTTGGCGAAATTCCCTCTGAAATTCTTCCCACATAGTAATGGCAGCACTCGCACACCTACGTCGCCACCATAATAAAGCAATATCGACAAGGTACATAGAGGCAGTATTTACCTTAGTTATGTCCTCCGTGATGTTCATCCCTCGAAAGTATTGCTCCATTCCCCAAAGAAAGTTGTCTGCAACCTTTACCGCTCGGATGCCTTTGAACTCCTTTGGCTTTGGCACATCCACCCTAGGATTGGGTGCCATAGCAAGCATGCCCCCTCCGACAGTTGTTTTGCAAGCTAAAAGCTCCCTCTTGAGCTCTTCCATCTCTTCCCGCATCGACACCACCATGGCCTCAAGGGTGTCGTTCTTCTGCGTGAGGACATCTACGACCTCGTTGAGGGCACCTTGCATCGCTCCTTGGAGATCCTCCCTCATGGAGTTTAGCTCCCTGCTTCCTTCGGTATCCTCGAACATGTCCCGCATTTCCCCCACAGCTAACTCCACCTTAACCAAGTGAGCATCCATGCTTGACATTAGATCCCTTGAGCTGGCCTTCTTGGTTGCCCTCCCTCAAGTCTCGAGACCGTCATGAGGTTGATTGCTAGCATCGGACACGGTTGCCATCTTTTCTCGAAAGTTCTCGATGAACTTGGCTCTGATACCACTTGTCACGGGTTGCAAGCTGAAGTTGCTAACCATGCGGCCTTAGGCTCGAAAATATTTCCTTGGAATGCCTAAGTCAGCCTTCCTCTTAGCTACTCAAGAGAACCGCCCTCGAAGCTAGACCCGCTCAAAGAAAATAAGCACACAAGAGAGAAGATGAGGCAAAGCTAGAGAGCTTGCTATTGCTTGTATAAGTGAATGAGTGATTTACAAATGAGGGGGAAGCCCCCTTATATAGGGAGAGCTCCCTTATATCCATGGCTATCATCTTGCCATGTGTCACAATCCTATGCAATTCTAAGTGTAGTACAAGTGTACTACAAGTGTAGTACAATAGTACAAGGTACTACTCTCTAATGCATGTGCATTACAATGCTGTACAGTACTACCATGTAGTGCATGTGCAATATAAGGCTGTACATTATAATCAAAGGGGCACTAGGAAACCCTCAAACACATGGTTTTTACGCGGGTTGTGACACAAGCACCAAAAAAAAAGGTAGAACACAACAACACATCACATAACAGAAGCAATCCGACGAAGATGATATCGAATAGATTTCTTACTAAATACTAGACCATCATCGAGAACCATACCACTTACGATAGCTAAAACTAGACTTTCAGAGCTAAATTTTTGTGGACATCAAACTAGACTTTCAGAGCTAAATTTTTGTGGACATCATTCTAGGTTATTGCATCATCCATTAAATTACAGCCCCTTAAAGAGTGGACTGCCTCCACTTTGTTAATCTTTCTTGATGGCCTATAGAATTTTGCTGAATTCTAGTTTATTCCTTATTCTTAACTGTGGACAATCGCCCCCAAACGTGATTTCCCCTTATAATGCAGTCAGAAATTTTCATATTCCTAAACAGGGAAGGCAACCGCAGAACCAACTCTCTGGCTCTTTACAAGACCTCTCTCCCTACCCAAGAGAACGATAAAATGCAACTGAAATTGACCTTCTTTTAAACTTGGTAATTTTATCAAATAAACCAACCGATCATCTTTGAAAGCCAATATGCGTTTAACCAACTAACAATACAATTTAATAATAGAAAACATAAATCATATGACAAAATGAAATAAAAATCAATATATTTATAACAACAAAGCCCAAAAGAAAAATCTTTACCAAGAATATTTTTCTCAAGATAAATCAAATCTATGGAATTAGCAAATCATATTTATAGCTTGCTCACAAGTTTAGATAGGAGTTAAATAAAACATCCACATCATCAAACTGAACGATTCGAGACCTGTCAATCACACGAATTATAAGTGAAAGAAAATAAGATAAGATTTACCCAGGTTCACCCAAGAATAGGGCTACATCCTGCCAAAAATTTCTTATTATCAACCTCACAAATTTCTCTGTTACAATATATGCTCAGTACATAAAGAGTATTTATATGCAATTTAAGATGTCCTAATTAGGGTCTAATTATGTTTCCATTCTGCTGCAGAACTACAGCTCTTCATGGGCCCAAGCCCAAACCGCCAAGCAAAAAACCAGGCCCAACTCAAGTACATGGCCCAAAAGTTTCGGTGGCAATGCCCTGTTATTGTAAGTTATGTGTATCTGTGATAATGATAACACCCTTTTATAAAGTCATGGAGCAGAGTCTAATTAAAAAAACAATTAATGTTATGTGTTATGGTAGGATTAGGATTTCATAAGTTGGAGTGTTTTGATATGAACATAGTGTCCAAAGGCTGGAGTGTCTTACTAGAATTATGGTTTTGGTGTAAGATTACCGTTCTGCCATTTGCCACGTATAGCTATTTGACTGGTTTTTTTGTCTTGTTTATGAAATTAGTTTTTCGCTCTTGGAAAGTGTCACGTGTCATTATGTTACAGATTGAGAAATGGACTTTGAATCTTACTTTTTCTTTATACTTCGTAAATTTTAAATTGTGAAAAAAAATATTTTTTAAACAAAAAACTTATAGATTCTATAAAATAATTTTTTTGGGCAAAATATCAATACTTTATTAATTAATATCTACGTAAAAATCTCTATAATTATTGATATCTGAGTATCATTTTATTTGCACTCTAGTCCTCTATAAACCAATCTAATTCTTGAGAAAAAAACGTGAACAAATGGTACTTAAAATTGTAGTGGCCAATCTTTTCTCCGTTTTGAGAAGGTAGGAGGATTGGACAGGGGTATGAACTAAGAAGAACAAGGAAATTCAAGTACGCTATTGATTCTAAACCATAAGTACAAGTTGAAAAGCAAAAAGAAGGTAGACAAGTTGAAAATGATCATGCGCTGTTATTTTAAGAATGGAGACATTCTTATGCATACCTCCTACGGCCAAAGAAATAAAAGTCAAGAAAGAGAGAAAAAAAAAAACAGCTTTCCAGTATCTCATATGTTATTTTTTATAGTATCTCATATGTTATTTTTTTATATAAAAAATAACATATAATATAATAAAATTATATGATATTAATTTTAAATTTGTTGAAATAATAGTAGAATATTAAATATTTTTAAAATCAATGATTCATTATAAAACATTAATTTCTATTATCAAACAGATGCAAAATAATTTTTTTTTTAAGAATTTAAATTTTATGATAAGTTTAAAATTTTTATTTATCTTAAAAAATTTATAAATCCATTTAAAATATGCTTCTATTAATTTTGGAAAAATAACAATGATAACTTTTTTTTTAAAAATCCTTTGTTAAATATATTTTATTTTTAATACTTCTATTTTTAAAAAAAAATAACATTTATAATAGCTAAGAGTACTTTTGTCATCATAAAAAGTAATATTTAATTAAAATTTTGATTTTTTAAAAAAATTATTTTGAAACTACTTAATAATGAAAATTGATATATTAATATCATTTTAATATATTTAAAAATAATACAATATAATTTACCATAATAATTATTACTTAAATTTATATAATAACTCCTCAAATTTTAAGTAAATAAAATATTTGCATATGAAAAGTACTTCAAATTGTCGTGGCCTATCTTTTCTCCGGACTGGACAGGGGTAAGAACTAAGAAGAAAAAGGAAATTCAAGTACGCCATTGATTCTAAACCATACGTACAATTGGAAAAGCAAAAAGAAGATCAAGATCTGATCTTAATGTTCTTACTCTCATTACAAGTTACAACCCCTAAACATACCATATAACTCAGCCATATTTTGTCAAAACCAAATTGAGCAGCAAAAATGGACACAACAATTCTTTTCACTTCCCTTTCTCTTATCTTTTTCCTTCCTGATTTGAAGATTTTAATCCAATCCAAAAAACAACACAAAAACCTACCACCAAGCCCACCTTCTGTTCCCATTCTTGGTCACCTCCTTCTTCTAAAACCACCCATCCACCGAACTTTTTTAAGTCTCTCCAAAAAGTATGGCCCAATAATCTCTCTCCGGTTGGGATCGCGATTGGTAGTTGTCATTTCCTCACCATCCATTGTCAAAGAATGTTTCACTGAAAACGACATTGTTTTAGCCAACCGCCCTCCTTTTCTAAACGCTAAGCACATTGCCTACAACCACACCACCATTGGAACTGCGCCTTATGGTGACTATTGGCGCAATATTCGTCGCATCGCTGCTAATGAAATATTCGCATCTCATCGTCTCAACATGTTTTTAAGTATTCGAAAAAACGAAATCAAACAGTTATTACTCAAAATATATCGTGATTCGTGTCAAGGTTTCAACAAGGTAGAACTGAAATCAATGCTCAATGATTTTACATTCAATAATATCATGAGAATGGTTGCAGGGAAGAGGTATTTTGGTGACGACGTGAAGAGCAAAGAAAAAGCGATGCAGTTCAAAGAGCTTTTTTCAGAGATACTCGAAAAAAGTGGAGCAGGGAATAAGGCAGATTACTTGCCTATATTGAATTGGATTGGTCCAAAGTATGAAAAGAAGGTGAAGGCCATTGGTAAAAGAATGGATGCGTTATTGCAAGGTCTGATCAATGAGCATCAAAGCAATAAGAAAGCTAACAGTAACACCATGATTGCCCATATGCTTTCTTTGCGAGAGTCACAGCCTGAGTACTATACGGATGAAATCATTAAAGGCCTCATACAGGTAAATTAATTCAAACCTTGACTCTTAACTAGCTGTTTGATTTAAATATTTACGTACTTTAAATCATTAAGTAACTAAAATTTACTTTTTATATATAAAAAAAATTCGTGTCAGACTACACACAAAATAATTTAAGTTGCAAAAAAATAATTAAATAAAGCATGCAGGCTGAAAGTTATTAGTACACTTTCCTAAATTTCTAGTGAAACTTTATCCTCTTCAAGATTTACTTTCCTATATGTATATATGAGACGTACAAAGCAGCTTATTTTAACTAGCTATTGAACTTAGAATATTAATTAACTCTTACAAAATGATATATGTTCCAAAAAACAATTAAATAAATAATAAATTCTATTTTTAGTCTTTTTAGTTTGACACATGTTTTTATTGCATTCCTAAAGTTTAAAACGTTCATATTGGGTCATTTAAGTTTGATACATATTCTAATCAAATCCTTCACTCAAATGACACGATAATCTTATTCATAACAGGTTGCAGACTCATTCACGATATGTTCATTTACGTCATGTTCAATAACATAGTTAAAAACAGTTTCATCAAATTTAAATACTCTAGTCACGTTATTTTTTATCCCCACATCTTCTTCAACTTCATTTAACTGGTCATCTATTACATCAACCACAACCCTATGTTCCAAATAAAGTTCAATAACTATTGACTTGGGAACTTTCATGAATATAGCATACACATTTGAATCACTAGTTAATAAAACAAAATCATTTTGGTGAAAGACCTAATTGGAACATGTACCAAATTTAAATGACCCAATATGGGCGTTTTAAACTCCAGTGACCCAATAAGGACACGAGACAAACTAAAAAGACTAAAAATAGAATTTACTCTTAAATAAAATATGCATGGTACGAAAGTTACTAATGCACTTTCTCATAAATACTAATGAAACTTTATTCTGTTCAGAATTGAATTCATGGCACAATGCGAGACAAGAATATTAACTCTTATTTAATTATCATGTAGGCAATGCTACTCGCAGGAACTGACACGTCAGCAATTACTTTAGAATGGGCATTGTCCAATTTACTCAACAATCCTGATGTGTTAAAAAAGGTTCGAGCCGAGATAAACATTCAAATTGGTCAGGATCACTTGATCGACGAACCAGATGTCTCGAATTTACCTTATCTTCAAAATATCATATCTGAGACCTTTCGATTATATCCTCCAGTCCCACTTTTAATCCCGCATTACTCATCTAATGATTGTAAATTAGGTGGATATGATGTGCCACGTGATGCTATCTTATTGGTTAATACATGGGCTATTCATAGGGATCCGGAGTTATGGGATGACCCAACAAGTTTTAAGCCTGAGAGGTTTGAGAGTGAGCAAGTAGAGATTAATTACAAGCTGATGCCATTTGGATTAGGAAGGAGGGCTTGTCCCGGAGCAGGCCTAGCCCAACGTGTTGTGGGATTGACTTTAGGGTCACTGATACAATGCTTTGAGTGGGAAAAGGTTAGTGAAAAAAAAATTGACATGACCGAAGGACCGGGGCTTGCCATGCCTAAGGTTGAGCCATTAGAAGCAATGTGCAAAGCTCGGCCTATCATGAGAAAAGTTGTCGTTGAAGCTGCATAGAGTGATTTAGCTACTGCAATATTGTTATTATAGCTAGAATTAGTAGAAGCAATATGGTGTATGTGTGTGTTTTAAATAACTTCTAAAATAAAAAGAAGCCATGTATGTGCAAAGGTTGACCATGAGCCCAGTGATTGTTGAGAATGGATTTTATATTAATTTGGAAGCTTTGAGTGTAAAAAAGTAATGCACGAGGTTTACATGATATGGTTTTCATGTTGGTGTGTTTTCATTTGTATGTGCGTGGAGTCTATCTGCTATGAATTATATCTTTGGTATTGGAGGCCTAATTCAACTAATTATGTTTAGATGAAATCTCATTTCATTTGGTAAAAAAAAACTTTTTTCTCTTTTTCTCTTTTCTTTGATTCATTATAGAAAATAAAAAAAGTAATTAAGAAAAATGCAGTACAACCAAATGAAAATAATTAAGACGGTGTGTTAATAATGCTCAAACTAACATTCGATTATTGTGTATAGTTGAGGTGTCGATCCCACGAGAAAAACGACTTACAAGAGAAAGTGTAACCCTTAACACTAAACGATAAAGTTCAAATAAGAAAAATGAGTTTTACGAATGAAATTATATAAGAGAGTTGTGAAAATATGATGAATAATTCAATAAAGAAATAATAAGGTTCTAAGAATCCTTGTTAAATTCGTTGTCTTATTCCTATCTTGACTCAAATGTTTTATCCGCAAAAATGACTGATTTGTCTCGCTGAAATCACGCACTGCATGACCTTTATCTACTAAAACTGTCATAACTTTCTCTAGAAAAATCATATTTATGAGCCGTAAATTCTCCAGAAAATAGACATTCGGATCTTTTCAAGCATATAGGCTCATCTCTTGGTTCTTCATGAATCAATACAGTTTAATCCACAAAAATGACTGATCTGTACTAGCAATTCTGACAATTTAGTGAAACTTCTTTCCAAATGCTTGTGAACATGCATAGAATCTTCGTACTTTAATCAACGTTAGCTTTTCCATCTCTTTTAAACCCAAAATACCTGAAAATGCATCGAAATAAATCAATGTATCAAGAATGACACTTAAGAATTATTAAGGCATAAATGTGTAATCCAGCCCTAAATCAACCCCAAATGCTAACAAATAAACACTATTAAAATACATTTTCTGACTCTCATCATGCGTATCATACCAAATGAACTTACTCCAATAGTAATGTCTTGATTTCTAACGACTATAAAATTGAAAGGGATATTAGTTGTTAACACAAATTAATTAAGTTAGTGACACAAAAATAACAAGAGATGTCAATACTTGACTAAAGAGAAAGAACGATGAATTCTTTGAAATTTTATGTATGAGAAATTTATTCGTTACAAGTTTACAATCATTAATGATGGAGAGAAAAATTAAATATAATAATTTAGAGGATGTTTAGGTACAATTTTCTATTAGTAGTAATGAGACTTATCTGGTACGCCTTCATTTCTTTGCTTTATCAGCCTCGACAATTCTCTCCACAGCTCTTTTTAATCTTTCTGCTTCTGTCTTTCTATTGTTGCATAATTTTAATGTCCAAAATAGTAGCAGAACTCCTCAAGTAATAGAATTTCTCCTTAGCCTCAATATAGACAAATTCGATATCTACTTTGTGCCTAAAAGATCATCTTTTGCTTTTGTAAATGCCATAGAAGTCTTTCCTGTCCCAGGAAGTTTCATACCTGATAATACTACACGCATTAGTACTACAGGAAGTACTAGTAATTATAAGGGCATACTCTCATCGCGCGTTTTACATACGATTCACAGAATCAATGTTGGGGGGTCTTACACTTACACCAGATGATGACACTAATTTGTGGAGAACTTGGGTTGCCGATGATAGTCATCTGATTAATCGAGATAATGCAAGGAATAGCACATTTTACCCAGAGAAGCCTAATTACCTGGGAGCATACGCTGATTTTTTTGCCCCAGATTCCCAAAGAGATGAACATAAATACTAGTAGTCAGTCAAATAACTTCAACATAACCTGGAGTTTTGATGTAAGCAAGAATGCTATACACTTTGTCCGGGTTCACTTCTGCGACATTGTAAGTCGATCAGACAATGTTCTCGTCTTCTATCTCTACATAAATAGCAACTTAAGCCAGGAAATCAATCATTTTACATCAGTTGGCCGGGATGTAATGCCTTTTCACATGGATTTTGTGGTTGATTCTGATGATTCTGGGCTTATGACTATCAACATAGGTCCCAATAAAGATTCTCCACAGAAAACTGCCTTACTAAATGGGCTGGAGATAGAATATAAAGGAGGAATCTGCAGGTTCAATTACTATAGCCATTGAGGGCAAGAAGAAGCATGTCTTTCTCATTGTTTGTTCAGCTATAGGAGGTTCGATTGTTATCTGCATTTTGGCATTTTTATTGTTCTTGGGGTTGAAACGCAGGAAGCCGAAGCCTGTTGAGACTCCGGTCTGGTCACCATTGCCTGCATATGGAGGGGGGGAGTTCTCACAGTAGGGTGTTTGAAGGAACCATGCATGGTTCTCGTCCGTAATTTAAACCTTGGGTTAAAGATTCCTTTTGCTGAAGTTCAGTTTGCAACTAATAATTTTGATTTCAAGTTTCTGATTGATAAAGGTGTATTTGGGAAAGTCTATAGGGGAATTCTCAGGAATGGAATCAAAATAATTTTTTTTTTAAGAATTTAAATTTTATGATAAGTTTAAAATTTTTATTTATCTTAAAAAATTTATAAATCCATTTAAAATATGCTTCTATTAATTTTGGAAAAATAACAATGATAACTTTTTTTTTAAAAATCCTTTGTTAAATATATTTTATTTTTAATACTTCTATTTTTAAAAAAAAATAACATTTATAATAGCTAAGAGTACTTTTGTCATCATAAAAAGTAATATTTAATTAAAATTTTGATTTTTTAAAAAAATTATTTTGAAACTACTTAATAATGAAAATTGATATATTAATATCATTTTAATATATTTAAAAATAATACAATATAATTTACCATAATAATTATTACTTAAATTTATATAATAACTCCTCAAATTTTAAGTAAATAAAATATTTGCATATGAAAAGTACTTCAAATTGTCGTGGCCTATCTTTTCTCCGGACTGGACAGGGGTAAGAACTAAGAAGAAAAAGGAAATTCAAGTACGCCATTGATTCTAAACCATACGTACAATTGGAAAAGCAAAAAGAAGATCAAGATCTGATCTTAATGTTCTTACTCTCATTACAAGTTACAACCCCTAAACATACCATATAACTCAGCCATATTTTGTCAAAACCAAATTGAGCAGCAAAAATGGACACAACAATTCTTTTCACTTCCCTTTCTCTTATCTTTTTCCTTCCTGATTTGAAGATTTTAATCCAATCCAAAAAACAACACAAAAACCTACCACCAAGCCCACCTTCTGTTCCCATTCTTGGTCACCTCCTTCTTCTAAAACCACCCATCCACCGAACTTTTTTAAGTCTCTCCAAAAAGTATGGCCCAATAATCTCTCTCCGGTTGGGATCGCGATTGGTAGTTGTCATTTCCTCACCATCCATTGTCAAAGAATGTTTCACTGAAAACGACATTGTTTTAGCCAACCGCCCTCCTTTTCTAAACGCTAAGCACATTGCCTACAACCACACCACCATTGGAACTGCGCCTTATGGTGACTATTGGCGCAATATTCGTCGCATCGCTGCTAATGAAATATTCGCATCTCATCGTCTCAACATGTTTTTAAGTATTCGAAAAAACGAAATCAAACAGTTATTACTCAAAATATATCGTGATTCGTGTCAAGGTTTCAACAAGGTAGAACTGAAATCAATGCTCAATGATTTTACATTCAATAATATCATGAGAATGGTTGCAGGGAAGAGGTATTTTGGTGACGACGTGAAGAGCAAAGAAAAAGCGATGCAGTTCAAAGAGCTTTTTTCAGAGATACTCGAAAAAAGTGGAGCAGGGAATAAGGCAGATTACTTGCCTATATTGAATTGGATTGGTCCAAAGTATGAAAAGAAGGTGAAGGCCATTGGTAAAAGAATGGATGCGTTATTGCAAGGTCTGATCAATGAGCATCAAAGCAATAAGAAAGCTAACAGTAACACCATGATTGCCCATATGCTTTCTTTGCGAGAGTCACAGCCTGAGTACTATACGGATGAAATCATTAAAGGCCTCATACAGGTAAATTAATTCAAACCTTGACTCTTAACTAGCTGTTTGATTTAAATATTTACGTACTTTAAATCATTAAGTAACTAAAATTTACTTTTTATATATAAAAAAAATTCGTGTCAGACTACACACAAAATAATTTAAGTTGCAAAAAAATAATTAAATAAAGCATGCAGGCTGAAAGTTATTAGTACACTTTCCTAAATTTCTAGTGAAACTTTATCCTCTTCAAGATTTACTTTCCTATATGTATATATGAGACGTACAAAGCAGCTTATTTTAACTAGCTATTGAACTTAGAATATTAATTAACTCTTACAAAATGATATATGTTCCAAAAAACAATTAAATAAATAATAAATTCTATTTTTAGTCTTTTTAGTTTGACACATGTTTTTATTGCATTCCTAAAGTTTAAAACGTTCATATTGGGTCATTTAAGTTTGATACATATTCTAATCAAATCCTTCACTCAAATGACACGATAATCTTATTCATAACAGGTTGCAGACTCATTCACGATATGTTCATTTACGTCATGTTCAATAACATAGTTAAAAACAGTTTCATCAAATTTAAATACTCTAGTCACGTTATTTTTTATCCCCACATCTTCTTCAACTTCATTTAACTGGTCATCTATTACATCAACCACAACCCTATGTTCCAAATAAAGTTCAATAACTATTGACTTGGGAACTTTCATGAATATAGCATACACATTTGAATCACTAGTTAATAAAACAAAATCATTTTGGTGAAAGACCTAATTGGAACATGTACCAAATTTAAATGACCCAATATGGGCGTTTTAAACTCCAGTGACCCAATAAGGACACGAGACAAACTAAAAAGACTAAAAATAGAATTTACTCTTAAATAAAATATGCATGGTACGAAAGTTACTAATGCACTTTCTCATAAATACTAATGAAACTTTATTCTGTTCAGAATTGAATTCATGGCACAATGCGAGACAAGAATATTAACTCTTATTTAATTATCATGTAGGCAATGCTACTCGCAGGAACTGACACGTCAGCAATTACTTTAGAATGGGCATTGTCCAATTTGCTCAACAATCCTGATGTGTTAAAAAAGGTTCGAGCCGAGATAAACATTCAAATTGGTCAGGATCACTTGATCGACGAACCAGATGTCTCGAATTTACCTTATCTTCAAAATATCATATCTGAGACCTTTCGATTATATCCTCCAGTCCCACTTTTAATCCCGCATTACTCATCTAATGATTGTAAATTAGGTGGATATGATGTGCCACGTGATGCTATCTTATTGGTTAATACATGGGCTATTCATAGGGATCCGGAGTTATGGGATGACCCAACAAGTTTTAAGCCTGAGAGGTTTGAGAGTGAGCAAGTAGAGATTAATTACAAGCTGATGCCATTTGGATTAGGAAGGAGGGCTTGTCCCGGAGCAGGCCTAGCCCAACGTGTTGTGGGATTGACTTTAGGGTCACTGATACAATGCTTTGAGTGGGAAAAGGTTAGTGAAAAAAAAATTGACATGACCGAAGGACCGGGGCTTGCCATGCCTAAGGTTGAGCCATTAGAAGCAATGTGCAAAGCTCGGCCTATCATGAGAAAAGTTGTCGTTGAAGCTGCATAGAGTGATTTAGCTACTGCAATATTGTTATTATAGCTAGAATTAGTAGAAGCAATATGGTGTATGTGTGTGTTTTAAATAACTTCTAAAATAAAAAGAAGCCATGTATGTGCAAAGGTTGACCATGAGCCCAGTGATTGTTGAGAATGGATTTTATATTAATTTGGAAGCTTTGAGTGTAAAAAAGTAATGCACGAGGTTTACATGATATGGTTTTCATGTTGGTGTGTTTTCATTTGTATGTGCGTGGAGTCTATCTGCTATGAATTATATCTTTGGTATTGGAGGCCTAATTCAACTAATTATGTTTAGATGAAATCTCATTTCATTTGGTAAAAAAAAACTTTTTTCTCTTTTTCTCTTTTCTTTGATTCATTATAGAAAATAAAAAAAGTAATTAAGAAAAATGCAGTACAACCAAATGAAAATAATTAAGACGGTGTGTTAATAATGCTCAAACTAACATTCGATTATTGTGTATAGTTGAGGTGTCGATCCCACGAGAAAAACGACTTACAAGAGAAAGTGTAACCCTTAACACTAAACGATAAAGTTCAAATAAGAAAAATGAGTTTTACGAATGAAATTATATAAGAGAGTTGTGAAAATATGATGAATAATTCAATAAAGAAATAATAAGGTTCTAAGAATCCTTGTTAAATTCGTTGTCTTATTCCTATCTTGACTCAAATGTTTTATCCGCAAAAATGACTGATTTGTCTCGCTGAAATCACGCACTGCATGACCTTTATCTACTAAAACTGTCATAACTTTCTCTAGAAAAATCATATTTATGAGCCGTAAATTCTCCAGAAAATAGACATTCGGATCTTTTCAAGCATATAGGCTCATCTCTTGGTTCTTCATGAATCAATACAGTTTAATCCACAAAAATGACTGATCTGTACTAGCAATTCTGACAATTTAGTGAAACTTCTTTCCAAATGCTTGTGAACATGCATAGAATCTTCGTACTTTAATCAACGTTAGCTTTTCCATCTCTTTTAAACCCAAAATACCTGAAAATGCATCGAAATAAATCAATGTATCAAGAATGACACTTAAGAATTATTAAGGCATAAATGTGTAATCCAGCCCTAAATCAACCCCAAATGCTAACAAATAAACACTATTAAAATACATTTTCTGACTCTCATCATGCGTATCATACCAAATGAACTTACTCCAATAGTAATGTCTTGATTTCTAACGACTATAAAATTGAAAGGGATATTAGTTGTTAACACAAATTAATTAAGTTAGTGACACAAAAATAACAAGAGATGTCAATACTTGACTAAAGAGAAAGAACGATGAATTCTTTGAAATTTTATGTATGAGAAATTTATTCGTTACAAGTTTACAATCATTAATGATGGAGAGAAAAATTAAATATAATAATTTAGAGGATGTTTAGGTACAATTTTCTATTAGTAGTAATGAGACTTATCTGGTACGCCTTCATTTCTTTGCTTTATCAGCCTCGACAATTCTCTCCACAGCTCTTTTTAATCTTTCTGCTTCTGTCTTTCTATTGTTGCATAATTTTAATGTCCAAAATAGTAGCAGAACTCCTCAAGTAATAGAATTTCTCCTTAGCCTCAATATAGACAAATTCGATATCTACTTTGTGCCTAAAAGATCATCTTTTGCTTTTGTAAATGCCATAGAAGTCTTTCCTGTCCCAGGAAGTTTCATACCTGATAATACTACACGCATTAGTACTACAGGAAGTACTAGTAATTATAAGGGCATACTCTCATCGCGCGTTTTACATACGATTCACAGAATCAATGTTGGGGGGTCTTACACTTACACCAGATGATGACACTAATTTGTGGAGAACTTGGGTTGCCGATGATAGTCATCTGATTAATCGAGATAATGCAAGGAATAGCACATTTTACCCAGAGAAGCCTAATTACCTGGGAGCATACGCTGATTTTTTTGCCCCAGATTCCCAAAGAGATGAACATAAATACTAGTAGTCAGTCAAATAACTTCAACATAACCTGGAGTTTTGATGTAAGCAAGAATGCTATACACTTTGTCCGGGTTCACTTCTGCGACATTGTAAGTCGATCAGACAATGTTCTCGTCTTCTATCTCTACATAAATAGCAACTTAAGCCAGGAAATCAATCATTTTACATCAGTTGGCCGGGATGTAATGCCTTTTCACATGGATTTTGTGGTTGATTCTGATGATTCTGGGCTTATGACTATCAACATAGGTCCCAATAAAGATTCTCCACAGAAAACTGCCTTACTAAATGGGCTGGAGATAGAATATAAAGGAGGAATCTGCAGGTTCAATTACTATAGCCATTGAGGGCAAGAAGAAGCATGTCTTTCTCATTGTTTGTTCAGCTATAGGAGGTTCGATTGTTATCTGCATTTTGGCATTTTTATTGTTCTTGGGGTTGAAACGCAGGAAGCCGAAGCCTGTTGAGACTCCGGTCTGGTCACCATTGCCTGCATATGGAGGGGGGGAGTTCTCACAGTAGGGTGTTTGAAGGAACCATGCATGGTTCTCGTCCGTAATTTAAACCTTGGGTTAAAGATTCCTTTTGCTGAAGTTCAGTTTGCAACTAATAATTTTGATTTCAAGTTTCTGATTGATAAAGGTGTATTTGGGAAAGTCTATAGGGGAATTCTCAGGAATGGAATCAAAGTTGCTGTAAAACGAAGCGAGCCAGGGTCAGGCCAGGGCCTACCAGAATTCCAGACAGAGATCATGGTATTATCCAAAATTCGCCATCGCAATCTGGTTTCCTTAATTGGCTACTGTGATGAAAGGTCTGAGATGATACTGGTTTATGAGTTCATAGAAAAAGGGACTTTGGGGGATCATCTATACAGTTCAAATTTGCCTTGTTTATCTTGGAAGCAAAGGCTTGAAATCTGCATTAGTGCAGCAAGAGGCCTTCACTACCTCCACACAGGTTCAACTGGAGGAAAACATATTGCTTGATGAAAACCATGTTGCCAAAGTTGCTGACTTTGGCCTTTCAAGATTGGGTCATCCTGATCAGAGTCACACCCATGTAAGCACGTGTTAAAGGCATTTTTGGTTATCTTGATCCTGAGTACTTCAGGTCACAACAGTTTATTATGCCCATGAGTAATCTAACACACACAAACACAATAATTTACGAGGTTCGACAATTTGCCTACATCCCCTGACAGAGACAGTTGATTTTGTATATTGAGAAGGAATTACAAAGAGAATGGAATTACAAAGAGAATGCTCACACTAGAAAGCAAACTACACCTCACTCTCTATGCTCTCATCTGTGTCTTTGATAACTCAGCTGCTCTCCCTATTTATACATAAACAAGAGGAATCATAGAGAGGAAAAAAACAAGAGCCCATCACATGGGCTCATTTCTTTTCCACCGAAAGGTGGATTGAACTCAACAATGGCTGCTAGAGAGAGAGAGTCAACAATGGCTGCAAAGAGATTGAGCCACAAAATCCTACAAATCTCCACCTTGACGAAAATCTCATCGCCTACACAAATCAACTTCCTGCCAAGGCGTCCTAAGACGCCATACACCCAAGGTGTTCAATACTGCGAGATGGGGATCAAGTCCAAACAGTGTTGGAACTTGACCCCAGTAATGATCTTCGTTAACATGTCTGCCAGATTATCTGCTGTACCAATTTTCTGAAGTTCCATGTCCCCTTCTTCCAAAATCTCGCGAACAAAGTGGAAACGGACATCAATATGTTTAGTGCGAACGTGATGCACCTGATTCTTCGCCAAGTGGATTGCACTCTGACTGTCACAATAGACAGTAACCAGTTCCTGCTCAATGCCAAGGTCTGCTACCAATCCATGTAACCAAATGGCTTCTTTGATGGCTTCTGTCACAGCCATATACTCAGCTTACGTAGTGGATAGCACAATCGTGGACTGCAATGTAGAACGCCAACTTACTGGTCCTCCTGTCATAGTGAACATATAGCCAGTAGTGGAACAATGTTTGTTGAGATCACCTGCATAATCGGAATCAACACAACCGACTACCAGATGATCGACTGCATCACTTCTCTTGAACTTCAGACCATGGTCCACGGTCCCCTGAATGTACCGTAGAATCCATTTGGCCGCATGCCAGTGTACCTTTCCTGGATTGTGCATGTATATGCTGACCATACTGACGGCCTGGGAGATATCAGGTCTCGTGCACACCATCGCATACATCAGGCTACCAACCAAATTTATATAAGGGAATTTTGCCATATAATCCTTATCTGAATCACTGCTTGGAGACTGTGCTGCACTGAGCTTGAAGTGCGGGGCCAACAGAGTGCTAACTGGTTTCGAGTTCTTGTCCAAGCCGAAACGCTGCAGAACTCGCCTCAGGTACTGCTTTTGAGTCAGGTGAACTGTGCCCTTCGCCCTGTCTCTAGTAATCTTGCCCAGCATTTTTCATGCTTCTCCCAGGTCCTTCATCTCGAATTCTTGGCTTAACTTAGCCTTCAAACAATCTATCTCCACCTTGCTATTAGATGCCACTAACATGTCATTGACATATAAGAGCAAATAGATGAAGGAACCATCTGCAAGTTTCCTGAAATATACGCAGTGATAAAACTGACTGCGCGTATAATTTAGATCTAACATGAAGCTATCGAACCGCTTGTACCACTATCGGGGGGATTGCTTCAATCCATACAAAGACTTCTTCAGATTACAGACTAGTTTTTCCTTACCAACTTCTTTGAACCCATCTGGTTGAGACATATAAATATCCTCTTCCAGGTCACCATGGAGAAATGTTGTCTTCACATCAAGTTGTGCCAACTCGAGGTTAAACCGGGCCACCAAAGCTAGCAAAATGCGAATCGAAGAGTGTTTGACGACCGGAGAGAACACTTCATTGTAGTCGATTCCCTCCGTCTAAGCATAGCCCTTGGCTACCAGTCTAGCTTTGTAGTGTACTCCATCTCTGCTAGTTGGATCCTCCTTCTTGGTGAACACCCACTTACAGCCAATTACCTTTTGTTTCTTTAGAAGTGGCAGAAGCTCCCAAGTCTGATTCTTGTGAAGAGACTTCATCTCCTCATCCATAGCTATCTTCCAGTCAGCCTACTCAGTGGACTGTGCAACTACTCTGTAAGTGGTGGGGATATCATCCCCAACTGTTGGTAGTGCATATGTGACGTAATCTTGCAGATGAGCTGGTTTAACTAGCTGTCTCCTTGGTCTGTTGACTGCAATAGATTCAAGCTGTGGTGGAGGTGCAGTGGTTGGGCTATCATTATCGGTATTCTGATCATCCTCCTCCTCCTCATTTACGGCTGAATCATCTACATATATTGGAGCCTCAAGCTCCACCTTCTGCGAATTCCTGGCTGATTCGCTGTTACTGCTGCTGCTTTCACTGGAGCCTTCATGCTTCTGTGGATGAAGCATTTCAGACTCGTTGAACTTTATGTCTCTGCTGACAATGATTTTCTTTCCCTTAATGCACCAGAGTTTGTACCCCTTCACGCCTGTGCTAAAACCCAAGAATTTTGCTTTCTTGGCTCTCGGGTCGAGCTTGTCTTCTTAAACATGATAATAGACAGGACAACCAAAGATATGAAAAGAATTATAATCAGTAGCAGGAGTACCTTTTCACATTTCCATTGGTGTTTTCCTGCCATTTGCAGCTGCGAGTAATCGGTTGATCAGGTGGCTAGCATAAACCAAAGCTTCAGCCCAAAAATGTTTCCCAAGTCCGGCACTCAGAAGCATACACCGGACCTTATCCACCAAAGTCCGGTTCATTCGTTCTGCCACCCCCATTTTGCTGCGGTGTCTTTCGCACGGTGAAGTGTTTGACAATACCTTCTTTTCGGCATAAGTCAAAGAATGGATCCGCTGTGTATTCTCCTCCATTGTCTGATCTGAGCCGCTTAATCTTTCTGCCAGTTTGGGTTTCCATCAATTTCTTCCAATTTTGGAAGATCTCCAATACTTCGTTTTTTCGTTTCATCGTGTACACCCACACACGGCGAGAGTAATCATCAACAAAAGTAACAAACCAGTGTCTACCACTAATCGATGCTGTTCGGGTTAGTCCCCAAACGTCGGTATGCACATAATCAAGAATTCCCTTCGTTCAATGAATTGCAGTGCTGAACTTGATCCTGGTTTGTTTTCCCATAACACAATGCTCGTAAAAAGATAACTTGCAAGTCTTGGCACCTTTGAGTAAACCCTGCTTTGCTAGAATCTGCATGAACTTCTCCCCGGGATGACCCAGACGCATGTGCCAAAGTCTGGTCATGTCCGCATCATTTTCGTCTAGCTTATCACAAACTGTGGAAGCTCCACCTCCAATGGTACTCCCTTGTAGGAAGTACATGTTGCCATGCTTCATTCCCTTCATGACCACGAGAGCTCCTATTATCACCTTGAGAACTCCGGTTTCAATGTTGATTCTGAACCCTTTCGAGTCCAGGGCTCCGAGTGAGATGAGGTTATTCTGCAAGTCCGGTACATACCGAACTTCTGTCAACGGCTTGATAGTTCCATCATGCAATTTTAAATGGATGATGCCTATCCCCTTCGTCTTACAGGCAAAATCGTTGCCCATAAGTACTGATCCACCGTCAATCTCCGTGAATTCAGTAAACCATTCCCGGTTGGGACACATGTGATAGGTGTATCCAGAATCAAAGATCCACTTGTCATATTGGGACATGAGTGAAGATCCGGTGAAAGCAAACTCATCTTCATCACTAGCTGTGTTGGCTGTGGAGGGTTTATCCTTCTGCTGCCCTTTTAACTATGGGCAATCCTTCTTCCAGTGTCCCTTGTTACGACAGTAGGAACACTCATCTTTCGCAGGCCTTCATCTGTCTGATGGACCACGAGATCTGCTATGAGGCCTTGACCGAGAATTTCTCCTATTCCCTTTGCTTGCAAGTTGTTTTGTTTCTGATCTGCCTCTAGCTGCAAAAGCTCTGCCGGAAGTATCTCTATGTATCTGCTTGTCTATCCTGCGACACTCGTTGTTCTGAAGTACACTAGATACTTCATCAAATTTAATCTTTTATTTTTCGTACACCATTGTGGTAATTAAGTGTTCATATGTGTCGGGCAAAGAATTTAACAAAAGCAGAGCTTTATCTTCATCTTGAATTTCGACATCCAAATTTTGCAAAATCAGCTAATATTTTATTATAATTATTTAAATTTTCGGCCATAGATATACCTTCACGAAACTGGAACCTGAAGAGCCTTTTTTTCAAGTAGAGGCGGCTCTCTATGCTCTTCGTCATGTACTTGTCCTCCAATTTCTTCCAGAGTATCTTCGCATTTGCCTCTTTCATCACGAAGTACTTCTAGTCCTTCATGAGGCAAAGTCGGATTGTGCTGCAGGCCTGGCGATTCACCTTTTCCCAGTCTGCATTCGTCATATCCTCGGGCTTCTTCTCCTCCAGGGCAATCTCCAAGTCTTGCTGGAACAAGACATCCCTCAGTTCGCACTGCCACATGCCGAAGTTGTTCGTACCATCAAACTTTTCAACCTCAAACTTCACGTTGGATGCCGTATTCCTTCGCGAGGAGCTGCTCGTTGTAGAGCTGCTCGGTGTGGTGGTATCTCTATTATGTCTTTCTTCTGCCATGCTAATAATTTTTCGCTTTCAGAAAATTTTTCCAAAGGTTCCACTAAGGTAGAACAGCAACTTATGAGCAAAATTACCAGAAACAGAGACCACAGTTATGTCTGGAACGGCCAAAAATGGTGGGAACCAATTTGAACTGGCAAAAAATGGGCCAAAATCGGACCGAAAACAGCAAAAAATGAATCTGGTCAACGTTGGTCAATGGTCAACGCCGGTCAATGCCGGTCAGCGGTCAACGCCTGTCAAAGTCTGGTCAGCAGGTCCAAATACGGGTCAGGTCGGATCTGGATCGGGTTGGTCCAATCGACCACGGGCTGGACCGTTTTAGATAAGCTGGGCTTAATGAAGTGAACTGAGCTGGTCAACTCTGGGCTTGACCAATGGACTTGGGCTTGGCTTATGGCTTCTGGACTGGGCCAAGTCAAGTCTTGACTAGGCTTTCTGATGTTGGGCTGGGCCTCTGCAACTGGGTTGAAAAAAATGGGCTAGTTTGAGCAAAATGGGTCGAGTTGGTTTACTGAGTCACCGAGTCGACTCAGCTACTGTTCATCTGCTCTGAAGAAATTCTGAATTTCAGAGTTAAGGCCGTGTTTGGCAAAAACATAAAAACAAAAGCTTTAAACGGTTGCTATGGCCTCGTTTTATCTCCGATTTCGACGCGTAAGATACCGTTGAACTCGTATCGACGAGCTCTACAATTAAAACTCAAAATTTGAGGTGTTTAAATCTGGTCAGATTGTCGACTTGAGCTCTGATACCATTTTTGTTATGCCCATGAGTAATCTAACACACACCAAACACACACAAACACAATAATTTACGAGATTCGACAATTTGCCTACATCCCCGGGCAGAGACAGTTGATTTTGTATATTGAGAAGGAATTACAAAGAGAATGCTCACACTAGAAAGCAAACTACACCTCACTCTCTATGCTCTCATCTGTATCTTTTATAACTCAGCTGCTCTCCCTATTTATACATAAACAAGAGGAATCATAGAGTGGAAAAAAATAAGAGCCCATCACATGGGCTCATTTCTTTTCCACCGAAAGGTGGATTGAACTCAACAATGGTTGCTAAGAGATAATGGCTGCTGGAGAGAGAGAGTCAACAATAGCTGCTGCAAAATGATTGAGTCAACAATGACTGCAAAGAGATTAAGCCACAAAATCCTACACAGTTGACAGAAAAATTTGATGTATACTCATTCGGCGTAGTTCTGCTTGAGGTACTATGTGTAAGGCCAGCTATCAATCCTTTGCTTCCTAGAGAGCAAGTGAACATAGCTGAATGGGGATTGCTTTGCAAAAATAAAGGGTTGCTTGAACAGATTGTGGATCCTTTGATAAGGGGTCAGATAAATCCCAATTCATTGAGAAAATTGGCAGAGATAGCGGAGAAATGTTTGAATGAAGATGGCGCTGATAGGCTTACTATGAGGGATGTGCTCTGGGACTTAGAATATGCTTTACAGCTTTAGCAAACAGCAGTGCAGAGGGAGCCACATGAGGACAGCACTACTGATGTTTCATTTGTGTTACCATTACCTAATGTTCAGTGTTTTCCTTCACTTAGCTCAAAACTTGAGAGAGATGATGAATGGGTTTTGAGGGAGGACAGTTCAACCTCATCAGTTAGTGAAGTTTTCTCCCAGCTGAGAATCAATGATGCCAGATAAATTCTGGTTTTGGAGACAAATGTACCGTGTTTTTTTTATAGAGCCTAAATCTGTTCTCTACTTAAATAAACTAGTGCTGCTCTCTTATTATATATAGAGATGTGTTGTTTTAAATCCAATTGTGTATAAGGTCCATGACTAAACTCATGCTAGGTTTTAGATTCTATGATATGTGCAGTGATTTTCCTAGTATGATAATGTTGAAAGTATAATTCATCTTTCTGATCTAAATGTTGCACAAATTGTTTGCATTAAATTTGTTAAAGTTTAAGAGAGGAAGTGAGACAATACAAAGAAGAGAATTGTATTGAATGGTGTGATTTACTTACAAGTGAGCTATCCTATTTATAGGAGCCAATAAGAGAGCCAAAGATATACACAACCAATGTGGGATTAAACTAACTAAGCAATAACTATGCTATACATAATCTAACAGCCCCCCCAAACTCAAGGTGGAATATGAGAAATCAACTTGAGTTTGAAAACAAGATCATGAAAACGCCCTGGAGGATGTGACTTGGTAAAGATGTCTGCGAGCTGATCCTTGGATGTGATAGAACGAAGCTGTAGGGAGCCTCGAAGGAGATGATGACGGACAAAATGACAATCAATCTCAATATGTTTGGTCCGTTCATGAAACACATCATTATGAGCAATCTGAATAGCACTTCTATTGTCATAGTATACAGGAGTGGCAGCAGAAAGTGATACACCCATATCTTGTAACAACCATCGTAACCAAAGAAGCTCAGAGGTAGTGTCAGCTAAAGCACGATATTCTGCCTCTGTACTAGATCGAGCAACAACAGTTTGTTTCTTACTACGCCAAGAGATAAGAGAGGTGCCAAGTAGGAAACAATAACCAGTGGTAGAACGATGATCTGTAGGATCACCTGCCCAATCTGCATCGGTATAAGCACACAATTGAAGAGGAGACTGAGAGGAGAAAAAGAGCCCATGAAACAATGTCCCCTTTAGGTAAGGAAGGATGCAAAGAACAACAGCAAATTGAGTAGAGCGAGGAGCAGCCATAAACTGACTCACCTGATGGACAGCATACGAGATATCAGGTCGAGTAACAGTAAGGTAGACAAGACTGCCAACCAAATGTCGATATAAAGTAAAATCACGAAGAAGTTCGCCATCATGGGGTGTAAGACGAGCATTAAGCTCAGTTGGTGTGTCAACAACCTTACTGTCTGTGAGATTTGCCCGAGAAAGCATATCAGAGATATATTTGGCTTGTGTTAAATAATAACCATCAGAAGAAGATGAAATCTCAAGACCAAGAAAATAGCTGAGATGACCAAGATTTTTCATCTCAAAATGTTGATTGAGAAACTGTTTAAGTTCCTGAATACCAATGGGATCATCCCCGGTGATAATCATGTTATCAACATATAACAGAAGAAGTATGATGCCCTGGTCTGTGCAGCGAACAAACAAAGCTGAATCATAGGAGCTGATGGAATATCCAAGGCTAGACAAAGTGTTGCTAAATTTAGCAAACCATGCTCGAGGAGCCTGCTTAAGTCCATATAGAGCTCAACGAAGACGACATACCTTGTTTGTTGGATTAGATAGTCCAGGAGGTGGTTGCATATAGACTTCTTCATTAAGATCACCATTAAGGAATGCATTTTTAACATCCATTTGAAAAAGTGACCAATGGCGAGAGGCTGCAACAGCTAGCAAAGCACGCACAGAAGATAGATGAGCAACTGGAGCAAAGGTCTCCTCATAGTCCACACCATACTCCTGAGTAAAACCACTGGCAACAAGTCAAGCCTTGTACCTGTCAACAGTACCATCTGAACAAGTCTTAATTTTGTAAACCCATTTACTACCAACCACAGACTTTCCAGGAGGCAAGTCAACCAACTCCCATGTATTATTCTTGTGTAAAGTATCAAGTTCCTCTTTCATCGCAGTCTGCCAAAAAGGGTTAGTGGAAGCCTCACGATAAGAGTGGGGCTCATGTAAAGTAGCTAAAGCCTGAAAGCAATGAAAATTCTGGAGATAGGATGGAAGAGATCTTACTCTGGTGGATCGGCGAAGGTCTGGAGAGGAAGTGTGAACATGATCCTCATACGTAACAGACCCTGGGGGCTCAGGCGAAGTGACGTCGAGAGTATCAGGTGGAGTGGAATCGAGAGTATTAGGTGAGGGAGACTCGGGCAAGACATTACTAGTGTGAGGTGAGGGAGACTCGAGCAAGACATCACTAGTGTGAGTAGGAGAAATAGGAGGCTCCATAAGTGCGGTAAAAGGAGGAAAAGATGGCATGTTGAATTTGCCAATTCATGAAATAGTCTATGCTCCCAGAAAACTACATGACGGGAAATGCAAAGACGACGAGACACAGGATCATAACACCGATAGCCTTTTTGTTCAATTCCATATCCAAGAAAGCAACACATCCGAGAACGAGGCTCAAGTTTGGTCCGCTCATGAGGTTGGAGTAAAACAAAACAAGCAGAACCAAACACACGAAGATGGTGGTATGAGGGAACATAGCCAAACAACCGCTCGTAAGGAGTGCAATTATCAAGGATAGGGGTAGGCAGCCTATTGATCGTGTAGATAGCCGTTAAAGTGGCTTCACCCCAAAATGGGTTAGGAACAGATGTGGAAATGAGGAGGGCTAGAACAGTGTATAAAATGTGCCTAAGTTTACGTTCAGCTCGACCATTTTGTTGTGAAGTGCCAGGACATGACAAGTGAGGAACAGTGCCATAACTTTTTAAGATGTCTTTAAAAGCATGTTGAGTATATTCTAAAGCATTATCATAGCGAAAAGCTTTGATAGGTTTTGAAAATTGGGTTTCAATCATTTTAGCAAAAGTACGATAAATATCTAATAATTCAGAACGATATTTCATTAAAAATACCCAAGTGTAACGAGAGAAATCATCAACAAAAATTACAAAATAGCGTGAACCACTCATACTAGCAACAGGAGAAGATCCCCAAACATCAGAATGAATTAAATCAAACGAAGCAGTAGCATGAGACTCACTATTATTAAAAGGCAAAGCCGGCTGTTTTCCAAGTTGACACGAAATACAATCAAAAGAACTTTTAGACACTAACCCTAACAACCCCTTTGAAGCTAAAAGTTGTACCCGAGATGCAGATGCATGACTAAGACGTGAATGCCAAAGTGCAAGGGATGGTGGTGACAAGGAGGCAGCAGCAGAGACGTTAGAGGTGGGAAAGTTGGGTAGGTGTAAGGATGAGAGTTCGAACATACGTCCAATTCTACGCCCGGTCCCAAGGGTCTGACCAGTACGAGGATCCTGCACATTCACACCAGAAAAGTCAAAGATAATTCTATATCCAAGTTCACATATTTGCCCAACGGAAAGAAGATTATAAGATAATTCTGGCACATGAAAAACTTCAGGAATAGAAAGAGAACGACTATTGATGGTGCCTATAGTTTTAACAATCATAGTGGAGTCATCAGATGTGCGAATGAATGAGGAATGAGGCGAAGGTGCAGATGTAGTAAATGAAGCTGGGAAAGGTGTCATATGGTTGCAACAAGCGGAATCAAAAAGCCAAGAGGCAGAATTACCTGGCAGGACTGAGAGGGCAGAGGAAGATGCATTACCAGAACGAGACTGGATGACCTGATTAACTATTGCCTCGAAGTCAGTTGCAGATAAGGTGACAGTAGAACCTGATGACCTGTTAGAGAGTGCAACTGAAGATGAAGCTGTAGTCGCAGATGGATATGGAACAACTGTAGAGAGAGTGCTCTCAGGATGAGCAACTGCTGCAGTGGGAGTATTGGATCTTCCCCTTTGCCAACATTTATCAATAGTGTGCCCTCGACGTTTACAAAAACGACAGAAATTGTTGTCACGAGGCTTAGGAGAAGGTCAAGGAGCACCAAACCTGTCAGAATGCTTTGGCTGAAATGATGAAGAACTAGATAATGGAGCAGCCAACACTGAAGGACTATGTTGAGAGTGCATAGTCTGTGATCTGCTTTCTGCACGAACAAGTTCAAATATAGTATTGTCCAAAGTAGGGAGAGGAGAGCGATGTAAAAGTTGCACACGAATAGGCTCAAAATCATCACGTAATGCCATAAGAAAATGGTGAAGACGATGTTGATCCCTTCGTTCAGCATACATTTTGGCATCTGTAGGATCCTTCCAAATAGGATCAGAGAGATCAATTTGATTCCATAAGAATTGCATGCGAGCAAGAAAATCATTAATACTCTGCCTCGGTTCTTGCTTCAGGCAGAAGAGCTCAAACAGGAGCTGATATTCTCAAGCACCATCAACAGCAGAATAACGAGAAGCAAGCATATCCCAAGCACCCTTAGCTTCATCAAAGCTACCAAATAGGGCAGAAATAGATGGAATAGTAGTATTACGAAACCATGTGAGAATTTGATGATGATTACTTTCCCAATCAATGAGACGAGTGGGAAGAGCATCATTAGTTTCAGTAGCCCCTTTAACTGGCTTCTCGATAATACCAACCACGTAAGACCAAAGCTTACGACTTTTGAGGAAACTTCGCATAGATTGAGACCAAACAATATAGTTTGTACCATCCAATACAGACTGAACATGACGAAAAATATCTTTTTCTGCCATCTGGTCAAATCTGGTTATCGGTCAACGGTCAATGGTCAACGGTTAAATAGTGACGTCGATGGAGCAGCGGCTGAGATGACGTCGATGGAGAATGAGACTCCAACTATAGTGGTGACCCGACAGACATGAAAAAGATATTCAAGAAGTTTTTCTGATGTGAAGGATCCACTAATAGTGGCAATCACAAAGCATACTCAACTCTTAATATACCGACAACCTTAAAGAAGTTTTTCTGATGTGAAAGATCCACTAATAGTGGCAATCACAGAGCATACTCAACTCTTAATATACCGAGAACCACGAAGGCTCTGATACCATGTTAAAGTTTAAGAGATGAAGTGAGACAATACAAAGAAGAGAATTCTATTGAATGGTGTGATTTACTTACAAGTGAGTTATCCTATTTATAGGAGCCAATAAGAGAGCCAAAGATATACACAACCAATGTGGGATTAAACTAACTAAGCAATAACTATGCTATACATAATCTAACAAAAATTGCTACCATGTGGATTTAGCTTTTATGGCAACCACTAGTTATTTGTATCTGATTCTTAGCTAGAAGTAACAATGTTTACTGATTAAAAACAAATACTAAGCTTAGCTTAGGGAGACAACCAACCAATTAAATACCATACTTTTAATGTCTTCTTTATGCAGGAAGAAAATTCAGCAAGGTTAAAAATGATCAAAACAGGGACGATTTGAGAGTAAAATCTGCATAAATGTGAGGAAAGTAACTTTTGAGTGGGAAACAGAGTAGTGGCTCAGTTTCATCTCATTACTTAGGCAAAAGAGATTATTAAGTGGCAAGAAGGATAAATTAATTTGGAAATAGGATGTGAAAGGAGTTTACTCAGTTAAATCTTTTTGTTGTTGTGTCTCGGTTAAATCAAGCAAGGTGGAAGCTTCTTTGAGATTAGTATGGCTAAAATTCTCTCCACCAAAAGTGAAATTATTTGTATGGCGGCTTATTCAACGAAGGACGGGTTAAAACAGAGCTTTGTAAAAGACTGCCTAAATTTGATAGATGATAAATGTGAAATATGCTCTTCTCATGAGGAATCAGTTAACCACTTGTTCTTACTTTGCTCCAAGGTATGGTAGTTATGGTGTGAGGTATTAGCTTGGTGGGATATCGTATGGATTGCTCAAAGATCTGTCAAACTATTATTCTTTCTATGGGAAGGCTTGTGTCCAAAGAAAAAAGTGATAGTCTTCTGGAAATTAATCTTCTATGGAACGGTATGGTCCATTTGGTTGGCAAGGAATGATCTAATCTATAATCGAAAGCCTTTTGAGATACAAAGTATCCTAGAACTGGTCTAAAGCAAATGGTCTAGGAGGACTGAACCTCTTGTCAATAAATGAAATAGTAAAGAACATCTACAAGATTGGTGATTGCTTGAGGAAAAACGATTCACGAAAATTGGCGGTAGCATGGTCACCACCAAGTGTTGAAGGGTGTTGTATTAAATTTAATGTGGATGGCGGATCAAATAGGAAAAGCTGTCCTTGAAGCTGCATAGAGTGATTTAGCTACTGCAATATTGTTAATTATAGCTAGAATTAGTAGAAGCAATGTGGTGTATGTGTGTGTGTTTTAAATAACTTCTAAAATAAAAGAAGCCATGTATGTGAAAAGCTTGACCATGTGCCCAATGATTGTTGAGAATGGATTTTATTTTAATTTGGAGGCTTTAAGTGTAAAAAAGTGATGCAAGAGGTTTACAGAATATAGTTTTCATGTTGGTTTGTATGTCCGAGGAGTGTATCTGTTATAAATTGTATCTTTGGTGTTGGAGGCCTAATTCAACTAATTATGTTTAGATGAAATCTCATTTCATTAAAAAAAAAAAAACTCAATTATCTTTTTCTCTTTTCTTCGATTCACTATAGAAAATTAAAATGTAATTAAAAATGCAGCACGACCAAATGAAAATAATTAAGACGATGCATATCATACCAAATGAACTTAATCCATCTGTAAGGTCTTGACTTCTAACAACTATAAAATTGAAAGAGACATTAGTCGTTATCACAAATTAAATTAAATTAGTGACACAAAAATAGCAAGAGATGTCAATACTTGATTAAAGAAAAAGAATGACGAATTCTTTGGAATCTCAAGTATGAGAAATTTATTTGTTACAAATATTTACAATCATTAACGATGGAGAGAAAAATTAAATATAATAATTTAGAGCATGTTTAAATATAATTTTCTATTAGTAGTAATGAGACTTATCTGGTACGCCTTCATTTCTTTGCTTTATCAGCCTCGACAATTCTCTCCACAGCTCTTTTTAATCTTTCTGCTTCTGAGTTTCTATTGTTGCATAATTTTAATGTCCAAAATAGTAGCAGAACTCCTCAAGTAATAAAATTCCTCCTTAGCCTCAATATAGACAAATTCGATATCTACTTTGTGCCTAAAAGATCATCTTTTGCTTTTGTAAATGCCATAGAAGTCTTTCCTGTTCCAGAAAGTTTCATACCTGATAATACTACACGCATTAGTACTACAGGAAGTACCAGACGATTCATAGAATCAATGTTGGGAGGTATTGGAGATACATTTGAACCTGCTTCTAACGACACAGCGGTAGCCAAGGAAACAAGAATGCCCAGTCAAAACAGAGCCAACAACTCTGTTACATTGTGATAGAAACAGAGGATATTGCGGCCCAATAAGTTTGTTACGTTATGATAGTGTTTTTGATTTTTAAATAGCTAATGTATAGGAGGAAGTTAGGGAGAGTTTGTATATAAATATTATACGTTGTATACACTGGAGATATCTTGAATAAAAGATTCCTTTCATCCAGTTAACTTTTACATGGTATCAGAGCCGATACGACTCACGTCTAAACCGATCCTCTTAAACATGTCTGCCACCCCCAAATTCCTCCACTTCCAACCTTCCCACCTTCAACCCCTCTTCTTCCATCAACCTCACCAAACTCACACGTCTGAATTACCCCACATGGAAAGCCACCATGTTACCCTGCCTCAAAGGCCAGAAAGTCTATGGATACATCGATGGCACCATTCGGCAACCTACAAAAACCATCACTAACTCTGATGGCACTACAACCCCCAACCCCTCATATGATATTTGGGAAACCTAGGATAACCTTATTCTTAGCTGCATAAATTCTGCTCTTTCTGATGAAGTACTTGCCCAGGTTGCTCACTGCAGCTCCTCCGCTGAAGTTTGGATCGCTCTGAGCTTTGCTTTTGCCTCACAGTCTCGTGCTAAAGCGGTACATGTCTGCTCTCAACTCTCTACCCTCCGGAAAGGTAATCAATCTGCAACTGATTACTTCATGACAATCAAACGTCTCACGGACGACTTGGCCATTGCTGGTCAAGCTCTGAAGTGTGACGAAATTATCCCATATTTGCTTGCTGGGCTCGGTCCCGAATACGACTCTCTTGTTTCCATGGTCTCTCACCTTGATAATTCTCTCACATTGGAAGAACTTTATTCAATGCTCCTGACCTGTGAAGCTCGCATCGAGCATAATAATCAAACTCTATCCTTGCCCATGGCTTTAGCCAATGTTGCCACCCGACAGCAACACTTTTCAGGAAGACGTGGCAATTTTTCAGCTCCTCGAGGCAGGGGGCATACTCATTTCCATGGCAACCATGGAGGTGGCCGCAGCAACACCAGTCTGTGTTGTCAACTGTGTGAGAAACCTGGTCATACAGCTTCCCGTTATTGGAAACGTTTTGATCCAAATTTCCAAACCCCACCACCTCGCCCAACTCCTCAAGCACACCTTGCCTCCAACCAATCTCAGCAACACTCGACTGAACAAGAGTGGCATCCCGAAACTGGTGCGACGCATCATCTGACCAACAACATGAGTAATCTGAATATTCGAAATGATGATTTTTCTGGCACTGATCAAATCCACATTGGTGATGGTACAGGTTTGAAAATAACTCATATTGGAACTGCCTCTTTATCTAACTCATCTTCTTCTTTTATTCTTGACAAAATTCTTGTTGTACCAAATATTACCAAAAATCTAATCTTTGTTCAAATATTCGCTCAGGATAATAATGTTTATTTTGAGTTTCACAGTTCTTTTTTTCTGCTTAATGATTACTTGGGGAACGTCCTACATAAAGGCTCTATGTCTGATGGCCTCTACTGCTTCTCCCCTTCTCTTTAACGTTTTTTTTCCCTCTGCCTTTGTTGGTGCTTGGATCCCAGTTAAAAACTGGCATCGTCGTCTTGGTCATGCCTCTTATGCTAATGTTCGACATGTGCTTGGCAATAATAATTTACCAGTTGGTTTCAATAACAGAAAAAATATTTGTCCTGAGTGTGCAATGGCTAAAAGCCACAATTTACCTTTTTCTACTTCAATTTCTTCTGTTTTAAAACCTCTTGAATTAATTTATTCTGATTTATGGGGACCCAGCTCGGTTGTTTCTAGTTATGGATCTCGTTATTATGTTTGTTTTTTGGATGCCTTTACTAAATTCCTTTGGATATTTCCTTTGAAACTTAAATCTGACGTTGAAACTATTTTCATTCAATTTCAAAAATATGTTGAAAGGCATTTTGATTTACAAATTAAGGCTATTCAAACCGATTGGGGGGGTGAATATCGTCGTTTAAATACTTATTTCAAAACCTGTGGGATTCAACATCGTTTAGCTTGTCCTTACACGCATGAACAACTGGGTTCTGTTGAATGTCGGCATCGACAAATTATTGAAATGGGATTAGCTCTGCTAGCTCACTCCAATTTACCCACACCTTATTGGGAAGACGCTGTTTTAACTGCCACTTATATTATTAATCGTCTTCCTTCCAAAGCACTAAACAACAAATCACCTTTTCAAATGGTTTATAATAAAAAACCAAACTATTTGTTTATGCGTGTTTTTTGGATGTGCTTGTTGGCCTAACTTGCGTGCTTATAACAAACATAAAATTGATTTTTGAATTAAAACATGTATTTTTCTTGGTTATAGTCTATCACACCAGGGCTACAAATGTCTCGATTTGGCCACAGGAAAATTATATGTCTCACACCATGTCATTTTTTATGAGTCTTTGTTTCCATTCAAAAAAGAATCCTCGGCATCTACTCCTCCCGCACCAGAAATTTTTTATTTACCACCCTCTTTATGTCAACCACGTACTCCAACTAACCATGCAGGTCCAAACATCAGTACCAATGACCAGCTGCCAATTGACCTAGTCCATCCACAAAATCAAGTGCCTTTGGATATTCAGTCTACTTTGTTCTCCTCGGATGTTGCTCACGTACCAGCAAGGGATCTCACACGCACTTTAGAAGATGCTGTTGGATCATCTCATCAACCAACTCCTCCTCATTCACGTGATGTTCAAATGCCACGTCACATGCTTACCCGATCACAAACACAATCTCTCAAGCCAAAAGCTCCCTATGTTGGTATAGCCTGATACCCACTCCCTCAATGTTTATTTACTAATCATGTCTCACCTCTTGCAGAACCTACTTGCTTTTCTGAGGCCTCAAAATATCACTACTGGCGTGAAGCTATAGACACCGAGTTTAATGCTCTTGTCAAAAATGGCACTTGGGATCTTGTTCCATCTAAGCGAAGTAAGAATCTTGTTGGAAATAAGTGGGTGTTCCGAATTAAACGACATGCAAATGGCAGTGTTGAGCGTTTTAAAGCGCGACTGGTGGCCAAAGGTTATCATCAGCAACCCAGGGTGGACTTTACTGAAACCTTTAGCCTTGTGGTTAAGCCAGGGACTATACGGTTGTTATCATCTTTAGCTATTACACGGCAATGGAGCATTCGACAGATTGATATCCAGAATGCATTTCTACATGGCCAGTTGCAGGAAGAAGTTTATATGCAACAGCCTCAAGGGTATGTTCACCCTTATTTTCCTAATCATGTGTGCCGCTTAAAGAAGAGCTTATACGGTCTTAAACAGGCTCCCCGAGCTTGGTTTTCTAGACTGACCGAAATGCTACAGCAAATGGGATTCCTTGGTTCAAAGGCAGATACCTCTTTATTCACACTTCATAACAACGGCTTCTCTATTTTCATTCTTATATACGTTGATGATATCATCATCATCGGGACCTCTTCAGATGCAATTGACAAATTTATTAAGCAACTTGGTGATATTTTTCCTGTCAAAGATTTATGCACTTTATCCTATTTTCTTGGTGTAGAGGCTTTGTTCGATGGTCATGATCTTTTTTTAACTCAAAGAAAATATGTGACCGACCTGCTACAATGGGTTAACATGCCTGAAGCTAAGCCATGTTCAACTCCTATGAGTACCACTTGTGGTTTATCTAAGTTTGAAGGTCATGATTTTTTTTACCCTCAACTTTACAGAAGCACGGTTGGGGCATTACATTACTTAGGCTTCACTAGTCCAGATATTGCTTTTGCAGTCCACCGTGTTAGCAAATTTATGCATCAACCCAAAGATACTCATTGGCAAGCTGTCAAGAGAATCCTTCGGTATCTCAAATCTACGGTGGGCTATGGACTTCATTTAAAGATTACTTCAGATCATTCTCTTCAAGGGTATAGTGATGCCGACTGGGCTGGCGACAAAGATGACCGACGTAGTATTGGGGCCTACTGCATTTTTCATGGATCTAATCTTATCAGTTGGAGCTGCAAAAAACAACAAACTGTTGCTCGAAGTAATACTGAATCAGAATACAAATCTCTCTCCAACACAGCGGCAGAATTACATTGGCTTCAATCCATATTTCATGATCTTCGGCTTCCCTTAGTGACCAGTCCAATATTATGGTGTGATAATATTGGAGCTACTTATTTGTCCTCTAATCTAGTCTTCCATGCCAGAACCAAACATATTGAAATAGATTTTCACTATGTTCGGGATCAAGTCTTAGTTAAAAAACTTCAGGTCTCATTTCTATCCACTAAACACCAGCTTGCGGATTTATTAACTAAACCATTTTCCTCTGTTCGTTTTCATCTCCTGCGAACCAACCTTCATGTTCAAGAGCTGCCCATTCGGTTGAGGGGGCGTATTGGAGATACATTTAAACCTGCTTCTAATGACACAGCGGTAGCCAAGGAAACAAGAATGCCCAGTCAAAACAGAGCCAACAACTCTATTACATTGTGATAGAAACAGAGGATGTTGCGGGCCAATAAGTTTGTTACGTTATGATAGTGTTTTTGATTTTTAAATAGCTAATGTATAGGAGGAAGCTAGGGAGAGTTTGTATATAAATATTATACGTTGTATACACTGGAGATATCTTGAATAAAAGATTCTTTTCATCCAGTTAACTTTTACAAGAGGTCTTACACTTACACCAGATGATGACACTAATATGTTTGGGCATAATTTTTTATTTTTTATTTTTAATTTTTAAAAATTGTTTTCGAAAATAAAGATGCTACTAAATTAGTTTTCAATGCTTTCTCCGTTCACTTGTATTGTCATCAGTCATCACACGTACACATGCACAATTTTCATAGACAAATTTCTTTTTTGCTCACAAACGAAGCATCAATTATCTTATTATGAGATTTTAAATAATAAACCTGAGAAATCATACATGGGTACAAGTCTCAAATTTTCTTTGGCGCTGCTAAGGACCTTCGCCCAATCAGTCACGAACGGATCTTTGCCCCTGTCTAAGCGACACGTGTATTTCATTAAGTCGAACAAAACTTATACCTGCCAATATCAGTCGCAAGTAAAACGCTAAGGGCATGTTTGGTAACAGTTTTCATTTTTCAGTGTTTGAAAACTGTTTTCAAAAAGAGTTTCTTGTAATTGTTTTCAGTTTTCAAAACATGTTTGGATAACAGTGTTCGAAAACCGTTTGCAAAACAGTTTTCAGCGAAATGTTGTTTGGATAATCAGTGTTTGAAAACTGTTTTGAAAATAGAAAACTGTTTGGATTACACTTTCTTGTAATTGTTTTCAGCTTTCAGTGTTCAGTTTAAATTTTAATATCTAAAATTAATTTTATTTCTCATATTTACTAAATACAATTTTTTAAACACACACCAAATACTTGAAAATAATTAATATTATTTTATTTTTAAAATGTTAGTATTTTTTATATATCATCGATCAAACATGACAATACTCTTCCCATAATTATGTCATGTTTGTTTGTTAAATAAATTCTTAAAAATTAAAATAAAAAAAATACAATACAACTTTCACAATTTGATAAAATATGAACAACCAACCCATCAAATACAGTATTCAAGTTTGTTCAATATCTAAAAAATGACATACTTTTCTTCTTAAAAATAAGATAGTTGAAAACAACTTTAAGATACAATATTCATTGATCAAATTCAACTTTGATAAATTGCAACCATAACTTTCAAACATTTGGTCAGTAGCACTTAAATATCATAATTTTTTAACTTTTAAGTATTTTTTTTTTATGTGAACTCCAACTTCCATTCAAATTTGAGCAAGAAAACCAAGAGGAAGATCTCAGTTTTGAACAAGGATGCTATCATACAGAGCCAATTGTAGCAAGACCTCAGTTTAATGGATGCTATCAATTGAACAGTTTTTCAGATTTGCAAAGCATAGCAGCCTCTCTCACATCTAAACTAATATTAACCAGAACAGTAGCACTATATATATATATATATATATATATATATATATATATATATATATATATGCATCCCAGGCAATTTTCAGGAGCATAACCACTGAACCAGGAAGGATTTTTCCCTTGAGGGTAGTGATTGCAGTGTAGCACATCATGTCAAAAACCCACGGAAGACTTGCCCATATTTGCCTTCGCTAAAATCCGCTTCCATACGAGTTTAAAGTAGCTGCAACTAAAGAAGAAATGCTCTCAATATTCTAAATCCGGGTTGCATAGAATACAGGTAGTATTTATTGTACTCTTACACGACAACAGAGCTACATCGTGTATATCCATATAGCCAAACAAACACCAACAATTAACATTTACAACACATGAAGAGCAAATCATGGCTACAATACTAAGTTGGTTGCCGCAAACAATGGAAGCAAATAACCACTTGAAAATTTAAAAACAAAATTCTTAAATCACATTATTATGAAGGTGATGGGCTGCTGAAGATGCTCTTCAAACTTCAGACTCAATTCTAATTTGATTCATATCTCTGAGGATGCATGAACCTCATAAATTGTCACAAAACCTGATGACTACTGATGGAGTTTGTGTAACTCTATACAACAATCCTTCATATTCAGATCTCATAACTCAAACAATGAAGAAGACCTGCAACATACATTGTACAACACGATGCACATGAAGATATTCAGAGGAATGAGGAAGAAGTTCATGATGGTGCTTCTGGCCTCCTCAGAAATGTATTGGGACCTCATCTTCATAATGGATGGCCAGAATATTCCTACACAAGCCTCAAAGGTACAGAAGCCAAGAAGCTGGATACAACCTAAAAATGAGATGCTTCCACCTTTCACCTTAGAAGGTGTTACCAAGAACTGTTACAAATTAGTGAAGTTAGAGAACACTTCAAAATATACCATTCAAGGGGGAAAGAGAAAAGAAGAAAAAAAGAGAGGATAAACTGGAACCCTTAACATACAGTAGTTATAATGGGAAGCAAAAGAAAGGCAGTAGAGACTGCAAAAACAATCTGCATGTAGCTCTCCATTCTTAGTGATGAGCGAGCCATCAACCGAGACACAAAGGAACTTCCCAACATTGAAGCCAACATGAAAGTTGCAAAAATAAAACCATGGGGAATATCCTCACCATTCGGGCTCAGAGCAGGAGTCCAGAGGAACACAAAGGTGTACATTGAACCTTCGAACAGAGATTGGATGGCACCCAACAAGGCAATTTTTCATCTGAAGCACATAAAAGATTATGCTAAGCATGAGATAACATATAAAGAGTGAGGGAATCCCAGCGAGGAAGATAATTATAATAAGAGGATAGTAGATAAACAGGCAGCAAGACATAGAAAACAAAAGTCAGCCTTCCACCAAGATTAATGTATCTAGTGTAAGCAAATTTTAGCCCTACCAGAAGTAATGGCCACAGCAGCACCCTTGAATTGGGTAAGCAAGTCCTTGCTCTCATAAAGATCTCCATAGTTCTCAGTCCATGATGATAAAATAACGGCCATTCCAATTGCAAGAAAGTATGCAGCAGCATCAAAGGGGGCCACAGGCCCAAGAGTAAAAGTATCAACAAGTAGATTTCCAAACAACCCAGAGATAATAGCAACTAGACCATTGCCAAGAAATATTACCTTTGAGAATGTCAAGGACAACCATTGTTGCTCAAAGCCCCTCTGCACACATTACACAGAACACAAGTTTTAATATAAGCTCGTGTTTAAAGATAGCAACATGATTTACTGGAAAGTTTATTGACCCTAAATAGGAGCAGTGTAGTGTGATTGAGTTATATCAGTTCTCAGTATTTAGTCAGCCTTCATGGTTTACCTTAAGGAATACAGAAAACCGTGCATCTAACATGTAAAATTTTCAGATAATAATAACTAATATATCCTATGGGAAAAGAAGCAACTCCTACCTTATTGTGTTCCACAACTAGCCATGATTCAAATGCTGAAAACAAGAGAGAAGTAGCAATACCACCCAAAACACAGCCTATCATCAAAACTTTGTATTGCGGAGAATGCTTGGTGATGCAGCTTAGTATGTAAGTTATGCAGTAAGTTACAGATGCCCTCTTGCGGTGAAATCAGTCCGACAGAGTTATGAGTTCCACAAGTCACTTCAATTCAAATGCTCAATTTTTAATGAAGCTTAATCAATATTTGAAATTATAGGCACAATTATACCTACAACTCTAATTAAACTAGATAGATCACTGCCTTAGGAACAAAATCCATATATAATTTTCGTTAACATTCTTTGCTTAGAATTTAGATCTTTAATTTTAAAAAGTAACTTGGTTATAGTACATATAAATAGGATCACGAGTTACACTAATCAAGCAATGCGACCTCAAGAACTCCTGTTCTTTTTGCCCTTTTACTGATTCAATATTAGAAAGCATAAATTTCGACTAATCCAACTAGCTGTTGTAAAAAGTTTGGAGTTAAGCTTCCCTCCTTTTCCAACTTCCTACACAATGGAAAACTTATGATCCAAACTTTTTTTTTTTCCGAAACTTTCTTGATAATCAAACAGAACTTAAAAGACCCACATAGGCAAACATTTTACAGATATTCCAAGCCAATACAAACCGGATCCAATATTCAATCATCTGAAAAAATGCCCAAAAAAACTTCCAAATCAATAAAAAAAACAATTTTATAAACGCAAATCTAGAACATAAATATCTCAATTCCAGAAGAACACACGAACATCAAATCAGATCCATACATAAATTTATATACATGCATTGACCAAAAGTTAAGTGAGATCTAAGGCTGAAAATTGAAAGAAATAAAAATGGTCAGATCTAGAAAGAAGAATTTGATTATAAAAGTGAAGTACCCATCATGAGAGAGTAAACAACAAGATAATTGTTCTTGAAGGAATTGAACGCGGAGGATGTGTTGATTCGGTCCTTATTGCTTTTGCTCAGCTCCACTGCAGCCACCACTGCACCCAATGCCCCAAACACCAAATAGTAAAACACCTCCATTGTTGCTCTCTTGCTTGCTATACTCAGAGAAAGAGAGCTTTAGAGAGAGAGAGAGAGAGAGTTTTAGAGATACTTTTTAGAGATAAGAAAGAAAATTCCATAGTGTTCGATGGAGAAAAACAGAATATGAAAACAGGGAAATAAATCATACCTGAAGTTGAATGGCAGGCGTTGCCTCGCTTGAGACCTTGAGAAATCCTCCTGACAGCGACAAATGAGCCTCCTCTATCATCCATTTCTCTTCCCCCACTCTCTTCACTGTATCTACTTCACCGTATCTACTTCACCATCTCCATTCTCTTCTAAATTTCTTTCTCTTTCCTCCAAAATCAAATCAAAAACCCTAACACTTCTTTCGATATTTACCTTAACAGGAGAGAGACCTGGTTAGAAAGTGAAAAGAAAGGGAATAAGGATAGAGAACGATGAAAGCGTTGCAGAGAGAGGGAAGAGCTCTGTGGATTAGAGAAGAGAATGCGAGGTCGCGAGAAAAGAGAGGTCTGTGATTTAGGAAAGTGAAGTTGAAAATTGAACACTAAAATCAGACCGAAAACACCATTTTGACTGATTTTAGTGTTTGAACATTTATTTAGGTAAAATTCTGTTTAAAAATTATTTTTGAACATTACATCTTAAACATATCCAGCAGTATTTGAAATGTGTTTCAAGTGTTTAAATACTGAAAAAGGTTTTGAAAATCCTCCCCAAACAAACCCTAACTAATTTTTTTTTTAAAGTAATGCCTCAAGGTAGGTGTTTTGTTGAATATTGACTTTGTACTTTTGTAAATTTTAGCTTTTCTTCCTTAACATTTGTATAGACTTTTTAATAAATTAAATAAAATTTATTTTTACCATAAAATATAATATTTTATCAAAAAGATTGTATCTAATAAAACATGTAGGGTACTCGCATTTAAAAAAAGGTTTTGTAAAACCCACCATATCGCTCTACTCTTTTTCATTGTTAATATTGAACAATCAATAGATATGTAGGTCATGATACTAGGTTGGAATCGACACTTCTATAGTTACTGACGTAAAATACCAGTGAAAGAAAAAAGAGTTGTGTATTCTACCCTCAATACAGTAGCTCTCACGAAGAGAAAAGAAACCATAATTTTTATTTAGAAAAATAATCATCCCTACTATTACATGACCTCTTTATTTATAAGGTCAAGCAAAAAGAAAAAGAAATTGAAATTAAACAAGTACAAAATAAGAAATATCCCAAAAACTGAAAATTACTAAATTGGAGGCCTAAACGTCGTTTTTTGGCTAAAATTACGTCATGCTAATTAATTATTTTTATTCAGAAGTCCGTTTCCAATCAGACTAGGGTTTTTGGGGCCCGATCCGGACCGATACGTAAAATGATATAAACCATACCCTTAGATTTGAAGCGGTCCAACCATTTTAGGTAGTCTAAAACCATCTAGGTAGTCTAAAACCATCTGTTTTGCTTTGTCTACCAATTCTACATCAGTTACATTAGATGGGACAATGTCAAATTTGAATCTATTTTTGTTAAGTATGGTTGTAATAACTATTTGTAAAGGTTTAAGAAGATTTCTGTTTCCAAACACTTCAAAAGAAACTATTTACAAAGTAGCTTCCATTCCTAAAACCGGTTCTAGCAGCCAAATGGGTTATTAAGCATTTCAGAGAACCAATGCAATTTATTAGCTTTTTTGGGACCCTTCGCATGAAGCAAAACGTTTCTGGCATGAACACAAACAGAAATCCTGTGTATTAGCGCTTTTAACTCTCTTTTGCTGCGGCACTTAAAATGTCTTCTGTATTACTGTGTCTTGACTTTCTTTCTTTTCCTTTGTTTAGCAACTTGAAAGCCAAAACAAATTGTTCTATTGCCAGTTTTGATTATAGATGGCTTGTTGGCATTCTATCATTCTGCTATTTATTATTTTTATTTATAATTAATCCATATTTTCAACAGTTAAAAATGGATAAGAACAAATACAGGAGCTCTTGCTAAAATAAAGAAAGTAGAAAAGTTGTGCTTGATTCAATTATTTCACATAATGATGAGTCGTCAGCTACACATTGGTCAATTTTCAAATCATTCACTTAAACCCATCCTTATCCAATCTACTGTTTTAATAAATAGACAATAGAGTATATTTTAAAAAGAATTGAATCATTAGTTAAGGAAATAAAATGAAAGATCTAATTAAAATGAGTATCAAATTTAATAGATCAAATATAGACGTTTTAAATTACAGTGACTCAATAAAAATATGAGACAATTAAAAAGACTAAAAATAAAATTTATTCTTAAATAAAATATGTATGATACGAAAGTTACTAATGCACTTTCTCATAAATACTAATGAAGCTTTATTCTATTTATAATTGAATTTATGGCACAATGCAAGACAAGAAATTAACTCTTACTTAATTATCATGCAGACAATGCTAGTCGGAGGAACTGACACGTGAGTAGTTACTTTAGAATGGGTATTGTCCAATTTGCTCAACAATCCTGATGTGTTATTGTCATTCGTCACATCAACATTGATAGACAATAAGTGTTGAACTCATGTAGAAGAACAAAGAAAGAATCGCTCTAAGCCATTCGAAGTTGTACAACTTCTTCCGTAGAAACTGTTCGTTTATCAGAGATTTACTATGATAAAGACTTTTCAGCTTCTTTTAGAGTTCTTTCGCAGTCTTCTTTCCAAAAACGTTTATTAGGAGTGAGTTTTTCTCCAAGTCGGCCAAAGTTGATACCTAAACATAACAAGGCTTATAAATACCCTTTTTTACAGATTGTTAAGGATCTTTTTCAGACTTTTGGAAAGACCTTTGACTGTCACAAATAAAATATGGTTTTTGAATGCTAATTGAGAGAATACCAGTGCTGAAGAGTGAGACTTGTGTGGGATTTCTTTATTCTTGAGCTATAAATCTTACCATAACCAATAAGACCTGATCTCTTAATAAAAATGCAGTAATAATCCTCCATAGTAAACGATTCAAGACCTGTCAATCACATGAATTATAACTGAAAGGAAAGAAGATAAGATTTACCCAGGTTCACTTAAGAATAGGGCTACGTCCTGCCAGAAGTTTCTTATTATCAACCTCACAAATCTCTCTGTTCCAACTTCCAATGTATGCTCAGTACATAAAGAGTATTTATATGCAACTTAAGACGTCCTAGTTTGGAAACAAGATACCATGACAATTTATCTTGAAATAAAACTAGTGCATTTACTTTACATCCTTTGAGTTCATTTTATCAAACCTTTAGTTTCCAAATACCTTTTTTTTTCTCAAAGTATTTAAATAAAATATTATATATATATATATATATATAGTTAAAATTTTGAGATTTTAATAAAATCAAGAATACATAATACTCCATTTTCAAAACTTATGGATGAAAATCAAATCTTCATTTCACCAACTTTTCTTTAAAACTAAATTTATCTAGTAAAGCAAAAATAAAAATTTTCATCACTTATGAACCCAAAATGGTAATGCATGTATTTAGAAGCTTAGAAATTAACAAAACACAACTTCCACTTATTTATATTTAATTTATGTATTTTTCACAAATAATCCACACCATATTCAATAATGGGTATGTAAAAATATTCTTTATCACTTAAATTCAAGCACACAAAAACAATTATGAAATGAAATTGATGAGCAAATTTGACTTGAAATCAACAAATTATACAAGGTTTAAACCAACTTTAGACGAAAAAACCAAATTTTCTCACACTTAATATCTTGCTTACTTGATTAAGATCTAAATTTTTTGTTACTATAGAAAAATGTTAATTCATGCAATAGGTAAAAACTAAATTCATTACAATTTGTATTATAACAAAAACTCAAAATTTTCAAATATATCAAATTCTTAGATCCTATTAACATATATTTTAAAAAATACACAAATAATTAAAAATTTGATTAACAAGGGAAGAGATTACCAAGCTTGTATTTGTGAGTATATTACGTGCTAATGGTGACATGAGAGTTGTAGGAATCCATCAAATCGACTTAAAATGCCTGAAATTCTAGAGAGAGAAAATAAGGCAGGAGAGAGAGATCTTTAATTGTGAGAAATTGAAAGAGAAAAGGGGAGAAGAAGATTTACCACCACTGACCCAAAGTATGGGTTGTCGGAAAACGCCCTTAGTGACCGAAATTGCCGGAATTTCAAGGAGATAGAAAGTGAATCTAAAAGTTTGGTTTCTTTGTTTTTTCAGGGAGAGGAACCACGAAGAAAAGAGGGAGGAGGGAATCGGTGAGGAGGACGAAGAAAGGAGGAAGAAGGAAGATGAAGTAAATAGAAGAAAAAAAAAATTGTAGGGTTGGGGAAGTAGCGGGCTGAATGAGGGAGAGGGAGAGGGAGAGGGAGAAGAGTTTAAATGTAAAACTGTCATGGTTAAGAGTCTTACGCTGGTGTGTTCAGTGAGCTTATGAAGAATGAAGGCACCGAGCGTGCCTGACAACACGTAAATAATTTTTTCTTTTACTATATTTTGTTTGTATGTGTGTGTATATATAATATCAAATTTGATACCACGTAAATTTATTTATTTATTCATTTTAATTTTCATAAAAAATTATTTAAAAGAATTGTGCATGCATGATAGTAAATGTCAAAAGAAATATTGCTCTTGATGCAAAGGTGAGGGGTTTTACAAGTTTATAGGTAACATATTGAACAATAAATTTTGAAGTATCCATAAAATAAATTTAGTTAATGTTTTAAAAAGTTTACTTATTTATTTAATTTAAAATCAATAAATATTTTTGTTATATTTATTTACTCAATATAATATAAGCATACAAATACAAATCTAGAAGTAAACAATTTTAAAATTAAAAATGTCAAATAAATTAAGATTAATTTTTAAATAAAATTCAGAGTAAATTATCTATCGTCGAACTTTTTTCTACCCAAATAACATGTGAACAAAGTATTTAAAATTTGAGAACATAAAATAATTCCGTCTCATTTCCTATGGTAATCATAATGTTTTTAAAAGAATATAGTAAAGAAGTAAAAAAATAACAATATATGTTTATCTTTCGTTATTTGGAAAAGCAAAAAGATTTGTGATATTTCATTGATCTATGAGAGATTTGAAACAAGAGATTAATGTATGAAGAGGGAATGAATTATAGCATCTTTTTTGCTTAAGTCGAAACTTAATCATCATATTCATGAAAAAAATATTTAGTTATTAATCTAAAGAATATATCTCTAACCACACACTAGAGGTCATTCACATGTAAAACACTTTTATATCAACCAATTGACGAGCAACAATTATAGATCAATCATCACAAAAGAGAGAAAGCAATGTATACTAGAAAAATTATTGGCCCAACATTGTTGTATAGCGTTATCTTCTCAAAGATTGATGAGGTTTTCAATCAATAACTGTCCATCGAAATAGTACTTTTAATAAATTGAAAAGAGGAAACTTGTGAAATTAGTGTGGAAACAAATAATAAAAAAACCATCCAGAAAACATAACAAATCAGTACAAAGAAAAAAATCAGCACAGAAATGAACATATCAGTACACGCGTGAATTTAGTTTTTACGAAGAATTACTAATCGATCCGAGATCGGTAATTTCAAAGCACCAGGCAGAATGTTTTCTAGTTTTTGACAAAAAGTTTGCAATTTTCAAACAGATTTTATCACGATTAAGTCATACCAGAATGTAGTGATTTATGCATGCAATCTAGTATAGATTTATAATTTTATAAACGAAACTAACTGACATGCAAGACTATGGAGGTTCAAAAATAGAATAACTAAACAGGCTTTTGAAGGAACAAAAACAGTGGTCAAGAAAGTACTTTAAATCAGTGTTTTAAGATGTGAGTACGTTGGGCGAGGCGTTTTGATTCAATAAAACGAGGTGTAAGTCCCGAAGTGTTGGAGCGTAAGCTTTTTGAAACGTTGAGGCGTTTTGAATAAAATAATATTAATTAAATTATAAAAATATTAAAAAATTAAAATAATATAAATAATATAAATAAATTAATTATCAATAAACTTTACTAACTTAAGACCTATTAATGAATATTTATCAAAATATTTTTACACAAATATCAAACAATTTGATGAAAATTTTAATCATATATGATATTAGACATACGCTATCATTTGTTGCATATGTATTCATCAATTTACATTATTGTCCTCCAACATAGTGGTTCCATTTGTAATGACGTTCAATCAAAATGTTGAAAATTTAAAATTCTGACTTAAAAGCCTGAAAATCCGGGTAAGTCTTTTGAATATTTTGGAGTGTTTTGAAATTTTAATAAAATAATATTAATTAATTAATTAAAATAGTAAAATAAAAATAATTTAATTTTTAATTAATTAATTAATTTTTATTAAAGTTTAATACTTTACTAACTCTCTATAGTCTGATAATTATAATTTTATAAATATTAATATATATTTATATATAAATTATATGAAGTATAACTTATATTTCTATATTGTTGTAATTTGTAAGTGATTAATTAAATAGTTTACAATTATTATTAAGATACATAATATGTATTATATATTTATAAAGTATAATAATATCACACCAGCAGTACTGGTTCAGTGGTAAGGTCTCTGACACTTTAAGGTCATGGGTTTGAGCCGCAGAGAAGAAGAAGATTGATTTAATCAAAACATCTAAACGACGTCGTTTTGGTTCCGCCTCAGGAATCACACCCTGGGGCGTTTTGGGCCCAAATCGCCTCTGGGCGCACCCTAAGCCCGCCATTAAAAACACCACTAACCTTTCCAGATATATAAAAAAAGCATCTCCACGCCTGGTGTGATTTTAAGATGGGGTGAAGGTGTTTCGTACCCAACCAAATACAAAGATTCTATCGTGAGAACCACAAAGATTTGAGCGTAGGCTTGTGTTTATAAGAAACATGTTTTCAATTCTTATTTGGTGTGTTGAAAATGATGGTGGAGACAAAATCAAAATGAAATCAAGATCGATGGTGCGAATGAGCTGCAATCTCTTTGGACAGTTGCAAGGAAATTTGTAAAATCGGAAGACGATTTACAGAAACATAACGGAATTGAGATGAAGAGTGTAGATGGTCAAAGGTTGAGAGATTTGCAGAATTAGAAATTGGATTTCAAAAGATCAATTAAATAGCCAAAAATAAAGGATTGAGAAAGCTATGTTTTAGTCCGTGAGGTTTGCTCAATGTTTCAATCAATTCATGAGTTTTTAATTTGCTTAGATCAACCCTTCACGTTTTGATATTGCATCAATTAAGACTTCTGTCAACTCACTAACCCATATATCTTAATGATTGATTGATATAATATCAAAACGTGAATGATTGATATAAATAATTAAAAAATCAAAAATTAATTAAAATATTGAACAATTTTTAAGGACTAAAACATAGTTTTCCTTAAAAAAAATTCTTGTTCGTTGACGACTGATGGATCCCAAGACCCAATCGCTCAACTGCCAATCAATCGGCTGGGGCCTCAGTGATAAGTGGTTAGGCCCAAGTTTTTTTTTTTTTCAATTCCCACCCATTTTTAAAGGTAAATTTGATTTTCAAGGTTTGCTTGGCCTCATGTAATCAATATCTTTTTTTATTATCAAATTTAAACTTCTTTGTTCCTCCAAGTCAATCGTGTTTGAAAAGCAAGTGAAAATGATGATACACTTTTTTATTTTACTCATTGCAAATTATTTATTTAATTAATTTATTGAACAATTAGATGTCTAATAGACTTTCAAAAATAATATGATTAATTTTCCATTAATTAATCACCTAGTTACTAGTACTGAAATAAAAAACTTGAACAAAATTCGCACTTTCACTTTAACCCTTTTTACTCAAAATACATCCAATACAAAATAGGAAATAACTAGCCATCAAGTAAATATCCTAATAGGAAATAATAACCACCAAGTAACCATCTTAATAGGAAATTAGTAGCTACAATAAACTATGAAAAACTTAATTAATTTTTTTTTTCATCTGACATATGAGTCAAATTTTGAGAGATTAACTCTTCTACTATAAAAACTGTGCTGCAAAGTTTGGAATACACTACTTTAAGATTTGATAAGGATCACATTATATTCAAAATTTGTGTGTATTACATGTGTTATTTCACAACTTTTTACAGTAATTGTTGATCCCTAGTTTCGATGAGTTTTCATTAACTTGAGGCACTATCTAACAAATAAATTTCTTCAATCTAGAAATTAGATAAACTTCAAAATATTTCAACTTTTTTGGGTGATAGTCAATTTATTTATTGTTAACTAATTTACTCGTTTAACATCAATCATTCCTTTAACTGAAAATTGATGATCAAAATACCCACATTTTGCATAGAGTTATTAAAGGATGCATCTAGTAACAGTATCCATCAGGACAAGTAGAAGCATATACAGCTCTATGTAACATCTTCATTAATAGCAAGTATAGGTTGGTTTGTTGAAAACTATGACCATAACAAATTAATTAGTTTCATGGATATCTACATAAACTAGAGATCTTATAACTCAAAAATTTTGAATTTTAAATCTAAAAGCTAACAAAACCCTAATCTAAAAAACAAAAAAGGCTTACTAGATTACAACACCCACATGTGTAGCATGGTTAAAATGTTGTCCGCACAGAGTTGAACCCGCCTCTAAATTACATATGAAACAAAATATAAGTGATGTACTGATGTATATATAGGATCAAAATAATTATACAATGTATCCACTTTCTACTGCCTGGATGTTTTGGTCCAATCATAATAACCATGTATGCAGTGGCAAAGTCAGGATTTTAGGTCAGAGGGGGCAAGATTATACATTGACATAAAAAAATTAACTCGAGGAGTATCATAAATATAAATAACCAAAAGTTTAAAATTCAGTAATAAATTGACAAACTAAAAATATTTGCATTGTTGAAAAATATTTATATATAAAATTATAATTTATATTTTGCCCCTAAATTTAATTTTATTCAATTGTTCTCTATAAAATTTCATTTTTTGAAAGCATGGCAAGATTGCCTCATAATATCAATATATTGAAATAAAATGATATATGGCTTTCTCAAATTTACACCTCTATGTGAGTTAGTTTAGAATTTAGCACGTTTCATTGCAATTTTTATCTTGTTTAGGATCTTTCATAATCACAAAAATAGTATGCGCTGCTCCTTCTCAAATAGTTCTTTACTTCTTTATGGTTTATGTGGCCATTGACCACTAGCTTTTACTAGATTATTTCTTCTTTTTCTTTTCTGGTTTGATATGCATTTTTACTTTACATTAGTAATTTTCAAGTCTATATACGTGCACGGTCCACTCAGCTAACTCAAATAAGCACACAGACATAACTTAGTAGTAGGAAAATTTTAAAAGTCGGGGGAATTCTCCGTCTCGTCACCCCTCCCTCTCGCCACTGCATGTATATGGTAGAGGAGGTGATGACCCGGGTACTTTAGTTCGGAAAGCGAGAAGGTATCTGGGTATTTTTGGAGGTTCGGGTTTCGCGGTGAGCTGCTGTCACCATGGGGAGGAGATGGGAGAGCCACCAGCATCGGGTTTATGGAAAATGAATGTGGACGGGGCTGTTAGTGAATCAAATTGAGAGGCAGGTTTAGGGGGGCTGTTATCCGGGGAGAGAGTGGGTCTTTTAGAGCTGCTTTGGTGGTGGTGGATCCTTTTATTGCAGAGGCAGCTGGCATCGCGTGAAGATCTGGTTTATGCTAAGAGATTGGGTTGCTTGAACATGGTGGCGGAGACTGACTGCATTGACCTTTGTGATGCCATTCATGCGGATTTGGAGGACCTATCGTTAGCTGATGTTGCAGATATAAAGGTTTTGCTTTTGGATTTTAATAGTTGCATAGTGTTTTCTTCCCAGGGCATCTAATGTTGTAGCTCACCTAGCTAATTACTAGATCTTCTTTATCTGTGGCAGCTCTTTGTTTTTATGGAATTCATCCATCTGATTTTGGGGCCCTTGAGGTAGATTGTTTCATCATTCATAATGAGTTTGTTATTAAAAAAAAATTATACGAAGAAATAAGGTTCAGATTTTTTTTTATGACTGTCTGTAATGTTAAGCCCTTAATAAATAGAAAAATTTCTATAATAGTAATTTTTATCATATTCACTATCATACCATCATGAAAATGCATTTTTCTCGTTTATTATTTATAGTTGAATCTTAATATTCTTTTTATTTTCAAATATATATAATTTAATAAACCATCTAAAATTTCACTTTGTAAGATGAAAAACACTGTTACCGAAATCCCAAACCTATTAGGCTACCATACATTATGTTTTTTACATAATAACTTGAAGATGTTCTTTCTTTCATCTTGTTAGCATTTCAACTAAAAAGATAAAATACTCCCTTAAAAAACAAAATACTCTTCATATTTATTCATTATTTTTTTTTAAAAAAAAGATCCTTATTAATTTGAAATAATAGATTTCATTACAAATAATTTATATCATCAAAACTAAACATGTATCCTCTCTGCCGCAAAATAAATGTCACTGTACACTATTCATTTAATCAAATTTATATTTTAAAAATATATATTCATATAGTTGAAAAATATTCAAAAAAATATTTTTTTTATAAATTTAAATTTAAATTTAAAATCACTTTAAAAAAGGCTTACAGAAGCATGACAAAGTTATAAAATTTTTTATTTTTAGAAAAACTTTTTACTTTAAAAACTACTTGGATTTGATTCTTTTAATTCAAAGAGAAAACATAACACTCAATTTAAATTTATCTTAACCATTCATTTATTTTGAACGAGTAAAATTATGCTATTTCAAAAAAAATTAATACTACATCATCAAGATAAGTTAACTTTTTTTTTTGAAATGATAATTTAAGTAACTAAAAATTAACATATTAGCTGCCGTAAATAATTTTTTTACTTGAAATTTATGGCATTAACTCCCTTCATCATCAATTATGGTGTTCTCCTTTCTGCACAAAAACGTAAGAATGAACAAAATCATCACCATTCATCTCTCAAAATATCAACTTTATCTCCATGATATATATATATATATATATATATATATATATATATATATATATATATATATGATCTTTCATATCTCAACCCAGGGTAAATCTTTATGTAAATACAAACAAAATATATTTGAAATTGTACATTATTCTCAAACAATTTCATTCTGGCATTTTGTGTGAAAAGATAGCCTATTATAAGAGAGCTAACAGCAGTCACTTTTAAGTAAAAAAAAAAAAAAAAAAATTTGATTGGCAACAATTAATCTTTTAATAGTGTTAAATTTATTTAATTAATGATGTGATATATATTTTTTGAAGTGGTATAATTTTGTCCTTCAAAATAAAAAAAAGATCGATATAAACTCAAATTAACTTTTATGTTCCTCCCTAAATTGAAAAAATCGGAGTCCTAAAAATATATTTTGAAAAGATGCGTCATGAAACACTATTACAACCGAACACATCCCACAGCTTAGGCCTAGTTTAGGGTGCGTTTAAGGCCGTAAGAGGTTGCTTCAAAACCTAAAACAACGCTAAGCGGAATTACATTCAACGCTAAACGGACTTCAAATCGACGCTACGCGACTCCCGTGGCTGTCTAAATTGGTCTATCGCGGGGGTTGTCTCTGTGGCTAGCTTCATACTTCTCCTCTTCCTCCTCTCTCTCGCCCCCTCTATTTCTCCTCTCTTTTTATTGATTCAGATAGACGACGGTAGGTTAAGGTTACATTTGAAACCCTATCGCATTCTCTTCCCTTTTCACGCAGTTACTGTTACTAAGAAAACCCTAAGCTTCTCAATTGCGTTGGCAATTGCTGCTCCATAGCTAGGGTGTTATTCTATCTGTTTTGCGCCATTCAACGGAGCATTCGACTCTTACTTTCCCAGGTATATTCTCATGTCATTTTCTTTTTACCAATTCTGATTTAATTTCTTCTTAATAGAAAAAGTGAAATAGCATTCTCAATGTGGAAGTATTCAAAATATCGTCAGTGGATTCTAAAGATTTATTCAATTCTAGTGTAATACTTGAACTTTATATATAATACAGGGGTAGCAGTGATAGATAATGCATCGTGGATCACCAATTTCAGCTGGGTTTGTAGTTCGCGAAATTAGACTCTCCATTGTAATTTCATAGTATAGTTACTGATTTTGATGTTTATTGCATTTTATTTGCTTCATCAGTTTATTACAGTATTTTGCCTGGACTTGGCGGAATTCAATTTTTAGTTTTATAGGAATAATATTTGCTATAAAGTTTGCTTTTTAATTTTTTTGTAATTAGTGTTTTAATTCAGTTTGGGATCAAGAACTTGATACTGTTTCTGGAGTAAAGAATTATTAAGCAGCGAGGATGTTTGGTTCATCAAACCGTAAGTGTTTTTCTTTCATCTGTCTCCTTTTTTTTTGTTGTTTAAAAATAAGTTTATCTTCAATGAAATGAGTTGTTGCTTATGTTTAACTTTTTCCCCCATAATCCTATTTGCATGCTAAGAAGTGCTGCCATTTTTACATCTTTTATATTCTCTTTTACTGGGTAGCTTGAATTTAACAGTGTATTTTCCCCATTTTTAACTTAAGTTTTAACTCACTGTTACACATTCTTGCCGGTTATCATAGACTTTCATGGTCAGGATGAAGAATTTCCCCCTCTTAAGACAATTGTTTCCTTATTGATGCAATCACTTATTCGCACTTATGTTATTCATGAGAATGGAACTTCTATTAATTCCTCCTCACTTGTCTTCCGGTCAACAAATTGCTTGGCAGTTTTCTTTATCTTTTTTCACCCTATACCAATATAGCTGCATACTTCACTTATTAATTATTTTTTTGGTTTATTTCTGTGTTCTTTTCTACTGTATTATTCCCCTCCAAATCCATTTAGTTAAGGCTGGCTTCTCTCTCTCTTCATCTTTTCTTATGCTGTATCGTGTTTCTGGGTAACTGTTGAGTATGTCTTCCAGGCCTAAAATTTTTGTTTGATCATTAGGTCTTCCATGCTTGTAATTGAAATATGCTTGCGTTTACCTGAGGCTTTTCTTAATTCTATGGACTCAGTGGTGATAATGACCAAGTTAATTATGTGGATGACATGCGTACTAATGATATTTTCCTCAGAATTATATTGAGCCTCCTATCGTTCAAATATTCATGTTCTTGTTTCATATAGAAATGGATGTTTGTATCAACATTCTTGTCACTGGGGTATTCTTATTTAAATTCTTTTTTTTCACTAATATGTATTTCTTGAGTTTACCTAAATTGATTGGTAGCTCTTTGTCTGTTAATGGTGTGTGATCCTTCTTGGAAACAAAATTAATCAGTTGAAATCCATTTGACAGCTTTTGGGCAGTCAACTAGCAGCAGCCCATTTGGGTCCCAATCAGTCTTCGGTCAGTCCAATAATGCAAGTAACAATCCTTTTGCTCCTAAACCATTTGGTAACACAACTCCTTTTGGTTCACAAACGGGTGGTACCATGTTTGGGGGCACTTCAACTGGTGTATTTGGTGCAGCCCAGCCCTCTTCACCCTTTTCCTCCGCCGCAAACTTTGGTCCTTCATCATCACCGGCCTTTGGAAGTTCCATGCCCACTTTTGGAGCGTCTTCATCTCCTGCTTTTGGCAGTTCATCTTCATCATTTGGTGGTGAGTATCTCCATGGATAGTTTGTATTTTTTTATTAAATAATTGCTCCTTAACTCCTGATTACCTGATTCTTTGAATTTGATTAAAATCTTGAGAAAGATGTATTTAATATGTGGTCTAATGACATATGGGGACATTTAATATCTCGTAGTGGTTGAATTTCATTCAGGGTGTAAGATAGCCGTTGTGACTAGACGATTTGTGTATTTCATTCATGTTTTCTGTTTCTATCATTATTAATCATGGTTTTAGTTGCTCCACTATTGATAGATGAGGAAGTTTGGTTTAGATTATTTTTTGTGAGATTCAATAATTAAGATTTTTTTTTTTCATTTTGTTTCTAGTCTTTGTTCTTTTCTAATTTAGTTGGAATATAGCTTTTTTGCTTGTTTATTTTTCGTCTTCGTTGAGGTCAAATGTGTTTCTTAAGTGATACATAATCTTTTGTATGTAATTTTGTGTTAGTTCTTATGTAGATTTAGTTCTGGTGGAGGGTTTTCATACATAATCTTTTTGAGTAAATGCATGTTTTATTTGTAAAAGTTTATTTGCTATATGTTTATTTGCTTTTTATTTATTTATTATTGTTTTCTTAAACTAATGACTCTCTCCTTCTTTCTCTTGTAGGATCTTCTGTTTTTGGTCAGAAGCCTGCATTTGGCTTTGGGTCCACAACTCAATCAAGTCCTTTTGGAAACACAACCCAGCAATCCCAACCTGCATTTGGAAGCACAACTCAGCAATCACAACCTGCATTTGGAAGCAGCATATTTGGTTCCTCTACGCCTTTTGGTGCATCGGGTCAATCTGCTTTTGGTGCTAGTACCCCTGCTTTTGGTTCAACAAGTACCCCAGCTTTTGGTGCTGCAAGCACACCTGCTTTTGGTGCTACGAGCACACCTACTTTTGGTCCTACGAGTTCCCCTGCCTTCGGTTCAACAGGAAGCCAAGCTTTTGGTAGCACCGGAACTGGGTTTGGTGTATCAAGTGCCCAAGTCTTTGGATCTGGAGGTGCATTTGGAGCTTCAAGCACCCCTGCTTTCGGGGCATCAAGCACTCCTGCTTTTGGGGCTTCGAGTGCTCCTGCTTTTGGGGCATCTAGTACCTCATCCTTCAGCTTTGGATCCTCCCCAGCTTTTGGGCAGTCAATTTCTGCATTTGGTAGCAGCCCATTTGGATCTACACCTTCTCCCTTTGGAGCCCAGAGTTCCCCTTTTGGTGAGTTTATCAAAATATTTATAATTAGTTTAAGAGTGTGGAATAAAGTAGATTTCTGTTATAAGCGTTCCAAATTTTTAGTAGAACCGCCAACGCGTGATTGAGGCTTGCTCTCCTTGCCAAGAGTTCTTAGGTTCGAGTCCTCTCGCTGTGGTGGGCTGAGGCAGGCCTTGCCCAGTGATCTGGCATGAATAAGCTCTTGTGTTTGACCCATGTGTGGGACGCTCACACAACGTTGATAGGGGCATCACCCTCTCCCTCATGATTGTTATTAAGATTAATCATTTCTGAATGTGTATTTCTGTGATTCTCTCTTGTAGGAGCCCAGGCTACACCACCAACATTTGGGAGCACTGGATTTGGGCAATCAGCTTTTGGGGGTCAGCGTGGGGGAAGTAGGGTTGCTCCTTACACACCTACAACTGAGACAGATAGTACTGGAAGCAGTACACAGCCTGCTGGAAAGTTAGAATCAATATCAGCCATGCCGGTCTACAAAGATAAAAGCCACGAGGAATTGAGGTGGGAGGATTATCAGCTGGGAGATAAAGGTATTTTTCATAACTATTGTTAAAATCTCAAAGTTATGGTACTTGTTTCTGTACCTATGACATTGACCAACTGTCTACTTTGTAATTTCAAATTGCAGGTGGACCACTTCCTGCTAGTCAGGCTCCTGCCTTTGGTGCATCAACTGCTCAGTCAAACCCTTTTACTCCAGTATTTAATCAACCACAGACAAATCATTTTACAAGCTCAACATCTTCTAATCCATTTGCTCCAAAAACTCCAACCTTTGGTAGTTCAGGTTTTGGAACCTCAACCACTCCTACTTTTGGTTCTTCATCTTTTAACGTGACATCTTCATCCAACCCTTTTGGATCATCTTCAACAACTTCACCCATATTTGGATCAACTTCTGCATTTGGAGTGAGTTCATCTTCATCCATTTTTGGTACATCAAGCTCACCTGCAATTGGGTCTTCTTCATCTATGTTTGGTTCTGGTGCAAATCAGGGGACTACAGTATTTGGTTCTAGCTTAGGTTTTGGTTCGAGTCAGACATCTCCTCTGTTCACTTCCACAGTCCCTTCAATCGGGCAGACAGGTTCTAGTTTTGGGCAGGTCACCTCATCCTTCGGACCGGGTACTACTTCATTTGGCCAGTCTAGCATCTTCAATACACCTTCCACCGGGTTTGGTGGTTTATACACGAGCTCTTCCGCACTAAATACCTCTAGCAATCCAATTTTTGGTCAAACAACTGTAAGTCATTTTTATAATTTGATCTTTAGAATGTATCACAGTTTCTTGCATGGTTGTCTTCAATTTTGTCCAAAGTTACTTAAAAAAAAAAGTATGGCCCAAAGTTGTGTACGTGTGTTTCCAGTGCATATGTTGCAATACTGCTTTGGTAGGGGCAGAGGATTCTCTCCACTTCGCTATATCTTCCATTTCAATCCTAGTTCAGTCATCCACCATCTGTCTCAAGTGATCCGATAGTGGATGTTTGGTATGCGAATGGACTGATGATATCGGAATTGTAGAGCATCTAACTTTGATGTTTAAATGGGATTTATGAAGACTGCATAAGTTGATGAGATTTCTAAAAGAATGAAAGAACAAAATATATATATTTTTTTGGATAAGTAATGAAAGCACAAAATAGTTGCTTCTATTTGCCTGAGCAAAGGCTTGAGAAGCTTAGTAATGTTACAAATGCAGAATAGCAAAGAGAATATTTATTATTTTGGGATGTTATTCTTGGACATGTATTTTAGGAAAATTAGATATAGGCAATTAAATAGTTATTAAGATTTGATTTACTTTCTTATTTAAATAATGTTTGGTGCCTATATAAGAGCATTGATATTAAGATTGTAAGACAAACTGGATTATGAATTGAAAATTGATTATCTCTTTGCCTATCTCTGTTTCTCAACTTGTTCTGTTCTCACTTACTTGTTCTGTTCTTCCTCTTGTCTATCGTTCTTCTACCTAGTCTATTTTCTCTTGGTTAATCTCTCTGCTTCTCCCATTTCTCAATCTATTTCTCTCTCTAATTATCTGTTCGGTATCAGTTACTTTATACACAAAGAAAATCTTAATAGTCGCTATGATTTGTTGTACAAATAAATATAACTTTTGAGTGCTTACAGAAATCTGTATCCCATCATATTTATAGGATTGCGAGTTGACGGTATGATTTTAATAATCAACTTTATTTTCTTGTTATTAATTTGCAAGACTTTTTGTGTGCATGCTCCTCTAGCCTGATTTTGGGTAGTTCTGATGTTGGTTCTATGCTTCTGTAGCCCTCTATTTCTACACCTTTTCAACCAGCTCAGCCTGCTCAGACCTCTGGTACTTTTGGATTTGGCAACTTTAGTCAAGCACAAGCAGGTAAAGTTAATTATATGTGTTACTGTAGTTCTTTTTGATATAATCTTTCAGCTTTTAATTTGAAGGTTCTGACTCTATTATGTTGCTGCTTTTGTAGCAAGCATGAGTGGCTATGGTGGTGGATTGGGCATTTTTGGTCAAAATAACTTTGGACAATCGTATGTCTTGCATCCTGTAGTTCTTGCTTATATATATATATATATATATATATTAAATTTCAGCTTTGTGTTGTTTTAAATTGCTTTGTATATCTTGTGTTTGACAGGTCTGCCACACAGAGCTCTTTCGTCGTACAACCAGTGGCTGTTACGAATCCATTTGGAACACTTCCTGCTATGCCTCAAATGTCAATTGCTCGAGTTGGAACTACTCCATCTATACAATATGGAATCTCTAATATGCCTGTAAACTTGACTTTTTCTGAACTTCGCTTTAGTTATGCTAGGGTTTTTAGTTGTTTTAGTATAATGTTAGAGCAATTTGTTGTAGATCATTGTGTGTGAGTGTATGTCTGTGTGCAGTTGTTGTTGCTATTTTTTGGTGCTATTCCTGTTGCCCCTTATTCTTTCATGAAGGCAAATAGAATGGAATTGTTTAGGTGAGTGAGATGTAATTTCATTTCTTTCAGGTTGTTGACAAACCTGCTCCGGTTAGAATATCATCATTATTGACTTCTCGACACCTTTTGCAAAGGCGAATTAGGTTGCCTGCAAGGAAATATCGTCCTAATAATGATGGCCCAAAGGTGAGGGTGCTGCATCTAGTGAAATCTTAACTTGAGGTTTGAAAAGGTTATTACTTTAGCAATCGTGTGGGGTTACTCACATAATTTGTAATTGCTTATTTCTTGATTGCTATATGTAGGTTCCATTTTTCAGTGATGATGAAGAGACACCAAGTACGCCGAAGGCAGATGCTCTTTTCGTTCCTAGGGAAAACCCAAGAGCTCTGGTAATACGTCCAACAGAACAATGGCCTTCAAGAGCTTGCACAGAGAAGTCATCACCATTGAAGGACACAACTAACGCAGTGCATGAGAATGGTAAAATTATGCTACATGTAATTTAGGATAAGGAACTTCCTGTTAATAATAAATTTAGGCTAAATATAACCCTGTTGTTTGACCCATTTTCATAACATATCTGGAGTTTTTATTCGGTAACATAACAAACCATGTGGTTTCAATTAGTTACAATGTAACTCTTTTAAAAATTATTCATAAATAAAATTCTTTTAAAAACTTAACAACACAAGAAATTTGATCATGATTTTTTGTACACATGCAAAGATAAACGTGGATCCATATAACATAAGTGGATTTACAAATATCAATGCTACAAAAATGTAGTTCAAACATAGATGGAAGCTTACAGAATATTAAATTTATGGCTAAAATACATGCCTAACCTTGTGGTTTGGCCAATTTTCATAACAAACCATGATCTTTTTTTCGATACATAACAAACCATGTGGTTTGCACAATTAGCATAAGGCGGGCTCCCGTTGACTCATTTTGACGCCCAATAAATTCTATAAATCATTTGGAGATTATCCAACAATTTTTACGAATTTTTCACCCGCATACTATTTTTTGTGGTTTTTCAATCTTTTATAGTAAAAGAATATTTTCAATTGTCAAAAAATTCTTAACTTTTTCTCATGGCATTCTCAAAACATTATAGGTGCCTAGAACAGTGTTGCATTTGTTACTGATTCTTTTTAATGAGAGTTTTGGGTGTGATTTTCCATGAACTTATCATAGCGTTGATCATTTTCTTCCTCTCCCTTGCTCCCTCTTGCACTCACTCACTAATCCTATCATTTCATGCACTTCTTTGATTGTGGGCGAAACTAATGGGCTCAATCTTTGAGTGTCTATGCAAAGATACCAATTGATGCCAGGTTAATTATGAGGCTATTTTTTCTAGTTTCCTGGCGTTGTTAAATTTATCTATATTGCTATATTTATTAACTAATTAAATTCCCTCAAGATAGCGGTTTGCTGACTCTTGAACACGATGTTTATTCAGGTAAAATTTCTGATGATGGCTCCAATGTTGGGAACAAAGATAGTAAGTATATATGACACCATGATTGGTTATTCTTTATTTATGTTTAGTATGAGTCTTTTACTTTTCCCAAGCTTCCTAAAAGTCCTGTTTTATTGATAGTATCTATTAAAACTAATCAAATTCCTACCGGATAGCTCATTGCTGACTGTTTTGGACAAAGATAGCTAGTATATGTTTATATGAAGCTTCGATGAAATAGAAGTTTATATGAAGCATTATTATTGGTATTATGTATATCTTCGTATTTTGTCCGATCTTGTTTTCTGGTTATGTTGCTAATGATACTATACTCCTTTTTCTGTAATTTTTTATTGCAAAATATTTTCATGGAGTTCTATGATCTATTTCAGTTTGTGACACTAAGTAGGGAATACCGACTTTATAGGGCACTTGGCTGCTACCAAGTGATGCTTTATTTACTTTTTTATTTGGAGTTTGTGATAGTAAAACAGGTTCTTTATAGGAACTGTTCTATCCCCCCCCCCCCCCCCCCCCCCCAAAACCCTCCTTCTCTTTTCTCCCGTTTGTTGCAATGATGATATCCTGCTAGAAATACTATCACCATCCTTGCTGACCTGAAACTGACTAGTGCAATTTGTTAATAAAGATGTGTGCTTTTTTGATCATTTTGTTGTCATTACTATAATATTTGCAGAAAATCCAGTTGAAGATGGTGTTGTCAAGGAGCGAGTTTATCCTGTCAAAGTGAACCAAAAACCTAATGGTGTCCATGAGGATCATTCTGTTCAGAAAGAAGATTCATATATGACACTGAGTGGCCACAGAGCTGGTGAAGCTGCAATTGTGTATGAGCATGGCGCCGATATTGAGGCACTAATGCCGAAGCTCCGTCGCTCTGACTACTACACAGTACCTAGAATCCAAGAACTGGCGGCCAAGGAAAGGGCTGATCTGGGATTCTGCCGCCATGTAAAGGACTTTGTAGTGGGGCGTCATGGCTATGGGAGCATCAAATTCCTGGGTGAGACGGATGTGCGACGGCTTGATCTTGAGTCCCTTGTGCAGTTTAACAACCGTGAGGTAATTGTGTACATGGATGAAAGCAAGAAACCCCCTGTTGGACAAGGTCTGAATAAGCCTGCTGAGGTAACACTTCTCAACATAAAATGCTTCGACAAGAAGACTGGTCGTCAGTACACGGAAGGGCCAAAGGTTGAGAAATATAAGGAGATGCTTAAGAGGAAGGCTGAGGACCAAGGTGCGGAGTTTGTGTCCTATGACCCTATCAAAGGAGAGTGGAAGTTCAGGGTCAATCATTTCAGCGGGTACAAGCTGGGAGATGAAGATGACTGGGAAGGGTGTGCTGCCCAGGTTGCTGACATAAGATGATGAGGCCTTGTGTCTTTTATACCCTTCTGTTGGAGGAAGACTTGTTGTGCCAAGGGTTTTGTTCTGGTGGTGGGTTTATTTTGAGTTGTATAGAATTTGCACAATAGTGGGATACCTGTATTGACTGTGTATCACGTGCTTTGTTGTGTTCTAAAATTTCTTTCCTTTTCTGTTTGACTGAGCTTGTATGGTTTTTGTTTTAATTTTCATAATTTCTCGTCTATTATTGTTAGTTTGGATGTTTGGTCTTGAGTTGTATGAGAGTGGGCATGTTGAGCAAAAGACATGATAGAAAATCACAATATTTCTTTCGGTCTTTGAAACTCTTGTATATGCTTCTTTTCCTTTTCCCTGAACTCTTTTTTAATTTAATTATAGTGCATGCTGAAAGTCGTATCAGGGCAACAATTACATTTTAGAGAGAGATGTGCCTTACGCATTTGGTTTGGAGAAGTCTCTTGCAACTTTTTCGTCCAAATGTTAAACGGTGCATCTCAAGATCAATTCATATGATTGTTGAGATTGAGAAAGGCTTCTATTCTCCTGTTTTTTCCTTATCTTTGACTTCCTTCCTCAAGTTCTAAAATTTATCACTTATTATTTTTATTGATGAATGGAGGAGAATGATGAATAGAATGAAATAAAAAGAATAAATTTTTTGCATTTTTTTCATTTCAACGGTCAAATGTGTTAATCATGTTTTTGAAATTTAGGTAAGACATTAAAGCAATGATAAAAAAATTGCTAACGGATTTTGTTGATAATATCTCATGATTTTATCTTATCAATGCGTATTGCAATGTAGCCGCTTATATCTTGATTTAACATAAATAAATCTGCATTTCAAGGTAGATTCATGATTTGTATCTCGGAAAATTATAAAATACCCCTTGTTTGGTGCAAAGTATAGTTGACCTTTTTATATATATATATATATTGAAATGAAACACCTTCAGCCCTCTAGGGAAACAAAGCCCCATCTTATCTGCCAGAAGCAGCAACATAATACTAGGAGGAGGACTCAAGCAGCTTCAGTCACTCAGTAGATTTGAGTCCCTATTTTTGTAAGATGGTCAGCACAAAAATTCCCTCCTCGAAGCCTATGCTGCATTTTACATGTCCAAGGCCTCTGTTGCAACTCCCGACGCTCCAAAAGCAGCACCTCGTGTGGATTAAATATGGAGCTAGCCTGAAGAAGCTGCACCACAGACTGAACATCCAGTTCACAAATGATATTCTAAAACCCACGATCCCACGCTTAACTCCAGTCCCATTCAGAAGGCTTTCATCTCCGAGACCATATCATCACCGATTTTATAAAAACCCAATATTCAATCTTTCATATTAATGCACTTTTAAACACCAACCATAATTAATTCTTATTGATTAAAAAATTTAATAAAAATCACACGAATGTTTTGATATGTTAACATTTGACAAGTGATCATTATGATTTGACTAAGCTAGAACAGTCATGGTTTAAAAGTATAATTTATATAAGATAGTAAAATTGTAATTTGTACTAAACTATAAAACTGATTTTGTAATTTTCCTTTGTATCTCTTTTGTAGTTACACCTGTGTAGAGCCATGTCATAATCTTTGGTTAGACCCTCGATATGTGAAGATGAAATGGTAAACTTGCTAATGTCATTGTGAGATCATTGAGGAGTGATATTCAGTTCTTAACATATTTTTAAATTGGGCACTCATTTTTACAGAAAATTTCACTCATAAAAATGTCATATGTCTAATTTGTCTATGTAAAAAGATATTTTCGTTGACTTTTAAGAAACTTCTTGTGCGTTTTGGATGGCTAAATTGGGGATAAAATATTTTTATTGCTATATCTTTTTTGGTTGACCATTCCTAGTTTTAATTATCTACAGTGTTAATTAAAACACTTCCTTTGCTTCTACTTTTTTTTTAGCTTCACACATAATTGTGGATTGTTTTAGCAGGGACCCCAATGGGTTCCTTGCTATTTTCTTTAAATTAAATCTAGGAATGGTCAAACACCAATAATACTGTCATGCACACTATTCTTCTCTAATAAGTAGTCCATATACAAATTAAGCATTAAAATTCACCCAATACATCCACAAACAAGGACCACACTATTAATTTCGTCAGGTTCCTAATTCACACTCTATTCTCTGCATTGTGCAATTCTGTCAAGAAATTACCTAATAAACATTATCAATATTATCTACAAGCTTAGAGTGGTTTACAAGCTTTTAAAAGGTTGAAGAAAGCTTGTTTTTAATTTCTCTTTTATTTTTTGGCTTGTGTAGAATGAGAAAAATAGAAGAGTTTTTGACAATGAAAAAAAATCCTTGAAAGCAATCTATGATAGATGGTGCAATACCCTAAGATTTTGGTTTAAGCCTTTAATGGCAATTTTTTTTGTGAACTAAGAAGATATCGTAGAGTTCATTGAGTTTTTTTTTTGTAAATAATTTTGTTCCAATTGTTGCTCGTCTACTATATTCTTACTCAAAAAAATGATTTCCAAAGGCCTTTTGCCGAAAATAGGTTGTCTGAGTGAAAGGCAAAGCAATGGTATTTGTCGTTGGCCAAGGAAGCCCTGCTATATACTCTATTCTAGTAAATCTTTTGTACTACTCAATTTCTTATTTCTATATCATTCAATTTTTATGCTTAGACCTTCAAGAGCTCCTCTGCCTTAAAGCTCTCCGATCTTAGGCAGAGACTTGAATGCTGACAAGAATTCCATATATAATTATAGAATTGAATTTTGATTTTTTTCTTTAAATGAAAGAAGAAAAAAACAACTCCAGAAAACACTAGTTGCACATATAGTCTCAACTTCGAATAGCAGACAGATCTGCTAAAGATCTCTGCCAGGCACCTCAGTGGATGGCCGTTTCTTCTAGGAAGAGAAAGTAGCTCGTCGACAAGTGGGACATGAGGCGTGGGAAGACAACCACTGTTGGATGCATTGAACGTGGAATCCATGATTACACCTTCCCAACACCTGAATTCCCTCCCCTTCTACAAACTCTGACAAGCAAATGGCACACTCTGCCTCTGCACCTGCTAGCTTTAACTCTGCTGAATATACAAGTGTGGGAGCTGACACCATCGCGGATATGGCTGCTTCAATGGTGGGCTTTTGCCGCTCAGCTTCTTGTTGGGTCTGGGGAAGGCTGTCAGGTGAATGTTGGCTGGCTGAGCCTCCCCTGCGTAGAAAGCAGCGGATGGCAGCATTAATTGCCAGAGTGCATATGAGAGCACAAAGGAGGAGGAGGACGACCATGGCTACGTTGGCTTCAAAGTCATTTGAGTTGGAGTAAGGCCGCCACCTGCAAGTGTGGGGATTACATGTTGATGTTGTTGTTGTGGAGAGTTGTGGTTCTTTGGAGGAAAGTGATGAGGGGAGATGGCTGAGATTATGAGCAGCTACTGGTGGTGGCATTCTTAATTTTATGTCCTATGCGGTGCTGTTAAGTTTTCAGCTTTTGAATTCTGATATGAGAGAGAGGGAGAGTAGAGAGTAGGATGATAGATATAGGCAGTACCGAGAAATGCATACGTGCGCTTGAGGTTTTACAGTTTCTTCTCCCGGCTAATTGTGGGCGGCCCAAGTGCATTAATGTGTACTTACCCTCTTAAATACAAAGATTTACAGCATTTAGAATACATCCAAATTAAGCAGTTCATGCAGGCTTCACATGATACCCTGATGGGTGTTGACAAGGGTAAGGAAGTAATAGCCATAAATAATACACACTGAGAGAGAGAAAGAGAGTAATGATGATAGTAATGTGCCGTGGGTGGTTGGAATGGGTACGTAAAAGTATTATTGCCCCTTGCCAAGGGAAAACCAGCTACTGCTAAAATTCTATTCTTACTAGGAATTTTATTCATGCTTCTTTACTTCTTTGTTAAAAAGAATTTTTTGGGGGTGTTTCAGACGGTTTAGTGGGTTCGAGTAATTAGCTGATTTGTGGTTTTACATCAGCTTGGGGTAGATGGTAGATCTCAGGGGAGCATATGTGCTTTTTCAGCAAGTTAAACGGACTGGAATCACTGGATTCTGGATAAGCTGATAAGGGCTTTGAACTAAAGCTTGTAAAACAAACAGAAGTGCTGATTGGATTTTCTTGGCTGTATTATCCGAGAGTCAGAGAGGTGTCCCAAAAATTTCAGAGGGACGTAGACACTTCTCGAACCCCATATATATATACATCCTCTTAACAAAGTTCAGAGAAGTGGACGGTTTTTATTTTGTACTAGCAAATAGCCAAAGGAGTAGTAGTAGTAGTAGAAGAGAGAGAGGGGTCCACATTAGTAAATGAACATCAACCATTCAATATGGCATGGCGTGGACGCTGGTTTTTAGAGAAATACAATCCACATATATCATTTTGGACTGGCCCCCACTAGGCCACTAGTACAAGAACGTTCCTTTCAAATCAAGGGACACATACCCTACAGGAAATTTAATCAGAAGATAGAAATATTGTAGCTTGCCTTGCCTCACAGGCAACTGCAGAGTACTATCATTGGAGGTACGTATCTAACTCTTATGAGTAAATAGTTATGACAAATCTTCTTGAAGGTGGCGTCTCTGGGGCCAAAGTCCATGCCTTTAACTGATGCGTTGGGTGGAGGCTGTTTTCTGCGTAGTACTATTAAATAACTTTAGTTGATAGAGGTATCACTTTCCATGCTAATAAGAAAGGACAAGAAGAAACCCCCTTAAAATATTATGCTGGTTTGGTACTGTTGAATCAAGCCGGCCAAGTCATTCCACTGTTCTTTCTCGACATATCTAAGAGATGGAAGTAGAGTACTCATTAGTAATTCAAAGAATATTCAGCATGGCTTTCAAATCTCAACGTGGATTTTGCCCGTGACATCTCCTCGTGTTTTTAGTTCTTTTGTTTCTTTGTGAAATCAGACACAAAGACATGTAATGAGGTGATGTAATGAGGTGGAGTGTAGAGCCAAAATATTGTAAAACAGAATAAGGAGTTTTTTCAGAGTAAGGTATTAAAAAAAACATTTTTCTCAAATTACTGCACGTCTAATTATTATTATTTTTTTTGGCTAGCAGTGCACTTTTAATTTTCTTTACCAAAACATCATCTCTTTCTCTATTTTATTTTTTGGAAAATATTATTTTTACACCCCATAGTTTGAGATAAATACCAATCTGCACCCCCTTCTTTCAATTGCAACAAATAGCACCCTCTCATATTACTTAATACCAAATTGCACCCTAAGGTTAGATTTTCTGTTAAAAGTTGACGGCAGTCACCGAACATGAGAATTCTAGGGTGTTTTTGGGTTTCCATCTTTTTTTTATTCCAAATTTCTTTATTTTTTTTTAAGTTTGATTGTCTGAATTTGAAATTTGGAATTGAAATTGAGGTGAAATCATATATTTTTCAATAAAAAAATGATTAAAAAAGATCATAATTAATTTCAATTCCAAACAACTAAACGTAGCATTACATGATTGATGTTTTTCCATTAGATCACTAACAGTTAATTTGTGTATTATGCTTTTGTAGAAAGGAAAATATTGAGTTCATTATTTTTTCGTTGATTGCAGCCTTTAACGGGTGGAAGGGGTGGAAGGACGAAGCATGCAACCTGGATACGGAGAAATCAAACTTGAAGAATGTGCTGCAACTGGAAGTTACTTTTGCCAATCTTTGTAATCGTTGTCGACATAGTTGAATATTGTGACTTCTGTAATTTGTTTGGTCTTGTTTTGACAATGAGCCATTTGCACTTTAGTCTTGTTATCACTTTATTCTTTTTATTGGATGATGTGTTATTGACTGGCATATTTTTTATATTATGAAATCAAAGCTAGCAATGTTGAATGGTAGCTTGATACTTTTGTTTGTAATGGTGGTGTTGTGTCTGCACTGGCATATCCTATCCACTTTATTGTCCTATTTTACTAATGAAATATGCTTTGCAAAGGTTATGTGCTATTAACTCTGTTAGACTTGTGGCATTGACAGGTACATAAGAAAGAAAGAAATAAGGTTGGGATTAAAACACCATATCCATTAAAAATTCAAGGAAACACAACATATTCTCATACAGCTTGGAAACTAAAAGAACATGGCAAAAATCCCTGAGCAGCATAATTCCAGCATTCTTGGCAAAACCATGATCATAACAGACCCCCTTTTTCATAGACAAAACCCACAAACAGAACAACACCCCTTATTCCTAAAGGATTAAATCCCAATTACATCAAGGAAAAAACAACATTCCCCTTTTCCAGTGATAGAATAAGGAAAAAACGCGAATGCAAGATCATCTCCACAGATAATGGTAAATTTTGAGTTAGAATTAGTTTCGCAGTAATAAAATAAAAATAAGAGAAAAATATTGAGTTGGAATTTAATAAAGATAAAGGTGTAGAGACTTGATATCCACCACTAATTATGCTACCACAACAAAACAGTATGCCAATGCCTTACTCATGTCATGAATACCTAATGTTTGTCAACCTAAGGGCATGGTATCTACTCCTTAAGCTATTGATCTCCCTAAGTAACGAGTTAGACATGGTATTTACTCTAACTCTTTTCTCTCTCAAGGGATTCAGCATGGTGTATATTCAGTTGTTCCTTAAAAGAACATAAGATCTGTGGAAATCGACAACCACACGGGACCTAGGGCACGGTATCTACTCCCGGCTTCCCATGTTGATTAACCCAAGAATCTGACGTGGATATCTTTTGTTACTAATGTTAAACGCAGAACTCGGTCATCCAAATTGATTCAACTAACTAATCCATACAACATGCATACGTTGATCAGACACACACATATGAGGAATTTAAATAAAAACAGGTATTAATCAAGTTAAGCAACACAACGTAAATATCGTAAAGGCACCAATACTGAATTTATTTAGTAAACATAATTAGGGCTTCAACCAAGCCCTTATTAAAAGTTTAAGTACACATAATAAAAATAAAGGAAAGAAGAAACCTGAGATAAGAGTCGTCAATTCTCCTCCACAGTTTCCTTCTCCGATCTCCCCGAACAAAACAAAACTAAAAGGAAGATATGCTCCTCAAAAGGGAGATACTGTTTCTGTGTTTTACAAGTCTATTTATAGGGTTCTAAGGACATTTGGAAACCCTAATTTCCAAAACAGATCTCTAACCCTACTTTCCAAAATAGGAACTGCTGTTTTTTACTATTTACTGTCGTGCGTGTGCGCTCGATCGTAGTCGCTTGCGCTCGAGTGCAGCCTTCTTCTTGTGAGCTAACGCAGATTGCGCTCGATCCTGGCTTGGGCGCTGGTGCGCTCGATCGCAGCTCCTCTGCGCTCGATCGCACTAAGCAACTGACAGATTTTCCAGATTTGCTCTTTGAGCTCCCAGAATGCTTCATTTTCTCCAAGAACCTGCAAAAACCCATAAAACACAAAAATGAAGTAAAATAGCATAAACTACGCACATTAAGGTCTTAACAAATGTAAATTAAAGGGCTTAAATATGAATATTTAAGCACTTATCAGCAGACCGCCACAACAATGCGGGGAGCCGGCCGAGGTTGCCTCCCTGTTTATGGTTCATTGACTCAGTTCTGCAGTGTAATGTGTGTCCTTTAGGGCAGAAGACACATAGATGGGATCAATTCTTACAGTCTCTTTACGCCTTTCACCGGGGTCACTGGTACTCCATCCCAGCAGTCATATGGAGTCAGATACACAAGTTCTGGGATAGGGTGCATAACCGAAAGACGACCACAGCTAATGCCTGGGGCCTTCCTTTCCCCTTCTTACTCAGTCATATCTTCAAGAAGAAGGGGATTAGAGACTCCTCTATAGACGGCCCGGTTAGTGGCCATCCTTTTCTTTGGGAGAGCCTAGTGGAGCCTCAGCCAGTCTTACATGCCCCGAGGCCCCCGAGCACAGATTCCAGCTGATGAGCTTGATTACACCCAAAACATAACGCGGTTATTGTAGTACAGCTTTGGGGTGTCGATTCCACAGGGAAACAAGTTAAGTACAAAGGAAAATGTGTGAACCTTAAAACGAACGATAAAAGTTACACGAAAGATTTTTGGGTTTTGATGGTGAAATAATGTAAGAAAAATTGCATAAATATAAAGGAAATATAAATAAGAAATAACAAGGTTCCGGGAATTCTCCTTAGGTTTGTTCCCTATTTCCACTCTTGATTCAATTGATTTTATCTCGATTGCAAGTTTCACATCCCAAACAAGCAATCGGAATATATTCAATCAAGCACATTTATAACTCTAATATAATTGCTACAAATTACTCATTGATTTTAGTTCAAGCACACATGACCGATCTTAAAGATTATCAAGAAACGACAATATATCTTAAAAGATAATATCGCAGTAATGGACAATCAATAAAATAAATCTACCGGAATCAATCACATCCAAACAACCTCAAAGGAGAAGAAGGATGCAATCACCGGATTAAGAGAGCCTAAAAGAAGAAGAATAAAAAGTACATCTATCACATGAACTCAAATCCTTCTTACTTAATCAATGAATAATTTAGAAACAATATTCAACAATAAATCCATACAACCGAATCAAGAATAGGAAATAAGGAACAATAAATCCCTAAGGATTCATCATTTTCCCTTGTATGAAGACTAGTTGGCCATGGAAATCAAGGTGGAAGAACAATAAGGATGCTCTCCCCTTGATTTGGCCATGAAGTTCAAGGTGGATGAACAATATAGATGTTCTCCCCTTGATTTGCAGCCAAATAAAACTTGGAAAGAAAATGGAAGAATGCTGGATTTGGATCCCTTAAATCCTCTCTTTTTTCTCTCTTCCTTGCTTTCTTTCTTCAATGTCCAGCTGCACACTCCATAAAGATATATTTATAGAGCATGAGGGGGGTGTTTTGGTCTTGAAAAATGTCATTTGCTCGCCCTAATCCGGTCAAGAGGCGAGTGGGCTGTGCTGTGCGCGTGGGCCTGCTGTGTTGGCCTGAACTGTTTCCACTAAAACTGCCATAACTTTCTCTAGAAAAATCCTTTTTACGAACCGTAAAATTCTTCAGAAAATAGACTTCCGGATCTTTCTAAGAATATATGGCTCATCTCCTGGTTCTTCCTACATCAATACAGTTTAATCTTCAAAGATGATTGATTTGTACGGAAAATTCTAGCAATTCAGTGAAACTCTTTCAGCTTGTATGCAGAAGTGCACACACTAGTGTGCCTACCCTTAACTTGCTCCAAAGTGATGCACACACTTGTGTGCAGTCTTTTAACTTAATTTATTTTATTACTCCACCCTTGGTTTAGACTTTAACCATCTCTAAATCATGTTTGGACACGTCTAAACCTTGGACAAAAATGAGCACCAACACCCAAGATCTTTTGGTGCTTTAAACATGAATCGCTTTATTATCTCTTTTGTACTCAAATCACCTGAAAATGCATCAAATTAAGTCAATGATTTATGAATATCACTTTAGAGTTATCAACATGTAAAAGTGCGATTACGACCGAGATCAACCTTAAAATGTTAACAATTAAGTATTGTTTAGATGCATTTTATGACTCTCATCAGAGCCCATAGCAGATGATCCGATGGAGGCCGAGCATCCACCAGTGAGCCCTTCATGGGAGGAGGACCAGCCAGACATGGGATCCATGGAGTATCAGCACCTCCTAGATGAGCTGTCTTCCTTCCGCTGTGAGATGTCCGACATCCGCCGAGAGGATTGTGAGGCAGCCCATTTGATCCATCAGCGGATCGATGGGTTAGAGGTGCAGTTTACACGATAGGAGGCGATGCTACAAGCCATCCTTGATCGCCTATCTCTTGCACCCGGTACCTCTTCGACTGCACCCACAGATGATCAGCAGTGAGAGGATACCTCGTCTGGCTGAAGATGTAAAACTTAACGCTCATGGGAGGTACCCCAGACATATCCTTTTCATTTTAGTACTTTTCTTTTGTTTATATTTATAATTACATGTCTATTATTTATATTTCTTGTTTTCCAAAACAATGTTTCTTTTTCTTTGTCAGGTACTTAGTGTGTGCATCCATTTCAAGTTTGAGGGCATGTTACGAGCAAAGCAAACAACCTAGTTCTCCATCTTTCAGGTCAGATCTTTCCATGCCACACACACATTGAGGACAATGTGTATTTTAAGTTTGGGGGTAGTGGGAGACACTATTACGCACACACTTGAAACACATGCACACACTAGGTCCCAGTTTTTTTAAATTTTTTTTTTAGAAAAGATAAATGCATGTTCATTTGGTAACAAAAATTTTGGTTAATTTAAAAATATGATAACAATTCATTAGTAAGCTTAAAAACTAGAACACATAGTCTTGTAATAGAAATTTTACAAAGTTTAGTTACCTACCTCAAGGCACCTAAGAATTCACGAGTTCGATCCAAATTTGCACAAGCACATTTAGCACGCATTTGTGTGGGGTATGACACATAATTATTTTATATATGTTTCCATAACCTAACTGTAATCAGATAACTTGTTAAAAAGAACACTTTGGCATAAGAAAAATAAATAAAAATGTTCATCATGCAAAAAAAAAATTAAAAGCTTCTAATGATCATTAAAAACTTTCCACTGAGTAACTGGGCCTCTTGCCTCAGTAAGCAGTGAGTATTCACGTCAAAAGGTGGGAAGTAAGTCTTTAATGATCATAATAAAAATTTCCACTGAGTAACTGGGCCTCTTGCCTCAGTAAGCAGTGAGTGTTCACGTCAAAAGGTGAAAATTTCATTTAGAAGCATTAAAACCTGTTAGTTCTGTAGCCTTTTTTACTCGAGTTAGTAAGTCCTTAGGGGTGTCTTTACACCTAATGCCCTAGGCTCCGAGGCTCAGGATATCGGATTGACGGATATCATCAACATCTCATCTCTAAAGAAGATGGGATGTACTGTTCGTGAAGGGTTTCTCTATCCTAAGGCTGGAAAGCGCCTAAGGATTCGAGAGGATGCGAGTGACAGTGATGAGGATGCTGATACGGCTGCTGAGATGGAGACAGATACCCGAGCACCTCCCATTGGTGACTCGAGTACTGGTCAGACTGGATATGGTGACATCCTACGAGCTATCGCGAGTCTTCAGATGACGATGGAGTCCGGTTTTCAGTCCATGCAGTCCGATTATCAGAGGCTGAGCTCCTCCATAGACCACCTACGGGATGACTTCGAGTTACATCGAGAGCACACCGAGGGTTCCCTAGCTGAGATTAGGGAACTTCTTCGTGACAGCTCGGACTCTCCCGCACCATGAGTCTCATTCATTTAATCAGTTCTTAGCACTTTTTCAGTATTTATCACTTAGCACGGACATCTCATGTTTGTTTTTCTTAGTTATGGCTCTATAAGACTCTACTTGTATTAACTTTTTCTATGATGATGTAATACTATAAGCCATATTTCTTGCATTTATTTAAGCTATTTGTGATATGTTAGAACTGTTTTTAAATATCTGTTTGTCTCATAGCTTATTTGTTAATTGTTCTGCCCCCTTTGGTTGCTGTTGTCAAAACGGGGGAGAAAAATGAGAAAAACGAGAAAATCTAAGTAACGAGAAAATCTAAGTAAAAACGCAACCAATGCATAGATTTAGGGGGAGCATTGCTCCATATCTGTGTAAAAATGTTTATTGATTGGTTGAGTTTAATTCTGGATTGGTTGAAAGAAATATAAACTGTGTTTGTTTGTTTACAGGGTGGTTTTACTCGAAAAACAGAGGAGACTCTGTCCAAATTTTTGTAAAATCTTAACACTTAGTTTTTAAAACTGTTTTTACATTATTAGTTTTGTCATCATCAAAAAGGGGGAGATTGTTGACCCTCGCCCGTATTTTAATGATGGCAAAACACAACTGTTATTTAACTAACATGTTTAAACTAAGTTGTATTAAGGATCAAACACATTCAACCAAGGAACAAAGTGCAAAAACTCGAACCAAATCAAGTATCAAGTGAAGACTGAAGATCTAGTATAGGTCTTAAGGTTTAGAACCAATGTAAGTCTCACTCATACATTGTATTAGCTTGTTTAATGGCTCAAACACAAATGGTTTTTCTAAAACCATTAATTTTAAAATGTTTTTAATGAAAAACAGAAGAAAAACTGGGTTGGAAGACAACCCAGTCGACTGGGTACATATACCAGTCGACTGGTATATGGGTCAGAAGGTACCCAGTCGACTGGATGAATTAACCCAGTCGACTGGTACTTTGACCAGTAATTTCCCAGTCGACTGGATGAATCAACCCAGTCGACTGGCACAATGGACAGAAAGTCCCCAGTCGACTGGATGATATATACCAGTCGACTGGATACCCAGAAGGTCTGAAAACGTATATTTTTCAAGTGAACCCAGTCGACTGGTATCTCGACCCAGTCGACTGGTAGTTCAAAAATATGACCGTTGGACTCCAAATCTGAACGTTTTAAAGTAAATCTTTTTCAAATTAAAGTCCAAAACGGCCATATTAATTGATTGCTATATAAACCTTCTCAGCAAAGCATTCAATAACTAGCAGCACATATTCAAAAAGAGTTGATCTCATATAATCAAGTTTTTATACTCTTGAAACACAAAAAGCTTTGAAATAATCTTATTGAGCCATTTCTTCAAGCTTTACTTTGAAAGAGAGACATTTCTGTTGTAATAAGCTTTCATTTGTTGTCTCTCTACCTTTTACTTTACACCATCTTTGTAAAGGGATTACTTCCGAGAGGAAGGGGAAACTTCCGAAAGGAAAGGGATTTTTCGGTTTAAGCAATTCCTGTAAATTGCTTGTGTACGGTTTGTGCAACACCCGGCTAAGTTGTGCGACTAAGTTTTCTTAGTGGATTACTTCAAGGAGTTCCTTGAAGAGAGTGGACGTAGGGTCGGAACGAATCCGATATTGCCGAACCACTATAACTGTGTTTGCATCCTCTTTCCTTAAACTCTTTATTTACAGCTTTCTACTTGTATCAATTATTTGTTGCTTATCAGTTTTTATAAACTTGTATAAATTCCGCAAAAGTTTTTAAAAACCCAATTCACCCCCCCTCTTGGGTTGAAACCTCGAGCTACAATTGGTATCAGAGCCTCGTTCTCTTTATAAGGCTTAAATTCCTAGAGTTGATCCCATGGCAGCAAATAGCTACTCTGAGGGACACTCTTATACTAGACCTCCATTGTTCAATGGATCAAATTATAACTACTGGAAAAATAGAATGAAAATCTTCGTCGAAGGACAAGATTACAATCTATGGAGAATTATAGAAGAGGGACCTAAAATTCCCTCAAAAGAAATAGTTATTGGAGAGACTCTTCATACAATGCCTAAACTCAAAACTGAGTTTACTGACGAGGATTGTAGAACGATGTCTCTCAATAGCAGAGCAACAAGCATGCTACATTGTGCTTTAGATATTTCTGAATATAACAAAATATCTGCATGCGTTTCTGCTAAAGAAATATGGGACAAATTACAAGTCACATATGAAGGAACAAGTGAAGTAAAAAAGTCTAAAATTTACATGCTAATTTCTGAATATGAATCTTTTAAGATGTCTCCTAATGAAACCATTTCTGAAATGCACTCACGATTTACTACTATTATAAATAGTTTAAAATTGCTTGGCAAGAATATTGAGGAAGTTGAACTAACCAGAAAAATCTTAAGATCTCTACCTCCAGAATGGAAACCAAAGAGGACAGCCATTCAAGAGGCCAAAAATCTTGACAAGCTTGATGTTGAGACGCTGCTTGGGTCATTATTGACATACGAGATGGAAGAAATGACTCCCATCGTCAATGATGATGAGAAGAAGAAGAAGCAAATTGCTCTCAAAGCTTCTACGAGCAACAAAGAAAAGGAATTAGAACAAGAAGCAGAGAGCAGTGAAGAGGATGGTGAAATGGCTTTAATCACCAGACGATTCCATAGGTTCTTGAAGAAAAGCAAGAAACCTTACTCAAAGGATCCCACCTCAAAAAGGGAACCACTTATGTGCTATGGCTGCAAGAAGCCAGGACATATAAAAGCTGACTGTCCAATTTCAAGCAAACCATACAAGGGCTTCAAGAAGAAAGCTATGGTAGCAACTACCTGGAGCGATGACGAAGAAGATGAGTCATCAGACAAAGAAATTGGATACGAAGAGATTGCCAACCTCTGTTTAATGGCAATCGATGATGAAAGTGAGGTAACATCTTCTCCCTCTTCAAAAAATAATATTGTTACTAGTAGTGAAGAATTACTAGAAGTCATAAATGAAATGCATGAAGAATTAAAGAAATTTGATTCTAGAAATTCTGTTCTTAAGAAAGAAGTATCATCTCTTTCTAAGGAAATGATAGTTCTTAGAGAAGAAAAAGAAAAATTATCATCTTTACTGTATAATTCGTCTCAAGATTTTCTTAAAAATGAAAATGAGAATTTGAAAAATAAAATTTCTGAATTAAACAGCACTGTATCTAGACTTATGCTTGGTAAAGAAAAACTTGATGAAGTGCTTTCTTCCCAAAGATTAAGTGGAGGAAAATCTGGTGTAGGATATTCTCCATTGGGAAAACAAAAAACAAAAGAGAGCTTATTCATGAAAGCCTCTTGTGTAGATGGAGCTTCTACTTCGAAAGCTCCTAACCTTGTTAAAAGCACTCCCTTAATAAATCCGAGGAACTCTAGAAACTTAAATGATCATACTAAATTGAAGCATCCTAAAAATACTCATGCTTATTTGTATGCTCATTCTAGAAATGCTCATACACATCCTAGAAATAATCATCATGCTCATTCTAGGAACAATGTGTATAATCAAAGAATGCATTCTGCTCATCCTAGGAATCACCATCATGGCTATTCTAGAAATAACTTGCATACATATGCTAGCATGTATCCTAGAATGCATCATCGTTCATTTTCTGGAAATGACATGCATTTTCATACCCCTTACCGTAGAATCATGTATCCTAGGAACTATCATCCTAAGGATTATAGGAATGCACATGTAAAATTTCCTAGAAATTTCTATAACTATAATGCTAGGTATGTGCATCATCAACATGTTCATAGAGCACCATATATTGTTAAGAAAGTATGGGTCCCAAAAGGAACCGTATTTTCAAGGACTAACCCCAAAGGACCCAAGAAATTTTGGGTACCTAAAAATGCTATCGTATATCCTTGTGTGATGTAGATTTGCCTTCATACCAAGGAGAAAGGTAACTGTTGGTACCTTGATAGCGGTTGCTCGAAGCATATGACCGGTGATAAAAGCGTATTCAATGAGCTAACTCTAAGAGATGGTGGACTTGTGACCATTGGAGACAATACTAAAATAAAGATCATCGGGCATGGAAAAGTCGGTAATGATTTCTCAACTTTAGATAATGTATTGCTAGTACAAGGCTTAAAGCCAAATTTACTTAGCATTAGTCAATTATGTGACAAAGGATATAAAGTCACATTTGAAACCTCTCATTGTCTAGTTATAGACATCAAGAGCAACAAGATCAAATTCATTGGCCATAGACATGAAAATGTCTATATAGTTGATTTGAAATCCTTACATTCCAATAATGAAAAATGCTTTCCTGCTTTTAGTGAAAATCCATGGCTATGGCATAGAAGGCTTGGTCATGTAAACATGAACTTGCTGAAAATTGTTTCAAGAAAAGATTTAGTCATTGATCTTCCTAAAATCAATTTTGAAAAAGACAAAGTATGTGATGCTTGTCAAATAGGAAAACAAACCAGGATTTCTTTTAAAGCAAAAAATGTAGTTTCAACTACAAGATCTTTGGAACTTTTGCATATGGACTTGTTATTGGTCCAATAAGTACCATTAGTCTAGGTGGCCATCAATATGCTCTTGTTATTGTTGATGACTATTTCAAGATATACCTTTGTTATTTTTATTGCTTACAAGGATGAAGCTTTCAAAGGTTTTGAAAAGTTTTGCGAAAAGGTTCAAAATGACAAAGGAATTTGTATTTCAAGCATAAGAAGTGATCATGGAAAAGAATTTGAAACCAAAGCTTTTCAAATTTTTGTGATGAGAATGGAATCAATCACAAATTTTCAGCTCCTAGAACTCCTCAACAAAATGGAGTTGTTGAGAGGAAAAACAGAGTTCTAGAAGAATTTTCAAGAACAATGTTTTGTGAAAATAGTTTACCAAAATATTTTTGGACTGAAGCCACGAACACTTCTTGCTATATTTTAAATAGAATTTTAATTAGGCCTATACTTGATAAAACTCCATATGAACTATGGAAAGGTAGAAAGCCTAATATTTCCTATTTTCGTACATTTGGTTGCAAATGCTTCATCTTGAATAACAATAAAACTAATTTGGGTAAATTTGATTCTAAGACTGATGAAGGGATATTTTTAGGATATTCTACATCGAGTAAGGCTTATAGAGTTTTCAATAAGAGAACTCTAGTAGTAGAGGAATCTGTGCATGTAACTCTTGATGAGTCTAACCCTATTAGTAGTAGAGAAGTTTCCATTAATAATGATGCAGATTTTATTCCAAGAAAGGAAACACCTACTCTCATTGTTGACCCGAAGAAGAATCCAACTCAAGCAAATGAAGAGCTGGAAGCTCATAATTTGGACCAACCATCTACAAGCCAACAAGTGGATGGACTTCCTAAAGATTGGAGGTATGTGAACTATCACCCAATTGATCAAGTAATTGGTGATCCTTCACAAGGGTTAAGAACTCGCTCTTCTATTATAAATATTTGCAATTATGTAGCTTATCTGTCTCAGGTAGAACCTAAGTCCTTTATAGAAGCTGAAAAGGACAATGAGTGAATTATTGCTATGCAAGAAGAGATTAATCAATTTGAGAGAAACAAGGTTTGGAATCTAGTTCCAAGACCTAAGAATCATTCCATCATTGGAACAAAATGGGTCTATAGGAATAAGATGGATGAAAATGGAATAGTAACTAGAAATAAAGCTAGACTAGTTGCTAAGGGATATAATTAAGAAGAAAGAATAGACTTTGATGAGACCTATGCTCCCGTAGCTAGATTAGAAGCTATTCGAATGTTATTAGCCTTTGCATGCTTTAATAAATTCAAGCTATTTCAAATGGATGTGAAAAGTGCCTTTTTAAATGGCTTTATAGAAGAAGAGGTTTATGTTGAACAACCTCTTGGTTTTGAAAACCCTAGTCTTCCAAATCATGTCTACAAGCTTTCTAAGGCTTTATATGGGTTGAAGCAAGCTCCAAGGGCATGGTACGAAAGACTAAGCAAATTTTTGATTGATAATGATTTTGTAAGAGGTAGAATAGATACAACTCTCTTCACAAAAACTCACAAAAATGACACTTTGATAGTTCAAATATATGTTGATGATATTATATTTGGTGCTACTAATGAATCTATGTGTCAAGAGTTTGCAAAGTGCATGCAAGGTGAATTTGAAATGAGCATGATGGGAGAACTTACCTACTTCCTTGGACTGCAAATCAAGCAACTAAAAGGAGGTATCTTCATCAATCAACAAAAGTACATCAAAGACCTACTTAAGAGGTTCGGGATGGAAAGCTCAAAGCCACTTGGAACACCAATGAGCACAACCACCAAACTTGATCTTGATGAAGGAGGTAAAATTGTAGATTCTAAATATTATAGAAGCATGATAGGTGCTTTACTTTATTTGACTGCAAGTAGACCTGATATAATGTTCAGTGTATGCATGTGTGCTAGATTTCAGTCTAATCCTAAGGAATCACATGTAGTTGCAGTAAAAAGAATTCTTAGATATCCGCAAGGAACCCAGACCATAGGATTATGGTATTCTAGAGAATCATCTTTTGAGCTAGTAGGATATACGGATGCTGATTTTGCTGGATGTAGGTTAGATAGAAAAAGCACAAGTGGAACATGCCAATTCTTAGGTGCTATGTTAACTTTTTGGTTCTCCAAGAAACAGAATTCAGTTGCACTATCAACCGCTGAGGCGGAATATGTAGCAGCTGGCAGTTGTTGTTCCCATGTACTATGGATGAAACAACAACTAGAAGACTATGGCATGAGTCTCAAAAATATTCCTATATTTTGTGATAATACTAGTGCCATCAACCTAACCAAAAATCCTATTCAGCACTCTAGAACCAAGCATATAGAGATTAGACATCATTTCCTAAGAGACCATGCTCAAAAAGGTGATATAAGATTAGAATTCATACATTCAGAAGATCAAATAACTGATATTCTTACAAAACCCCTAAGTGAAGCTAGTTTTTGTAAGATTAGAATGTTGATGGGATTGCTTGATTTCGATAAACTGAATGTTTGATTGCATCTCATTTCATCATTTGCTGTTTGACATTGAGTGATAGAGTATTAATCAATGTTTAATTATTCCCCTCACTCAAAAATGTCATAGATAAACAAATTCGTGCTATAAATTCAAGACTGGAAATTTTACTAATGGTCCAGTCGACTGGTAAATGTGCTCCAGTCGACTGGTAAGTCACTGCCTGATTGTCCAGTCGACTGGTAATTTTAACCCAGTCGACTGGTAACTCTCTGCCAAAAACTCCAGACGACTGGTAAGTCTTCTCCAGTCGTCTATAAGATCAAATCCTGCTTGGAGCCAAATTTTTTTCATTTTTATGAACCTCCAGTCGACTGGTAACGATAGCCCAGTAGACTGGTATCTCACTGTCAGTTGATCCAGTCGACTGGTACGTTTACCCAGTCGACTGGTAAGAGAACTGTTCATCTTTTTAAAGGGGCCCAGTCGACTGGTAAGTTTACCCAGTCGACTGGTATCGCGATTTTATAAAAGGGACTGTTCATTTTCGCCCTCTTTACGCCATTTTCAAAGAGCCCAAGCTTTCTCTCTCTAGAAAAATTCATCTGTCTGATCTAAAAACCATCCAAATCCCTTCTAAACACACCGATCTACTCATTCCTAAAGAGATTTTTAACTTTCTACGGTTAAAATCTCTCATTTTTACCAAATTTCCTTTTTCCAAAAACTTCAAATTTCTCGAAAATGAGTGACAAAATCCGTATAAAACTCACAACAAGTGGACCTAATGCGCCCAAAAAGCCTAGGTCTTCAAAACCTTCGGCTTCGGAATCAAAAGGGAAGGGAGTAGCAGGGTCATCCAGCAAGGAGCCCAGAACAGAGTTGGAGCAGGCTCTGTTTTTCAGCCCAGCTGCTCATAAGAGGTATAACTCTATAATCCGTCACAAGAAAATCATGACGGGTAGAGTCGTTGATTTCGACTCCATTCGTCATGGTAATTTCGATATTCTACCAGCCTTTGAGGCAATAAATCTGACCCCACTGGTCAGTATTCATGAAAAATATTACCCGCGACTGATTCACCAGTTCTATGCTAACTTGGTGAAACCCAGTCCTCTGGCTCTGAGATTCAGAACCAGAGTTAGCGGTGTGGAGTTTGAGGTCAACACTGACCTCTTGATGAGCATTCTGAGAATCCCTATAAAGGGGGTTCAATGGAGTCTGGATGGATGGCCAGACAACTTTGAAGTTGAGGAGGCCTGTCGGATAGTCAGGGGCGACCCTAACTATGTGTACAGACCCACTACATTTCACACATGTAGTGACTTGCCCCTCGACTCAAAAATGTTTCAATTGATTGTCAGTTGGACCATCCACCCGAGACTCGGGAGTCGAGGGTATCTATCTAAAATAGATACGGTATTGATTTGGTGCCTAAAATCTGGGCACCACTTCAATATATATCCTCTGCTGCTCGCCAACATGATAAACGGTGAAGTAAACGACTCCGGGTGTCTTCCTTATGGGATGCTCATTACATTCATCCTCCAGCACTTCCGGGTACCTTTGCCTGCCTCCGAGGCTCAGGATATCGGATTGACGGATATCATCAACATCTCATCTCTAAAGAAGATGGGATGTACTGTTCGTGAAGGGTTTCTCTATCCTAAGGCTGGAAAGCGCCTAAGGATTCGAGAGGATGCGAGTGACAGTGATGAGGATGCTGATACGGCTGCTGAGATGGAGACAGATACCCGAGCACCTCCCATTGGTGACTCGAGTACTGGTCAGACTGGATATGGTGACATCCTACGAGCTATCGCGAGTCTTCAGATGACGATGGAGTCCGGTTTTCAGTCCATGCAGTCCGATTATCAGAGGCTGAGCTCCTCCATAGACCACCTACGGGATGACTTCGAGTTACATCGAGAGCACACCGAGGGTTCCCTAGCTGAGATTAGGGAACTTCTTCGTGACAGCTCGGACTCTCCCGCACCATGAGTCTCATTCATTTAATCAGTTCTTAGCACTTTTTCAGTATTTATCACTTAGCACGGACATCTCATGTTTGTTTTTCTTAGTTATGGCTCTATAAGACTCTACTTGTATTGACTTTTTCTATGATGATGTAATACTATAAGCCATATTTCTTGCATTTATTTAAGCTATTTGTGATATGTTAGAACTGTTTTTAAATATCTGTTTGTCTCATAGCTTATTTGTTAATTGTTCTGCCCCCTTTGGTTGCTGTTGTCAAAACGGGGGAGAAAAATGAGAAAAACGAGAAAATCTAAGTAACGAGAAAATCTAAGTAAAAACGCAACCAATGCATAGATTTAGGGGGAGCATTGCTCCATATCTGTGTAAAAATGTTTATTGATTGGTTGAGTTTAATTCTGGATTGGTTGAAAGAAATATAAACTGTGTTTGTTTGTTTACAGGGTGGTTTTACTCGAAAAACAGAGGAGACTCTGTCCAAATTTTTGTAAAATCTTAACACTTAGTTTTTAAAACTGTTTTTACATTATTAGTTTTGTCATCATCAAAAAGGGGGAGATTGTTGACCCTCGCCCGTATTTTAATGATGGCAAAACACAACTGTTATTTAACTAACATGTTTAAACTAAGTTGTATTAAGGATCAAACACATTCAACCAAGGAACAAAGTGCAAAAACTCGAACCAAATCAAGTATCAAGTGAAGACTGAAGATCTAGTATAGGTCTTAAGGTTTAGAACCAATGTAAGTCTCACTCATACATTGTATTAGCTTGTTTAATGGCTCAAACACAAATGGTTTTTCTAAAACCATTAATTTTAAAATGTTTTTAATGAAAAACAGAAGAAAAACTGGGTTGGAAGACAACCCAGTCGACTGGGTACATATACCAGTCGACTGGTATATGGGTCAGAAGGTACCCAGTCGACTGGATGAATTAACCCAGTCGACTGGTACTTTGACCAGTAATTTCCCAGTCGACTGGATGAATCAACCCAGTCGACTGGCACAATGGACAGAAAGTCCCCAGTCGACTGGATGATATATACCAGTCGACTGGATACCCAGAAGGTCTGAAAACGTATATTTTTCAAGTGAACCCAGTCGACTGGTATCTCGACCCAGTCGACTGGTAGTTCAAAAATATGACCGTTGGACTCCAAATCTGAACGTTTTAAAGTAAATCTTTTTCAAATTAAAGTCCAAAACGGCCATATTAATTGATTGCTATATAAACCTTCTCAGCAAAGCATTCAATAACTAGCAGCACATATTCAAAAAGAGTTGATCTCATATAATCAAGTTTTTATACTCTTGAAACACAAAAAGCTTTGAAATAATCTTATTGAGCCATTTCTTCAAGCTTTACTTTGAAAGAGAGACATTTCTGTTGTAATAAGCTTTCATTTGTTGTCTCTCTACCTTTTACTTTACACCATCTTTGTAAAGGGATTACTTCCGAGAGGAAGGGGAAACTTCCGAAAGGAAGGGGATTTTTCGGTTTAAGCAATTCCTGTAAATTGCTTGTGTACGGTTTGTGCAACACCCGGCTAAGTTGTGCGACTAAGTTTTCTTAGTGGATTACTTCAAGGAGTTCCTTGAAGAGAGTGGACGTAGGGTCGGAACGAATCCGATATTGCCGAACCACTATAACTGTGTTTGCATCCTCTTTCCTTAAACTCTTTATTTACAGCTTTCTACTTGTATCAATTATTTGTTGCTTATCAGTTTTTATAAACTTGTATAAATTCCGCAAAAGTTTTTAAAAACCCAATTCACCCCCCCTCTTGGGTTGAAACCTCGAGCTACAATTGGTATCAGAGCCTCGTTCTCTTTATAAGGCTTAAATTCCTAGAGTTGATCCCATGGCAGCAAATAGCTACTCTGAGGGACACTCTTATACTAGACCTCCATTGTTCAATGGATCAAATTATAACTACTGGAAAAATAGAATGAAAATCTTCGTCGAAGGACAAGATTACAATCTATGGAGAATTATAGAAGAGGGACCTAAAATTCCCTCAAAAGAAATAGTTATTGGAGAGACTCTTCATACAATGCCTAAACTCAAAACTGAGTTTACTGACGAGGATTGTAGAACGATGTCTCTCAATAGCAGAGCAACAAGCATGCTACATTGTGCTTTAGATATTTCTGAATATAACAAAATATCTGCATGCGTTTCTGCTAAAGAAATATGGGACAAATTACAAGTCACATATGAAGGAACAAGTGAAGTAAAAAAGTCTAAAATTTACATGCTAATTTCTGAATATGAATCTTTTAAGATGTCTCCTAATGAAACCATTTCTGAAATGCACTCACGATTTACTACTATTATAAATAGTTTAAAATTGCTTGGCAAGAATATTGAGGAAGTTGAACTAACCAGAAAAATCTTAAGATCTCTACCTCCAGAATGGAAACCAAAGAGGACAGCCATTCAAGAGGCCAAAAATCTTGACAAGCTTGATGTTGAGACGCTGCTTGGGTCATTATTGACATACGAGATGGAAGAAATGACTCCCATCGTCAATGATGATGAGAAGAAGAAGAAGCAAATTGCTCTCAAAGCTTCTACGAGCAACAAAGAAAAGGAATTAGAACAAGAAGCAGAGAGCAGTGAAGAGGATGGTGAAATGGCTTTAATCACCAGACGATTCCATAGGTTCTTGAAGAAAAGCAAGAAACCTTACTCAAAGGATCCCACCTCAAAAAGGGAACCACTTATGTGCTATGGCTGCAAGAAGCCAGGACATATAAAAGCTGACTGTCCAGTTTCAAGCAAACCATACAAGGGCTTCAAGAAGAAAGCTATGGTAGCAACTACCTGGAGCGATGACGAAGAAGATGAGTCATCAGACAAAGAAATTGGATACGAAGAGATTGCCAACCTCTGTTTAATGGCAATCGATGATGAAAGTGAGGTAACATCTTCTCCCTCTTCAAAAAATAATATTGTTACTAGTAGTGAAGAATTACTAGAAGTCATAAATGAAATGCATGAAGAATTAAAGAAATTTGATTCTAGAAATTCTGTTCTTAAGAAAGAAGTATCATCTCTTTCTAAGGAAATGATAGTTCTTAGAGAAGAAAAAGAAAAATTATCATCTTTACTGTATAATTCGTCTCAAGATTTTCTTAAAAATGAAAATGAGAATTTGAAAAATAAAATTTCTGAATTAAACAGCACTGTATCTAGACTTATGCTTGGTAAAGAAAAACTTGATGAAGTGCTTTCTTCCCAAAGATTAAGTGGAGGAAAATCTGGTGTAGGATATTCTCCATTGGGAAAACAAAAAACAAAAGAGAGCTTATTCATGAAAGCCTCTTGTGTAGATGGAGCTTCTACTTCGAAAGCTCCTAACCTTGTTAAAAGCACTCCCTTAATAAATCCGAGGAACTCTAGAAACTTAAATGATCATACTAAATTGAAGCATCCTAAAAATACTCATGCTTATTTGTATGCTCATTCTAGAAATGCTCATACACATCCTAGAAATAATCATCATGCTCATTCTAGGAACAATGTGTATAATCAAAGAATGCATTCTGCTCATCCTAGGAATCACCATCATGGCTATTCTAGAAATAACTTGCATACATATGCTAGCATGTATCCTAGAATGCATCATCGTTCATTTTCTGGAAATGACATGCATTTTCATACCCCTTACCGTAGAATCATGTATCCTAGGAACTATCATCCTAAGGATTATAGGAATGCACATGTAAAATTTCCTAGAAATTTCTATAACTATAATGCTAGGTATGTGCATCATCAACATGTTCATAGAGCACCATATATTGTTAAGAAAGTATGGGTCCCAAAAGGAACCGTATTTTCAAGGACTAACCCCAAAGGACCCAAGAAATTTTGGGTACCTAAAAATGCTATCGTATATCCTTGTGTGATGTAGATTTGCCTTCATACCAAGGAGAAAGGTAACTGTTGGTACCTTGATAGCGGTTGCTCGAAGCATATGACCGGTGATAAAAGCGTATTCAATGAGCTAACTCTAAGAGATGGTGGACTTGTGACCATTGGAGACAATACTAAAATAAAGATCATCGGGCATGGAAAAGTCGGTAATGATTTCTCAACTTTAGATAATGTATTGCTAGTACAAGGCTTAAAGCCAAATTTACTTAGCATTAGTCAATTATGTGACAAAGGATATAAAGTCACATTTGAAACCTCTCATTGTCTAGTTATAGACATCAAGAGCAACAAGATCAAATTCATTGGCCATAGACATGAAAATGTCTATATAGTTGATTTGAAATCCTTACATTCCAATAATGAAAAATGCTTTCCTGCTTTTAGTGAAAATCCATGGCTATGGCATAGAAGGCTTGGTCATGTAAACATGAACTTGCTGAAAATTGTTTCAAGAAAAGATTTAGTCATTGATCTTCCTAAAATCAATTTTGAAAAAGACAAAGTATGTGATGCTTGTCAAATAGGAAAACAAACCAGGATTTCTTTTAAAGCAAAAAATGTAGTTTCAACTACAAGATCTTTGGAACTTTTGCATATGGACTTGTTATTGGTCCAATAAGTACCATTAGTCTAGGTGGCCATCAATATGCTCTTGTTATTGTTGATGACTATTTCAAGATATACCTTTGTTATTTTTATTGCTTACAAGGATGAAGCTTTCAAAGGTTTTGAAAAGTTTTGCGAAAAGGTTCAAAATGACAAAGGAATTTGTATTTCAAGCATAAGAAGTGATCATGGAAAAGAATTTGAAACCAAAGCTTTTCAAATTTTTGTGATGAGAATGGAATCAATCACAAATTTTCAGCTCCTAGAACTCCTCAACAAAATGGAGTTGTTGAGAGGAAAAACAGAGTTCTAGAAGAATTTTCAAGAACAATGTTTTGTGAAAATAGTTTACCAAAATATTTTTGGACTGAAGCCACGAACACTTCTTGCTATATTTTAAATAGAATTTTAATTAGGCCTATACTTGATAAAACTCCATATGAACTATGGAAAGGTAGAAAGCCTAATATTTCCTATTTTCGTACATTTGGTTGCAAATGCTTCATCTTGAATAACAATAAAACTAATTTGGGTAAATTTGATTCTAAGACTGATGAAGGGATATTTTTAGGATATTCTACATCGAGTAAGGCTTATAGAGTTTTCAATAAGAGAACTCTAGTAGTAGAGGAATCTGTGCATGTAACTCTTGATGAGTCTAACCCTATTAGTAGTAGAGAAGTTTCCATTAATAATGATGCAGATTTTATTCCAAGAAAGGAAACACCTACTCTCATTGTTGACCCGAAGAAGAATCCAACTCAAGCAAATGAAGAGCTGGAAGCTCATAATTTGGACCAACCATCTACAAGCCAACAAGTGGATGGACTTCCTAAAGATTGGAGGTATGTGAACTATCACCCAATTGATCAAGTAATTGGTGATCCTTCACAAGGGTTAAGAACTCGCTCTTCTATTATAAATATTTGCAATTATGTAGCTTATCTGTCTCAGGTAGAACCTAAGTCCTTTATAGAAGCTGAAAAGGACAATGAGTGAATTATTGCTATGCAAGAAGAGATTAATCAATTTGAGAGAAACAAGGTTTGGAATCTAGTTCCAAGACCTAAGAATCATTCCATCATTGGAACAAAATGGGTCTATAGGAATAAGATGGATGAAAATGGAATAGTAACTAGAAATAAAGCTAGACTAGTTGCTAAGGGATATAATTAAGAAGAAAGAATAGACTTTGATGAGACCTATGCTCCCGTAGCTAGATTAGAAGCTATTCGAATGTTATTAGCCTTTGCATGCTTTAATAAATTCAAGCTATTTCAAATGGATGTGAAAAGTGCCTTTTTAAATGGCTTTATAGAAGAAGAGGTTTATGTTGAACAACCTCTTGGTTTTGAAAACCCTAGTCTTCCAAATCATGTCTACAAGCTTTCTAAGGCTTTATATGGGTTGAAGCAAGCTCCAAGGGCATGGTACGAAAGACTAAGCAAATTTTTGATTGATAATGATTTTGTAAGAGGTAGAATAGATACAACTCTCTTCACAAAAACTCACAAAAATGACACTTTGATAGTTCAAATATATGTTGATGATATTATATTTGGTGCTACTAATGAATCTATGTGTCAAGAGTTTGCAAAGTGCATGCAAGGTGAATTTGAAATGAGCATGATGGGAGAACTTACCTACTTCCTTGGACTGCAAATCAAGCAACTAAAAGGAGGTATCTTCATCAATCAACAAAAGTACATCAAAGACCTACTTAAGAGGTTCGGGATGGAAAGCTCAAAGCCACTTGGAACACCAATGAGCACAACCACCAAACTTGATCTTGATGAAGGAGGTAAAATTGTAGATTCTAAATATTATAGAAGCATGATAGGTGCTTTACTTTATTTGACTGCAAGTAGACCTGATATAATGTTCAGTGTATGCATGTGTGCTAGATTTCAGTCTAATCCTAAGGAATCACATGTAGTTGCAGTAAAAAGAATTCTTAGATATCCGCAAGGAACCCAGACCATAGGATTATGGTATTCTAGAGAATCATCTTTTGAGCTAGTAGGATATACGGATGCTGATTTTGCTGGATGTAGGTTAGATAGAAAAAGCACAAGTGGAACATGCCAATTCTTAGGTGCTATGTTAACTTTTTGGTTCTCCAAGAAACAGAATTCAGTTGCACTATCAACCGCTGAGGCGGAATATGTAGCAGCTGGCAGTTGTTGTTCCCATGTACTATGGATGAAACAACAACTAGAAGACTATGGCATGAGTCTCAAAAATATTCCTATATTTTGTGATAATACTAGTGTCATCAACCTAACCAAAAATCCTATTCAGCACTCTAGAACCAAGCATATAGAGATTAGACATCATTTCCTAAGAGACCATGCTCAAAAAGGTGATATAAGATTAGAATTCATACATTCAGAAGATCAAATAACTGATATTCTTACAAAACCCCTAAGTGAGTTTTTGTAAGATTAGAATGTTGATGGGATTGCTTGATTTCGATAAACTGAATGTTTGATTGCATCTCATTTCATCATTTGCTGTTTGACATTGAGTGATAGAGTATTAATCAATGTTTAATTATTCCCCTCACTCAAAAATGTCATAGATAAACAAATTCGTGCTATAAATTCAAGACTGGAAATTTTACTAATGGTCCAGTCGACTGGTAAATGTGCTCCAGTCGACTGGTAAGTCACTGCCTGATTGTCCAGTCGACTGGTAATTTTAACCCAGTCGACTGGTAACTCTCTGCCAAAAACTCCAGACGACTGGTAAGTCTTCTCCAGTCGTCTATAAGATCAAATCCTGCTTGGAGCCAAATTTTTTTCATTTTTATGAACCTCCAGTCGACTGGTAACGATAGCCCAGTAGACTGGTATCTCACTGTCAGTTGATCCAGTCGACTGGTACGTTTACCCAGTCGACTGGTAAGAGAACTGTTCATCTTTTTAAAGGGGCCCAGTCGACTGGTAAGTTTACCCAGTCGACTGGTATCGCGATTTTATAAAAGGGACTGTTCATTTTCGCCCTCTTTACGCCATTTTCAAAGAGCCCAAGCTTTCTCTCTCTAGAAAAATTCATCTGTCTGATCTAAAAACCATCCAAATCCCTTCTAAACACACCGATCTACTCATTCCTAAAGAGATTTTTAACTTTCTACGGTTAAAATCTCTCATTTTTACCAAATTTCCTTTTTCCAAAAACTTCAAATTTCTCGAAAATGAGTGACAAAATCCGTATAAAACTCACAACAAGTGGACCTAATGCGCCCAAAAAGCCTAGGTCTTCAAAACCTTCGGCTTCGGAATCAAAAGGGAAGGGAGTAGCAGGGTCATCCAGCAAGGAGCCCAGAACAGAGTTGGAGCAGGCTCTGTTTTTCAGCCCAGCTGCTCATAAGAGGTATAACTCTATAATCCGTCACAAGAAAATCATGATGGGTAGAGTCGTTGATTTCGACTCCATTCGTCATGGTAATTTCGATATTCTACCAGCCTTTGAGGCAATAAATCTGACCCCACTGGTCAGTATTCATGAAAAATATTACCCGCGACTGATTCACCAGTTCTATGCTAACTTGGTGAAACCCAGTCCTCTGGCTCTGAGATTCAGAACCAGAGTTAGCGGTGTGGAGTTTGAGGTCAACACTGACCTCTTGATGAGCATTCTGAGAATCCCTATAAGGGGGGTTCAATGGAGTCTGGATGGATGGCCAGACAACTTTGAAGTTGAGGAGGCCTGTCGGATAGTCAGGGGCGACCCTAACTATGTGTACAGACCCACTACATTTCACACATGTAGTGACTTGCCCCTCGACTCAAAAATGTTTCAATTGATTGTCAGTTGGACCATCCACCCGAGACTCGGGAGTCGAGGGTATCTATCTAAAATAGATACGGTATTGATTTGGTGCCTAAAATCTGGGCACCACTTCAATATATATCCTCTGCTGCTCGCCAACATGATAAACGGTGAAGCAAACGACTCCGAGTGTCTTCCTTATGGGATGCTCATTACATTCATCCTCCAGCACTTCCGGGTACCTTTGCCTGCCTCCGAGGCTCAGGATATCGGATTGACGGATATCATCAACATCTCATCTCTAAAGAAGATGGGATGTACTGTTCGTGAAGGGTTTCTCTATCCTAAGGCTGGAAAGCGCCTAAGGATTCGAGAGGATGCGAGTGACAGTGATGAGGATGCTGATACGGCTGCTGAGATGGAGACAGATACCCGAGCACCTCCCATTGGTGACTCGAGTACTGGTCAGACTGGATATGGTGACATCCTACGAGCTATCGCGAGTCTTCAGATGACGATGGAGTCCGGTTTTCAGTCCATGCAGTCCGATTATCAGAGGCTGAGCTCCTCCATAGACCACCTACGGGATGACTTCGAGTTACATCGAGAGCACACCGAGGGTTCCCTAGCTGAGATTAGGGAACTTCTTCGTGACAGCTCGGACTCTCCCGCACCATGAGTCTCATTCATTTAATCAGTTCTTAGCACTTTTTCAGTATTTATCACTTAGCACGGACATCTCATGTTTGTTTTTCTTAGTTATGGCTCTATAAGACTCTACTTGTATTGACTTTTTCTATGATGATGTAATACTATAAGCCATATTTCTTGCATTTATTTAAGCTATTTGTGATATGTTAGAACTGTTTTTAAATATCTGTTTGTCTCATAGCTTATTTGTTAATTGTTCTGCCCCCTTTGGTTGCTGTTGTCAAAACGGGGGAGAAAAATGAGAAAAACGAGAAAATCTAAGTAACGAGAAAATCTAAGTAAAAACGCAACCAATGCATAGATTTAGGGGGAGCATTGCTCCATATCTGTGTAAAAATGTTTATTGATTGGTTGAGTTTAATTCTGGATTGGTTGAAAGAAATATAAACTGTGTTTGTTTGTTTACAGGGTGGTTTTACTCGAAAAACAGAGGAGACTCTGTCCAAATTTTTGTAAAATCTTAACACTTAGTTTTTAAAACTGTTTTTACATTATTAGTTTTGTCATCATCAAAAAGGGGGAGATTGTTGACCCTCGCCCGTATTTTAATGATGGCAAAACACAACTGTTATTTAACTAACATGTTTAAACTAAGTTGTATTAAGGATCAAACACATTCAACCAAGGAACAAAGTGCAAAAACTCGAACCAAATCAAGTATCAAGTGAAGACTGAAGATCTAGTATAGGTCTTAAGGTTTAGAACCAATGTAAGTCTCACTCATACATTGTATTAGCTTGTTTAATGGCTCAAACACAAATGGTTTTTCTAAAACCATTAATTTTAAAATGTTTTTAATGAAAAACAGAAGAAAAACTGGGTTGGAAGACAACCCAGTCGACTGGGTACATATACCAGTCGACTGGTATATGGGTCAGAAGGTACCCAGTCGACTGGATGAATTAACCCAGTCGACTGGTACTTTGACCAGTAATTTCCCAGTCGACTGGATGAATCAACCCAGTCGACTGGCACAATGGACAGAAAGTCCCCAGTCGACTGGATGATATATACCAGTCGACTGGATACCCAGAAGGTCTGAAAACGTATATTTTTCAAGTGAACCCAGTCGACTGGTATCTCGACCCAGTCGACTGGTAGTTCAAAAATATGACCGTTGGACTCCAAATCTGAACGTTTTAAAGTAAATCTTTTTCAAATTAAAGTCCAAAACGGCCATATTAATTGATTGCTATATAAACCTTCTCAGCAAAGCATTCAATAACTAGCAGCACATATTCAAAAAGAGTTGATCTCATATAATCAAGTTTTTATACTCTTGAAACACAAAAAGCTTTGAAATAATCTTATTGAGCCATTTCTTCAAGCTTTACTTTGAAAGAGAGACATTTCTGTTGTAATAAGCTTTCATTTGTTGTCTCTCTACCTTTTACTTTACACCATCTTTGTAAAGGGATTACTTCCGAGAGGAAGGGGAAACTTCCGAAAGGAAGGGGATTTTTCGGTTTAAGCAATTCCTGTAAATTGCTTGTGTACGGTTTGTGCAACACCCGGCTAAGTTGTGCGACTAAGTTTTCTTAGTGGATTACTTCAAGGAGTTCCTTGAAGAGAGTGGACGTAGGGTCGGAACGAATCCGATATTGCCGAACCACTATAACTGTGTTTGCATCCTCTTTCCTTAAACTCTTTATTTACAGCTTTCTACTTGTATCAATTATTTGTTGCTTATCAGTTTTTATAAACTTGTATAAATTCCGCAAAAGTTTTTAAAAACCCAATTCACCCCCTCTCTTGGGTTGAAACCTCGAGCTACAATGGCAAAGATCGCATGATAAAAGAAAAAGAAAAAGAAGCAAGCATTATGCCATTTTTGTTCTCTTTGGTAAGAAATTCGATAAAGGTTTGGGTATCGAAATACTATACACTAAAATTATGTGAAAACCCCATCTTATATGTGCTAACTCATCACACACAAATCAAACTTGCGATGCCTTAAGCCAACCTTAGGTAAGTAACATGAACTTTTGAAAATCATTTTTTAATACAAAAATGTGTTTTTATTATAAGCTTACTCATAATGGTTATCATAGTTTTATGCACAACCCAAATCTTTGAGTATCATAGAAATGAATTTATCTTTAAATTTTGTTCTAACATAGTCTTTAGTTTTGTATTGCTAAGGGACTAGCAATATGTAAGTTTGGGGGTGTGATAAGTGCTTAAATAGTCATATTTAAGCCCCTTAATTTATACTTATTAGACTCTTTATTTATATATTTCAGTAGTTTCTACTTCATTTTCGTGTTTTATGTGTTTTTCATAGGACATGGACAAAAAGATGATAATTTGGAGCTTTTAGAAGCAAAAGGCAAGTTCTGCCATCCAGCAAGGTGTGCTCGAGTGCACCCCTCTTGAGATCAAGCACACAATAGCTTGAGTGCACTTGAAGAAGGCTCGAGCGCATGGGTACGCTCGAGCGCATCCCGCATACACTCAAGTGCAATTACTCTAGAGGCGGCAGAGCCAGATATGGAAAGAAGTCTCTAGACTCCAAATAGGAAATTAGGGTTTTGGGACACCATGAAGACCCTATAAATAGCCCTGTAAAACATATAAACCATACCTTTTGTTTGAGATTCGAAGTAGCAAGCTTAGGATAGGAATTGACGACTCGTCTCCCGAGTCTTCTTCGGTTTTAGTTTTCCGTTTTTATTTCATTATGTTTAGAATGTTTAGTTTAACTAGCATATGTAACTAAACTCTTATAGGGCTCGATTGAAGCCCTAGTTATGCTTTTCCACGTATTTATTCATTAATTATCTTTGCTATAGCCTTGTTAGAATGTTTAACTTGATTAATGCCTGTTTGTATTTAAATTCCTCATATGTGTGTGCCTGATCAACGTATGCATGTGGTATGGATAAGTTAGTCGAAACAATTTGGATGACCGAGTCCTAGGTTCGACATTAGTAACAAGGGATATCCACATCAGATTCCCGGGTTAATCAACATGGAAAACCAGGAGTGGACCAAGCCTTAGGCCCCATGTGGTTGTCGATCTCCATAGCCCTCATGCTCTCTTAAAGAACAACTCAGTATACACCCATGCTGAATCCCTTAAGAGAGAAAAGATGCCTAACTCGTTGCATAGGGAGATCAATAGCCTAAAGTGTGGGCCAAGCTCTTAGGTTGGCAACCATTAAATATTCATGATAAGGCTAGAGCATTGACACTTTACTTAGTGAGAAAGTATAATTAGTGGTGGATATCGCAGTCCTATGTTCTCATTATTATTATTCACTCACAATTAATCAGTTATTTCTCTTTTTACTTTGAAGAAACTAATTCTAAATTGAAATTCACCAATCCCTGTGGAAATGATCTCGCACTTGCACACTATGCTATCACTGACCTTGTGCACTTGCAAGTAAAACTAGGATGGTTATTTTCATATTTATTTAGGTAGATAATCGTCACAACACGCACCTTGTTGGATGGTAGAACTTGACTTTTGCTTCTAAAAGCTCCAAATTATCATCTTTTTGTCAAAGTCTTGTGAAAAACACATAAAACACGAAAATGAAGTAGAAACTATTGAAATATATAAATAAAGAGTCTAACAAGTGTAAATTAAGGGGCTTAAATATGACTATTTAAGCACTCATCATGTCCAGACATGAATAAGAAGAAAAAAAACAACAACAACGAAAGTGTCTAGGCTTGAATAAGAAGAAGAAAAAAAAGGGCCAACACCTGGAAGTCCAAGTGTTGGCAACATACACATGCATACTTTACATGTAAGCCAGCACCAAGTTGAAGGAAATGGTGGGGAGGGGGGGTTAATACATTTGTGTATATATATATACACACACACACACACACACACTTATACTTTTAACTTTTTAATTTATTTTAATTATTCTTACCAAATCTTGTTTGGTTTCCTTCTTTCTTCAATTCAAATTTCTCTCTTTCTTTAAATACCTGGGGACTCAAAGAAAAGTCGAAAGAGTAAAATTTTGAAAAGATTTATTGGAGAAGTTTAGAGAGAGTCAAGGAAAGCTCTAAGAAAAATAAAAAGTAATAATATGAATTTGATTTTTGAACTTTAGCATACATGAAATTTATTGGAATTCAATATGTAAAATTTTAAAGGGTATGAATTCTGGAAGAATTGAAGAATAAATTATAAATTTTAATATAAATATTATGTTAGGTGTTGACGATCAATGATCGGGTGAAATGCTGAAAGGAGCAGGAAAGGCGAGTAGGTGATCAACGGGTAGCTTTAAGTGCTACATGGTGAGTTAGATTTACTTTTAGTAATCGAGATATATATGAAATGTAGAGTGATGATATTTGAATTAATTATTAACCTATGATTGGATGATATATGAAATTTGATTGATGAGTATGATAGGAATAATTGATATGTTAAAGATTTATTTTATGAGACGTAATATTATTGAAATAATGAGTTGATTAAATATATAATGAAGGGATAAATGAAATTCTTGACAGGCTATGATTGATAATTTGATATGATATATGAGGAGATAATTTAATGAATATGATAAAAATAATAATTTTGAGAAATAGCTGGATAGCTAAATTGAATGTCAGAGTGTATGCTTGTTTTTATATTATTGTTCATATGCATAATTCATATCATTGCTCATATGCATATGCATGAAATAAAAGAACTGGGAAAGCAACCGGTCTAAATGAAACCGTGACAGTTGGTATATGATAGGAGCTTAAATATTCATATTTAAGCCCCTTAATTTACATTTGTTAAGCTCTTGGTTTGAGTATTTTATTCCATTTTACTTATTTTTTGTGTTTTTTGTGTTTTTATAGGTTTTTGGAAGAAACAAAGTATTTTGGAACTCAAAGAGCAAAATTGGAATTGAGAGTTACAGAAGAGTGCGATCGAGTGCAGTACTTGGTGTGATCGAGCACACAAGCACTCGTGCACACAAGGAGAAGGCTCGAGCGCAACCTTGCGCTCGAACGCACACGCATTAGTAAAACATCAAAACGATAGTTCCTATTTTGGAAAGTAAGGTTAGAGATCTGTTTTGGAAATTAGGGTTTCTAAGTGTCCTTAGAACCCTATAAATGGACTTGTAAAACACAGAAACAGTATCTCCCTTTTTAGTTTAGTTTTTATTCGGGGAGGCCGGAGGCCGGACGAGCCCGGAGGAGAGATTGTGGAGATGAATTGATGACTCTTCTCCATAGTGTTTTCGGGTTTATTCTTTCCTTTGTTATTTTACTTTATGATGTTGTTTAGCATCACAACTATGTGTAACTAATTTTCTAGTAGGGTGTGATTGGAGCCTTAATTATATTTAACCAATAATTCAATATTGGCGCCTTTGCAATACTTATGTTGTGATTCTTAATTTGATTAATACCTGTTTTTTTTTACATTCCTCATATGTGTGTGTCTGATCAACTTATACATGTGGTATGGATCAATTAGTTGAATCAATTTGGATAACCGAGTCCTAGGTTCAATAATAGTAACAAAAGATATCCACGCCAGATTCTTGGGTTAGTCAACATGGGAAGCCGGGAGTGGATCAAACCCTAGGCCCCGTGTGGTTGTTGATTTCTACAGACCTTATGCTCTCTTAAGGAACAACTCAATATACACCATGCTGAATCCTTTAAGAGAGAAAAGAGTTAGAGTATACACTATGCCTAACTCGTTGCTTAGGGAAATCCATAACCTAAGGAGTGGACCAAGCCCTTAGGTTGAAAACCAGTAGTTATTTATAGCATGAGTAGAGCATTAACATATTATTTTGTTGGGGTAGCATGATTAGTGGTGGATATCAAGTCCCTACATCTTTATTATTATTATCTAAACTCAATATTTATTCTAATCTATTTTTATTTTATGAAACTAATTCTAAATTGAAATTCACCAATCCCTGTGGAGATGATCTCGCACTTCACACTATGCTACTACTGACCTTGTGCACTTGCAAGTAAAACTGTATGATTATTCGTTTATTAATTTAGGTGGATAAACGTGCAACGGTATTGATAGGTGCTTAAATATTTATATTTAAGCCCCTTTATTTACATTTGTTAAGTCCTTAGTTATATTAATTTAGTCCATTTTATTTCATTTCTGTGTTTCACATGTTTTTATAGGGTCTTGGAAAAAAAGAAGCATTTTTGGCACCTAAAGGAAGAAATATAAAAATCCTAGAGTAGCTGCTGGCTAAAGTGCGATAGAGCGCACTATTGGATACGATCGACCGCATAAGCGCTCATGCGCACACAAAGAAGGATCGAGCGCAGCCTTGCGATCGAGGGCACAACGAATGCGATCGAGCGCACATGTATGGGCATGAACAGTAAAACAGTAGAACCAGTTTTGGAAATAGAAGAGGTTTTGTAATTTAGGAAGTTTAGGGTTTCCAGAGTCTTCTAGGGTTATTCAACCCCTATAAATACACTTGTAAATACACACAAAAAACATCCTTTCTTTTATCTTTTGCTTGGCTCGGAGTTGTAAGCTTTGGAGATGATTGATAACTCGTCTCCACAGTATTCTTTGAGTTTTATATTTTAGGTTTAGTTTATGTTATGATGCTTATCTTATATAGCATGTGTAACTAACTCTTTATAGGGCTTGATTGAAGCCCTAGTTATGCTTTCCCATATATACATTCATTAATTATCTTTGTAATAGCCTTGATTATGATGCTTAACTTGTTTAATACCTGTGTTTATTTAAATTCCTCATATGTGTATGTCTGATCAATATGTGCATGTGGTATAGATTAGTTAGTTAGACCAATTTGGATGACCGAGTCCTGTGTCTGACAATAGTAACAAAAGATATCCACACCAGATTCTTGGATTAATCAATATGAGAAACTGGGAGTAGATACCATGCCCTTAGGTTGGCAACGATTAGGTATTCATAGTAAGGCTAGTGCATTGACATATTACTCATTGGGAAAGTATAATTAGAGCTGGATATCAAAGCCCTATATTCTTATTATTATTAAATCACACTCAACTGTTATTGCTATCTTTTTATCTTGAGAAACTGATTCTAAAAACGAAATTCACCAATCCTTGTGGAAATGATCTCGCACTTGCACACTATGCTACCATTGACCTTGTGCACTTGCAAGTAAACCTGTATGATTATTTACTTAGTTATTTAGGTAGATGAACACACAACAAGTTTTTGGCGCCGTTGCCGGGGATTGCACTAAATGTCCTTTTAAGAATTATTTTTGTTTAGTTTAATTATGGTTATTCTTATTTTATTCTACTTTAATTTTTCTAAAAAATTTTAAGTTTATGTTTTTCATCACTATTTTTATTTTCATCAAACCCTAATCGATTTCTTTTCTGTTTCAGGCACATCAGCAGAACTTTCTGTGACACTTGCAATCGAGCGCACCCTCTTGTGCGATCGAGCGCAATTAGGGCAGAGAGTTACCCAAGCAGTAATGTTAAACTGCTGCACTAAAATTGTTTTACCTGATTCATGCACAGACTTCGATCCCGACATCCAACATTTTTTTCCCTCGATCCCGAGCTTGAGTGGACCATCCGACAAAGGCTTATAAACAATTTCGAAGAGAACGAAGAAGAATTCGATAACGAAGCACCAATGGCAGAACAGCTCGAAAACCAGCAACCACCTGCACGAATACCGATGAAACAATCCTTCATCCAACGAAACCTTGATCAGCCATCATGTATTGCATATCAACCTGATGCAGAAGGCAACTACTATATATCTCCACAAATATTGAGTGCATTGACTCACTTTAGAGGTACACCTAATGAGGATCCACACTTGCACCTTCGAGAATTCTTTGATCTTTGCAAGTTCCAGCGCATCCGAGGCTTAGACTAAGAAGGAATAAGGTTAATTTTGTTCCCTTTTTCTTTAAAAGATAATGCTAAACTATGGTATAATTCCTTGTCTGCAGTTTCTATCCACACTTGGGAGGAGTTGGCTAGCAAATTCCTAAGGAAATTTTTCCCAGCCCAAAAGACGAGGCAAATGAGGAAGGAGATTCAGTCCTTCCAACAAAAGTTGAAGACCTATTCTTCGAAGTGTGGAGACACTTCAACGAGCTGCTACTCAAATGCCCACATCACAACCTACCTCAAGATGAACTGGTACAAGCTTTTTATGAAGGTTTGAGTGATATTAACAAAAGTATTGTTGATTCAGGTTGTGGAGGAGTGTTGATGGAAAAAAGCAGCAAAGAAGCTATGGAGCTCTTCGAAACTCTAAGTGAACACACTTAGTAGTTCCCCTCTCGAGGTAGACATGCAACCAAGAGTAAGGGTATGTATGAGGTAAATTTAAATGGAGGATCATCTTCTTAAATAGCTGTTGTGGAGAGGAAACTAGACCTGTTGGTTAAAGCCATGGAGACCCAGAACACCTCACCTAACCCACCAGCCACACCACTCCAGGTATGTGCGATATGTTCCCAATGTGATTATAATACTGAAACATGTCCCTTGTATTCTTCTGCAGATCTGGAACAAGCAAATTACGTAGGACCAAACAACTACCCGCCAAAGAACAATCCATATGCGAACACCTACAACCCCGAATGGCGGAATCACTCAAATTTTTCTTGGAGCAACAATCAGAACCAGTAAGGGCAGCAAAGAAACTTCCAATCAGCAGCCTATTCAGCTCCAGAGACAAATAAAAGCGACCTCAAAAGTCTTGTGAGGCAATTGGCAACTCGGCAGCAACAATTAATGACTTCACATGAATAATTCATGGAAGAAACTAGACAATTTCGGACTGAGATGAGATAAACCACTGCCAAACGTGATCAAGCCATCCAAGGACTGAAGGTATAAATGGGCCAACTGGCCAAGAAAATGAGTACCAGAAGGCAAGGAGAGCTTCCAGCCCAGCCAATACCTAATCCAAGAGGACATCAACAATTGAATGCTGTGAGAACCCTTAGAAGTGGAAAGATCATAGGTATAGATGAGTCTGCGGGAGCATCTCCAGACAAAGCATCCACATCTAAGGTAAGTGAGATAGAAAAGGTAAATGCACCTCCACCATTTCTTCAAAGGTTAGTAAAGTCTAAAAAGGAAACTAGTGTAAAAAATGGGCATGTCACTATGAAAGTAAATGATGAAGAGATGGAATTCAAAATATTTAATACATTAGGATCAACCAAAAATGATAATGAGTGTTATAATGTGAGCTTAATGCAAGGTATTGTTGAGAAAGTTTCTAAGGTCCATCACACTCCATTAGAGACCATCTTCAACCATGATGACACATGATTGGACATTAGGCCAGAGGATGACGATGTGATGAAAGATATCAATGGAGCTATGTACACTATCAAGAACATACCCAAGCCTTCAAATAAGTATAATCCTTGAGTTGAAAATCCTAAACTTACTAATATTGTTTTCCCTATTTGATTGACCAGGCACTAAAATTGGAGATGCAGCAGCTTTCAAGGGCACTGGAACCACCTGATGTGGGCTCTAAGTGCTAATTCAAAAAGAGTAGCACTGCAGCACAAGAGTGCTTGAGCAATTCCTATTCGACTACCCATATAGCTCAAGCACCTCTATTGGGGTTAGTGGTACTGAGGACACTAACGCACAATAAGGTTGTATTGTTCTTGCTTTATCATTCCAGCCTCGGTAAGTTATTATTTTGTCCATGCGTATTGCGTTGCGATTGAGCGCACCATTCAGTGTGTTCGAGTGCAAAAGTGTGATCGAGTGCACTCGTGGCAGACAATCTCATGATAGATTTAAACATCACACTCTCTCACTCACACTCTCTTCATACTCACTCACACTCTCTTCATACTCACTCACACTCTCCCTTCCGCAACACACCACTCTTACTCTCTTTATCACTCACTCACTCACCATTAATCATCACTCACTCACCACCAACCATCACTCACACAACCACCACACAACACCGTCCAGAGCACCAACCACCACACTCTGCTACCACTCCGTGATTCCAAGTATGCCTATCCAAAATCTTTTTAATCACACACACTCACCCACAATCACATTCATTATTTCTTTATCTTTTTACTAATTCGTTGCATAAATACTATATTGTTTGGTTGGGTGATTATATTTTGGTTATGCAGGAGGGTAGGAATAAAGTCGAACATCAAAAACAATAGCTTGATTTTCTGTCGCCCATAAGTTGTTTGACAAAAAGTCTGACTGTGTGTGATCGAGCGCACGGCATTTGCGATCAAGTGTAGAGTCCAGTGTATGATCGAGCGCACATATTCGTGATCGATCACAATTTTGACAGAAACCAGGATAAAAAATGTCAAAACAATCCACCTCCACCCCTCGTGTTTCGAGCAGCCGTGCCCAGTCATCCCGGCCAAGCTTCGAGCAAAGAAAGCTCTTATTCGAAACCACTTTCGCCATCGATGAAGTCTTCAAGCACATGGATGCCACTCAATGGGTGGTCCAAGCATTTAAACACCAGGGGTTAAAGAGGCTTTTAAATTAGTTTGCTCGACTGCTTACCCAGCTGGTAGTCCAGTTCTATGAGAGCCTATTTTTTTTACTGCAGCAGACCAGGAGTATTGACTTCCTCAGTCCAGGCACATCCATCAAGGTTACTAGTGCTGATATATCTGCTGCTCTTTATTGCTGTGATGAGTCCCCTCCGGAGGACACCGATATCGAGGAGCAGCTAGAATCTTTTGACCTGACCATGATTATTGAGGACATGTGCTTTGGCCAGTACGCTGATAGGCACAACAACACGGCGAGCCGGTCAAAGTTGCCTCCACAGCTTTGGCTCGTGGACACTATCCTCCAGTGCAGTGTGTGTCTATTGGGGCACAAGACACAGAGGAGAGACCAATTTCTACAGATATTGCATGCATTCCACAGAGGCCACTGGTACTCTATCCCAACTGGTATGTGGAGCCAGCTGCATAAATTTTAGGATCATGTCCGTGGTCGTCAGAACACCATGGCTAATGCATGGGGGCTTCCGTTCTTGTTCCTACTATCATACATCTTCAAGAAGAAAGGGATTAAGGGGACCACCAGCGACGGACCAGTGCGAGAGCATCCCTTCTTTGGGAAGGCTCAGTGGACACATAGCCTCTCGCACATGCCTCGAGGACTCCCAGCCCCTGCACCTGTAGCTGAGAGAGTTGAGGAGGATCATATAGAGACAGAGGCCCCTGCAGTTAGCCCATTGTGAGAGGAGAACTATCCAGATATGGGACCCACTGCATCCCAGCACTTTCTCACTGAGCTGTCCTCCTTTCGAGGTGAGGTCTCTGCAGCTACATCACTAGTGCACCAGCACATATATGGTTTGGAGGTGCAATTTGCACGATGGGAAGCGATGCTATAGGCCATCCTCGATCGCCTACCTCTTGCACCCAGTACCTCTTTGATTGCACCACCTGATGACCAGCAGTGAGAGGATACCCTTTCTAGCTAAAGACATTAAACTTAGCGCTCATGGGAGGTACCCCATAACGTATCCTTTTTAGTATTTTATTTTATTGTTAGTATTTACTTTTCTATATCTGTTTATTATTACTTATTTTCCAGTTTATGTTTGTTTTTTCTTTTTCAAGGACATAGTCAGTGTATCCAGTTCAAGTTTGGGGGCATGCTACAAGCCATGCCAGCCATTGAGTTCTACATCTCCCAGGTCAGATTCTTCTATGCTTCTCATACATTGGGGACAGTGTGCAATTTAAGTTTGGGGGTATGGGGACACACTCATACACACATTATGTCCCAATTTTTGTTTTTATAGATAAATGCATGTTCATTCTGTTCTAAACATTTTGGGTAATCTAAACAAACAATATGATTTAAATTCATAAGTGAGCTTAACACCTTAAACATATAGGCAAATAATTACGTTTTGAACCTAGATCACTTACTTTTAGGCATTTAAGGATTCACAAGTTTGACCTAAACTAACACGAGCACATTAGCACATAGTTGTGTAGGTATGACATGTAATTTTAATTTGTATGTTTCTTTTGCTTGACTGTGAACCAGATGACCTGTTAGATTAACGCTTTAGCATAAGAAAATAGAAAAAAGATTGTTATTGCTCAAAAAGAAAAATGCTCCTAATGATCATTAAACAAACTTTCCACTAAGTAACTGGCCCTCTTGCCTCAGTAAGCAGTGAGTGTCACGTCAAAAGGTGGAAATTTTGCTCACAATGATTATTAAAAAGAACTTTTCACTGAGTAACTGGCCCTCTTGCCTCAGTAAGCAGTGAGTGTTACGTCAAAAGGTGGAAATTCTGATTGGTAGCATTAAGACCAGTTAGTTTCGTAGCCTTTTTTACTTGAGTTAGTAAGTTCTTAGGGGTGTCTTTACACCTAATGCCCTAAAACCATCTGGTTTGGGAGTCATTGGCTAAACGCTCGCTATATGAGTCAAATAGAAAGCTTAAGGGAACCAAACTTGGCAAAAATCTCACAAATAAAAGAAAAGAAGAAAATCCATGCCATCTTTGTTGATTCTAATAGGAAATTTTGTGAATCTTGAGACATCGAAACACTATACATTAGAATTATTTGGAAACCTAATCTTTTATGTGCTAGTTTATCACACACTAAAATCAAACTTGTGATGTCTTAAACTGCCTCATGAAAGTGATATGCGTTCAAAACTCTTATTCATTGCAAAGATATGTTTATATTTGTTAAGCTTGCTCATGAATGCGTATCATAGTTTTGTATGACACTTAAACTTTTGTGGACACCATGAATATTGGATTAGTCTGTATGTCGTTATTTTTTCATTTTAGTTTTTAATTTTGTATTGCTAAAGGACTAGCAATATGTAAGTTTGGGGGTGTGATAGGTGCTTAAATATTCATATTTAAGCCCTTTTATTTATTCATTGGGAAATTATAATTAAAGGTGGATATCAAAGCCCTATATTCTTATTATTATTAAATTACACTCAACTCTTATTGTTATCTTTTTATCTTGAGAAACTGATTCTAAAAATGAAATTCACCAATCCCTGTGGAAATGATCTCGCACTTGCACACTATGCTACCATTGACCTTGTGCACTTGCAAGTAAAACTGTACGATTATTTACTTAGTTATTTAGGTAGATAAACGCACAACAAGTATATGCTGGAAATAAAAGAACCGGGAAGGTAACCGGTCTAAATGAAACCATGACATCTGGTATATACTGAAAATAAAAGAACCGGGAAGGCAGCCGGTCAAAGATAAAAACATGTCGACATGTGGGAAGATGTTCCCAAATAATAATAAATTTAAATTCATGCATTTTATTTGCTTTAAATATTGATTATTATTTCTTGAGATGATAAAGTGTTATTCTTGATTGTAAATTTATTGATAGATGAATGAGTCTCGTAGATAAAAACATGTGGGAAGATGTTCCCAAATAATAATAATATTTAAATTCATGCATTGTATTTGCTTTAAATATTGATTATTATTGCTTGAGATGCTAAAGTGTTATTCTTGATTGTGAATTTATTGATAGATGAATGAGTCTCATAGAGAGACAAATATGATGAAAAAGAAATATAAAAGTATGATATGATAAGAATTATCTGAGTGATTGATTATATGTTGTGAACCTCATAACGAGGTAATTATGAAATAGAATTGATAGTCTCAAGATGATTAAATATATGAGAAGAAGATATTGATAAAAGGATAAGGATTATGATATGAGTCATGATAATAAAATGCTATTATCAAATTATATGAGATATAAATGAATGAATATTGGAAGACTATTTATACAAATTGAATACTTCTAGTAAATTTAATTCACTGAGCTTGTGAAGCTCACTCCTCATTATTAAATAATTTCAGATAGCAGGCAGGACAAATAGATTGGTGAGCTGAGATTCAGACTTAGTCATTATCTGTAATCCACGCGGTCCACACCCTCATACTAATGGAAAGAAAAAAATATATTTGTAAATCTTCATACATAATATGTTATAAAAAATGTTTCAGTTGGGATCTTAATAATGTAACTCCCTTGTTGAGGGTTAATGATTTATGTATATAGATAATTCAGTTGATGTTTTTATGTTGTTGCATATATGTGTCTTATTGGGATTTCAAAATGTGACGACACTATCTCGGGGGTGGCGAACCTGGGATGGGTCATTACATAACCTGTGGAGTTAGATGTATTTATTTTTGCAATTAAATATATTGTGTTTGGGTCTATGACCAAGAAGTGTAATTATCCATATTTCCCAAGAACTTTTAACCGGCTAGAGTGAGCAATAGCCATCGATTAAACATTTTTTCCAATCTCATACACACAATGGTGGCCATCTTTGTTGGGCTTGTGGGGTCTAACCCATAAGCAAGTTAAAATAAAAAATAAAATAAAGCTAAAAGTGTTGGCTGGTGTAGTCTTTATAGGACTCAGAATCCTATGCCTATTAGAAGAAAATATCTTCTAATCAATGGCTATATAAAAAAAGGCTTGATTTCTTTCTTTTTTTTTACTGTGAGTTACCGAGAGAGTAACTAGAGAAATAGGCACAATGTTAAGAGAAAATTGAAAGCAGTGCTTTGTAGCCAAGAGAGTTACAAATTAAAGGTTTTTCTTTCTATTTACCGAGAGAGTAAAAGGGAGAAAAGGTACAACAGTTTGAGATTTTCTCTAGGGTATTATTCAGAGTGTTTGGTAATAGAGAATTAATCAACTCAAGGTTTGCTGTTTCTATCACGGTGTTTGATTTTGGTGAAGCACAGAGACTTCTTAGATATTCAATAGTTGGTAGTGCAATAGTGATTTTTCCTAGAGAGGTTTTGTGAGTTTTAAATTACTCGCAAGCGCACGAATCGTTTGCAATATAGTGTTGTGCAAGTGCGAGGTCGAATCCACAGGGAGTGCATTGTGAAAATAGCTTTTTATCTAAACTAACCTTATTTTAACCTAGTTCCGAATTGTGAATTTTATTTTTGCAAAACAAATATAAACTAAACTAAAGTAAATTGATTTAATAACTAATAATGAAAACACTAAGCTTTCGGAATCCACTCAACCAAAGTAAAGCATATATCTTCATGTTCTATATAAAAATAATCTATCAAAACATTCCATGAATCCAATTTAAACAAAAAACAACAAATATCCTAATTAAACCAAAAGCATCCAATGTATCCACTTTTAACAAATCACAAAGGAAATCCAATTTAATCGAAAAGGATTCGATGTATCCATCGGATGAATCACACAGAATATCCAACAAAACAATTAAAAACTATCAATCATAAGAATTCACTCAAACAATTGAAATAGAACATTTAAACTTAAACATATCAGAATTGTATAAACGTATCTGAAAATATAATGCTAAACAATGGCGAGGCTTCATCTTCAACCTTAGCCGAAGATTTTAGCCACCCTTTATCATGAAACTAAATTTTACAATAAAAAGTGCTAAGCATTAAAAATGTGAAAAGAATTAAAACTAACTGTATATTGGGAGAAATTCCACACGCTGTTGGGCAGTACTTCCCCCGGTGGTGCCAAAAAGCCCTTAGGAGATCTACTAGAATGCTAGTAGAAATCCACCAGACTGCACACTGAATAATGAGGTAAGATAGTGTTTATATAAGGGAATTCTCGGAGTACAATGAGCTGTAAATTTGATGTGGGATACTGCCTCTTTGCGATCGATCACAAGTCTGGTGCGATCGATCGCAGCATGGTGTGATGCAATGCATCTGGCGCACTGTAAGTGCTTCCTATCCGATGTGGGATGTGAGAGTCAACTGCGATCGATCGCAGCCCTGTTGCACTCGAGCGCATCACAGTGCATTGTAATATATATGCAGTATCAAATGTTTCCTTTCCAATGTGAGATGTGTGAGTCACTTGCGATCGATCGCAAGTCTGGTGCGCTCGAGCGTAGGTGCGATTGATCTCATGCCGTGTGCGCACGATCGCAGGTGCGATCGATCGCATGTCCTGTGCGCTCGATCGCACTAGGCATCCTCAACTTTGCTCTTTAAGCCCTGAAGTTTCCACATTGCTTCATTTTATTCCAAAACCTATAAAAACACAGAAAACACAGAAAATAGATAAAATAGCAGGAAATAACATAATTAAGAACTCAACAAATGTAAACTAAGGGGCTAAAACATGTAATATTTAGCACTCATCAAATACCCCCAAACTTATATATTGCTAGTCCCATAGCAATACGAAACTAAAAACTAAATAAAAAATAAAAATAAGTTCATAACTCATAGTATCCAAAGATTTTAGGAGCACACACCATCATGATAATGATTCATGAGCAAGCTTAAAAAGATAAACCCATCTTCACAATGAATAGAAATGTTAAAATCTAATTACTTACAAAAGGTCGGCTAATGCATCATAAGTCTGACTCAGTTTGAAGTGAATTAGCAAATAAAAATGAAGCTTCCGAATGAGTCCAATGCGTAAGGTCTCTGAGTCTCAAGATTCACCTCATTTCCCATCAGAATGAACGAAATTGGCATAGTTTTTATTTTCTTTTTCTTTTTTTTTTGTTTTTTTGTAAGGCTCTATTATGTTTTGTTTCCTTAAGCTTTCTAATTGACTTATGTAGCGAGTGTTGAGTCAATGACTCCTAAACCAGATGGTTTTAGGGCATTAGGTGTACAGACACCCCTTAAGATTGACTAATTCGAGTAAAAAAAGCTATGAAATTAAACTGGCCTTAATACTATTAAACAAAATTCCAACCTTTTGACGTGAACACTCACTGCTTACTGAGGCAAGAGGTCCAGTTACTCAGTAAAAAAATTATTTATGATCATCATTTTCATTTGTTTATTTTTTTATTTTTATATATATGCCAAAGTGTTAATCCAACAAGTCATCCAGTTTCAGTTAAGACAGAAACGTACACATTAAAATCATATGTCATACCTCACATAATGCGTACTAATGTGCTCGTGTTAGATTCGAGATCAAACATGTGAATTCTCAAATGCCTCAAGTAAGTAACTAAATTTTAAAACTTTATCAACAGATCGTGTGTTCCAAAATTTAAGCTCACCAATGAATCACATCACAGAAATTGTTTGGATCAACCAAAATTTCAAAATAACATGAGCATGCATTAAAAAAAACAACAACAAATTAGGACAAAGTGTGTGTAATGTGTCTCCCATACCCCCAAACTTAAATTACACATTGACCCCAATGTGTGAATAATATGGAAAGAGTTGACTTTGGATATGGAGAACTATCTGGACTGGTATGGCTCATAGCATACCCCCAAACTTGATCTGCAGTACTCGTTGTCCCTGAAAAATAAAGACTAGAAAACAAAAAATACTGGAAACAAACGTTAAGTATAAATATGTAAAATAATAAATAAATAAAAAGATAAGCTGTGGGGTGCCTCCCATGAGCGCTAAGTTTAAAGTCTTCAGCCAGACTCTCCTTAGTAGATAACTCTCAATTAGAGTAAATAAGATTCGTCAACAATATTGTCTCAATATCCGGACTCCTCAACTCCAAGAATGGTTTTAGCCTCTGCCCATTTACCTTGAAAGTGTTACCATTCTTTGGATCCTCAATCTCGATAGCCCCATGAGGAAAAATTGACCGAATAATAAAGGGGCTGGTCCATCGAGACTTGAGCTTATCTGGGAAAAGATGCAGGCATGAGTTGTAAAGAAGAACTTTTTGACCCGGCTCAAAAGCTCGTCTCAAAATGTTTTGGTCATGAGTCTTCTTCATTTGTGCTTTGTAGGACCGCGCACACTCATATGCATCATTTCGCAGCTCCTCTAATTCATTAAGTTAGAGCTTCCTTTGGGATCCAGCCTTTAAAAGATTAAAGTTCAGCTGTTTGATAGCCCAATAGGCTCTATGCTCTAATTCGACTAGAAGGTGACAGGTTTTTTCGTACGCAAAACGGTATGGAGACATGCCAATTAGTGTCTTGAATGTTATTTGATATGCTCACAGTACATCAGTCAATCGCAGAGACCAGTCCTTTCTATTAGGGTTCACAGTTTTCTCCAAAATATGTTTAATCTCGCGATTGGAAATTTCCACTTGTCCACTCGTCTGTGGGTGATATGGGGTGGCAACTTTGTGTGTGATGAAAGACTTCTTCATCAACTGCTTAAAAATCCTGTTGCAAAAATGCTTACCTCCATCACTTATAATTGCTTTAGGCGTACCAAAACGAGCAAATACATTGTTCTTCAAAAACTGGACCACAACTCTATGGTCATTGGTCTTGCATGCAACTGCTTCCACCCATTTGAACAGATAGTCCACAGCAACTAGAATGTACAGATAGCCAAAGGAGTTTGGGAAAGGTCCCATAAAATCAATGCCCCACACATCAAAAATCTCAACAATCAGAATGGGGTTGAGGGGCATCATATTCCTCCTAGAAATACTCCCTAGCTTTTGGCAACGCTTACAAGATACACAGTAAGTGTGAGAATCTCTAAATAGGGTAGGCCAATAGAATCCGCACTGCAAAATCTTTGCAGCGGTCTTTTTAGCACTGAAATGGCCTCCACAAGCATGATCATGACAGAAGGCGATGACATTAGATTGACCATGCTCAGGAATACACCTTCTGATGATCTGATCGGGACAATACTTGAACAGGTAAGGATCATCCCAGAAAAAATGTTTTACCATGGCAAAAAACTTTGATTTATCTTGTCGCTCCCAATGCAAAGGCATTTGACCAGTGACAAGGTAGTTCACTATATCAGCAAACCATGGCGCGGGATTGTGAGCAATGTGCATCAATTTCTCATCAGGAAAGGTCTCAGAAATGGGAGTGGTGACCTCAGTGAAATCCACAATCAATCTAGACAAATGGTCTGCCACTACATTTTCGAAACCTTTCTTATCCCGAATCTCTATGTCGAACTCTTGAAGTAGCAAGATCCATCGGATAAGATGAGATTTAGCATCTTTTTTAGAGAAAAGATACCTCAATGCTGCATGGTCTGAGTAGATAATGACTTTAGATCCTAACAAGTAGGATCTGAACTTGTTTAATGCAAAAACGACTGCTAGCAACTCCTTCTCAGTGGTAGAGTAAATGAGTTATGTGTCGTTTAGAGTTCGACTTGCATAATAGATAACATGGGGAAGTTTGTCAACACACTGCCCCAAAACAACTCCAACAGCATAGTCTGATGCGTCACACATAATTTCAAAAGACACACCCCAGTTGGGTGGCTGAATAATGGGTGTGGACGTCAGAATCTTCTTTAGATCCCCAAATGCTTTCTTACAATCTTCATCAAATATAAATGGGGCATCCTTCATTAATAACTTGCATAAGGGCCGGGCGATCTTGCTGAAATTATGGATAAATCGCCTGTAGAATCCTGCATGGCCCAGAAAAGATCGAACCTCTTTCACTGTACGTGGGGGTGGAAAGTTGGAAATCAGGTCCACCTTCGCTTTGTCGACCTCAATCCCTCGATGAGATATGACGTGCCCCAGTACAATACCTTGCTTGACCATAAAATGGCACTTCTCCCAATTAAGCACCAGGTTCTTCTCCTTGCACCGCACTAAAACCAAAATGAGATAGTGCAGACACTCCTCGAATGATGAACCAAAGACGGAGAAGTCATCCATGAAAATCTCTAAAGAACGCTCCACCATGTCAGAGAATATGCTGACCATGCACCGCTGAAAAGTAGCAGGTGCATTGCATAACCCAAAGGGCATGCGACCGTAGGTGAATGTCCTAAAAGGACAGGTAAATGTTGTCTTCTCCTGATCTTCGGGGTCCACAGGGACCTGGTTATATCCAAAATAACCATCCAAAAAACAATAATACTCGTGCCCAGCCAAACGTTCCACCATCTGATCAATAAATGGGAGTGGAAAATGATCATTTCTTGTGGCAGCGTTCAGTTTACGGTAGTCTATACATACTCTCCACCCTGACTGAACACGAGTTGGCACCAACTCGTCGTCCTTATTCTTTACTACCGTTAATCCAGCTCACTTGGGCACGACATAAATCGGGTTCACCCACTTGGTATCAGAGATGGGATAAATGATCCCTGCATCTAACAACTTAATAACTTCTGTCCTCACAACCTCTTGCATAGCTAGGTTGAGCCTTCTTTGTGGCCCCCTCGATGGCTTGGCATTCTCCTCCAAATGTATCTTTTGCATTACCAACGAGGGGTTGATTCCCTTAATATCCTCAATGGTCCAGCCTATAGCTTCCTTGTGTTCTCTCAACACATCTAATCATTTCTCCTCTTGAGTCTCAACCAAATCTGAAGCTATAATCACAGGAAAAGACTCTGCTGGACCTAGGAACTTATACTGAAGATTGTCTGGTAAGGGTTTAAGTTCTTTCTTAGGATGCTCAAGTTCTTCAGTCTCTTCCTTCTCACTACTCTCCGTAGGAGCAGACTCTAAAATGGCATTTGCTTGCTTAAGTAACTTATCCAAATCCAGATCCTCTCCAAACTGAGCAAAGTATGCCTCCAGGGGGTCCTCCATACTTGATTCATCCACCGTATCTTCAATAATCTCCTCTATTAAGCACATATTTCTCACTTCAGTAAATTCCAATGGTTACTTAGTGATATCAAAAATATTCAACTCCACTGTCATATTTCCGAAGAAAATCTTCATCACCCTTGTCCTACAATTGATTAGGGTGTTAGCCGTGGCTAAGAATGGTCGTCCTAGAATCATCGGTATCTGAATCCCTATATTCTGGACCAGCTCTGTATCTAGCACAATAAAATCCACGGGGAAATAAAACTGATCTACCTTTATTAAAACGTCATCAACTACTCCCCGTGGTATTTTAACTGACCTGTCAGCCAATTGAAATGTTGTCGATGTGGGTTTCAATTCTCCTAACCCTAACTGCAAATAGACTGAATAGGGTAGAAGATTCACACTAGCTCCTAAATCCAATAGAGCCCTCTCAATCTGGTTGACTCCTATCATGCAAGAGATGGTAGGACACCTTGGGTCCTTATACTTGATTGGCAGCTTGCACTGAAGGATTGAGCTAACCTACTCGATCAAAAATGCTTTTTTCGGGACATTCATCCTCCTCTTGATAGTGATCAAGTCCTTTAAGAACTTGGCATATGATGGCACTTACTCGATGGCGTCCAAAAGTGGAATATTGATTTGGACTCGCTTGAACACCTCCAGTATTTCTTCAAACTTCCCTCCTTTCTTGGGTGCTTGTAATCTCTCAGGATAAGGTACTTTAGGTACAAATGACCTAGGAGGGTCATTCACAGTAGGAGTGGTTGTAGATGACTCAGCATCTCTCTTCTCCTTATTGCCACTTTCTTGCCCTTGCTGCATAGCAGAGCTCTCTTTCACTCGATTGTCCACTTGTCTTCCAGACCTTAATGTGACAATCGATTGCACTTGTTCCTCCCCGTGCGTAGAAGTTGATGAATTTCCAATCACAAATTGTCTCTTTGGGTTGGTCACGGGCTGACTGGGGAATTTTCTCTTTTCTCTTTCACCCAAGCGACTTGCAATTTGCCCCATTTTACTTTCTAGATTGGCAATAGCTTGGGTGTTTACTATTGTCGCACTCCTCACTTCGCTGATGGATTGGCCAGTCATCTTTATGAACTCCTTGAAGGTGTCCTCCAATGACTGTGAAACCGGTGTTGACGCTTGAGTGAGAGTATGGTAAGCCGATGCTGGTGCTGGATGGACTAAACGACCATTACTAGGAATTGGTGGAGGCAATCCAGGAGGGTATTGATATTGAGCATGATGAGGGGCTTCTCCTTGATTCAGCGATTGGTTATGCTTCCATGAAAAATTAGGGTGGTTCCGCCACCCTGGATTATAAGTCTTAGAGTAGGATCCACCTGATTGCCTCCGATAGTCATTGAAAGCGTTTACATGTTCCGTGGGACACTCGACAAAAACCGGCATAGATGGACAATTCTATGCTAAATGCATAGGACTAGCACAGATGGAACAGTAATCATCATTAATTGTATTGGTAGCATTGATGGACTTGCCCATAGTGAGAGCGTCAATTTTCTTGGTGAGGGCATCTATCTTTATCTTCACGTCAGTCTCTTCCTTAATCTCACAGATGCCTCATTTCCTAGGAGCACGAATGGATTTATCTCGACAGCTTGAAAAATCCCACTACTGTGAGTTGTCGGACAGTTTTTCCAATGCCTTGTATGCTTCATCCCCTGTCAGACTTAAGAATGCCCCCCCATTCATAGACTCGATCATGCTACGGTTGGGTTGAGTCAACCCTTGGTAGAAGAACTGAACAAGTCTCCACTTCTCATATCCATGTGGAAGGCATCTAATCAGTAACTCTTTAAAACGCTCCCAACTCTCAGAAAACTTCTCATCCTCCTCCTGAATGAAAGAACTAATCTCCTTTCGGTACTCATTCACTCTAGACATTGGGAAAATTTTATTATAGAATTTACTTAGCAGATTTTCCCTAGATGTAATAGACCCGAACGTGTTGGAATCCAACCATGCCCTAGCTCTATCATGAAGAGAAAAAAGGAAAAGTCTAAGATGGACTGACTCCTCAGAGAAGTTCTGAAACTTGAATGTGGCACAAATATCTTTGAACTTCTTTACATGGCTGTAAAGATTTTCAAGATCTAAGCCATGAAATGAGGGTAGGAGTTGGATGACATATGGCTTTAAATCAAAATGGGTAGCATTGGTGGGTGGCAACACAATGCAGGAAGATGAGTTAGTCGCAACTGGTGCAAACAAATCTCTTAGGGATGTGGTGGAGTCCACGTTCCACGCTCCAGGTTGCTCTTGGTTCCTCAAATTTTCACCCATCTCAATTGTCTCTTGTTCAGCAAGTAACTTCTTCTGTCTCCTAAGAGTTCTTTCAAAATCGGGATCTAAAAGTGTCAATTCTAAATTCAAGGATCTCCGACCAAGCATACACCAAACAGAAAACAGTAAAACAAACTAACTAGCAGAAACAACAAAATAAAATTAAAAAAAAGAAAAAAAAAACAAAAATGCTAACTAAACTAGTAGAAAAATAAAATCAATATAGACAAAAATTTCATAAACAAAAAAATTCCCCGGCAACGGTGCCAAAAACTTGTTGTGAGTTTTAAATTACTCGCAAGCGCACGAATTGTTTGCAATATAGTGTTATGCAAGTGCGAGGTCGAATCCACAGGGAGTGCGTTGTAAAAATAGCTTTTTATCTAAACTAACCTTATTTTAACCTAGTTCCGAATTGTGAATTATATTTTTGCAAAACAAATATAAAATAAACTAAACTAAATTGATTTAATAACTAATGATGAAAACACTAAGGTTTCCGAATCCACCCAACCAAAGTAAAGCATATATATTCATGTTCTATATAAAAATAATCTATCAAAACGTTCCATGAATCCAATTTTAAAAAAAAACAACGAATATCCCAATTAAACCAAAAGCATCCAATGTATCCATTTTTAACAAATCACAAAGGAAATCCAATTTAATCGAAAAGGATTCGATGTATCCATCGGATGAATCACACAAAATATCCAACAGAACAGTTAAAAACTATTAATCATAAGAATTTACTCAAACAATTGAAATAGAACATTTAAACTTAAACATATCAGAATTGTATAAACATATCTGAAAATATAATGCTAAACAATGGTGAGGCTTCATCTTCAACCTTAGCTGAAGATTTTAGCCACCCATTATCATGAAACTAAATTTCACAATAAAAAGTGCTAAGCATTAAAAACTTGAAAAGAATTAAAACTGACTGTACATTGGGAGAAATTCCACACACTGTTGGGCAGCACTTCCCCCGGTGGTGGTAAAAGCCCTTAGGAGATCTATTAGAATACTAGTAGAAATCCACCAGACTGCACACTGAATAATGAGGTGAGATAGTGTTTATATAAGGGAATTCTCGAAGTACAATGAGCTGTAAATTCAATGTGGGATACTGCCTCTTTACGATCGATCACAAGTCTGGTGTGATCGATCGCAGTATGGTGAGATGCAATGCGTCTGGCGTGCTGTAAGTGCTTCCTATCTGATGTGGGATGTGCGAGTCAACTGCGATCGATCGCAGCCCTGTTGCATTCAAGTGCATCACAGTGTGCTGTAATATACATGCAGTATCAAATGTTTCCTTTCCAATGTGGGATGTGCGAGTCACTTGCGATCGATCGCAAGTCTGGTGCGCTCGAGCGCAGGTGCGATTGATCTCATGCCATGTGCGCATGATCGCAGGTGCGATCGATCGCATGTCCTGTGCGCTCGATCGCACTAGGCATCCTCAGCTTTGCTCTTTAAGCCCTGAAGTTTCCACATTGCTTCATTTTATTCCAAAACCTATAAAAACACAGAAAATAGATAAAATAGCACGAAATAACATAATTAAGAACTCAACAAATGTAAACTAAGGGGCTAAAACATGTGATATTTAGCACTCATCAAGAGGTAATTTGTATTATTATAAAATTGTTGTAGGTCTCAAGTTTGGGCCTAAACTTGGTACATAAACTTTGTAATTGTTATTTATATAGTGGAGTTATTTTTACCCTGTGGTTTTTTCCCTCTACACTAGAGGGTTTTCCACGTAAATTCTTGTGTTCTTGATTTATTGGTTTATTTGGTTCTTGTCATTTTTGTTTTCGCACTAGGCTTGGTGATTATTATATTTAATCTGTGATTTTTGGTTAGAATTTTTATGCTTGATTAATTGTTGACGGTAGGTATTTTTTCCAACAAGTGGTATCAAACCTTTGGTTGCTTGTGTTAGTCAACATGGATCAAAAATCTAGTACTACAATTTTATTGACATCTTCTAATTATTTGGTTTGGAAACTGAATATGGAAGATTATCTCTATTTCAAAGATCTGTATGATCCTGTTGAAGGTGGTGAAGCCAAGCCGGAGGGCAAAACCGATAAAGAGTGGGAAAAAATGAACAGGAAGACAGTTGGTGCCATCAGACAGTATGTGAATCTTAGTGTGTTCCATAATGTGGCCAAAGAGACAAATGTTAAATCTCTTTGGAAAAAATTAGAGATGCTTTATGAAAGAAAGATAGCTCATAACAAATCTTTTGTGATGATAACGCTTATGAATTTGAAGTATAGTGATAAACGTTCCATTGCTAAACACTTGAATGATTTTCAAGATCTTGTGAACCAGTTGTCTACGATGAAAATAATGTTAGATGGTGAGTTACAAGTACTATTTCTTTTAGGTACTTTACCTGATAACTAAGGGACTTTGGTAGTGTCACTTAGTAACTCTGTTCCAAATGGTGTGCCCAGTTTGACTATGGTGAAAAACAATATGTTTAATGAGGAAATTCACAGAAAATATTTGGGCACAAATAGTGGTCAAGCTCTTGTCACAGAGAACAGGGATAGAAGTAAGAGTAGATATCCTAAAGGTCATGGTAAATCCAAAGACAGTTCAAAGTCCAGAGATAAGGTGAAACGTTATCACTACAATAAATTGGGTCATATGAAGAGAAATTGTTAGGTATGGAAACAGGAACAACAGGATGGGAAGACTCAGAAGAAGACCAATGACAATAACATAACATTAGTTGTTTCAAATGACAAAAAAGTTATGTTACTTGCTTGTGAGTTTGAGGAGTGTAATCATGCTGCAGATTCTGGTATTGATTGGGTGTTTGACTCAGCAGCTTCTTACCATTGTATTCCACATTGAGATTACTTTACAATGTACAAAGCATGAGACTTTGGTACAGTGAAGATGGGTGACTCGAATTTTGCTCCGATTATAGGCATTGGTGATGTACACATACAGACAGATGTAGGGTGCATTATGACTTTGAAGAATGTGTGACATGTTCCTAAATTGTGTCTTAATCTGATTTTTACTCATATCCTAGATGAAGAAGAATATGAGCACTACTTCGGTAATAGAAAGTGAAAACTGACAAAGGGATCATTGGTGGTTACCAAAGGAAAGATGTGTTGCACCTTGTACAAGGCACATGTGAAAGTGTGTGGTAATGAGCTGAATGCAGTTGAAGATGATGTTTCTCCAAACTTATGGCATAAGAGGTTGGCGCATATGAGTGAGAAAAAGTTACAAATTTTGGCTAGGAGGTCACTCATTCCTTCTTCCAAAGGTATATCTCTGAACCCATGTGATTATTGTTTATTTGGTAAGCATCATAAAGTATCTTTTAGTAAGTCATCTAAAAGAAGACAAAAGAAATTAGAATTGGTATATTATGATATTTGTGGTTCCATTGATGTATACTCTTTGGGTGGCAATAGATATTTTGTTACTTTTATTGATTATTCTTCACGAAAGGTCTAGGTTTATTTGTTGAAGAACAAAAGTCAGGTATTTCAGTATTTTCAAAAGTTTCATGCTATGGTGGAAAGAGAGATAGGGGATCTGTTGAAATGTCTCTGTACTGATAATGGTGGAGAGTATACCTTCAATGAGTTTGCAGATTATTGTTCATAGTTTGGCATCAAGCATGAGATGATAGTTCTTGGTACCCCACAACATAATGGTGTGGCTGAGAGGATAAATGGTACCATTGTGGAAAGAGTTAGATGCATGCTCAGAATGGAAAAGCTGCCTAAGCAATTTTGGGGTGAAGCAATTCGTACAACTTGCTACCTAATTAATATATCTCCATCTGTTCCTTTGGGTTTTGACATTTCAAAAAGAGTTTGGACAGGAAAATATGTTTCTTATTCTCATTTGAAGGTGTCTGGTTGCAAAGCTTTTGCACACGTTCTCAAGAAGAAGAGGACAAAACTTGATGGCGAAGTCATTGCTTGTGTGTTTGTTGGTTATGGGGATGTTGAGTTTTGTTACAAGTTATGGGATCTAGAAAAGAAGAAGATTATTAGAAGCAAAGGTGTTGTCTTCAATGAAAATGAAACTTTGGCCAACATTGAGAAGAGTGTGAAGACATAACATAGTGCAAGCAGAATTGAAGACTTTGTACCAAATCCTACTCCTTCAGACAGTGCCACAGATGAAGGAGAGATACATTAAAAAGAACATATAGGTAATAAGGAGCCAGCAACAGTTGATGATGATGTTATATATGATAAAGAGCATGATGATGTTATATATGATATAGAGCATGATGATGTTATGCTTGATACAGAGCATGTTGAGCAGGGGGAGCAGCCCCTTACACCGGAGACTGTAGGGCCTCAGTTGATAAGGTCTACTAGAGAGCATCAACCATTTACTAGGTACCCTAGTTTTGAGTATGTCTTGCTTACTTATAGAGGGGAGCTAGAGAGCTTCCAAAAAGTATAGTCACATGCAGAAAAAGATTATTGAATGAAACCAATGAGGGAAGAGATGGGTTCTTTGGAAAAGAACAATACTTATGAATTAGTTTATCTTCCCAAAGGCAAAAAAGCATTGAAGAACAAATGGGTGTTCAAGGTGACGAAAAATGGTGAAAAGCTAGAAAAGCACAAAGCTCGAATAGTGGTGAAAGGTTTCGGTCAGAAGAAAGGAATAGATTTAGATGAAATTTTTTCTCCAGTGCTAAAGATGGGTTCTATCCGAGTTGTACTTGGTTTGGCAACTAGTTTAAATCTTGAGCTTGAGAAATTAGATGTGAAGACGGTGTTTCTTCATGGTGATTTGCATGATGAGATTTATATGGTTCAACCAGAAGGTTTTGAAGTGAAAGGGAAAGAGAACATGGTTTGCATGCTGAAAAAGAGTTTGTATGGATCAAAACAGACTCTAAGATAGTAGTACAAGAAGTTTAATTCATTCATGGTGGATTATAGTTACCAAAGGACAGCTACAGATCCATGTGTATATATCAAGAAATTCCCTAATGGTAACTTTATTATCCTTCTGGTGTATGTTGATTGTGGGACAAGATGCTAAGATGATTGGCAAGTTGAAAGATGAATTGTTTAAGTCCTTTTACATGAAGAACTTGGGACCACTGAGACAGATTTTGGGAATATAGATTATTCGTGATAGAAAAGCAAGAAAGTTGTGGTTATCACAAGAAAGGTATGTTGAGTGAGTGCTTGAAAGGTTCAACATGAAACATTAAAAATCAGTTAGTACCCCTCTTTCCAACCACTTTAAGTTGAGCAATAAATCATGTCCATCAAAAAAAGAAGAAAATGAAGAGATGTTAGCAATTCTTTACTCCTCTGCAGTTGGTAGTTTGATGTATGATATGGTTTGCACGCGAACAAACGTTTCTCATGTTGTTGGTGTGGTTAGCAGGTTTTTGTCTAATCTAGGTAAAAGTCACTGGGAAGCGGTAAAATGGATCTTGAGATATTTCAGAGGTACCTCCAAGTTGTGTTTGAGTTTTGGGAGTTCAAAACAAGTTCTTGAGGGTTATACAGATTAAGATATAGCAGGTGATCTTGATGCTAGAAAGTCAACATCGGGGTTTTTATTCACTTTCGCAGAGAGAGCTGTCTCATGGCAGTCAAGACTGCAAAAGTGTGTTACCTTATCAACTAATGAGGCTGAGTACATTGCAACGAACAAAGTAGGGAAAGAGATGTTTTGGATGATGAGGTTTCTTCAAGAATTGGGTTTGAAGCAACAAGAGTATGTGGTTTTTTGTGATAGTCAAAGTGTCATGGATCTAAGCAAAAATACCATGTATCATTCACATACAAAACACATTGAGGTGAGATACCATTGGATTCGTACGGTGATTGAAAAACAGTTTATGAAGTTGGAAAAGATCCACACAGATAAAAATGTCGCTGATATGATGACAAAGGTTGTTTCCAAAGAAAAGCTTGAGTTTTGCTCAGCGATGGCCAAGATGAACTCCAAGTGAGTCACATGGTAGTTCTCTCCCTCATGGGTTGGAGGGAGAGATTGTTGGGCTTATGGGGTCCAGCTCATAAGCAAATTAAAATAAGAAATAAAAGAAAGTTAAAGGTCTTGGCTGGTGTAGTCCTTATAGGACTCAGAATCCTATGCCTATTAGAAGATAATATCTTCCAATCAATGGCTATATAAAAAGGCACGATTTCTTTATTTTTCAACTATAAGTTACCGAGAGTAGCTAGAGAAATAGTCACAGTGTTAAGAGAAAAATTGAAAGCAGTGTTTTGTAGCCAAGAGAGTTAATTAAAGGTTTTTCTTTTTTACCGGAAGAGTAAAAGGGAGAAAAGGTACAGTAGTTTGAGATTTTCTTTAGGGTATTATTGAGAGTGTTTGGTCACAGAGAATCAATCTACTTGGGGTTTGCAGTTTTTATCACAGTGTCTGATTTTGGTGAAGTACGGAGACTTCTCATATTTCAGCAGTTGGTAGCACAGTAGTGATTTTTCCAAGAAAAGTAATTTGTATTATTACCAAATTGTTGTGGGTCTCAAGTTTGGGCATAAATTTGTGATAAAAACTTTGTAATTGTTATTTGTATAGTGGAGTTATTTTTTCCCCGTGGTTTTTTTCCTCTACACGTGAGGGTTTTCCATGTAAATTCTTGTGTTCTAGATTTATTGTTTTATTTGGTACTTGTCGTTTTGACTTGGTAATTATCATATTTAATCTTTGATTTTTTGTTGAAATTGTAGTATTTGATTAATTGTTGAGGGTGGGTATTTTTCCCAACAATCTTAAGCTGACTCAGGTTTTCTAATTGTAGTCATGAATCATATTGGGTGGATTTATCCCTGATTTAGATGAAAACTTTCATCATATAGGCATTATGTCGTTTTACGTAAAGTGAGAATTCTGTAAAGTATTGGTATGTGATAGATACTCAAGTACAACATGCATAAAAACCTTGGACGTCTAGTTAATTCCCTTGCCACCACCACCCCCTAATCAAGAAAGAATAGAGGTAAGCATTTATGATCCATCAATTTCATAAAAGTTTTTATTGGAAAATCCAGTTATATTTAAATATCTTTTGCAGCAGCAACACAACATAGACTCACATTATGTTTTGGGGATTGATCACGCTGCATTTTGTTGTCTGTTGCCCCTCTAAAGGGCCCCAAACAAATGTAAAAGGACCAATTTCCGACTATGAAAGCAGTATTTTGCTTGTACAAATGTCTCCAACGAGTGCTTGTCTAGCAAATACTATTTGTCTGCTGGGTGAATACTAGAGTCAGTGTCTTTGTCCATATGGAGCTTATAGGCATCACCATTGGTTTATTTCCTTGCCTCTTAACATCTACTTCCCTCACCATTTTTTTTAAAAGCGTCTTGTTTCTGTATGTCTTTCTGTTTTAGTTCTTTTACCTGCCCTAAATTGGAAAATTCAATTGAGTTTTCATTTTGCTCTTCTTAAATACCATGGCAAGTTATAATTTCTTGGTGTCTTTTCTAGTCAAGTAGTTCATAGCTTTACATGTTTGGACTGCATAGCTTTGTTTGCATGGCCTGGATCTCTTCCTTTTGCAAGTTATCCTATGTTCATATTGAGCTGCTTTTTTAGTGTAAATATAATTCTGCTAAGTGCTCTTTGGCGGGGCACCATCCGTGCTTCAAACCAAATAAACAGAATAAAATCAATAGTAAAATCATGCATATCAAACATTGCTTTAACCATTTCTTCAATCTTTTCATGAATTTGCTCAACATATGGAGCAAGAAAGGCGTTTAAAATTTTATAGGGAAAAATGCCTTTACCCAATTGAGGTTTGGGTTAATTTCCATTTATCCTATTGAAAACTTTCAGAAACACTCTGGACTAACGTTAATTAATTAAACTCTGTTAACTTTGAAGTTCAATCATAAAAGTACCCTTGCGTAAAAAAAGTCATTCAATTGCTAGATCTTTTCTCCCTCTTCCACTCCGTCACTGCTGGTCTGCATAGCTTTGTTTGCATGGCCTGGATCTCTTCCTTTTGCAAGTTATCCAATGTTCATATTGAGCTGCTTTTTTAGTGTAAATATAATTCTGCTAAGTGCTCTTTGGCGGGGCACCATCTGTGCTTCAAACCAAATAAACAGAATAAAATCAATAGTAAAATCATGCATATCAAACATTGCTTTAACTATCAATCTTTTCATGAATTTGCTCAACATATGGAGCAAGAAAGGCGTTTAAAATTTTATAGGGAAAAATGCCTTTACCCAATTGAGGTTTGGGTTAATTTCCATTTATCCTATTGAAAACTTTCAGAAACACTCTTGGACTAACGTTAATTAATTAAACTCTGTTAACTTTGAAGTTCAATCATAAAAGTACCCTTGCGTAAAAAAGTCATTCAATTGCTAGATCTTTTCTCCCTCTTCCACTCCGTCACTGCTGGTCTAGAGAATAGACCAAATCTGGCAAGGCACGACCAGATCCGATGGTTTTTTCTCAACCGTTTACGAAGATCTTTGGGGATTTTTGCATCTCTCTTCCAGATTTTCAATGATGGCTCCAACATTCTTTTTCAGTTAATTGCTTACCTGTATACTAATAATTTGGAGCTTTTAATGTTATAATATAGATTTATCGTTATATTGAAAAACATAATTTTTATTTTAATGTTGTGTTAAGAACTATTTTAGTTGACATGAATTTAACTTACTTTAGAAGACTATTCAATTACGAAGAAAATCTTGATTTTTGCACAGTTGCTAATAATATATTTTAGTAACTCAGAATTTGTTGATCATGTTAGTGCTTTCTCACTAATCAATCTAATTTTTGGACTATGCTTTAATACACTTGGAAACGATATGTGGGCTCTTAAAAGGTCACAGAGAGGCAAATTGAATGGTTCAATAATGTTTGCATGAAAGGCTTCCGACAAGTTGGTATTAATAAGCTTTATCATACATTCAACATTTCTTCTATCAACATTATGTTACATCTTTTTGGAATATAAGTTTATATGTATACATTTAATCCTGGCGGTAATCTTGTAGGTTAGAGTGTTAATTTCTATATTTATTTTATAGTTACAACGGTACAAGAAATCAAAATTTTGTTAGTATAAGTTAATTGTGGATCAATTTATTCTGATTGAAGTTATTCTTAAGAATAATTATGAAAACTATTTCATAACTTGAAATCAATATTTGATTCTAATGTAAATATTTGAAGCTAAAATTTGGACAACTGAAAAGTATGAGACTTGTTTGAACATTAGAATATATGCTACACATAATTTTACATGCTAGTAGTAATTAGAATGGGCATTTTATGATTATTTATTTTACAATTATACTATAATTATTTATACACTATTTTATATTCAATAAATATAAAATATATAATTATATATTTGACTGGGTTACTGGTTTGGATCGAATTGAAAATTTTGAACCCATGACCCAACCCAACCCAACTCATTGGGGCCTAACCCAACCTAATCTCTAAAACGACACAACCCAACCCAACCTAGCCTATTATATCAGATTGAGTTGAGTTCGCGGATCAACCAGATTTTATACTCACCCCTAACGACAACAGTGAGGTTTTTTACTAAGAAATTAAATTATAAATAAAATCAATGGAGTTTTTGTAGCTTTTCAAACTATAATGAGATTAGCGAATTTCAATGTATCTTTCTCAATTTTATAATATATAAAAGAAGACTGTCATTTAGAGTTACAAACAATGTATGCTCCCAATTTTTTTAGTCTATCAAGTAGAATAAAATTGTGAAGGTGTAGAGTATAACGTTTTGTTTTAATAAGGTATGAAATTAAGAAATAAGATTTTCGAAACGTTGAAATGTTTTTAAATTTTAATAAAATAATAAATAATTAATTAAAATAATATAAATTAATTAATTTTTAACAAACGTTAATACTTTTACTAACTCCCTTAAGTATATAAATTATAATTATAATTTTGTAAATATTAATATATATATGAATTATATATAATTTTAAATTTTATATTATTGTAATTTATAAATAATTAATTAAATAATCTATAATTATTATTAAATAAAATAACAAATACATCAAAATAAATATTTATAAAATACAATAACATTACAATAAAAACAACTAACTGGTATACTATCCAATCTTTTAATAAAATCACGCCCGGTAAAGAAAATGGGGCATTTTTTTATTTTATGAAATTCCTCTGAACCAAAAAAAAATTGAAAGTGGGGCATCAGCATAAATGAACGCATCATGTTGAATGTTGACAAATTGTATGGATTAGGAAAACGACACAAGAGGGTGCCACGTGGACACCAACTTCCGTCGCTTTTTATCGAAAAAATACATGTCTGTATTTCGTTTGCTTACTTTAAGCTACCTTTAGATTCCATTAGCTGCCCAAACTTGGGGTACACTGATACACTGATATTACCAGACTTGGAAGGAAGCACCATGAATTAGATGCTTTGGCCTTGTTCTTCATCAATCATGATCGATCAGCTCTTTCTTCCTACTTTAATGATTGCATGGTCTTTGATCAATCAATTGAGGAGGATGCATGCACTATAATATCTTAGTAATTTCATTATGACGGGATGTTATACCAACGTAACCAAGCATACCTGAACTTCATTATCATATACTTGTGGAGAAAAGATATCAGCTATATAGCAGTGATTTTTTTTTTTTTTTTTTTTTTTGCAATTTCAATATATTTGAAAATTAAACAATTAATAAACATGGGAACAACCATATAATAAACCCTGTAGTGTAGTTAAGGTATATATTGCAAGTTGTAGCAAATTGATAGCAGCTGGGTTTTGCTCAAAAATAAGATTTTTTTAAGAATAAAAAAAAGATTTTATGGAGTATTAAATAATGAATTAAAGAATGCGGAGTATATGCTTTTAAAGACACATGGTAGACTAGGGACCTAAAAAGCAGAGAAATTAAAAAGAGAGAGAAATTAAAAAGAGAGAGACGGAGGAGAGCAAAAAAGGCTAGTCAGCCTCCTGTTAATGCTCAAAATTTGCCACTGCCTTTGTCGTTTCTTAGACCAAATCCTCCATGACTCCATTTTTGGATAGAACAAAAAAGTACTAGTATCCAATAACCTCTCTTTTCCCCCTTTTTTTAAACAATGACAACACTATCACTCATCAGTCACCACCTCCTGTAATGGCGGAGACCTTTTAATGTTCCTTTTTCATGTTACGTCTTTTTTTATTATTATAATTCTGTCTCTGCCTTCATGTTTACCTGCTTTCCATACTTCCTTTGATCCTCGTCTTTTTTCTTTTTTTATTTATAAAGGCATTTTTACTTATTTTAACGTATATATCTATGTATATATTTACATATTTTAACGAACATCAATTATCAAGGAGTTACCTGTAAAATTCTTGGGGAGCGTTAGTCGAGAATCACGTTCTTCACTCAAGTTAAGGTATGGCTTCTCCTCTTTTACTTTTTTGTCCCACGAATTTGCTGTCATGTAGCATATACTAGATGTTACCTGTGGGTTTGTATGCAGCTCAGGTTACGCTGGGTTATTTTTTCTGGGTTTATTGAGTAGTAACAAACCATGAAGAAATCTTTTGCAAAGTTGGTTTCTTGCTGGAAGTTAGTAATTTTATTTGAGGGGGACCCTAATTTCTGTCTGTAAAAGTTTGAAGAAACGTGGGGTTATCGATCCGTGGGAAATTTTCTTTTGCCTGTAATGTATACTTTTTGATGCAGCTTGTTCTTGCTGGATCTAATTTTGTGTTTTGTTAAGCTTTTAAGTTAATTTATCTACTTTTCATGTGAGTTGAGCTACTTTTTGCACTGCCTTTCCCTTTCCAAATTCTTTGCGTGTGATGATCAATCCTTTGATTTCTAACTTTCTCCCCTGGTTATAATTAACTGTTTCCTCTGTTCAGTCACCTTGTTCATTTGCTCTCTCTGTTAAATTAAAGGTGCATAATGTTGTATAGCTCCCTGATCGATCAGTTGATGCAGCAGGAGCAGGGATTATAATATAATGGCTAAGGATCACAGTGGATCACCAAAGCACCATCATCAGGTGGAATCAAGAAGAAAGCGTCTAACTTGGATCCTAGGGGTTAGTGGCCTCTGCATATTGTTTTATGTTTTGGGAGCATGGCAGAATAACACTGTCCCTACCTCTCAATCGGAGCTATACGGTAGTGTCGGTTGTGATGTTAAACCCTCAACATCAGGGGACACCAATACCTCCCTCCTTAGTCCATCATCATCACTACCACCAGTTGATTTGGACTTTGATAGCCATCATCAAGTTGAGATGAACAACACTTCCCAAGCACCAAAGTACTTCCCAGCATGTGACATGTCATACAGTGAATACACTCCTTGCGAAGATCGGCAGAGGGGAAGGAAATTTGATCGAAACATGATGAAGTACAGGGAGCGGCATTGTCCTACAAAGGAAGAGCTCCTCCTCTGCCTCATTCCTCCTCCACCTAAATATAAGACCCCTTTCAAATGGCCTCAGAGCCGAGACTATGCTTGGTACGACAATATCCCTCACAAGGAGCTCAGCATTGAGAAGGCTGTTCAAAACTGGATTCAAGTAGAGGGTGACCGTTTCAGATTCCCTGGGGGAGGTACCATGTTCCCTCGTGGAGCTGACACGTATATTGATGACATTGGCAAGCTCATTCCTCTTACTGATGGAACCATCAGAACTGCTATTGATACGGGTTGTGGTGTAAGTGGAATTAAATTAAATTAGTATCTTACATATAATTAGAGTATGTCATCTATTCTTTGGTTTTCTACTTGTCCATGTATATACATGTTACATTGATTGTAATATGACTAGATGATTGATGCTAAAATCATTGAAAAGTAAATGTAAAAAATAAGGAAAACAAAGTTTTTCAAAGTCAGGTGTTGTTCTTTTAGAGAATCTATTTCACTTTTGAGCTTACTAATTGTCTTAAGATAGTGGGCAAAGTGTGCTAGGCTCCACAATACCCGCATGCGGGGGTGCGAAATTGATGCGTTTATTTGTGAGCCCGTTAATTTTTATTAATTTCGGATATAATGGACCAAGAACCATGTAAATTAATAGACATAATCTAATAGTTGAAATTTAATAGCGAATGGTTGAGTCTCTTTACGAATGAGTTATGATCATTTTAAAGAGACATGTTTAGGTCTATATAAACCAAATAATTTCAGCCATTAAATGATTCCAAAATTTTCACTCTCTCATTCTCTTTTTCTCTATATGATTCTTCAGCCAAAATTCGTGAATGTTTTGTTGTATCCCAAAGTGACTTTACCCAGATTCGTGTGGGGCAAATATCCCCTTTAAGACAGTTATTACTCGTCTCAAAGCAGATTCTAATTTCCTTCTTCAACCCAAAGTTACCAGCAATATGTATAAAGGTTCCAATGTTGATGAACTCTTTTATTTCAGGTTGCAAGTTGGGGCGCCTACCTGTTGAAGAGGAACATTGTGGCAATGTCTTTTGCGCCAAGAGATACGCACGAAGCACAGGTCCAATTTGCATTGGAGCGAGGAGTTCCTGCCGTGATTGGCATCATGGCTTCAAAGAAGCTTCCTTATCCAGCAAGGGCCTTTGATATGGCTCACTGTTCCCGTTGTTTGATACCCTGGAATAAGTACGGTAAGGTGTCAAATACATTGATCCATACGTAAATTTGTTGTTCAAATGATGTAGGAGTACTATATAGTACAAATTGCCAAAACTGGTCATCTATTAAAGACTTTTTGCATTTAACAATATCGTTTACTAATTTTTACAGATGGTATGTATCTAATTGAAGTGGATAGAGTTCTACGGCCTGGTGGTTACTGGATCCTCTCTGGTCCTCCAATCCACTGGAAGAAGTACTGGAGAGGGTGGGAAAGAAGCCAGGAAGATTTAAAGCGAGAACAAGATTCTATTGAGGATGTAGCCAAGCGCCTTTGCTGGAAGAAAGTGATTGAAAAGGATGATCTAGAAATTTGGCAGAAGGCCATCAATCACATTGAATGCATTAAGAGCAAGGAAATTTATAAAACACCTAAGATATGCAATTCAGGCAACCCAGACGCTGCTTGGTACTCTCTGGTCCTCCCCTCCCAAGTCAATTCTAATACTAGTATTTATATATAAATGGTTTATACTTACAAAAACAAATTGTTGTACTTTACTTACAATTGTGTGCTTGAAAGGTACAAAGATATGGAAACTTGCATAAGCCCAGTACCAGAGGTAAGCAACTCAGAGGAAATTGCTGGTGGTGCATTGGAGAAATGGCCTGAGCGTGCGTTTGCTGTCCCCCCTAGAATTAGCAGGGGTACAATAAAAGGCATCACTGGTGAGAAATTCCAAGAGGATAACGAAATGTGGAAGGAGAGAGTTACACATTACAAACGGATTGTCGCTCCCTTGGCCCATGGAAGATATCGAAATATAATGGACATGAATGCTTACCTTGGGGGATTCGCTGCAGCCATGTCAAAATATCCGGTTTGGGTTATGAATGTCGTCCCCGCAAATTCAGATCAGGAAACTCTAGGTGTGATCTACGAACGAGGCCTCATCGGCATATATCAGGATTGGTGTGAGGCATTCTCAACTTATCCAAGAACATATGATCTCATCCATGCAAGTGGTGTATACAGTATATATCAGGACAGGTAAAACTTGATATATATATATATATATATATATATATATATATATATATGATTTCGTGCATCCATGAATTAAATTATTATTGTCTTGGAAAATCTTATAATTGTTTGTTTGATTAACGTTGTGTTGAAGGTGTGACCTCACCTACATCTTGCTAGAGATGGATAGAATTCTGAGGCCAGAAGGGACAGTTATATTCAGGGACACTGTGGAGGTCCTTGTGAAGATTCAGAGTTTAACAAATGGAATGAGATGGAAGAGCCAGATTATTGACCATGAGAGTGGACCTTTTAATCCTGAGAAAATTCTTCTTGCTGTCAAAACTTACTGGACTGGTGAACCAACTACACAAAAACAAAGCTAGCTAGTACAGAGAATTGTAGTCATACTTTCTTTTTCTTCTTTCTTACTATATTCTTTTCTGCTTTAAGAATTTTGGGTGTTCTTTTTATTATTATTAGTACATTATTTTGGGGAGTCTAGCCTTTTCAATTGCAACTATTTGGTCACCCACTTAGTAGAAGAAAGCCAAACCACTCTCAATTACCATCTTTATTCATATCATGTTTTAGCCAAATTATAGTACTCCGAACTAGAATATGCAATATATTTAACTACCTCGCGCTAGGAATTGTTGAAAGGGATGCATCAATCCTCCCTGACATAAATACAAGGCAGGGCAGTATCAACAGAAAAGCTCTGAACAAGATGACTGAAATGGATGCGTACATTACAAGAAAAGATATACTCCTATATGACTGTTGGCTAAACCAAATTGAGTTGAAGGGTCCAGTAAATTACCAGCTGTAACCCATTTGAGCAGTAATTTATTTATGACTTTCAATCTCAAATTCAACCTTTAGCAAGAGCTATATATCAAATTACTACAAAACAACAGTAGTGAAGCTGTGTCTGCAGGCTTCAGCTAAATGTACCACAGACAGCGCAAGTGCTAAGGTATCCATTCATCAACTTGAGGAATCATCTCTCTATTTTTTAATATTCTAAATACGTTATGTATTCAAGTAATTAGCATTATATCTTCCGCCAACCAGCCATCTTTTTTTAGAACTTCTATATTCAAATATTCAACCAGCAACCTTAATAGAAAAGTGGAATTTTGTGGATAAATGTTAAGAGTACTAAGTTTTATAGAATTTGGTTTGGACTATGAATATACAGCCTACAATGCGTATTTAAAATCAAACAACCATCCCTATCCCTGGTGGCCCAGGGTGATTATGAACAGCGTCCGAAGCTTTTAATTCCGCACTCTATAAATATTTCGCTTGCTTAGTTTCTTTCCATTCTAGTGTTCCTTTTGTCAAAAATGAATTTACCTGTGCCCAAAAGAAGAAAAATAATAATTTTTTAAGGTAAAACGGTAATATCCCAATTGATTATGGTCTTGATAGACATCTATGGATATCCACCTAAAAAACTTAGAATCTTTTACTCAAACAATGTTATATAAATAACTATGAATATATCTCAAGAACTTTTAAAGTTGTGGAGTTAAAGATTGTTTTGTAGAAACAATTTGTTGGACCCAAAATTATTCTCTTAATAACTCTTTTTTAACTTTTGATTTTTTTTAAAATATTATTTATTGGTATTTGACTAAGGTTTAGTTTACCAAGAATATGGTTGGAATCGAGTCGAGCTTTATCAAATTATTCGAGCTCGGGCTCGGTTAAATCTTGGCTCAATCAAGCTTGAGTTTAAACTCGAGCTTGAAACTTAGGCTCGAATAGCTTATCGAACCGAGCTCGATACCTTAAAGTTCGGCTCGAAAGGCTCTCGAACTGTTCGATAATGTATTATTGAGCTGAGCTCAAACCAATATTTATTTATTAAAATTATAGTTCGAGCTCGAGCTCGAATGGGCAATCCAAGGCTCAGGCTCGAGCTCGAGCTCAAGTAGGCTTGATTGTTTTTGTTAAATTTCCTATTCCTATTGCAATATTAGCTTCCTAGTTTTATATGTATTAGTTTCCTAATTAGTTTAGTTTTCTGTTTTATTATAAACCCTAGGTTTCCTATTTCTATTAGGTTTTATATTCTTAGCCTATATATAGGCTTGTATTCTATCTTTCACAATAACTTCAATAATATAAATCAACAATACAAGAGTTTCTTTTCCAATCTCTCTTTATCTTTTCTAACATGGTATCAGAGTTATTGATCTTATTTTGAGAGTCGTCTTTTAAGCTTCCGCAATTTTGGCGGGCGGCTTAATACCGCTTGCCCGAACATAACCTCATACCGCTCGCCCGAACATAAACTCTTTTTCCTTCTTGTTATATACTATTATAATCTTTATCCAAGTAATCACCTGTGAGTCAGCAACAACAGCATTAGCACCACCACACCACCCTTCCCCTCTTATCTTACTAATAACCACACACAATCACCACCACCACCACCACCACCACCACCACAACAACAACAACTATTATCTCTATTATATATATCCCCTTCACTAGCGTGCGCCACCTCTTTTATCTTTCACAACCTTCACGCGTTTCACGTCATGAAACCAAGCCGCCGCCACCATCGTCTTTTTTAACCGATACCCATCTTCCTGGCGAACGTGTTTGAAGACCACCGCCCTTAATCTGCAGACCTAAACCCAAATCAATGTCAACCCAAGCCTCACCATCAACCCATGACCCAACCCCACTGTCAAATCCATCGCCAACACCCACACAATCACCACCACCATTACCGATTCTCCCACTGCCACCTTTGACAACAGCCGCCGCCGCTATGCCTACCACCACTCCATCCACGAATCCAAGGCGTCTGCCTCCACCATGCTGGTCCCACGACGAGACTGTTACCCTCATCGATGCCTACCGCGACAAGTGGTACACTCTCAGACGCGACAATCTCAAGGCCACCCACTGGCAGAAAGTCGCCGATGTCGTGGCCCACCGCTACCCAGCTGCATTCCCACTGAAGATCGCCGTGCAGTGCCGGCACAAGATGGAGAAGCTCCGTAAATGGTACCATACGGAGATCAAACGCGCTAGATCCATGCCCATCTCCCAGTTTTCCTCCTCCTGGGTCCACTTCAAGTGCATGGACGCCATAGAGAAGGGCCCGTCGGCCAAGCTTGATTACAATTCTAATAGCCCATAATTCTGTGCACGTAGATTCTGTTCAGCCAGCAGTGTCTGCGCCGTTGCAGTCCCAACAACAACTTCCTCTTTCTGCTTCTATCCTGCAACATCCTCCTGCACCTGTTGTTCCTTCTTTGACTCTTCCTCAGCAGAATCTGCCACCTCCAATTCAGCATCCAAACAAATATCCTTCGAGCCAGATTCCTTCTATCCCTCAACGAGAGCCTTATTTCCCACCACCTGGTCAAATTCAAGAAGCACCTAATCAACAATACTAAGAACCTCCTACTCAGCAGCCACAGCTGCCACCTGTTGTACCACCACATCAACCATATCAACCTGTCCCTCAACCACAGTACTCTCAGCAAGCATCACCAACACGTGCAACAACTCAAGCATAGGGTGCATCTACAACACCACCATTACCATCTCAAGGAGCCATTGACTCCCAAGTCACCTCTCAACAAACATCATCATCTCGTGCAACAATTCAAACACCATCACCATCTCGTGGAGCCACTGAATCCCAGGTCACCTCTCAGCAAGCATCACTAGCACGTGCAACAACTCAAGCGCAGGCTGCATATGCAGCACCACCATCACCATCTCAGGGAGCCATTGACTCCTAAGTCACCTCTCAGCAAGCATCATCATATTGTGCAACAACTCAAACACGAGCTGCATCTATTCCACCATCACTATCTTGTGGAACCACCGAATCCCAAGTCACATTTCAACAAACATCACCAGCACGTGCAGCATCATTAGCAGCAGCATCAGCATCATCAACAGCAGCAGCAAGTTATCACCCAAGATTCCGCTCCGGGTCTTGCCAAGTCATCAACCGTGATTCTGCTCTGGATCAGCATCAGCATCATCATCAGCAGCATCAGCAGCATCATCAGCAGCAGCATCAAAAGCATCAGCATCAGCATCAGCATCAGCATCAGCATCAGCAGCAGCAGCAAGTTATCACCCGAGATTCCGCTCCGAGTCCTACCATTTCATCACTCGTGATTCCACTCCGGGCCCCTCACTCGTCTGTTCGGTGCTTCGTTGATTCAGTTTACAAACTCAAGTTGGCATCTATTTTACCACCTTAAGTTTGAGGTGGGTTGTTAAATTTCCTATTCTTATTGCAATATTAGCTTCCTAGTTTCATATATATTAGTTTCCTAATTAGTTTAGTTTCCTGTTTTATTATAAACCCTAGGTTTCCTATTTCTATTAGGTTTATATTCTTAGCCTATATATAGGCTTGTATTCTGTTTTTCACAATAACTTCAATAATATAAATCAACAATACAAGAGTTTCTTTTCCAATCTCTCTTTATCTTTTCTAACAGTTTTCAAGATCAACCTGAGCCTTCATAAAATTTATCGAACTCGAGCTCGAGCCTAATTTTTGAGCTTGATTCAAACTCGAGCCTATTCATTTAAGCTCGAGCTGAGCTCGAATACTTTAGTATTCGGGCTCGAATCCACCCTTAACCAAGAACATACTATATCGTTGTAACAAAACTTTCTTAATTGGTACCTTAACACTCTGTTTGCTATGAACTCATGTTTTGAATTTAGTTCATTTTCAAATGATTTAAAATTTGAATTCATTTATAAATGAATTTACACTTTATTTTAAAATTAATTGAAATTAAAATTTATTTTAAAATGAACTCAATTAAACTTTCATATTTGGTATAGTTTTACTAAACTGTAGAATTGAAATGAATTTTGGCTTTGGAATCAATAAAAAAATTCAATTCACTTTTTTAAATTTTACTTAAATATCCTTAAAATCATTAAATGGTTTATAACAAACTTTTTTTTTTAAGTTACATGGTTTATTGCATGTATCAATGCTACTACATGCATGCAATTCGGTGAAAATTACCCATAAGCACTTCTAATAACTCTAAAAAATTGCACATACATAAAACATAACTAGTACAAGGCTAAAATCACCAAAAGTTCATATATGGAAAAAAAATGATATATCTTGTTAGAATTTTGGTTCAATTCCTCACAAGGAGGACTAGTAGTAGTAGTTTATTATGTTGTTGTTATTCTTTTCTTAACAGTATTAGAAAAATGTCATCTATATAAAGGGGGCCTTAAAGAAAGTCTGAGACATACTCGTAATTCTAATATTATTACTAGAGCTAGATGGAGAGCTTTGGGTGTATTGGAGATTTTAAGTTGTGAGATTGTGAGGGTAATAATTTTGTTTTTCCTAAAGTTGTTGTTAATGATTAATAAAATTGTGACTTTGTTGGTGGTATAGGCAAGGAAGTTGTTGAACCATATTAAATTGTTGTGCTTGATATTTATTTATTATTATTACAAGTAGGTGGATTTTAAGGGTAAAATCCCAACAATTAGTATCAGAGCCTGGTCATTTATTTGAAGAAGCTACCAACTGCTATTTGTTGTGTCTGTGCCACCATGTCGACAAGTATACCTAAATTTAAGATTCATTTATTTAATGGAAGCAATAATTTTACTATGTGGTAGAGCGCAGTTCAAGATCTCATAGTGCAATAAGATCTTGATCAGGTTTTAGAGGAAGAAAAGCCAGAATAGGTGACTGACAGAAAGTGGCAATCGATTCAGAAAAATGTTGTAAGTACAATCAAGTTGGATCTTGTTGCCGAGATCAAGTATATTGTGTTGAAAGAAACTACAACCAATGGTCTGTGGGACAAACTCGAGAGAATATATGCATCAAAGTCTTTGACCAACAGATTGTGTCTCAAGATAGACCTATATTCTCTAAAGATAGAAGAAGGTACAAGACTTCATAATTACTTGAATGAATTTAACAAGTTAATGTCTCAATTGTTGAATGCATAAAAAACATTGAAAGATGAGGAGAAGTCATTGCTCTTCTTATCGTCTTCACTAAAATCTTACAAACCATTGGTGCAAACAAAGTTGGTGGGCAAGTCGACATTGAGCTTAGATGATGTGACTGTGCTCCTACGTGAGAATGAAAGGTTGATAAGAAACGAGAGCTTGTCTAGTGGTAGTCAAGCACTTGCTGTGGAGAGGTCTAATCGAGGAAGAAGCTAATGGAAAACAAACTGTGGCTCAAGGTGGAGATCCAAATCTAGGCCCAGAGATAACAATGACAAGAAATGCTTATATTTTGGAGAGATAGGACATATACAATATTATTGTAAAACTATAAAAGAATGATTTAAAAGAATTGAGAATGATGAGTGGGAATAAAATTCATGATGGTATGAGTAATGAAAGTGCTAATATTACCGAGGGAAGTGATGAAGAGGTGCTAGCTATTGAGTACATTGAAGAAAAAATTGATGAGAGTAATATGGTGCTACTTTATTTTTCGTCCTCCATTTACATATTCAATAAGAAGAAGTACTTTGATTGTATGAAAGAACCTACCGATGTCAAAGTTGTTACTGCATGTGGGAAACACAAATCAATTGATGGTGAATGAAGCTTAAGGTTGAAGCTCCATGATGGAAACGTGAAGACACTTGAGAAGGTAAAGTTTGCTTCCTCTCTCACTAAAAATATCATATCATTGGTGGAGCTTGATAAGATGGGATACATATGGACTGCGGGTAATGGAAAGCTGTAAGTTCTTAATGGATCAAATGTAGTGTTGAAGGCTACTATGAACAAGAAGGGCTTGTATGTGCTGGATGATAATGTTTTGCTTGGAAAATTAGGTGGAGGAGATATGGAATGACCAAAAGAAAAGATCACACCAACCAAGAAGAAAATTAGATTTCTTGATGAGGTGTGGAGAATTTGAGCCAATGTGGAGATTTGTTAGGATTTTGGTTCAATTCTCAACAAAGAGAACTTCTAATTGGTTTGGGAAAAATGGTTTCCTATTTTATAGTTGCTTATTCTAGTAACAGCAGTAGTAGTTTATTATGTTGTTGTCATTCTTTTCCTAATAATATTAGGAAAATATCATTTATATAAAGAGAGTCTTCGAGAAAGTTTGAGACATACTCAAATATTGGGGATTTTGGAGACCTTTGGGTGTATTGAGGATTTTGGGTTGTGAAGTTGTGAATGTAATAATTTTGTTTTTCCTAAAATTATTGTTAATGATTAATAAAATTATGAGTTTGTTTGTCGCATAAACAAAGAGGTTTTCGAACCACATTAAATTTTGCGCTTGATATTTATTTGTTTATTTACCTATTTATTATTATAAGTATGTGTATTTTAACGGAAAATCTCAATATATCTTAATCCATTTTCTTTAACTAATCAAACAAATATTTGTAAACGGACAAATTTTTCTATTTCAATGTTCAATATTCATATAATCATCGATATTTATTCCAATAAATTTTATTGCTGGTACACAATTTGTCTTTTAAACTCGAAATGTTTTTGATGAAAAATGAAAAATAAAACATCAATTCAATAGCGAGAGATAGAAATTCAAATAGTAGAGACCTAAGCGAAAGATAGAGCTGCCAAATAAATGTTCTATACATAGACTTGCGAGGAATGGGGTCGGCAAAAAAGAAACAATCATATGTATCTTTTTTTTAATAAAGAAGAGTAAGTATGTACTTCTAATTACATACAAGCTCACGCTTATAATTTATTTAAAAATGTTATCCAACGTTATCGAATTTTATATAAAGAGCGCGCGTTGACCATCGGGAGGGGTTATGTTTCCAAAAATACAAAGAAAGCACAACCATAATTAATACTCCTTAGTTATTAAGTACCACTAGTATTGTATAAAAACTTAAATAGGTCCTGGAGAAGAGGAGGCTGGCATTCTCTTCGAGTAAGGAAACTATAGTCAATTAGAATAGAAAGAAAATATCTTTTAACAATTAAATGGAAAGATAGAGTGATTCTGATATTTTGTGAAATCAGAGGGAGAGTAATCAATCGAATAGGCGATCATAATAATAATACTCCTAGACGAAGAAGAAGAGGAATAAATAGAGGTGTAGTTGTAGTTGAATCGCAAATGGAGAAGAGATTTGATGAATCGGCGAACAAGGTAGAGGAAGAAGTGAGGAGAGTAGTGGAGCAGGCCAAGGAGCTGCAGGACTCAGCTGCATCGCTGATATCAAGGTCCTCCAACGAAGAGCAATCCCTCCGCCAGAGAGCTCTTTCCCTCGAATCCTCCATCCCACGGCTCCGTTCATCCATCGATTCCCTTCTCTCCAACAAGCTATTGGATCCCAAGCTAGCTGACAAGGCATGCATCTTTTCTTTCTATCCATTTCCCCCCTCATTTTCTTCTTCTTCTTCTTCTCCCCCCACTCCCCACCCCCACATTTTCGTACTTTTTATTATTACTTATTGAATATATAAGCGCAGCTGGAGGAGGATTTACAGAGAGCCAGATGCATCTTGGCCGATGGAGACGCCGCAGCTTTCCTTCCTGTCAAACCTCAGGGTGCTGATTCCATCCTTTATGCTTTTTAATTTTGATTTATCTTTTCTTGTTATTCTTCCATAAAATGAAATTGAATCTATTTGATGTGATCATCTTAAATTTAAATTTGAAATAAAATAGGGAAAGTGGGTAACTCTTCTCGTATCATTATTGATAATTACCTTCTCTCTCTCTTTTAAAAAAAAATAATAATAATGACAGGAAGCTTTCTCAGAATGTTTTTGGGGCCTATCAATGTGCGTGCCTCCCGCAAAGACGTCCAGCTCAAGGTTAAAGAGGAGTACAATGGTTACAGAGTATTGCTTCTCCTCAACTCCTTTTCTTTTCCTTTCTACTTGGAAAAAAAAACTCCTTTTTTTTTCCTTTCCCTTTCACCATCACGTATTTGCCACTCTCTTATGTATTCTTCAATCATCCAGTTGGCTTTCATTTACATTCCCTGATTACCATAGTTTATGCATCGCTGCAATTTTTTTTGCTTCCTGGTATAAGGATATTTGCATGCGTCACTGTATAAGGATTCAAGTTTTTGTGAATACAACAAATCCTTTCACAGCAAGCCATTGTGAATGTCACAATACCCTCAGAATTCTGTCTAAATGATATGTATTCTTCTTTTCTTTAGATGCCTTTATGTTGGTATTTCATATAATATAATAATTGAGGCAAACAAGAATGCCTTATTTATCCTGTTATTGCTTCCTAACAATTAATTTTTTATTACAATCTTCTTTGTCAATTTTTATTCTACTTAAAATAAGAATACAAAATATCCATTCAATAATACACTCACAACAGGATCTCCTTGGAGCAGGATAGAACTGCACTTTTGTTCCTTTTTTTTCCAGCAACCCTTCTTGTTCTAAGATCTTGGGTGTGGGATGGGTGCTTGCCAGCATTTCCAGTTCAGGCATACCAGGTGCTTACTAATTCGTTCTTGCAATCTTTTTTGAAAGTTCCGTTGATTTGTTGATGTATTGCCTAGTATGTATGTGTTTTTTTTGAGGGGATATGTGCACAATTTGATTTATGACATTTAACATTGAGCATACTCTTGGTCAGGCTTGGCTCTTGTTCCTTTACACTGGTTTGGCTCTGCGAGAGAACATATTGAGAGCAAATGGAAGTGATATTCGTCCATGGTAATTGCCCATGATCTTTTCTGTTGTTGAACTGTGGTTGACCTTTAAATTGCTCGTTGTTGTATTCTTGGGGAGTGAAAAATTTGTTCTTTACTCTCATTTTGCTCCATAAACATATTCGTTCATTTTTCTGTGCTTAAGTAGGTCAAATAACTTAATTCTAAATGATGACATTTGTGATTTATGGCATTTTTTTCTTCTCAAAAGCAAGGATAATATGACTAAGTTAATAAGAAAGTTTTACAGAAAGTGAAGTGGGATGGGATACCCATCTAGGACTAGCATGTTCTTGTAAGTCCTTATACAACAAAGTAGCAATACAAAGAGGGGAAAATTATCAATTAAAATAGTTGATAACATAGATTTAGTGGTATCTAATTCCAAACTGATTCTAGCATACCTGGCTCGTTGCAAAGTTCCAGTATGAAAATCTACTTTGATTGGATTACCTATAAGTTTACCTATTTGATACAAAGTCTGAAAATTGTAAAATTCAACTGGGAGCTCTGGCAGTTGGATCCAAGCAATGATTTTAGATAAATTAGCTTGAGAGGGACGAAGCCCTGGCTGCCATCGATGGACCATAAGATAGTGGTTATAAAGAAACTAAGGTCCACCTGCAAGAACACGCAAGTAGTCTTCCATATTGTAAAACCTTACAAGAAAATATTCTAAGCCAAGGTCAGTTATATTAAAATCGTACTGAGTATGCCATAAACGTTTCAGTTTAAGATAAAGATTGTTCAAGGAAAGAGGACGACCAATTAATTTTATGATAACAGCATGTTTCCAAGGTTCATTGAGGCGTTGACGATCTGATGGTGCAAGGAAGAGAGAAGAAGAAGACACAGAAGATGGTAAATTATCTCGGAGATAGTGGACAGGGAGGGAGGGTTTTCAGCTATGGCAGAAATATCATCAAGCCAAGATGGAAAGTATATGTGATGGGATGCTTGAATAAGCTTGTGTTTATAAGAGGAAGAGGACTCAGTAGAAGTGATTTTCATGGTTAGAGAGAAACTATGGTTAGATAATTGAGGTTGCACAGAAGGATCAGAGTCAGGTTGAGGAGAAGGCAATAAAGATGCAGGGGATGGTAAAGGCAGAGGAGAGAGAGAGAGAGAGGGAGGGGTAGGTTTCCATTTTTCACAATAATTCATGGCATTTTTTAGGGTCAGAATATTTGAGTAGTGCATCTCCTTTAGTAAAAAAATACTAATTAAAATGATGACTTGTGGCCAAGAACGAATTGGGATCCTTCATTTACATGCTTTCTTCTCTGAGAATCACCTTGTCTAGTTTCTACTTCCTATCTTTTCATTTCTCAAAGCTCCCTACAATTTGATGTCTTTTACGCTACATCTTGGTTGTTGTGAGATTATAGTACCTTATTAATTATGATTCTGCTACTAGTTGGGAATATGTATTAACGAAGAAAATTGTTCTCGCATGATGTCGTGAAATTGTGACACCTAGTCTTGGTCAAAGCTGACAATTTCTGTGTCAGAGAGCATTAGATGTGGCTCAGATTGTGTTCCCTTTTTTTTTTCTTTATCAATTTATAATGCCCAGAGAAAGATAAGATAACAATCACAAGAAGAGTTTATAGAGTTTTTTTTCTTCTTGTAAATGATTTTGTAATTGTGTTTTCACCCATTTGGTACGCATAGTGAATATATTTTTATTTATAAAAAAAATGAGAAAATTGAAGCCATAATTGACTCCTGCAAGCTATTATCTCTCTGCCTTTGTAAAGGTTAAGCCTTTGGTATCTTCATTTAGACATCAGTAATAATGTTTTTTGTTGCATTACCTCTCTATAATGCATAAAACAGTTGGCATACTGACTGAATTTTTCCTTTAGATGTTTTTACCAAAAAATAAATGTCTTAGATGTTGGCTTATCTTCATAGACCCTAATTTCTTGTTATATGTAATGCTTATGCGCTACAAAACCCTACTACTTTTTGTCTTATTTGAACAGCATGCATTTTCTTTTTTGTTTTCATGTCTTGATAGAACTATTTAGGTTATTCTACTCATGGTTGCTTCTTGAGTTCATTCTGTGATGCCCTTGGGCTTTGGCTTTATTGGTCTTCAGGCTTGGTGGGATGGAGTGCTATGTTTGAATTCTACCTATCAAAATAGAGTTATTAAGTGGAATCAAATACCCTCCACATATATTTATGTAAGTAAAGTGAAAACTGAGGGACATATAAAAGACTCTCATGACAACAACGATTGTTGTTAAGTTTGTTTGATCACTATGGAGGAGGGAGGGATTTCCATTATATTGCTTAGTTAGGATGAAGTGGAGGAGTGCTTTTGAACATGGTTTAAACTTTAAAGATGTTATAATGGTCAACTTGTGACTCTATTAGTGTAACTGATGCCTTCCCTAGCTCAAAAAATGACTTGATTTGAGTACAAGTCTAAACTCCAAGAATGTTAGAAGAAATGTAACTAAAGAGAAGAAAAGAAATTATGGAAATTTGATTGAATGAATGAGTCTTCTCAATAAAAGTTCTATTTATACTAGTTTAGGACTACTTAGCTGACTAACTTGATAGTTACAATTCTGTTTTGATACTAACAGCCCTTAACAGCCTTGTAACTAACTAACTAATCTGTCTTCTTCTTAATTCCTTCCTTAGTCTGTTCTATCTAGCAGCTGTTGTGCCTGTAATCCTTGGAGCCTTAGTGATCTTCTAGGCTTTAGGATAGCTGCTTCAACAACCTTTTTCTATCCTTGCAGCCTTGGTAACCTTACTGCCTTTTGCTTCCTTCTCCATCTCCATCTCCAGGTCTTATAGGTACTTTATGTTTTCTTTGTTTGCAGTTGTATCAATACTTCTCCATTGAAAGACACCTTATCCTCAAGGTGGAAGTGTGGAAAGCTTTTCTGAAAATCTGAAGCAGTTTCCCATGTAGCTTCTTCCAAGGGCAGACCCTCCCACTTAACCAACCATTGAAGGATCCGGTTTACTTTCCAAGAGATTTGTTTCTCTATTACAACCAGGGGTTTGTAAATGGGATGACCTTCCTCAATACTGACAGGTAAAGGACATGGAAAAATTCCTTCCTCTGGTCCCTTATATAGCTTTAGTAATGAGACATGAAAGACACGGTGGATTTTTGCATCTTGTGGCAGCTGGAGTTTGTAAGCAACCTTGCCAATTTGTTTGAGAATAGGAAAGGGTCCAAAGAATTTTCTCCCCAACTTGTTAGGCTGTCTAGTAGCCACAGAGGTTTGTCTATATGGTTGTAGCTTAACCATCACTAAGTCACCAACCTTAAAGGACTGATCCTTCCCATGCTTATCAGTTGCAGCTTTCATTTGTGCTTAAGTCTTTTGCAGATGGAGCTTAGCTAAGTGAAGGATTTCAGATCTGTCTCCTAAGTCTTGATCAATGCTTGCTAGGCTACTTTCTCCTCTTGAGTATACTACAATGTTAGGAGGTTTTCTACCAAAAACCACTTCAAAAGGAGACATGCCAATAGAAGAATGAAAGACAGTGTTGTAGTGAAATTCTGCCTAGCATAAGAACTTTGGCCATTTCCCAGGGCTATCACTCACTAAGCACCTTAAGTATTGCTTAACTACCTCAGTTTGGCCATCAGTCCAAGGATGGTATGCACTGCTCATGTTCAGAACAGTGCCTTGCAACCTAAACAGCTTTGTCTAGAATGAACTCATGAACACTGAGTCTTTGTTTGAGACAATTGTCTTGGGAAAATCATGCAGTTTGCATACCATGTTAACAAAGAGATTGGCCGCCTTAGCAATATTATAATGTTTTGGGAGACACCCAAAATGAGCAAATTTTGATTGTCTATCAACTACTACCAAAATTACCGTGAATCCATGGACAGGAGGTAGATGTGTAATGAAGTCCATTGTGATGTCTTCCCATAGAAACTTGAAGATAATTTAGCATACGTTCTTTGAATGTCAACATTTCCTATTACAGGTGAGGAATGATATTCTTGCAACATCTTGTGCTTTACTGTAGATTGAGGGCTGAGATACAGCTTTCCCCTCCAATAGATCAATCCATTTCGAGTCGTCTACTCAGGGTATTGGGCAGGCTTACTGGCAATTGCAGCTGCTAACTCTACTAACTCAGGAAGTTGAGAGTTTTCTAGTTTTAAAGTTTCTTAAAAAATAAAAAGAGCGTAGTGAGAGGGCAAGATAAGATACCTTGTCCTTGTTGTCAAGGTGCATCCTTGTCAACAACTACAGTTTCTTTTCCTGGCTTGTACACAATTTGGAATCTGAATCCCTATAACTTCTTCAAAAACGCTTGCTGCTCTGGTGTTTGAATTGTTTGATCCATAAGTGCCCTTAAGCTTCTCTGATATGTGTGAATAAGAAATTCAGACCCAAGCAAGTATTGCCTCCAGTGTTGCACAGTTGTAGTGATGGAAAGCATTTCTCTAATGTAAGTTGATGCTAGTTGTAATGGAGGACACAACTTCTTACTAAAGAATGCTATATGATGGCCTTGTTGTAGAAGGGCAACTCCAATACCATATCCAGAGGCATCATTTTCAAGCACTAAGTTTTAGTGAAATCTGGTAAGGTTAGGACTGGAGTTGTAGTCATTGCAATCTTCAAGTTTTGAAAGGCTTCAGGTGCACACTCATTCCATTGAAAGCTATCTTTCTTGAGGAGGTCAGTTAATGGTGAAGCAATGGTAGCATATCCTCTCACAAATTTTTTGTAATATTCAGTAAGGCCTAGAAAGCATCTCAACTGTTTCACAATAGTTGGTGTAGGCCAATCCAACATAGTTGTGATCTTTTGGGGATCTGGTGTCACACCATCCACAGAGATGATGTGTCAAGGTAATCAATTGAAGATGTGTTTAGCATACATAGAAGCTTCTTGTAAACAATTCAACACAAGTATTAGATGATCCAGATGCCATGGACTGGTTGTATACTACAATGCCATCAAAGAAAACTGTGACAAATTTTCTTAGATAAGCTTCAAAGATCTAGTTCATGGCAACTTGGAAAGTAGAGGGAGTATTTGTTAAACCAAAAGGCATCACTAGGAACTTAAATGTCCATGGTGAGTCCTAAATGTTGTTTTCTAAATGTCTTTTGGATGCATTCTGATTTGATGATATCTAGTTTTCAAATCCAACTTTGAGAAGACCTTAGCACCATGTAACTTATCTATCAGTTCATCAGAAGGGATAGGAAAACTATCTTGCATTTAAACCTCTATAATCCACACAAAACCTCCAAGTTCCATCTTTCTTTTTTACTATCAACATTGGTGAGCTATAAGGGCTTGTGCTGTGTTGAATGACTCTCATTTGTAACATGGCTTTGACTAGTTTTTCTCTTTTTGTTTTCTAAAAATGGGGGTATCTATAAGGCTTTATGTTGACAGGAGATGAACCAGGTAACAACTAGATCTTATGATCTACTTTTCTTGTTGGAGGTAAGCCATTAGGTTCATCAAAGACTACCTTAAACCCTTGTAAGATGTTTTAAATTTGAGGATCAATGGTTTCTTTGAAAATCATAGTCCCTTGTTCTTGTTGTTGAGGGCCAGAAACAGACATTAACATGAAGCAGAACGATAAGGAATCAGTAATGGTCATCTTCCGAAGCTTGCTATACCCCACCAATTCACATTTTGGTCTTTGTTGGCCTTGCAACAACACTAGTTTTCCCTCCCGCACAAACTTCATGGTTAAAGTTCTAAGTGCTAATAGGACCCAAATTTTGTAACCATTGAACTCCTAACACATCATTTGTTCCTTGGACATGTATGATAAAGAAATCAATACTAAACTTATGATCTTGCAGCCAAATCTCTACTATAGTACATATACCCATACAAGAAAAGTACTTTCCATTGCCTACTTGTACTTTGAAATGATTGGAAGAGGAAATAGTTAATCCCAAGAAGTGTGCAATCTTTTCTTGGATGAAATTGTGTGTACTACCACCATCAATCAGTACTTGTAAGATTTGACCCATAATCTTTCCTTGTAATCTCAATGTTTGAGGAGATATATGACGCAGCAATGCATGAAAACTAATAGCAAGACTAGGATCATTACGTGGAAGCCAATCTTCTGAATTGCTGGACTCCTCTAATGTGGTGTCTTCTTCAGTCTCCATTCCTTCAAAAAGAAGCAGTGTGCCTTTGTTCTTGCATCTATGTCGAGGGCTATACTTCTCATCACAATTGAAGCATAGTCCTTTCTCCCTCCCGTGATGCTGTTTTTGTGGTGTAAGCCTTTTCACAATAGCTTTTGGTCCCGACAATGTTGGCATAGGCTGTTGCACTGGTCTAGGGCCTAAGAGAGAAGGATTATTGATTGGTTTAGGGCCCCAACTCCTGCTGTTAGATTATCTCTTTTTCACTTCTGCCTCCACCATTCTTGCTATACTAATAGCTTCATTTAAACTCTGGGTCTATGCATCAAGACTTCCCTTTTGATTGAAGGTTTCAGTCCTGAAATGAAACAACTCTTAAATAGCTGCTCACTCAGGCCAGGAACCTGCAAGATAGTTTTTCAAACTTATCTTGATAATCTTGAACAGAAGTTTGCTGTGTGAGCTTATTAGTCAGATTGTCTTGTGGATCATCAAAGAGAGATGGTCCAAATCTTTCTTTCAAAGAAGTAACAAATTCTTTCCAGCCCTTTAATTGATTGCTTTGGTACATCCATTGATACCAACGGGATGCTGGACCATCTAAGTGGAAGGAAACCATAATAAGTTTATGGAATTCAGGAGTTTGATGATACAAGAAAAATTGCTCCACTTTGAACAACCAATCTGATGGATCTCCATAATTGAATCTTGGAAAATCAAGTCTGACTTGCATAAATGGTGTTGCATTGTAGGCTGCACCATAGTGTTCTTCTTGATTGTTTTGAGATGTAGGGGTGTGAGAGTCATGTTTGCTGGTACTGATCTTTAATTCTTCTATGTCAGAGGTGATCTTGGCCACTTACTGTCCAAATTTATGAAAATCTTGGTGGAAGGAAGCCAGGGTTTCATCCTTCATTTGTTTCTGCAATTGAAGAACTTTGTTCCATGCAACTTCATTGCTCATTGATCTTGTTCCGTTAGCCATGGCAAGTGATTTGAAAAGAGAAAAAAGAGAAGATGATTGAGTCAATGAAAGCACTAATGATGCTTTACCTAGCTCAGAAAATGACTTGATTCGAGTACAAGTCCAAACTCCAAGAATGTTACAAGAAATGTAACTAAAGAGAAGAAGAGAAATTCTGAAACTTTGATTGAATGAATGAGTCTTCTCAATACAAGTCCTATTTATACTAGTTTAGGACTACTTAGCTGGCTAACTTGATAGTTACAATTATGTTTTGATACTAACAGCCCTTAACAGCCTTGTTACTAACTAACTAACTAACTAACTAACTAATTTGTTTTCTTCTTAGTTCCTTCCGTAGTCTGTTCTATCCAGCAGCTGTTGTGGTTGTAATCCTTGGAGCCTTAGTGATCTTCTAGGCTTTAGGAAGCTGCTTCAACATCCTTTTCTATCCTTGCAGCCTTGGTAACCTTACTGCCTTCTACTTCCTTCTCCAGGTCTTGTAGGTACTTTCTGTTTTCTTTGTTTGAAGCTATATCAGTAACCATTTATGCGGCGCTCATTGTGGTTGATTATCTATATTCAACTTAACTTACCTAAGCCTAAATCTTCAACTAGTTTTCTTTTTGAGGGGGTGGGGGGGTTTGGGGGCAATGGATTTGTAGTGAATTCTAGGTTCACTTTGTTAGTAGATACTGTTTTATATGGTTGTCAGTTTTGATGCCTCGGACAGTCTCATAGATTAATTTAAGTTGATTTTGACCTCTTGATTTACTTCTCTTATTGACAAAATTACATGATTAAGGATTAAAACCAGAATCCAAACCTGAAAGATTTGAATCTAAGTAGTAGGATAGGTCAAAGCTCAGTTAGAGCGGGGTTGTATGTGGAGTTCTAGAAAGCTTTTACGAGACATCATTTATGTTTGATTGGTACTGACATGGTGGAAAATCTGTCAAATAATAAATATTCCATAATGGTAAATTGTGTTTTGATGAATTTGCGGCTATCAACCACATTGTTCCATGTGTTATTAGTGTCTTCATAAGCTCTTGATATCTGTTTCAAATATTTCATGGTAAAACGTGTCTAATATTCAAAGTCCAGCACATCAGAACATTGATTTACAAAAAAAGGGTTTGGACATGATTATTGCATGCATGATGGGGTCAGCCAAGTAAAAAACTGAATTTGTGCCAGAATTATAGTACCATGTGGATTATACAGATGATGAAATGAATATCCATCATAAGGAACTGAGAGTTTTGATATAGGGCCTTATCAATATTATGATGGAAACTAGGCAGCCATTAGCATTGAGCTGGTGCAGTTTGACAAAAGCTAATACAGTGAAGCTGATTGTTACTGTGTCAAGGAATTGCTTAGAAGCATGGAAAATTTGCTGTTGAGCAAAACTATTGTTCTTTTTTATTTGTACCATAAGATCCATGTCTTAGTTAAGGTACTTGTTTATAAGTATTTGTAGGGAAGAAAAGGGTTCATTTTCTAAAAGGTTTGTATATACTATAATTTTGGTTCATGGAATCGAATTAGGTGGAATAGAATTATGAATCAACATGGAATAGAATTAAGGTGGAATAGAATTGCGATTCAACTATTGCGATGGGTTGTGCTTGCAGAATTGCTAATTCAATTCCAATTAAAAGTTTGATTGGATGGAATAGGAGGCTGGAATTGTGGAATCTATTATAAGTAACCAGAATATCCTTGCTATTCAAAATAGACAAAAATGAATAAACTTTCATCGTACTAATATTTTAATATATTTTTAAACTATTCATATGTACTTTAAAATATTATTTTATAATAATTTTCTTTTTTATCCATATATAAGTTTTTTCTTAATCTTTATATAATATTGATTAGTATATTAAAAAAATTATCAAAAAGTAACAACACATTTTTTAAAACTTGAAAGAAATACTTCTACAACATCCATCAATTTAAACATAATTAGATAATGTCAAATCAAAAGCATCCAAAATAAAATATTATGGCCTATAGGATTAAAATATATCAAGGTAAAATTGAAATATAGGCAGTTAAGTGGGGGCATTTTGGTCTCAACAGGTTAAAAACCTGTTCCAAATGGTGGTGGAATTGTAAATAGAACCTCCCTCCTTGTCATTTATTATTCCACCACTTGAGGCAATTGGGATTGTCATGGAATTGCAATTCTGATTTTTTTGTCCGACCAAACAAGTAAATTGGTGAGACATGTGGAATAGAGTGGTAATGGGATTGGGATTATCCCCAACTAAACGGACTATAAGAATAATATATAAGATTTAGTCCTGTATAGCATCAAAAAAGTTTAAGCATATCAGTACCACATTGATATGATCCCTCTGTTACCGGTTTCATGGTTTGTTGAGAATCAGGGTAACATCTCATTTTCCATATCTAGATTTAGGATTTGTTTTGCTTCATTATCTGAGGTAGTGTGTTTTTTTTACACTGATATATAATCCTGTCGATATGGAAGAATAGGATAACAACAGCAATTCTCAAATAAATTTTGGTGAAAAACATATTATCTTGGTCAGAGTTGGCCAGCATAGTATGTGGTTTGGTTGGTTTATTTAGTATAATCTTCTTGCGTAGTGCACCAAAGATTTCAACCATGACCTTGAATAGGCTTTTGCAGGTGGATTTATCATCATTATTGTGCTATGATTATGGCTCTTGTTAGTCTCACATGGGAGATTAAAGGACAGCCAAATTGTGCCCAAAAACAGGTTACTATTGTTTTTATTCTAATTCTATGATTATATCTACCTCGTATTTGTTACAAGTCAGTTAAATCTTTTTCAGAGAGGAGTTCAACTTTTCCTTCAATGGGCTATGATGCAAGGAGTTGCAATGCTTCTACAGAACAGATATCAACGTCAGAGACTCTATACTCGTATTGCACTGGGAAAGGTGCTATGCTAAAGTTAATTTTCTGCGCTGCAAAATTTATGTATGTGTTTATGGACATTAAATTTTAATATATCTTCTGCTATTATTTTCAGGCCAAGAGAATGGATGTTGTCTGGGGAGAAACAGCTGGAGTAGACGGCCAACTATGGCTGTTATGTCCTATACTCTTCACTTTGCAGGTGATTTAAAGCTGAATCTTGACTGTTAGAAAATTTAGATGTAACTCCATCTGCTATTAAAACTGTTCCCTTAAGGATAAAAACAGGTCATTCTACTGACGATTTGTTTGCATCCACAAATTTGTCATGTTGTCCACTGTGCTCTAGCCTGTTGGGCTAAGTGGGTGATTTATAGTCCCTACTTCTAGTGTTTAATGAAGCATCACTTCACTAATTTTTCTTGCCTTAATCAGTGAGGAAGCAAAATCTCAAATTGAGATTAGTTTCCTCTATATATTGACCTAATACAGCTTTAAACTAGCAGACCGACCTGTTAAATTCTACTTTTTTTGAACATTTTATGAGAGCATTTTCTAGTTATTCTGTAAAATGATCTCTTCTAAGTTTTAATGACAACATACTGCATGAAATTGGAGATGCTTAAATTCCAATAAGCTTGACTGGTTCCAATAATGTGCTCGATCAATGTTTAAAATTGATGCTTTTGTTCTGTAAAATTGACACAAACTAAAAGATGCTTTGTGAATGAATTAAATAAATTGAAGCTATGGTTTTATAAAAGGAAAAAAAAAAGACGACGAAGTGAGATAATCAGTCCAAGCGGGAATCCATCCTTTTCATTGGATAGTTTGAAGGGTCCTCGTATCGACCCTCCCCCCACCTCTTAGTCTTTTTGGCCTTCTGGAAATTTGTATCTCAGCAATTGTGTGGAACATGTCTACTTCTGGAAATTTCCATTTTCTTTTATTATGTAGGTTCTTTAAAATCAATGCATCTTTGCTAACATGATTATATCGTTTGTTCTTTTGAGCATTGATTTTAGGGTTTTGAGGCGTATGTTGGACTACTGTTGCTCAGGACTGCAGTAGTTGGGGTTGTTTCTGAATGGCAGGTAGAATTTTAATTTCTTTCTTCACGTTTTATGTGGAACATCTTCCTCTGTTCATCAGTTTATCCTAATGACATAAAGCCTAAAATGAAAAGGAATTTTTTTTTTTTTATTTACATTGGTGTCTACTGGAGCAATGGGTTAGTAATGGAAAACTGATTCTGGCAGGTAATCTTCTGTGGGATCCTTTTGGTTTTAATGGCAATTGGGAACTTTACAAACACAGTACAGACTCTCATGACAAAGTCAAGGTTTAAGGCAAAGATGAAAAGAAGCAAGAGCAAGCCGGAGTTGGATTAGGATTTCTAGTTGTTAGGATTAGTTTTACTCGAGCATTATAGTATCTCATTCTTGGATTTTTTTTTTCTGGTTTTTGAACATGTTTTGTCAAAGATGAGGCAATGGAATCCTCAATAAGATTTTCGTTTCAACATGCTACTAGTAGGTTCTATATGATTTACTGTTGATGCTTTTCTTTCGCAAACCATGAAGTTGGGTATATACACTGGCTTCTGTTTGGGTGCAGTTTAAGGAAGAGATCCTTGAAGTTCAAGATTCTGTGAAATAAAATTGTAATTTACTGGTTAGATGATCGTTGTGCACCATAAATTTGAGAAAAATATTTATATTAGATGCTAGGTTCATGTTGGTCTTTAAGTACGGCTAATATGGACCAAGGGTTGTCAAATATTTGATTTTCTTGATTGTTTCCTGGTGGATCTCTTGTTTCTTTCTTTTCATGGACCTAAAGGACCCAAAATCTTAATCTAAAGCTTAGTGTGACGTACATTTCCCTTTCCTCTTGGGCTCCGTAGTGCGTGGCATCTCGATTTAGTTTTCCATTTATTTACTGGTTAGTGGTTGAACAGAGCCCAAATGAGAAAGCTTTTTGCCTCTGCAACCCATTACCTTTTCCCATTTTAAATACAAGTACATGTTTTATCTGTGAAAATGCCATGACTGCTGACTGCTGACTGCTGGCTGCTGCCCTATTGTAAGCGGCGGCAATGGTTACGTAGGACTGTAAGCTTCATGTGATGGTGATGGTGATGACGATGAAAGGAGATTACAAGTAATTTTCCATTTGTAGAAGGTATCAAATCTGTTTGTTGCTACTACCAGTCACCTGATCTGTGAGATGAAAAAAATGCCTTGGCAGTTTTGTATAAGTGAACATAAAATAATACTTACTTTAATCAAACATAAAAATTTTGAGGATGTCATAATTGGATGCAACATAAAAAAGAAAAGAAATCACCTTAGCAAGAAAGGAAAAAAAGAAAAGAAAAGGTATCAAGAAATCACATATCCCATGTGTGAAGTATTTCTGATACTCCGAGCAAAGTAAAAGAGATTGGAATTGGTATTATACATGTATAACTCATTCTCCTTTATTAAATCCTTCACGCTTTCCTTCCCTTCTATCACTAGAATGCTTGGTACTGATACAAAGATGTACAGCCTGGGTCCATATATGATTTACGTACCACCAACGCCAACACCAACACCAACACCAACACCAACCAAGCTATTCTTGTCCATGTGCTGTACGTGTTTCTTTATAATTTTATGTACATCGGTAGATGCATCTATCTCATTGATACAACTATAATCAAAACATGGAGAAATATAGCCATACGCATGTTCACATAACTTACAGATGAACCCTATCCAAAAAAAATAAAAAAACCTTACAGATGAATGATTAGAAAGCCCTTAATGAAGATGATAGTAAGGACTAAAGAGACGTAAGCGCAATAAAAGAAGGAAAAGGAAAGGAAGAAACAAGTGGGGGAGGGGAACAGGAAAGGCCAGGGTGGTAAAAAAAATAACAAGCACATGGGTAGGGCACTTCAGAGATTATGCGAGTGGGAATATAATTGTTCAAGGGGTTGCACGTTTGCAATATTGAAGATACAAACCCATGTTCATCTAAAAAAAAAATACAAACCCATGTTGCTAGTTGGCATAGGCAATGAAAATTGAATTATGGAAGAGCATTTGCGCATAGCAACCAACATTGCTCCTACCTGTCAATATAGGATGCCATTATTACACTAACTATTATTTATGTTCTTCATTTACTTTCTTTTTAATTTTTGCAAACCCATAAATAAGAGGGACTATTCTTACTTCAATAATAATTAATCTTTTAAAATGAATTTTTTGACTAAAAGCAACACTATTTTATTTTTGGATTTCTAATTATTACAAATTATATTTGCGTAAAAGTGATTACAAGTTAGGTTACTTAATTGGTCAAATAAACTTAATATAATTGTTGATGTCCAAAAAAGATTATGAAGGATACTCTATCTTTCTTGGCCTTCAACGAGTATTGTTCGAGGACCTAGTTGAAAGAGAGGACCGTTAGAAGGCTAGGTTTCGTGTTCGTCTAACGTATGTAAGCACCTGTAAGAGAAGTCTCCCAGAGGGTTGTTGTAACGACCCATCTCGGACTGGTCACTCCTTAGATGGAATCGTTGCGTTTTTTTATTTTATTATTATTATATTATAAAATTTAATAATGACAAAACATGATTATTCCATCTCGGGAGTGGCCAGTCTGGGATGGGTCGTTACAGTTGTGCTTCAGGGAGGACCTTTCGATGGTTAAGTCAGTAGATGTATTTGAAAATAGGTAAGGAGGGAATTGAGAAGGATACCAAAGTGGGGGAGTGTAACTGAGTAATTCTCTTTGTTCCTTGTATATTTACTCAATGTTATCTAGGTTTCTTCTCCCTTTTCTCTTTTCTTTCGTTTATATAGCTTTTTCCCGGTTTCATTATATCTCTGTGTGCATCTCTTTTATTCTCTTTTTCCTCCCTGTATTCTACATACTGGAATCTCTTTAAATAGGCGTGGTGGCCTTCATTTTTGGGACTTCGAAGTCGGGTACAATTGGGATATGACTTCTAAGCCTTAAGCTATGCGAGAAATGGTCTATGCCTGTTGTGAGTAGACTTCTGCCTGTTGTGAGCAAACTTCTACTTATTGTGAGTAAATTTCTACTTGTTAAGAGTAGACTCCTGCTTAGGAGAAACAATCTTTGCCATGAGTTCTCATATCAAGGTTAGAGTACTTAGGGTATGGAGCGATGTGTTAATTATCACAGGCGGGGTAGGTTACTGACTAGGGGGTAGCAGTCTACGTGTCCAACTTTTATTGGACCAGATAATTTTGGTCACATCGTATCCGCCCACTCCCTAGGAAGATTTGAGGAGATTCTTAAGGGAGTAGAATTCTTTCTCATTACCTCTGTGGGGCTGAGGTTAAGGCCTTAGCTAGAAGCTCTATTTTATTTCTAAGAAACTGTTTAGTTTAGAGCCTTTGATTCTACACCGTTAGAAACTGTGTGGCTTGAACCGTAGTTTTCCTGTGGTGGGGATCGCATGCTTTAAACTTGTTTCCTACTTGAATTGAGGGGAAGCATGTGGGACTTCAAAAGTGCTCATTCTCATGTCAAGAGGAACCTTATCAACTATAGTTACTTTTGGAGAGGATTAACCTGATAACTCTGTGATAAGAGCCATAAAATGCATTATAATTGTACTTATTTGTTAGCACTTTAGGGTTGATTTAGGTCTTAATTGCATTTTTATTCATTAACAACTCTAAAGTGGTATTTTTGGAGCATTAACTTATTTCGGTGCATTTTTCAGGTATCTTGATCTAAAAGAGATGGAAGAGCTATCATCATTTTAAATACGAAGCTCCATTGAACACTCAAGCAAATGAATGGTCGTGGAAGAGCCAAGATGAAGAGAAACTAAGAAAGGAGTTTTCACTAAATTGCTGGAGTTGCCATACGAATCAACTATCTTTACAAATTAAACTGTATTGATGAAGGAAGAACCAGGAAGTGTGCCATATATGCTCAGAAAGATTTGGAAGTCTACTTTCTAGAGGATTTTACGGTTTGTTAAAATCATTTTTCTAGAGAAAGTTATGGTGATTTTAGCGGACAGAGATCAGACCTCCTAGTTCAGCATCAGCCGTACCTCACAGCACCAAAATGCACAGAGAGGACAGAAACTCGAGGCTGCAGCGCCAGGATGTTGGCGCTGCAGCGCTGGTAGCTAACACAAAGAAGGATTTGGACAGAAAGTTGGCGCTGCAGCGCCAGAAAATTGGAGCTGCAACGCCAGAATTAGGGTTTCTTTATGTCTTGGCGCTGCAGCGCTGGGATGTTGGCGCTGCAGCGTCAGCCCATGAATTTTGAATCTATAAATTAAAACCCTAGCTGAACAAGAAAGGGAGGCAGAAAAGAGAAGAAAGAAAACAGAATTTGGAGGAGAGGAGACACGAAAGGAGGCTTGGAGACACTCCGGGAGGCTACACATCAAGTTTTTAATCATTCTTCTCCGGTTTTGTATTTTTCTATTCTATCTATGTTGATGTTTTATAATATGAACATGGGTTGTTTGAACATGATTATGGAGTAGATATTTTTGTGTTAAGGATAGATGGATCCTAAACCTTTATCTTGATTTGTTGTTTGGACAAGTAGAATTTAATATGTTTTTCAAAGAGTGTGTTTTATTGTTCTTAATGCTTTTTATTATTTTGATTCCTTCTTTGGGCATGGTGATGTGTCGAATAGAGAAGCCATGCTTTTATGAATGGTTGAACTAATAAATATGATATTGGATTTTTATGTATGCAAAGGCCAGGGTAAAACATGCCATGAATGGAATAGGAGTAACCGAATAGGGATTCTAGGAAGTTCATGTGGTCCGTTTAAATCGTAACCGAATAGGGAGATTTAACTGAAAGGAATCCAAAAACACTTAGTGCTTCTCAATTTGAGTTAATCTAGAATAGACCTGGAATACGGATATTCGAAGTTAATGATTCTTGAGATTGTGGTTAGACCCGGAATATGGATAACCAATTTATTGGGGATTCTACCATCTTGGAAAACATATTAAACGAAACTTGTCCATTCGAAACTCTTGTCAATTATGGTTTAGGTGAAGTCGAGTCCTTAGCACGTTAGTTCATAAGAGTTTTCATTCCAAAATTTGCTAATCTTCCATTATTTACTATTGCGTTATGTTTTTCCTTAGTTAATTGTTAGTAAATCTTTCCCCTACAATTATTTGTTTGCTCAAATAACAGTAAAAGTTAAGTCATAATTTTTGTAGTATTTGATCAGTCCTCGTTGGGAACGATATTCACTCATCATTTTATTACTTGAACGATTAGTGCACTTGCTAGTGTCAATTTCATCGCATCAAGTTTTTGGCGCCGTTGCCGGGGACTAAAATAAACTATTACTTTTATTGTGATTCAACTTGTTAATTTGAGAGTTTTTTTTTTTAATTTGGTTTTTAAGTCTATTTTGCAGGGCTTTCGATTCTAGTGCATGACACGTACTAGTGGGAGAATACTTGCAGAACCTAATCCAGAGATTGAGCGCACGTTTCACTCTTTGAGAAGAGCAGCACCAGTAACAATTAATACAATGGCAGAAGGAAACAATGCAGAGATGCAACGTGCACTGTGGGATTATACCATGCCAAAGATGGATGGTGTTGAATCCAGCATTTGGCGACCACCTATACAAGCGAACAATTTTGAAATTAAGCCCGCCATCATCCAAATGATTCAGCATTCAGTACAATTTGGGGGCTTATCGCAAGAAGATCCGAATGTTCACTTGGTGAATTTTCTGGAAATTTGCGACACATTCAAGCATAACGGAGTATCGGAGGATGCAATTCGCTTAAGGCTTTTCCCATTTTCATTGAGGGATAAAGCAAAAAGCTGGTTGACTTCTTTGCCTGCCGGATCCATAACAACATGGGCAGAATTGGCACATAAGTTTCTAGGGAAGTACTTCCCTCTTGCAAAAACTGCAAAGTTACGTAATGAAATTACTATGTTTTTGCAGGTTGATCGAGAGTCACTCTATAAGGCATGGGAGCGCTTTAAAGACCTGTTGAGAAGATGTCCTCATCACGAGTTGCCCACCTGGATGCATGTACAAACTTTTTATAATGGTTTAACTAATACAACCTGAAACATGATTGATGCAGCTGCATGAGGCACTATTATGAGAAAAACTCCAGAAGAAGCCATCGAATTACTAGAAGAAATGGCTACCAACTCTTATCAATGGCCAATTGAAAGATTACCTATCAACAGAGCCCCAAGATTGCACAATGTAGATGCTGTTACAGCTCTAGCAGCACAACAGGAGACTCTTAACAAGAAGATTGATGGATTTAATCCCCACTCACATTCAATATGTGAATTGTGTGGTGGTAGTGGCCATCACAACATTAGCTGTCAAGGTAATCAGTTTGCATGTAATTCATCTGCTGAACAAGCTAATTTTGTTTCAAATTTTCACAGGCAGAACAATCCATACAACAACACATATAATCCAGGATGGAGGAATCATCCAAACTTCTCGTGGAATCAAAGCAATGCAAAGCAACCTCATCCTGAATACACTCCTCAAGAAAAGAAGTCCAACTTGGAGGATATGATGGCCAATTTTTTAAGTACAGCAGAAACAAGATTCCAAAATCAAGAAGCATCTATAAAAAATCTGGAAGTTCAAGTCGGTCAACTAGCCAACATAATTTATGGACGTGCACAAGGTTCCCTCCCGAGCAACACAGAAAAGAATCCTAAGGAGGATGTCAAGGCCATAACACTAAGGAGCGGCACATAATTGGAAGAGCCACAACCTAAGGAACTTACTCAGCAAGTTGGCGAGAAAGAAGAGACTGTGCAAGAGGAAAAACAAGTTTCAGCAAAGAAGTCTACTGGTAAAGGTTTGATTGATTCTAACTCTGAAACCAAATATATGCCACCTCTTCCTTATCCTCAGAAATTCTAAAAAGGAAAACTAGACAAATAATTCTCAAATTTTTTAGAGATTTTCAAGAAGTTGCATATTAACATACCATTTGCAGAGGCATTAGCACAGATGCCTAGCTACACTAAATTTTTGAAGGAAATTTTGTCTAATAAACGGAAACTAGAGGAACATGGAATGGTGATGTTAACTGAAAAGTGCAGCGCTATACTGCAAAACAAGCTACCTCCAAAATTGAAAGATCCAGGGAGTTTTACTATACCTTGCACTTTGGGAAATTCATTTTTTGATAAAGCGTTATGTGACCTTGGTGCAAGTATTAATCTTATGCCTCTTTCAATTTTCAGGAAACTTGGATTAGGAGAAGTCAAAACAACAACAGTGTCATTACAATTAGCTTATCGATCCATTAAGAGACCACGGGGAATTATAGAAGATGTACTGGTAAAAGTTGATAAATTTATATTCCCTGTGGACTTCATCGTTCTTGACATGGAAGAGGATCGGGAGGTACCTCTTATACTCGGACGTCCGTTCCTTGCTACAGGGAGAGCCCTGATAGATGTACAAAAAAGGAAATTGATTTTAAGAGTCAATGATGAACAAGTAGTTTTTGATATGTATAAAATCATGAAATATCCGTCTGACATATCTACTTCTTCTTGTTTTCATGCTGATGTTGTTGATGACCTCATTGAAGAGTTTCAGGAGAAGACATTAAATGAAGATACTTTGGAAAGATGCATCATGGAATCTGGAACTACCACCACTGAAGAACTTGTCATCCAAGAAGAAGCAAGGAATTTGGAAGCTGAAATGGGCAAAGAAGTGCCAGAAGAACCAATAATAACCCCTGAATTAAAAACTTTACCTGATCATTTGAAATATGTTTATCTAGAGAAGAATATTTTTCCAGTTATAATATCATCTTCATTGACAGGTAAAATGGAAGAACGCTTATTGGAAGTCTTGAGAAGGCACAAAAAGGCTTTGGGATGGACAATAGTGGACATCAAGGGAATCAACCCTTCCATTTGCACTCACAAAATTCTTATGGAGGAGAACTTCAAGCCTACGGTTCAGCCACAGCGACGCTTAAATCCAGCAATGCAGGAGGTTGTTAAGAAAGAAGTAGTCAAGCTGCTTGACGTAGGTATTATTTATCCAATTTCTGATAGTGCTTGGACCAGCCCCGTACAAGTAGTACCAAAGAAAGGTGGGATTACTGTTGTTAAAAATAATAACAATGAATTGATACCCACCAGAACTATGACAGGTTGGCAGGTTTGTATTGACTATAGAAAATTAAATGACGCCACTAGAAAAGATCATTTTCCTTTACCTTTTATTGATCAAATGTTGGAAAGATTGGCAGGTCACAAGTTCTACTGTCTACTTGATGGATACTCGGGATACAATCAAATCCTTATAGCACCTGAGGATCAAGAAAAGACGACATTTACTTGTCCTTATGGAACGTTTGCATATAGGAAGATGCCATTCGGTCTTTGTAATGCACCAGCAACTTTTCAACGTTGCATGTTGGCAATTTTTTCTGATATGACTGAAATTTTTTTAGAGATCTTCATGGATGATTTTACACTATTTGGTTTAACCTTTGATGATTGCCTTCATAATCTCTCTTTAGTTTTGCAGCGATGCGAAGACACAAACCTAGTATTAAATTAGGAGAAATGTCATTTCATGGTCCAGGAAGGGATAGTGTTGGGGCACAAAATATCATCGAGGGGTATTGAAGTTGACAAAGCTAAGGTGGATGTGATCGAAAAACTCCCACCTCCCACTTCAGTCAAAGCCATCAGAAGTTTCCTGGGGCATGCAAGATTTTACAAGAGATTCATTAAGGATTTTTCAAAAATCTCTAAACCTCTTTCTAATCTTCTTGTAAAAGATGTGAAGTTTAACTTCTCTGATGATTGTTTGCAGGCATTTGCTACATTAAAGGATAAATTGATGACCGCCCCTGTTATAGTCACACCAGATTGGAGCCTTCCATTTGAATTAGTGTGTGATGCCAGTGACACCGTAGTTGGAGCAGTGCTTGGTCAAAGAATAGATAAGGTCTTCATGACAATTTATTATGCGAGCCGCACTCTTACTGAATTATGCTACCACCAAGAAAGAACTTTTAGCTGTTGTATTTGCATTTGACAAGTTTCGATCCTATCTTATTGGATCAAAAGTTACTGTTTATACTGATCATGCAGCTTTAAAGTATCTTTTGGCAAAAAAGGACGCAAAACCAAGACTGCTGAGGTGGATTCTCCTTCTTCAAGAATTTGATTTAGAAATCAAAGATAAGAAGGGGACTGACAATCAAGTAGTAGACCACTTATCAAGGCTTGAAAAATCGGAAGAGACTAAGACCAGCATCAACGAAGAATTTCCGGATGAGAAAATATTTTCTATTTCTTCAATTAATTCTGTTTTATTGGTGTCTGAGACACCGTGGTTTGCTGATTTCGCTAATTACCTTGTAGGAAACTAGATCCCGGGGCACTTCACTTATCAACAAAGAAAGAAATTCCTATCTGACGTGAAGCATTATTTTTGGGAGGATTCGTATCTCTACAAATTATGTGCAGACCAGGTAATTCGCAGATGTGTGCCGGAGCATGAGTTTAACAATATACTGTATCACTGCCATGACAGAGAAGCTGGGGGACATTTTGGTGCAAACCGAACAACAGAAAAGGTATTGCAATCAGGTTTCTATTGGCCGACCTTGTTTAAGGATGCTCAGGTTTACGTCACATCATGTGATAGGTGTCAACGAATTGGTAACATCTCTAAACGAAATGAAATGCCTTAAAACAATATTCTTGTTTGCGAAATATTTGATGTTTGGGCTATTGATTTCATGGGGCCCTATCCTGTATCTTTTTCAAACCAGTATGTTCTAGTTGCTGTAGATTATGTGTCTAAATGGGTAGAAGCCATAGCAATCCACACTAATGATGCCAAGGTAGTTCTCCAATTCCTCAAGAAAAACATCTTTACCCGGTTTGGAACTCCTAGAACAATAATTAGTGATTGAGGTAAACATTTTGACAATCGTCAATTTAGAACCTTGTTAAGAAATATGGAGTAACTCACAAACTCGGCACCTCATACCATGCACAAACAAGCGGTCAGGTAGAAGTTTCAAATCGGGAGGTGAAACGAATTTTAGAAAAAACCGTGAATGCTTCTAGGAAAGATTGGTCACTTAAATTAGATGATGCCTTGTGGGCATATAGAACGGCCTTCAAAACACCCATCGGAATGTCACCATATAGGCTGGTTCTTGGTAAAGCATGCCACCTTCCTGTCGAACTCGAGCATAAAGCATACCGGGCCACCAAATTCTTGAATTTTGATATAACCCTTGCAGGACAAAAGCGTTTGTTGCAGGTTCATGAATTAGAAGAACTTCGACTAGGAGCATATGAGAATGCAAGGCTGTACAAGGAGAAAACAAAAAAAGGGCATGATCGACACATCTCGAGGAAAGAATTTGTTCCAGGACAACAAGTTCTTTTGTACAATAGCCGACTTTGTCTATTTCCGGGAAAACTGAAATCTCGATGGACTGGACCGTATACCGTGATAAGTGTCTCACCTTTTGGTGCTGTCGAGGTTCAACACGAGACAAATAACGATACGTTCAAGGTTAATGGGCATAGATTGAAGCACTACATTATGGGGACATTTGATCCTCAATCGTCCACCACCATTCTCCAAGAACCATAAATCGAAAAGTCAAGCTAAAGACTATAAATTAGAACTACCATTTTGGGTCTTATTTATTTATTTATAATTTTTTTTCGTGCTTTTTGAAATTATTTAGGGTGTCTAAATTTTTGTTTTTTGTTTAATTTAATTGTTATTTCAATTTTTATAGCCTTACGACGAGTATTTGTGATGTATTTTTCAGCTCCACGTGGAGCCGGGACAAAAATTCAGCGCTGCAGCGCCAGAAAATTGGAGCTGCAGCGCCAAGGCCTTCCATTTCACGCCATCAGCCCAGAAATCTGGCACTGCAGCCTCACAAACTCAGCGCTGCTGCGCCAGGACCTGTTCGTTCAACACAATAAAAATTCCAGCACAACAATTCAGCGCTACAGCGCCAGAAAATTGGAGCTGCAGCGCCAGATCGCACAAAGGAGATTAAATGCCCAGCTCTCCAACAGTTAGGGCAGTCCAAATATTAAAATTCCAGCTGCTCTCCCTCTCCAAAACACAAAAATATCACTTCTCCTTCCCATAGAAACACCCAAGCAAGAGTTTTTCTGCAATTTCAACCATGGATTCCTTCCATTCTCCAGGAGAATCAATCTTCTTAAGTGATTTTGGATCCTATTGAGTTTTTTTTTTTATCAAGTAAGATTTATCCACTTTGAGACCCTCAAACTTCATATTTTTAAGTGCAATCACTTGAGTTGTTTATGGGTAGATGATAATACATGGTGAGTTGATGAAAAATTAAGGAAAGGATGAATGGATAAGTTGCATGTTCACAAGTTTCTGCTGAAAAATTTTCATGGGACTGTGCGTTGGGAGAGAAGGGTACTGTAGCTGGTACTGTAGCTAAATTTTTTTTGATGTTAATGAGTTGAATTTGCTATCTATTATGCTGGGTTATTCAAGACTAAATTGATTGAAGTAATTGCCCAACTTGGATTGAAATTTCTACTGCAATTTTTATTTGGGAATTGGTGTGTGAAAGTAGGTGTTGCTCTTGGTTACTTTCTGCTGTTTGGAGTGTAATTATTTAAAGCACAAAAGTCTTGATTAAATGACTTCTCCTAAACGCGCGAGACCTAGCTCCACCAGTTACAATTTAGAGCTTTTTGTCTCAAAGGAAGCAGAACAGAGGTTTGAGCGTTCTCAACTCAAGAAAGTCCCAATTCCTGAACGAGGATTTAATATCACCAAGGGACACTTCCCCCTCATTCACAGGATCATCACTGCTCATAAATGGGAACAATTCAATGCAACACCAGAAGCTGCAATTATTCCAGTTGTGCGTGAATTTTATGCAAATGCCGTAGAGCACACGAATCTGAAGGTAAAGGTTAGAGGGAAATTAGTGGCGTTCGATAGAGGCACAATCAACAAATTGCTCAACACCCCCACCATCCCAATGGATGAGTACAGTGCGTATGCCAGCACACCTGACCTTGATGAAATACTCCGGGTTCTTTACAAAGTTGAGACACAATAGAAATTGTCCGGTGATAAGCGGACTTCATTTCCATCAAGTGCAATGGATAGGACAGCAAAAGCTTGGCATTACTTTATAGGCTCTCGTTTGCTTCCAATAACTCATTTAAGTGATGTCACAAGAGAGAGAGCAATCTTTCTATTCGCCATCTACCAAGGATTGAGTATTGATGTGGGACACATTATCCAGCACAACATTCTATACAGCGCAAATTCGATCAGTGCAGGGTTGTATTTTCCATCTTTGATAACAGCACTTTGTGGATCGTGTGGTGTTACCTGGACTGCAGGGGAGCAAATCAAACAACCAATGCATTCGCTGGACCTAAGGACTATCTATCGGATCACGGACATAGAAGAAGCACCGAGCCCAGGCGCCTCTTCCTCGCAACCTCCTCCAGCACGCCAACAACGGAATATATCACTTTCTGATCGTCTAACAGTTGTTGAGACGGAGCTTCATGAGCTTCGGCAATTGAGTTAGCAGCAGGCATCCTACGTTGTAGGTTGTTTTCAAACCAATGATCAGATGATGAGGATTTTTGCCACTCATTTAGGCATCGACACACAGCAGCTACCTCAATTACCACCATATCCCGGTCATAGTAGTGATCCGGAGGATGAGGACATTGACAAAGACGATTGATTCAGCCTCCGACTAATCAGGTGAGTTCTCTTCTCTTACTTTATAATTCAAATTCTATACATTGCGGACAATGTATTATTTAAGTTTGGGGGTGGGAACTTTATCTGAATGTGTGCACTGCTTATGTTTCTAGTTATTTTTCTATTTGTGTTTTCTGAGTGCTTTCTGTTGTTTGATTTTGATTTTGCCAATGATGAGAAATAGATTGACTTGATTATAGCCATTGAAAATTTGAAAAATGTTGCGTATGTCTGTGTGCTTGAATTTATTGTTTGGATTTATTTTGCATCGAACTCTTTTAACACAATGAGCACTTACACCTAAGCACTTTGTTGTCTTGCTGTTTCGGAGAGCGTTTATGTGAGCAGTGTAGTCTTGTGATCTCTTGGACTCTAGAACTTGTTTGAAGACCACTCGAGGCGAAATCCTAGGTAGTACAGTACCAAAGAAAGGATCCAGGCCATGTTTGGAAAGTTTGAGCCATTTTAGCCAACCCTTGATATGTGACTATCCTTAGTGTTCCCCTTTTGAGCTTGGATACATATTGTTTTGTCACCCAATCATATATCCTATTTCTCTTTCAAATAAATATATAAAAAAAAAATTATCTCCACCTTTCACCTGTAAGCACATTGATTAATAAAGGGACTATTCTCTTAAGTGGTGACAGAGGATTGAGCAAGAGGAAGCGGTCTTCACTTGTCTATGATAAGTATTACATATTTCCCATCGAGATTGACCAAGGGAAGGATCGAAGTTAAAAAGGTTTACCACACGAACTATTTGATCAAGTTGTATTATGCCTATCACAGGCAGCCGGCAAAGTTATGTTTAATTGTCGTGTACATGCTATGCTATAGTTTCAGTAATGCACACGGAAACAAAGACTAGTGCTACTATAGTACAAGCATACGAAAAAAAAAAGATGTGACAATAGCAAAAGTATTGGAAGTACTGAGGGAAAGTTCAAAATTAAATTTTTATTGGTCGATGTGCTTAAGGTGATGTGAGCCTTAAATCAATCTTTTACCATACCTTAACCTTAGCCAAAGTTATAAGCTGAATAAAGTCCTGGTGATCTCGGGTATTGTCATGGCCTACATTAGTGGAGAGTGGTGTGAAAAGTAAGCTTATGGACTTTGAAAGAGTGGCATTATCCTACTTGCTTGCATAAACCGATCAGAGTGGCGAGATGATTAAGTTTATAAAGGTGTTGCACACACACACGTTTGAAGAATTTGATGTAAGATAAGGCTAGCAATAAATTTGAAATTCTAGACATTGGCAGCATTTGGAAAGTTTTTCGTGCGTTATAATTTTTATGCAATCTTTGAGGCATGCTATATCAAATCTAATCAAACCATCTCGCACTCTTAGGATGTGTGTGCATAGAATTTTGTTCTAGTTTGCTCGATGACTAGCAAAAACGTAAGTTTGGGGGTGTGATAACTCTGTGATAAGAGCCATAAAATGCATTATAATTGTACTTATTTGTTAGCACTTTAGGGTTGATTTAGGTCTTGATTGCATTTTTAATTTTTAACAACTCTAAATTGGTATTTTTGGAGCATTAACTTATTTCGGTGCATTTTTCAGGTATCTTGATCTAAAAGAGATGGAAGAGCTATCATCATTTTAAACACGAAGCTACATTGAACACTCAAGCAAATGAATGGTCATGGAAGAGCCAAGATGAAGAGAAACTAAGAAAGGAGTTTTCACTAAGTTGCTGGAGTTGCCATGCGAATCAACCATCTTTACAAATTAAACTGTATTGATGTAGGAAGAACCAGGAAGTGTGCCTGTTGTGCGAAAATATACCTAAATAAATAGGTGAATAATCGTACTTTGTTTTACTTGCAAGTGCACAAGGTCAATAGTGTAGCATAGTGTGCGAATGCAAGATCATCTCCACAGGGATTGGTAAAGTTCGATTTAGAATTATATTTGCAATGTAAAAAAGATAGAAATAATAAACTGAAGGGTGATTCGATAATAATAAAGACATAGGGCTTTGATATCCACCACTAGTCATACATTCCCGATTTTGTATAAGGTATCAGTGCTCTAGCCTTATTATGTGTACCTACTGGTTGCCAACCTAAGGGCATGGTATCTACTCCTTAAGCTATTGATTTCCCTAAGCAACGAGTTAGGCATGGTATCTACTCTAACTCTTTTCTTCCTTAAGGGATTCAGCATGGTATCTGCTTGAGTTGTTCCTTAAGAAAACATAGGTACTGTGGAAATCGACAACCACATGAGACCTAGGGCATGGTATCTACTCCCGGTTTCCCATGTTGATTAACCCGGGTATCCGGATAAGATGGTCCCTTGTTACTAATGTTAGACCCAGAACTCGGTCATCCAAATTGATCTAACTAACCCATCCATACCACATGCATACGTTGGCCTTACACATACATATGAGGAATTTAAATAAGCACAGGTGTTAATCAAGTTAAGTAACATAAAAAGCTATGCAAAGATTTAATCAATGAATAAAAATATGGGAATGCATAACTAGGGCTTCAATCGAGCCCTATAAGAGAGTTAGTTACACATACTAACTAAAGTAAACATAATTAAACAAAACATAAAGGAGAAGAATAAACCCGAGAGAAGAGGCGTCAATTCTCTCCCAAGCTCTCCACTCCAAGTAAAAGAAAAGAGAAAAGTGTGTACTCTCTAAGGTGTCTTTTTGTGTGTGAGTTACAAGTGTATTTATAGGTCTTTGAGAAGTCCTAATAGACTCATGAGTTTCTAAACTTTCCTAAAACACAAAACTCCTTTATTTCCAAAATAGAGTTATTTCCAAAATAGGGTTATTTCCAAAATAGGGTTCTGCAGTTTACTATTCACGCCTGTACATTTGCGCTCGATCGCATGTGTCCTTGCGCTCGATCGCAGTGTGCACTCGATCCTACAAGTGTGCACACGATTGTATGTGCGCTCGATCGCATTGCATGTGCGCTCGATCGCACTTTGTCCAGAAAGTGCTCCAGGGCTTCTAGATTTCTTCCTTAAAGTGCCAAAACTGCTTCTTTTTCTCCAAGACCCTATAAAAACATGTAAAACACACAAATGGAGTAAAAGATACCAAATTAACATAATAAAGGATCTAACAAGTGTAAATAAGGGGGCTTAAATATGTATATTTAAGCGTCTATCAGTGCCACATATGCTCAGAAAGATCTGGAAGTCTACTTTCTGGAGGATTTTATGGTTCGTTAAAATCATTTTTCTAGAGAAAGTTATGGCGATTTTAGCGGACAGAGGTCAGACCTCCTGGTTCAGCATCAGCCGCACCTCACAGCACCAAAATGCACAGAGAGGACAGAAACTCAAGGCTGCAGCACCAGGATGTTGGCGCTGCAGTGCTTGTAGCTGATACAAAGAAGGATTTAGACAGAAAGTTGGCGCTGCAGCGCCAGAATTAGGGTTTCTTTATGTCTTGGCGCTGCAGCGCTGGGATGTTGGTGCTGCAGCGCCAGACCGTGAATTTTGAATCTATAAATTAAAACCCTAGCTGAACAAGAAGGGGAGGCGGAAAAGAGAAGAAAGAAAACAGAATTTGAAGGAGAGGAGACACGAAAGGAGGCTTGGAGACACTCCGGGAGGCTACACATCAAGCTTTTAATCATTCTTCTCCGGTTTTGTATTTTTCTATTCTATCTATGTTGATGTTTTATAATATGAACATGGGTTGTTTGAACATGATTATGGAGTAGATATTTTTGTGTTAAGGAAAGATGGATCCTAAACCTTTATCTTGATTTGTTGTTTGGACAAGTGGAATTTACTGTGTTTTTCAAAGAGTGTGTTTTATTGTTCTTAATGCTTTTTATTATTTTGATTCCTTCTTTGGGCATGGTGATGTGACGAATAGAGAAGCCATGCTCTTATGAATGGTTGAACTAATAAATATGATATTGGATTTTTATGTATGCAAAGGCCAGGGTAAAACATGCCATGAATGGAATAGGAGTAACCGAATAGGGATTTTAGGAAGTTCATGTGGTCCGTTTAAATCGTAACTGAATAGGGAGATTTAACTGAAAGGAATCCAAAAACACTTAATGCTTCTCAATTTGAGTTAATCTAGAATAGACCTGGAATACGGATATTCGAAGTTAATGATTCTTGAGATTGTGGTTAGACCCGGAATATGGATAACCAATTTATTGGGGATTCTACCATCTTGGAAAACATATTAAACGAAACTTGTCCATTCGAAACTCTTGTCAATTATGGTTTAGGTGAAGTCGAGTCCTTAGCACGTTAGTTCATAAGAGTTTTCATTCCAAAATTTGCTAATCTTCTATTATTTACTATTGCGTTATGTTTTTCCTTAGTTAAATGTTAGTAAATCTTTCCCCTACAATTATTCGTTTGCTCAAATAACAGTAAAAGTTAAGTAATAATTTTTGTAGTATTTGATCAGTCCTCGTTTAGAAGCTCTATTTTATTTCTAAGAAACTGTTTAGTTTAGAGCCTTTGATTTTACACCGTTAGAAACTGTGTGGCTCGAACCGTAGTTTTCCCGTGGTGGGGATCGCATACTTTAAACTTGTTTCCTACTTGAATTGAAGGAAAGCATGTGGGACTTCAAAAGTGCTCATTCTCATGTCAAGAGGAACCTTATCAACTATAGTTACTTTTGGAGAGGATTAACATGATTGGAATCTTTGTTCCTTTTGACCTGTAACAAGGTTGCATGGTTTTCAAGACTTTTGCTTACACCCGGGGAGTGCTTGTTTGGTTGAAGTCAAGCCACTATTTGGTTAGGGATTTTCAAACTGAAGTCATAATCCTTGACTGATTAGAGGTAGGATTTTATGGCCAAAAGAGTCTTTAATCCTTTCTTTGGTAGGGATTTTGTTGGTTGAAGTCCTGCCGCTCCATGGTGGAATTTTACATCTTTGAGAGTCGTAATTCCATATCAAGATGTTTTAAGGGACTAAAACCAAGCTTTCTTTTTGGCAAGAATCATATCACTGAAATTGTGCTTTTTTCGGGTTATGCAATTGAAGCTTTTTAACTCTCATGGTTTGCGGTGGAATTTTATGGTTTTGGGAACTAAAATTCCACGTCAATAGGAGTTGTGAATTGGAGTTTTCCCCTTCTTCTATCTATGTTGAATTGTGAGGGGTGAGAGCAATAGTTCTTTTTTCGAAGGATTGATTTGGTCGAGGCCTGAATTCTACTTTGGTAGGAGTGTGATTGAATTCGTAGTTCCTCTTTTACTCGAGTGAATTGTGAAGATTAGGATTTGTAGTTCTACTTCGGTGAGAATTGTACAGTTGAAGCTATAGCTCTACTGTAGTAGAATTTGTTGGTCATGAGCTTTAGATCCTTTTTGAATTTGATTGGGGCTTGTTTTGATGTAAGGGTGGTAACACTTTTCTTTTAGTGGTTTTTGCATTGTTGGGGTCCTAACCCCTCTCTAATGGGAGGGTGATTGAAGCTGAAATTACTTTTATACTTAAGTGAACTATGATACTTAAGAGTCGTAGTTATACTTCGGTAGGAACTGTGTAGCTGAAGCCGCAACTACCCTGCAGTAAGAATTGCAGGATGAAAGTCTTTTATCTCTCTTTGATGGTTGTGTTAACCGAAACCACGATTCTTGTTAGCCGAGGTGGAACTTTATGGCTTCGGAGGCACTTAGTTTCATGTAGGGAGGAATCGTTGACTATAGTCAATTTCTGAAGATGGATGTTGATTAAAGTCCCAATTCTTGGTTATCGAGGTGGACATTATGGGTTTGGGAACACTTAGTTCCACGTTGAGAGGAATCTTTGATTGTAGTTAACTTTTAAAGATGGGTGTTAACTGGAGTCCCAATTCTTAGGGATCGGGGTGAAACTTTACAGCTTTGGGATCATTTAGTCCCACGTTAGGAGGAATCATTGACTGTAGTCAACCTCTGAACTGGGGCGAGACTTTTTAAGTTTAAAGCTTTAGTCTTGACTTAGTTGGGCTTGGATGGAATCATGTGGCTATACAAGCCTTGGTTCCCTGTAAGATGGGCTTTGTAATCATCTTGACTTTGGGATTGGGTTTATTAGGCCCAACAGTCACCAATCTATTAACGCTTTTAAGCCCACACGCTTGGAGGAGATGTTTGGTTCTCATAAGGTGCCCCTACGAGTTATCACATTAATGATGAGTGAATGCTTCAACTACCTGAAGCACTTTTGGTCATGTTAGAGTAAAAGGCACATTAATCACGCATCTAGGTAAGAGTTCACTTGGAAAAGAGTTATTTAAAGGATTCTTTGCTTTCATTTTCTCTTCTTTTCCCTATTTTGTCTACTTTCCAACTTTCAGAGCAACCAGTTTTCAAATTTCCTTAGAGTTATTCAAGAGTTTTCTTATCTTTTCGGGTTTCTTTGAGCTCTTTCAAACTTTTGGGTCTTCTTTCTTCTCATCTTTCGGTAAGCCTCTTCCATCTTCTTTTCTTTACTTCCACACTATATTTGCTTCTATGGCAAGTAGGTCTAGAAAAACGAGAACTAATAGGGGAAATACCGATTTTAAGGGTGGAAAGTAGCTTTCTCAAGAGGTTACAGTTGCTTCCTTTAGTGGGGCTTTCTAGGCCATAGGAATTCTTGGCCAAGTTTTGAAGATCAACTTAGAATCCACTTCCACTAGGTTCTTCCTTCCTCATCAATGGAGTGTTAAGCGCCCTAGGCTTGATGAAAGGGCTTGTGCCTCTTTGAAAGACAAGGAGTCATACTCTCTCTACTACTACCTCGATCACCTGATAGTAGTGTTAAGATTCTTTGTTGACCTCAATGTTAGGGAGATCATAAACCATTATGGTATTTTCACTACCTAGCTTTCCCTAAACGAGATGAGGTGTGTCGTGGGGTTTGTGATGGCTTTGAGGAAGCACACTGGGTTCAACAAGAACGATAAGAAGTTAAGGTGTGGATGTTCAGGTGGTTCTACACCTTAAAGAAACGCGTTGATAATGAGTGGTGCAAATTTTATCGAAGGATTAAGAGGAAGAGTTTGGACACTCTTTCATCGATTAAGTGTTTGAAGGAGCAACATTTTTTCATGGAGCCTTTGTCCTTGAGTTATGAGGAGAAGTGGGCGATTTAGGAAGTCTTAGGAACAGAACCTAGGATGTTTGATAAGGACCTTACTGATAAGCCATTGCTAAGGACCCATTAGCTTGGTTTGGATTCCCCTGACTCTCTTGATTGTAGTGAATGGCTATTTTTAGCTATCTTTGTTTTTCTTTTTACTTGTCTTTTCTGATATCCTTGATTTTTTTTCTAACATGATAACTTTTTCTTTGCAGAAGATGCCATACTAAACTTAACCAAAGTCTTTAGGATGGCATGGGAGAGGAAGAAGACCAAAGTTGTGAACCCTTCTCATTCTAACCAAGCTAGGAGAAAAAAGGCTAGGACATAGGGGCCTTCTATTCAACAAGCTGAGATGAGGCAATCTGAATGCGAAGAGACTGCGGTACAACTGAATGAGGTGCAGAAAGCCAAATTTTAGCGAACCGAGGTGTAAGGGATCAAGGTTCCTGCTATTGAGAGACAGACAATCGATGAGCTAGACTAGGAAGTTGAGCTTCCTCAAAGGAGTGAGGTGGAGACCGACAATGAGAGGGCTCATTCTCCTAAGGTTGTTCTTGTTTTCATTTCCCTTAACTCAGTTCCTATCGCCCTTGAGAACTTCATTCTTGCTCCCCGAAGACTCATCTACAGCTCCTAAAAACTCAGCTCCTGTTCTCAAGGGTTCCTTTATTGCCCTAGATAACTCTGTTCATGTTCTCAATGGCTCTTCTACTGCCCTAAAGAACTCCACTTCTGTTCTCAAGGGCTCCAATTCTGAGAGCTCTACTTTTGCTGCCAGCTCGAGCTCCGAGATTTATCGTCTGAACTGGAAAGTGAGGTGTATGGACTCAACCTTCAACAACATAAGCATTGTACGTCAGCTGCTGAGAGATTTTGTTCTTCTTACTTACGTCAATTTGATGAAGTCGATGACTTCTCATAAACTGATGGTCAATACTTTGGGCGATTGCTACAAGGTAAGGATCTTTCTTTGAGCTCTTTGACTTCTGTACTTTTCTCTTGAGCTTTTTTCTAACCAGATTCTTGCTTAGTACAGGCTAGCATGTATGCATTCTTCTTGAGCCATTCCGTCTAGTCTATAGATAACACTATTACTAGACTTTAGATGGACGATGATGATTATGTAAGATGGCTGAAAAATTATAGAATACAAATGAATAAGAAGTTGATGACTTATTTGACTGTTGCCAATGGTAATTGTTTGTCTACTTTGGAGGAGGTGAAATTCTTGAGGACTGAGGTGGCTGGACTTTAGGATGTCGGGAGTCAACTTGAGTCTAAGAGTGTTAGGTTTCATGAGGTCAAGAGTCGTCTCCAAGCTGAGGTGTCTCATCTTCAAGGCGTTGAAGGGGAACTGAGGTCCCAATTGGTCCAGGTCGAGGTGTCTACTATGGAGAAGTATCGTAGCTCTGAAAGTTATAAGGTGGATATCCTAAAAGAAACCTTTTAGTATTATGTTGAGGGCTTTGAAACAACTACAACAGAGGGTGCTAAAAATTGGTCTGATCTTGACTAGGCTAGCTTGGAGATCCCTAACCCTCCTAAGAGGCAGACAAAAAGAGAAGTAGTCGACGTAGCACATGTTGCTGAGAAGGCTAAAGGTGAGTGGTTAAGAAAACCGAGGAAGATGAGCTTTAGTCTTAGGATAAGACTTAGTTGCTTTCTTTTTCCTTTGTATCTTTTAGCCTTAAGTCCTCCCTTGTATATGTTCTTTGCTTTTAATGAAGTTTTTTTATTCTCGATTCTTTTGATTTTATAGATTTACTACTTCTATTGAGTGGAATCTAAAATAATTTATACAAGTGTTTACACTTTATTTCTTTTTCTTGATTATTCTACGGTGGCTTTAAAGTAGTGAGCAAGTAGAAGCTTGTCTATATAAGGCCTTTTGACTCTTTACTTTGGTTCTCGCGATCCTATGTCTCAAGTAGATTGAAATGAGGATTCTTATACTAGTTTTTCCTTGAGTATATGTTTTTAGCCCTTCTTTCGAGCTAAGGTGTTCTTATGAGCTAACATACCTTTGAAGCATATGACCTCTAGGTAGATTGAACTTGACCTCACTGTTTTCACCTTATGTAATTCATGACAAGCAAGCTAGGTATGAGTGTTTTCTAACTTTTATTTCTCACAAGGTTCACCTTGCTTTGGCTACTGTGATCTTTTCTACCTAGATAAGGAGAGTTGTCGTGGGGTTAATTGGGTAAGTAGAGACTGAAACCTAAAGACTGTTGATGGGAGTCTTTTTGATCGAACTTCCTACCATGGTTAGTGGAATATTTCTTTCCTCAACTTGTTGCACGAAGTTAAGTGAACTCTAGGTTTATTTCTCTTGTTTCAGGGCTGTTGAAAGGATATGAACCACAGGTTTCCCGAATTGAACTTTGAGGAATTTTTATCCCAAGAAGGACTGTAGGGCCAGACCTATACCATTTTCTTTATAGTGCATAGTAATGGCTGGTAAAAATATGTTTGTGAATGTCCATGAATGAGCGTTGGAGGGTTGTTTGTCTCTATATGCTCAATGGAATTCTCCTATTATGGGGCTCAAACTTTGAATATCTCGAAGCTATCAGGACCTAGTAGACCTGAGATATCTGGGGAGAGTTCTTGAGAGAAATCTCAACATATTTGATGCCTTAGGGATCTAACTTCATTTGAAATGTCGAGGTTGTTATCCTTCAGAATGGAGGCTGCACGCTTGCCTTCGATCTCAGCTTCCAAAGGACTTTAAGCAACTCATAATTCCTTGGGCCTTATTAATGTCGAGAAGAGGTCTGTACCCAGTTAGAATTTAAACTTGAGAGTTTGTGAATCTTGATGTTTGGCTTCAACCACAAACTTAACATTTTAGGCTTATGTTGATGTTCATTCTGAGTCAAGCTGATTATTTCTTCTTGATTTTCAAATCGAGGTGACTATTTCTTCTCGATCTCCAAGGGTGATGTTGTGCGTTTATCTACCTAAATAAATAAGCAAATAATCATACCGTTTTACTTGCAAGTGTATAAGATCAATGGTAGTATAGTGTGCAAGTGCGAGATCATTTTCACAGGGATTGGTGAATTTCGTTTTTAGAATCAGTTTCTCAATATAAAAAGATAAAAATAACAGTTGAGCGTGATTTAATAATAATAAGAACATAGGGCTTTGATATCCACCTCTAATCATACTTTACCATGAATACCTAATGGTTGCCAACCTAAAGGCATGGTATCTACTCCTTAAGCTATTGATTTCCCTAAGCACCGAGTTAGGCATGGTATCTACTCTAACTATTTTCTTTCTTAAGGGATTCAGCATGGTATCTACTGAGTTGTTCCTTAAGAGAGCATAAGATTTATATAAATCGACAACCACATGAGACCTAGCGCATGGTATCTACTCCTGGTTTCCCATGTTGATTAATCCAAGAATCTGGCGTGGATATATTTTGTTATCATTGTCAGACCCAAGACTCGGTCATCCAAATTGATCTAACTAACTAATCCATACCACATGCACGTATTGATCAGACATACACACATGAGGAATTTAAATAAACACAAGCATTAATCAAGTTAAGCATCATAATCAAGACTATTGCAAAGATAATTAATGAATGTATATATGGGAAAGTATAACTAGGTATCAAGCCCTATTAAGAGTTAGTTACACATGCTGTCTAAGATAAGCATCGTAATATAAACTAAACATAAAATATAAAACTTGAAGAATACTGTGGAGACGAGTCATCAATTCCTCTCCAAGCTTACAACTTCGAGCCAAGTAAAAGATAAAAGAAGGGATGTTTTTTTGTGTGTATTTACAAGTGTATTTATAGGGGTTGAATAACCCTAGAAGACTCTGGAAACCGTAAACTTCCTAAAACGTAAAACCTCCTTTATTTCCAAAACTGGTTCTGCCGTTTTACTGTTCATGCCCGTACATGTGCGCTCGATTGCATTCGTTGTGCGCTCGATCGCAAGGCTGCGCTCGATCCTTCTTTGTGTGCGTACGAGCGCTGGTGGGCTCGATCGCACTTTAGCCAACAGTTGCTCCAGAATTTCCAGATTTATCCCTTTAAGTGCCAAAAATGCTTCTTTTTTCTCCAAGACCCTATGAAAGCATGCAAAACACATAAATGAAATAAAATGGACTAAATTAACATAACTAAGGACTTAACAAATGTAAATAAAAGGGCTTAAATAATATTTAAGACCCTATCACACCCTCAAACTTACATATTGCTAGTCCCTTAGCAATACAAAACTAAAAACTAAAATGAAAAATAATGGAACACAGATAAATCTAATATTCATGGTGTCCACAAAACTAAGATGACATAGTTTTTCTTCTTTTCTTTTATTTGTGAGATTTTTGCCAATTTTAGTTCCCTTAAGCTTTCTATTTGACTCATGTAGTGAGTGTTTAGCCAATGACTCCCAAACCAGATGGTTTTAGGGCATTAGGTGTAAAGACACCCCTAAGGACTTACTAACTCGAGTGAAAAAGGCTACGAAACTAACTGATCTTAATGTTACCAATAAGAATTTCCACCTTTTGATGTGACACTCACTGCTTACTGAGGCAAGAGGGCCAGTTACTCGGTGGAAAGTTCCTTTTAATGATCATTGTGAGCAAAAATTCTCACTTTTTGACATGACACTCATTGCTTACTGAGGCAAGAGGGCCAGTTACTCTGTAGAAAGTTTGTTTAATGAGCATTAGGAGCACTTTTCCTTTTGAGCAATAACAAATTTTTTTTTCTATGCCAAAGTGTTAATCTAACAGGTCATCTGGTTCACAGTCAAGCCAAAGAAACATACATATTAAAATTACATGTCATTCCCCACACAATTATGTGCTAATGTGCTCGTGTTAGTTTAGGTCAAACTTGTGAATACTTAAATGCCTAAAAGTAAGTGATCTAGGTTCAAAACTTAATTATTGGCCCATATGTTCAAGGTAAGCTCACTTATGAAGTCAAATCATATTGTTTGTTTAGATCACCTAAAATTTTATTGGAACAGAATGAACATGTATTTATCTATAAAAACAAAAATTGGGACATAATGTGTGTGTGAGTGTGTCCCCATACCTCCAAACTTAAATTGCACATTGTCCCCATTGTGTGAGAAGCATAGAAGGATTTGACCTGGGAGATGTAGAACTCAATGGCTGGCATGGCTCGTAGCACGCCCCCAAACTTGAACTGGATGCACTAACTATGTCATTGAAAAAGAAAAACAAACATAAACTGGAAAACAAGTGATAATAAATAGATATATAAAAGTAAAGACTAATAATAAAAGGAAATACTAAAAAGGATATGCTTTGGGGTGCCTTCCATGAGCGCTAAGTTTAACGTCTTCAATCAGATGGAGTATCCTCTCACTGCTGGTCATCAAGTGGTGCAGTTGAAGAGGTACTGGGTACAGGAGGTAGGCAATCGAGGATGGCCTATAGCATCGCCTCCTGTCGTGCAAACTATGCCTCCAAACCATCTATGCGCTGGTGCACTAGTAATGTAGCTGCAGAGACCTCGTCAACCTCGCCTTGGAAGGAGGACAGCTCAGCGAGAAAGTGTTGGGACTCAGTGGGTCTTATTTTCGGATGGTCTTCCTCTCACAATGGGCTAACTGCAAGGGTTTCTGTCTTTATATGATCCTTCTCAACCCTCTCAGGTGCAGGTGCAGGTGCTGGGAGTCCTCGAGGCATATGTGATAGGCTCTGTGTCCACTGAGCCTTCTCAAAGAAGGGATGCTTTTGCACTAGTTCGTCGTTGGTGGTCCCCTTAATCATTTCTTCTTGAGAATGTATGATAGTAGGAACGGGAATGAGAGCCCCAATGCATTGGCCGTGGTGGTCTGACGGCCATGGATATGATCCCAAAATTTATGCAGCTGGCTCCAAATAACAGTTGGGATAGAGTACTAATGGCCTCTGTGGAAGGCATACAATGTCTATAGAAACTGGTCTCTTCTTTGTGTCTTGTGCCCCAATGGGCACACATTACGTTGGAGGATAATGTCCACGAGCCAAAGCCAAGGAGGCAACTTTGACCGGCTCGCCGTGTTGTTGTGCCTATCAGCGTACTGGCTAGCGCACATGTCCTTGATGATCAATATCAATGTCCTTCGGAGGGGACTCATCACAGCAGTGAAGAGCAGCGACTATGTCAGCACTAGTCACCTCTATAGATGTGCCCTGGACTAAAAAATTCAATACTTCTGGTCTGCTGCAGTCAAAAGATAGGCTCTCATAGAACTAGACTATAAGTTGGGTGTAAGCAGTCTAGCAAACTGGCTTAAAAAGCCTTTTTAACCCCTGATGACTAAATGCTTGGACTACCCATTAAGTGGCAACCATGTGCTTGAAGATCTCATTGATGTTGAAAGTGGTCTCAAACAATAGCTCTTTTTGTTCGAAGCTTAGCCGGGATGAGTAGGCACGACTGCTCGAAGCACGGGAGGTGGAAGCGGATTGTTTTGACATATTGATTCTAGTGTCTGTCAAAATTGTGCTAGATGGCAAATATGTGCACTCGATCGCACTAAGGAACTTGCACTCGATCACAAGACTCTACGCTCGAGCGCACACGGTCAGGCTTTTTGTCGAGTAGCTGGTGTGCGACAGAAAACCAAGCTATGGTGTTGTGGTTCCGAGTTGTGTTCCTAACCTCCTATAAACAAAATAAGAACCACTCACACACAAGAGAACACATATATGAAAATGTAAATTAAAGATCAAGAACTATGTGTTAGAACAAAATGGGTTACTTTGTGGATGTAAAAATGGAATGAATGTGCGATGGGGAGGGGACATGGTGGTGACAGTAGGGTGGTGATGGTGGTATGGTGGCTAGCGTGGTGATGGTGGTATGGAGAGTTGAGATTGGCAGGTGAGTGAGAGTGCGAGTGAGTAAGGGAAAGAGAGTGAATGGGCTGGAGCATATGGTGAAAGAGATGGGGTGAGTGAAGGAAGTGTGGTTTTAAAACCATCGCGTGACTGTCTGCCCTAGTGCACTCAATCGCACCTGTGCGCTCGAACACACTGAATGGTGCGCTCAATCGCAAAGTAGTATGCATGGGCAAAATAAAAAACTTACTAAGGCTGAATGATAAAGCAAGAACAATATAACCTTATCGTGCGTTAGTGGCCTTAGTACCACTAACCTCAATAGAGGTGCTTGAGCTGTATAGGTAGTAGAATATGAATTGCTCAAGCACTCTCTATAGTAGCTTCAACATTTAGTCTTTTGGAATGGAGTACTTAAAGCCCACAACATGTGGCTTAAGTACTCTTGGTGCTGCTGCATAGTTATCATGCCTCAATTTGATCAGCTCATGGACCTACAACTTCTTCGTATCACCCGGTCTTGGATGCATAGGATAGACTTCAGGGAGATGCACAGCTTCAAAGATGTCATCAGGAACGGTTTCTGATGCAGGCTCAATATATGATCTTTCGAAAGGCTGGGTTATGGTAGTCTCCAATGGATTATTGTGCTGGACCTGAAAAACTTGCTTAGAAACACCTTGCATCAAGCACACATCAGAACAGTCCATATCATCTTTGGATGAATTTAATGTATTAAATATTTTAAATGCTATCTCCTCACCCTTTACCTTTATAGTAACAATACATTTTTTTACACAAATATTCGTATTAGTAGTTATCATAAAGAGTCTTCCTAAAATTACAGGCAGAGGTAATGGCAAAGGACATTCTTCCATATCCAATATAATAAAATTAGTAGGTAATATGAATTTACCGACCTTTACCAAGACGTCCTCAAGAATACCTCTTGGTCTTTTGATGCTTCTGTCAGCCAGTTGCAAGGTGATGGAGGTTGGTTGAAGCTCCCCCAAACCTAGTGCCTCGAATACAGTGTAAGGCATCAGATTGACACTGGCCCCTAGATCCAATAATGCATGCTCAGATAGCTGGTCACCTATCCTGCAGGGAATGGTAAAACTACCTGGATTTGTTAGTTTTGGTGGTAGTTTTCTTAATAGTACCACACTTACCTCTTCTGCCAAAGCCACGGTCTCATGTTCCTGGAACTTCCTTTTGTTAGTGCAACAATCTTTCAGAAATTTAGCATATGCAGGAATTTGTTTAATGGCATCTAACAAAGGAATATTAATCTCTACCTTTCTCAAAGTTTCAAAAATATCAAGCAATTTATTTTCTCGTTTTGGCTTTACTAACCTTTGAGGGAAAGGTGGTGCATTCCACTTCTCCATTGTACTTACCTTGGGTGTGGAAGCTTTATCTAGAGATGTTTTTGTAGGCTCATCAGCTCTTATGATCTTACCATTTCTTAGAGTTGTCACGGCATTCAGTTGCTGATGTCCTCTTGGATTAGGTATTGGTTGGGCTGGAAGCTCACCTTGCTTTCTTCCACTCAGTTCCTTAGCCAGTTGCCCCATTTGAATAGTCTTTGAATGGCTTGTTCATGTTTTGCAATGGTTTGTCTTATCTCGGTTCGGAATTGCCTTTCCTCTGTCATGAACTATTCTTGTGAGGTCATCAGCTATTGTTGTTGAGTTGCCAATAACCTCATAAGACTTTCTAGATTACTTTCCTTTGATTCGGGAACTGAGTGGGATGCTGGTTGGGAGTTCCTTTGCTGCCCTTGACTGTTCTAATTGTTGTTCCAAGAGAAATTTGGGTGGTTTTGCCATCCAGGGTTGTAAGTGTTTGCATATGGGTTGTTCTTTGGTGGATAGTTGTTAGATCCCATGTAATTTGTTTGTTCTGGATCTGCAGATGAATACAAAGGACAAGTGTTAGTGTTATGATCAAATTGAGAATATATTGCACATACCTGGAGTGGTGTGGCTTGTGGGTTAGATGAAGCATTCTAAGAAGCCATGGCTTTAACCAACAGGTCTAGTTTTCTCTCTACATCAGCTATTTGAGTGGCTGATCCTCCATTTAAATTTACCTCATACATACCCTTACTCTTGGTTACATGTCTACCTCGAGAGGAGAACTACTGAGTGTGTTCACTTAGGGTTTCAAAGAGTTCCATAGTTTCTTCGCTGTTTTTTTCCATTAGCACTCCTCCACAACCTGAATCAACAATACTTTTGTTAGTATCACTCAAAATAAAAAACTTGTACCAGTTCATCTTGAGGTAGGTTGTGATGTGGGCATTTGAGTAGCAGCTCGTTGAAGTGTCACCATGCTTCGAAGAATAGGTCTCCATCCTTTTATTGGAAGGACTGAATCTCCTTCCTCATTTGCCTCATCTTTTGGGCCGGGAAAAACTTTCTTAGGAATTTGCTAGCGAACTCCTCCCAAGTGTGGATAGAAACTGCAGGCAAAGAATTGTACTACAGTTTAGCATTATCTTTTAAGGAAAAAGGGAACAGAATTAACCTTATTCCTTCTTGTTCTAAGCCTCGGATGTGCTGGAACTTGTAAAGATCGAAGAATTCTCGAAGGTACAAGTGTGGATCCTCATTAGGTGTACCCCTAAAGTGAGTCAACGCACTTAATATTTGCAGAGATATTTAATAGTTGCCTTCCACCTTAGGTTGATAAGCAATACACGATGGTTGATCAAGGTTGCGTAGGATAAAGAATTGCTTCATCGGCCTTCGCTCAGGTGGTTGCTGATTTTCTAACTGTTCTGCCATTTGTGCTTTTTCTTCAAATTTTTCTACCTCTTTGGAGTTGTCTCTAAGCCTTTGTTGGATAGTCTGCTCAAGCTCGATATCAAGGGGGAAGAACGTTGGATGCTTGGATCGACGCCCGTGCATGAATTGGTTATACTTGCTTAAATGCAGCAGTAAGACACTACTACCCAGGTAACTCTCTGTCCTATTTGCGCTCCATTGCAAAGAAGGTTGCATTCGATCGCAAGTGGCACAGAAAGCTCTCCTAGAGTGCTTGAAACAGAAAACAAAAAGAATTCGATTAAGGTTTTAATGAAAAAAATAAGATAAGGACAGAAACTTAAAATTTTTGAGATTTTTGATAAAAATAGAAATAAAATGAAAAAGAAATTCTAAAAAGGAAATTTAAGCGCAATCCCTGGCAACAGCGCCAAAAACTTGTTGTGCGTTTATCTACCTAAATAAATAAGCAAATAATCGTACAGTTTTACTTACAAGTGCACAAGGTCAATGGTAGCATAGTGTGCAAGTGCGAGATCATTTCCACAGGGATTGGTGAATTTCGTCAGTTTCTCAATATAAAAAGATAAAAATAATAATTGAGTGTGATTTTATAATAATAAAAACATAGGGCTTGGATATCCACTGATAGGAGCTTAAATATTCATATTTAAGCCCTTTAATTTACATTTATTAAGCCCTAGTTTATGTTATTTTAGTCTATTTTACTTCATTTCTGTGTTTTAAATGGTTTTTATAGGTCTATGTAGAAAAGGAAGCATTTTGGAAGCATTTTGATGCTTTAAAGGAAGAAAACTGAAGATCTGGAAAGAACTAGTGCGATTGAGCGCAACATTACTGCAATCGAGCATAAAAGCAATTGTGCGCGCACATAGAAGGCTCAATCACACCCATGCGCTCGAGCGCACATGCACAGAGAGGCGGCAGAGCCAGTTTTGAAAAGATTTATTCCGGACCTATTTTGGAAATTAGGGTTTCAAAGCACCTTTAAAACCCTATAAATAGCCCTATAAAACACAGAAACAGTATCTCCCTTTTGGGGAGCTTATCTTCCTATTAGTACACCTTTTGTTCTAGACTCGAAGCAGAGAGCTTAGGAGAAGAATTGACGACTCGTCTCCCGAGTCCTCTTCAGTTTTAGTTTTCTGTTTTTATGTTTAGCATGTTTACTTTACTTAGCATATGTAACTAAACTCCTATAGGGCTTGATTGAAGCCCTAGTTATGCTTTACCACACATTTATTCATTGACTATCTTTGTTATAGCCTTGTTAGAGTATTTAACTTGATTAATACCTATTTATATTTACATTCCTCATATGTATGTGCCTGATCAACGTATGCATGTAGTATGGATAGGTTAGTTGAATCAATTTGGATGACCGAGTCTTGGGTTCGACATTAGTAAAAAAGGATATCCACACCGGATTCTCGGGTTAATCAACATGGGAAACCAGGAGCGGACCAAGCCCTAGGTCCCGTGTGGTTGCCGATCTCCACAGCCCTCATGCTCTCTTAAGGAATAACTCAGTATACACCCATGCTGAATCCCTTAAAGAGAGAAAAGAGTTAGAGTATACACCATGCCTAACTCGTTGCATAGGGAGATCAATAGCCTAAGGTGTGGGCCAAGCCCTTAGGTTGACAACTATTAGATATTCATGATAAGGCTAGAGCATTGAAACCTTAGTAAGTGGAAAAGTATAATTAGTAGTGGATATCATAGCCCTATGTTCTCATTATTGTTATTCATTCACTATCAACTGTTATTTCTCTTTTAACTTAAAGAAATTAGTTCTAGATAGAAATTCACCAATCTCTGTGGAAATGATCTTGCACTTGCACACTATGCTACCAAAGACCTTGTGCACTTGCAAGTAAAACTAGAATGATTATTTGCCTAATTATTTAAATAAATAAACGTCTAACAAGTTTTTGGCACTGTTGCCAGGGATTGTGCTAAATTTCTTTTTGGAATTATTTTCGTTAGTTTTTTTTATTATTTCATTTTATTTTATTTTGTTCCATTTTATTTTTTTATTATTTTTATCAAAAATTAGATTTATTCCTTTTTTTCGTTTTCTGTTTTTGTTCAGGTGTGCAGAGGAGGAGTTTCTGTCCTCATTGCGATCGAGCGCACTTCTTGGTGCGATCGATCGCAAACCCAGTACGATCGAGCACAGTTCAGGGTGCGCTCGAGCGCAAAAGGCCTAAGGCTTCGAGTGCAAATGCTCGAGCAGCAGTACTGAACTTGCTGCACTGAAGTGGTTCAACTGATTCATGCAAGGTCTTCGATCCAAAAATCAAATCTTTTTTCCACTCAATATAGAGCAAGAAGTAAAGAGCATGGGCATGTATAAAGTAAACTCAAATGGTGGATTTCCAAATTAGGTGGATGCTATGGAAAGAAAAGTAGATATGCTTTTAGAAGTCATGATTGCTCGGATTACCTCACCTAGGCCACAAGCTACACCACTCCAGGTATATGCTATTTGTAGTCGTTTTGATCACACTACTGAAACTTGCCCTTTATATTCATCTGTAGATCGAGAGTAAGCAAACTATGTGGGACCAAACAACTACGATCCATATGCAAATACCTACAATCCAGAATGGTGAAACCACCCCAACTTCTCATGGAGCAATGATCAAAATGCATGGAACCTTCAAGGGCAACAAAGAAACTTCCAACAAGCAGCCCACTCAGTTCCCGAATCAAAGGAAAACGACCTAGAGAGTCTTGTGATGCAGTTGGCAACTAAGCAACAACAATTGATGACCTCACAATATCAGTTTATGGCAAAAGAAAGGCTATTTTGGATTGAGATAAGACAAACCACTGCACGGCATGAACAAGCCATTCAAAGATTGGAAGTACAAGTGGGGCAATTAGCTAAGGAGCTAAGTAAACAAAAGCAAAGTGTTGTTGAACAAGTTTTTCATGACCATCATATTGATCCATTAGAGACCACCCTCACCCATTATTTCAAAGGATCAGATAGTGAGCCAAAATCTGAAGATGTTACTGATGACATCATTGAAACTGTGCACCTCTTAGAGGCTATCCAAAGCATCCAAGTAAGTACACCGATCCATTTGACACTCTTGTGCCTTCTAATACTACTTTTTTCCCTTTTATTGTCCAGGCACCAAATTTTGAGTTGAAGCAATTGCTGAAGTACTTGACTTATGCTTATATGGGAAAGAATAAGACACTACCTGTGCTGGTTGCTACAAATCTTAGTTTTGGGGAAGAATAAGGCTTGGTTCGGCTGAAGACGTTAAACTTAGCGCTCATGGGAGGCACCCCAGACTTATCTTTTTCATTTTAGTATTTTTCTTTTGTTTATATTTATATTTAAATATCTAGTATTTATATTTCTTATTTTCCACAACAATGTTTATTTTTCTTTGTCAAGTACTTAGTACGTGCATCCAGTTCAAGTTTAGGGGCGTGTTACAAGCTGTGGTTCGAGGTTTCAACCCAAGAGGGGGGGTGAATTGGGTTTTTACAAACTTTTGCGGAATTAATACAAGTTTATAAAAACTAACTAGCAGCAAACAATTAAAGCAAGTAATGTGCTGAATAATAAAGAGTTTAAGGAAAGAGGATGCAAACACAGTTTATAGTGGTTCGGCAATATCGGATTCGTTCCGACCCTACGTCCACTCTCTTCAAGGAACTCCTTGAAGTAATCCACTAAGAAAACTTAGCCGTACAACTTAGCCGGGTGTTGCACAAACCGTACACAAGCAATTTACAGGAATTGCTTAAACCGAAAAATCCCCTTCCTTTCGGAAGTTTCCCCTTCCTCTCGGAAGTAATCCCTTTACAAAGATGGTGTAAAGTAAAAGGTAGAGAGACAACAAATGAAAGCTTATTACAACAGAAATGTCTCTCTTTCAAAGTAAAGCTTGAAGAAATGGCTCAATAAGATTATTTCAAAGCTTTTTGTGTTTCAAGAGTATAAAAACTTGATTATATGAGATCAACTCTTTTTGAATATGTGCTGCTTGTTTTTGAATGCTTTGCTGAGTGGGTTTATATAGCAAACAATTAATATGGCCGTTTTGGACTTTAATTTGAAAAAGATTTACTTTAAAACGTTCAGATTTGGAGTCCAACGGTCATATTTTTGAACCACCAGTCGACTGGGTCGAGATACCAGTCGACTGGGTTCACTTGAAAAATACATGTTTTCAGACCTTCTGGGTATCCAGTCGACTGGTATATATCATCCAGTCGACTGGGGACTTTCTGTCCATTTTACCAGTCGACTGGTATATATCATCCAGTCGACTGGATACTTACTGGTCAAAGTACCAGTCGACTGGGTTGTTTGATCCAGTCGACTGGGTTCCTTCTGACCTTTATACCAGTCGACTGGTATATGTACCCAGTCGACTGGGTTGTTTTCCAACCCAGTTTTTCTTCTGTTTTTCATTTAAAAACATTTTAAAATTAATGGTTTTAGAAAAACCATTTGTGTTTGAGCCATTGAACAAGCTAATACAATGTATGAGTGAGACTTACATTGGTTCTAAACCTTAAGACCTATACTAGATCTTCAGTCTTCACTTGATACTTGATTTGGTTCGAGTTTTTGCACTTTGTTCCTTGGTTGAATGTGTTTGATCCTTAATACAACTTAGTTTAAACATGTTAGTTAAATAACAGTTGTGTTTTGCCATCATTAAAATACGGGCGAGGGTCAACAATCTCCCCCTTTTTGATGATGACAAAACTAATAATGTAAAAACAGTTTTAAAAACTAAGTGTTAAGATTTTACAAAAATTTGGACAGAGTCTCCTCTGTTTTTCGAGTAAAACCACCCTGTAAACAAGCAAACACAGTATATATTTCTTTCAACCAATCTAAAATTAAACTCAACCAATCAATAAACATTTTTACACAGATATAGAGCAATGCTCCCCCTAAATCTATGCATTGGTTGTGAATCAATAAACATTTTTACACAGATATGGAGCAATGCTCCCCCTAAATCTATGCATTGGTTGCGTTTTACTTAGATTTTCTCGTTTTTCTCATTTTTCTCCCCCGTTTTGACAACAGCAACCAAAGGAGGCATAACATAAAAAAATAAGCTAATTAGCCAATACAGTCAAATAGATTATAAGAACACAAATATGTACGCAAAGATGTGGCTTCATTTGAATTTCAGAAGCCTTCCCGGGAAGAACCGGAAGTTTTTCAAGCATATAAGTATTTTATATCAGATTTAGTGACTAAACAGATATTTAAAACAGTTCTAACATATCACAAATAGCGTATTTAAATACAATAAATATGGCTCATAGTATTACATCATCATAGAGAAAAAAGTCAATACAAGTAGGGCCTCATAGAGCCATAGCTTAAGAAAAACAAACATGAGATGTCCGTGCTATGTGACAAAAACTGGAAAAGTGCTAAGAACTGAGAGACTCATGGTGCGGGAGAGTCCGAGCTGTCACGAAGAAGTTCCCTAATCTCAGCTAGGGAACCCTCGGTGTGCTCTCGATGTAACTCGAAGTCATCCCGTAGGTGGTCTATGGAGGAGCTCAGCCTCTGATAATCGGACTGCATGGACTGAAAACCGGACTCCATCGTCATCTAAAGACTCGTGATAGCTCGTAGGATGTCACCATATCCAGTCTGACCAGTACTCGAGTCACCAATGGGAGGTGCTCGGGTATATGTCTCCATCTCAGCAGCCGTATCAGCATCCTCATCACTGTCACTCGCATCCTCTCGAATCCTTAGGCGCTTTCCGGCCTTAGGATAGAGAAACCCTTCACGAACAGTACATCCCATCTTCTTCAGAGATGAGATGTTGATGATATCCGTCAATCCGATATCCTGAGCCTCGGAGGCAGGCAAAGGTACCCGGAAGTGCTGGAGGATGAGTGTAATGAGCATCCCATAAGGAAGACACCCGGAGTCGTTTGCTTCGCCATTTATCATGTTGGCGATCAGCAGAGGATATATATTGAAGTGGTGCCCAGATTTTAGGCACCAAATCAATACCGTATCTATTTTAGATAGATACCCTCGACTCCCGAGTCTCGGGTGGATGGTCCAACTGACAATCAATTGAAACATTTTTGAGTCGAGGGGCAAGTCACTACATGTGTGAAATGTAGTGGGTCTGTACACATAGTTAGGGTCGTCCCTGACTATCCGACAGGCCTCCTCAACTTCAAAGTTGTCTGGCCATCCATCCAGACTCCATTGAACCCCCCTTATGGGAATTCTCAGAATGCTCATCAAGAGGTCAGTGTTGACCTCAAACTCCACACCGCTAACTCTGGTTCTGAATCTCAGAGCCAGAGGACTGGGTTTCACCAAGTTCGCATAGAACTGGTGAATCAGTCGCGGGTAATATTTTTCATGAATACTGACCAGTGGGGTCAGATTTATTGCCTCAAAGGCTGGTAGAATATCGAAATTACCATGACGAATGGAGTCGAAATCAACGACTCTACCCGTCATGATTTTCTTGTGACGGATTATAGAGTTATACCTCTTATGAGCAGCTGGGCTGAAAAACAGAGCCTGCTCCAACTCTGTTCTGGGCTCCTTGCTGGATGACCCTGCTACTCCCTTCCCTTTTGATTCCGAAGCCGAAGGTTTTGAAGACCTAGGCTTTTTGGGCGCATTAGGTCCACTTGTTGTGAGTTTTATACGGATTTTGTCACTCATTTTCGAGAAATTTGAAGTTTTTGGAAAAAGGAAATTTGGTAAAAATGAGAGATTTTAACCGTAGAAAGTTAAAAATCTCTTTAGGAATGAGTAGATCGGTGTGTTTAGAAGGGATTTGGATGGTTTTTAGATCAAAAAGATGAATTTTTCTAGAGAGAGAAAGCTTGGGCTCTTTGAAAATGGCGTAAGAAGGGCGAAAATGAAGAGTCCCTTTTATAGAATCGCGATACCAGTCGACTGGGTAAACTTACCAGTCGACTGGGCCCCTTTGAAAAGATGAACAGTTTCTCTTACCAGTCGACTGGGTAAACGTACCAGTCGACTGGATCAACTGACAGTGAGATACCAGTCTACTGGGCTATCGTTACCAGTCGACTGGGGGTTCAAAAAAAAAATGAAAAAATTTGGCTCCAAGCATGATTTGATTTTATAGACGACTGGAGAAGACTTACCAGTCGTCTGGAGTTTTTGGCAGAGAGTTACCAGTCGACTGGACAATCAGGCAGTGACTTACCAGTCGACTGGAGCACATTTACCAGTCGACTGGACCATTAGTAAAATTTCCAGTCTTGAATTTTTAGCACGAATTTGTTTATCTATGACATTTTTGAGTGAAGGGAATAATTAAACATGGATTAATACTCTATCACTCAATGTCAAACATGCAAATGATGAAATGAGATGCAATCAAACATTCAATTTATCAAAATCAAGCAATCCCATCAACTTTCTTATTTTGCAAAAACTAGCTTCACTTAAGGGTTTTGTAAGAATATCAGCTATTTGATCTTCTGAAGGTATAAATTCTAATCTTATATCACCTTTTTTAGCATGGTCTCTTAAGAAATGATGTCTAATCTCTATATGCTTGGTTCTAGAGTGCTGAATAGGATTTTTGGTTAGGTTGATGGCACTAGTATTATCACAAAATATAGGAATATTTTTGAGACTCATGCCATAGTCTTCTAGTTGTTGTTTCATCCATAGTACTTGGGCACAACAACTGCCAGCTGCTACATATTCCGCCTCAGCGGTTGATAGTGCAACTGAATTCTGTTTCTTGGAGAACCAAGAAGTTAACATAGCACCTAAGAATTGGCATGTTCCACTTGTGCTTTTTCTATCTAACCTACATCCAGCAAAATCAGCATCCGAATATCCTACTAGCTCAAAAGATGATTCTTTAGAATACCATAATCCTATGGTCTGGGTCCCTTGTAGATATCTAAGGATTCTTTTTACTGCAACTACATGTGATTCCTTAGGATTAGATTGAAATCTAGCGCACATGCATACACTGAACATTATATCAGGTCTACTTGCAGTCAAGTACAGTAAAGCACCTATCATGCTTCTATAATATTTAGAATCTACAGTTTTACCTCCTTCATCAAGATCAAGTTTGGTGGTTGTGCTCATAGGCGTTCCAATTGGCTTTGAGCTTTCCATCCCGAACCTCTTTAGTAGATCTTTGATGTACTTTTGTTGATTGATGAAGATACCTCCTTTTAGTTGCTTGATTTGCAGTCCAAGGAAGTAGGTAAGTTCTCCCATCATGCTCATTTCAAATTCACCTTGCATGCACTTTGCAAACTCTTGACACATAGATTCATTAGTAGCACCAAATATAATATCATCAACATATATTTGAACTATCAAAGTGTCATTTTTGTGAGTTTTTGTGAAAAGAGTTGTATCTATTCTTCCTCTTACAAAATCATTATCAATCAAAAATTTGCTTAGTCTTTCGTACCATGCCCTTGGAGCTTGCTTCAGCCCATATAAAGCCTTAGAAAGCTTGTAGACATGATTTGGAAGACTAGGGTTTTCAAAACCAAGAGGTTGTTCAACATAAAGCTCTTCTTCTATAAAGCCATTTAAAAAGGCACTTTTCACATCCATTTGAAATAGCTTGAATTTATTAAAGCATGCAAAGGCTAATAACATTCGAATAGCTTCTAATCTAGCTACGGGAGCATAGGTTTCATCAAAATCTATTCCTTCCTCTTGGTTATATCCCTTAGCAACTAGTCTAGCCTTATTTCTAGTTACTATACCATTTTCATCCATTTTATTTCTATATACCCATTTAGTTCCAATAATTGAATGATCTTTAGGTCTTGGAACTAGTTCCCAAACATTGTTTCTCTCAAATTGATTTATCTCTTCCTGCATTGCAATTATCCAATCATTATCTTTTTCAGCTTCTATAAATGTCTTAGGTTCTACTTGAGACAAATAAGCTACAAAATTACAAATATTTCTAATGGAAGAGCGAGTTCTTACCCCTTGTGAAGGATCACCAATTACTTGATCAATTGGATGATGATTTACATACCTCCAATCCTTGGGTAGATTTTCCTCTTGTTGACTTGAGGATGGTTGGTCCAAATTTGGAGTTGCCATCCCTTCATTTGTTTAAGAGGAACTCACTTTTGGGTCAACAATGGGAGTAGAAGTTTCCATTCTTGGAATAAAATCTGCATCATCTTTAAAGGAAACTTCTCCACTACTCATTGGGTTAGATTCATCAATAGTTACATGCACAGATTCTTCTACTACTAGAGTTCTCTTATTGAAAACTCTATAAGCCTTACTAGTAGTAGAATATCCTAAAAATATCCCTTCATCGGTCTTGGAATCAAATTTACCCAAGTTAGTTTTATTGTTATTTAAGATGAAGCACTTACTACCAAAGGCACGAAAATAGGAAATATTGGGCTTTCTCCCTTTCCATAGTTCATAAGGAGTTTTATCAAGCAGGGGCCTTATCAAAATTCTATTTAAAATATAGCAAGAAGTATTCACGGCTTCAGCCCAAAAATATTTTGGTAAATTATTTTCACAAAGCATTGTTCTTGAAAATTCTTCTAGAACTCTATTTTTCCTCTCAACAACTCCATTTTGTTGAGGAGTTCTAGGAGCTGAAAAGTTGTGATTAATTCCATTTTCATCACAAAATTTTGAAAAGCTTTGATTTTCAAATTCTTTGCCATGATCACTTCTTATGCTTGAAATACAAATTCCTTTTTCATTTTGTACCTTTTTGCAAAACTTTTCAAATCCTTTGAAAGCTTCGTCCTTATAAGCAATAAAAATAACAAAGGTATATCTTGAATAGTCATCAACAATAACAAGAGCATATTGATGGCCACCTAGACTAATGGTACTAATTGGACCAAATAAGTCCATATGCAAAAGTTCCAAAGGTCTAGTAGTTGAGACAATATTTTTTGCTTTGAAAGATATCCTTGATTGTTTTCCCATTTGACAAGCATTGCAAATTTTGTTTTTCTCAAAATTGATTTTAGGAAGACCAATAACTAAATCTTTTCTTGAAACAATTTTTAGCAAGTTCATGTTTACATGACCAAGCCTTCTATGCCACAGCCATTGATTTTCACTAAAAGCAAGAAAGCATTTTTCATTATTGGAATGTAAGGATTTCAAATCAACTATATAGACATTTTCATGTCTATGGCCAATGAATTTGATCTTGTTGCTCTTGATGTCTATAACTAGACAATGAGAGGTTTCAAATGTGACTTTATATCCTTTGTCACATAATTGACTAATGCTAAGTAAATTTGGCTTTAAGCCTTGTACTAGCAATACATTATCTAAAGTTGAGAAATCATTACCGACTTTTCCATGCTCGATGATCTTTATTTTAGTATTGTCTCCAATGGTCACAAGTCCACCATCTCTTAGAGTTAGCTCCTTGAATACGCTTTTATCACCGGTCATATGCTTCGAGCAACCGCTATCAAGGTACCAACAGTTACCTTTCTCCTTGGTGTGAAGGCAAATCTACATCACACAAGGATATACGATAGCATTTTTAGGTACCCAAAATTTCTTGGGTCCTTTGGGGTTAGTCCTTGAAAATACGGTTCCTTTTGGGACCCATACTTTCTTAACAATATATGGTGCTCTATGAACATGTTGATGATGCACAGACCTATCATTATAGTCATAGAAATTTCTAGGAAATTTTACATGTGCATTCCTATAATCCTTAGGATGATAGTTCCTAGGATACATGATTCTATGGTAAGGGGTATGAAAATGCATGTCATTTCCAGAAAATGAACGATGATGCATTCTAGGATACATGCTAGCATATGTATGCAAGTTATTTCTAGAATAGCTATGATGGTGATTCCTAGGTTGAGCATGAGCAGAATGCATTCTTTGATTATACACATTGTTCCTAGAATGAGCATGATGATTATTTCTAGGATGTGTATGAGCATTTCTAGAATGAGCATACAAATAAGCATGAGTATTTTTAGGATGCTTCAATTTAGTATGATCATTTAAGTTTCTAGAGTTCCTCGGATTTATTAAGGGAGTGCTTTTAACAAGGTTAGGAGCTTTCGAAGTAGAAGCTCCATCTACACAAGAGGCTTTCATGAATAAGCTCTCTTTTGTTTTTTGTTTTCCCAAAGGATAATATCCTACACCAGATTTTCCTCCACTTAATCTTTGGGAAGAAAGCACTTCATCAAGTTTTTCTTTACCAAGCATAAGTCTAGATACAGTGCTGTTTAATTCAGAAATTTTATTTTTCAAATTTTCATTTTCATCTTTAAGAAAATCTTGAGACAAATTATACAGTAAAGATGATAATTTTTCTTTTTCTTCTCTAAGAACTATCATTTCCTTAGAAAGAGATGATACTTCTTTCTTAAGAACAAAATTTCTAGAATCAAATTTCTTTAATTCTTTATGCATTTCATTTATGACTTCTAGTAATTCTTCACTACTAGTAACAATATTATTTTTTGAAGAGGGAGAAGATGTTACCTCACTTTCATCATCGATTGCCATTAAACAGAGGTTGGCAATCTCTTCGTATCCAATTTCTTTGTCTGATGACTCATCTTCTTCGTCATCGCTCCAGGTAGTTGCTACCATAGCTTTCTTCTTGAAGCCCTTGTATGGTTTGCTTGAAACCGGACAGTCAGCTTTTATATGTCCTGGCTTCTTGCAGCCATAGCACATAAGTGGTTCCCTTTTTGAGGTGGGATCCTTTGAGTAAGGTTTCTTGCTTTTCTTCAAGAACCTATGGAATCGTCTGGTGATTAAAGCCATTTCACCATCCTCTTCACTGCTCTCTGCTTCTTGTTCTAATTCCTTTTCTTTGTTGCTCGTAGAAGCTTTGAGAGCAATTTGCTTCTTCTTCTTCTCATCATCATTGACGATGGGAGTCATTTCTTCCATCTCGTATGTCAATAATGACCCAAGCAGCGTCTCAACATCAAGCTTGTCAAGATTTTTGGCCTCTTGAATGGCTGTCCTCTTTGGTTTCCATTCTGGAGGTAGAGATCTTAAGATTTTTCTGGTTAGTTCAACTTCCTCAATATTCTTGCCAAGCAGTTTTAAACTATTTATAATAGTAGTAAATCGTGAGTGCATTTCAGAAATGGTTTCGTTAGGAGACATCTTAAAAGATTCATATTCAGAAATTAGCATGTAAATTTTAGACTTTTTTACTTCACTTGTTCCTTCATATGTGACTTGCAATTTGTCCCATATTTCTTTAGCAGAAACGCATGCAGATATTTTGTTATATTCAGAAATATCTAATGCACAATGTAGTATGCTTGTTGCTCTGCTATTGAGAGACATCGTTCTACAATCCTCGTCAGTAAACTCAGTTTTGAGTTTAGGCATTGTATGAAGAGTCTCTCCAATAACTATTTCTTTTGAGGGAATTTTAGGTCCCTCTTCTATAATTCTCCATAGATTGTAATCTTGTCCTTCGACGAAGATTTTCATTCTATTTTTCCAGTAGTTATAATTTGATCCATTGAACAATGGTGGTCTAGTATAAGAGTGTCCCTCAGAGTAGCTATTTGCTGCCATTGGATCAACTCTAGGAATTTAAGCCTTATAAAGAGAACGAGGCTCTGATACCAATTGTGGTTCGAGGTTTCAACCCAAGAGGGGGGGTGAATTGGGTTTTTACAAACTTTTGCGGAATTAATACAAGTTTATAAAAACTAACTAGCAGCAAACAATTAAAGCAAGTAATGTGCTGAATAATAAAGAGTTTAAGGAAAGAGGATGCAAACACAGTTTATAGTGGTTCGGCAATATCGGATTCGTTCCGACCCTACGTCCACTCTCTTCAAGGAACTCCTTGAAGTAATCCGCTAAGAAAACTTAGCCGTACAACTTAGCCGGGTGTTGCACAAACCGTACACAAGCAATTTACAGGAATTGCTTAAACCGAAAAATCCCCTTCCTTTCGGAAGTTTCCCCTTCCTCTCGGAAGTAATCCCTTTACAAAGATGGTGTAAAGTAAAAGGTAGAGAGACAACAAATGAAAGCTTATTACAACAGAAATGTCTCTCTTTCAAAGTAAAGCTTGAAGAAATAGCTCAATAAGATTATTTCAAAGCTTTTTGTGTTTCAAGAGTATAAAAACTTGATTATATGAGATCAACTCTTTTTGAATATGTGCTGCTTGTTTTTGAATGCTTTGCTGAGTGGGTTTATATAGCAAACAATTAATATGGCCGTTTTGGACTTTAATTTGAAAAAGATTTACTTTAAAACGTTCAGATTTGGAGTCCAACGGTCATATTTTTTAACCACCAGTCAACTGGGTCGAGATACCAGTTGACTGGGTTCACTTGAAAAATACATGTTTTCAGACCTTCTGGGTATCCAGTCGACTGGTATATATCATCCAGTCGATTGGGGACTTTCTGTCCATTTTACCAGTCGACTGGTATATATCATCCAGTCGACTGGATACTTACTGGTCAAAGTACCAGTCGACTGGGTTGTTTGATCCAGTCGACTGGGTTCCTTCTGACCTTTATACCAGTCGACTGGTATATGTACCCAGTCGACTGGGTTGTTTTCCAACCCAGTTTTTCTTCTGTTTTTCATTTAAAAACATTTTAAAATTAATGGTTTTAGAAAAACCATTTGTGTTTGAGCCATTGAACAAGCTAATACAATGTATGAGTGAGACTTACATTGGTTCTAAACCTTAAGACCTATACTAGATCTTCAGTCTTCACTTGATACTTGATTTGGTTCGAGTTTTTGCACTTTGTTCCTTGGTTGAATGTGTTTGATCCTTAATACAACTTAGTTTAAACATGTTAGTTAAATAACAGTTGTGTTTTGCCATCATTAAAATACGGGCGAGGGTCAACACAAGCAAAGCAAGCAACCTAGTTCTCCATCTCCCAGGTCAGATCTTTCCATGACACACACATTGGGGACAATGTGTATTTTAAGTTTGGGGGTAGTGGGAGATACTAGATACTATCACACACGCACTTGAAACACATGCACACACTAAGTCCTAGTTTTTTTTTAGGAAGATAAATGCATGTTCTTTTGGTAAACAAAAATTTCGGTTGATTTAAAATTTTGATAACATTTCATTAGTAAGCTTAAAAGCTAGAACATATAGTCTTGCAATGGGAATTTTACAAAGTTTAGTTACCTATTTTAAGGCACTTAAGAATTCACGAGTTTGATCCAAATTTGCACGAGCACATTTAACACGCATTTGTGTGGGGTATGACATATAATTCTCTTGTATATGATTTCATAATCGAACTATAATCGGATAACTTGTTGAAAGGAACACTTTGGCGTAAGAAAAATAAAAAAAAATGTTCATCATGCAAAACGTGATAAAAAAAAAAGCTTCTAATGATTAATAAAAACTTTCCATTGAGTAACTGGGCCTCTTGCCTCAGTAAGCATTGAGTGTTCACATCAAAAGGTGGAAAGTAAACCTTTAATGATCATAATAAATATTCCTACTGAGTAACTGGGCCTCTTGCCTCAGTAAGCATTGAGTGTTCACGTCAAAATGTGGGAATTTTATTAAGAAGTATAAAAAACAGTTAGTTCTGTAGCCTTTTTGATTCGAGCTGGTAAGTCCTTAGGGGTGTCTTTACATCTAATGCCCTAAAACCATCTGGTTTGGGAGTCATTGGCTAAACACTCGTTACAAGGGTCAAATAGAAAGCTCGATGGAACTCAACATGGCAAAGATCACATAATGAAAGAAAAAGAAAGAAGAAGCAAGTTTTATGCCATTTTTGTTCTCTTTGATAAGGAATTCGATAAAGGTTTGGGCATCGAAACCCTATACACTAGAATTATGTGGAAGCCCCATCTTATATGTGCTAATTCATCACACACAAATCAAACTTGCAATTCCTTAAGCCAACCTTAGATAAGTAACATGAACTTTTGAAAATCCTTTTTCAATACAAAAATGTGTTTTTATTATAAGCTTGCTCATGAACGGTTATCATAGTTTTATGCAAAACCCAAATCTTTGAGTATTATAGAAATGAATTTATTTTTAATTTTGTTCTTCATCTAGTTTTTAGTTTTGTACTGCTAAGGGGCTAGTAATATGTAAGTTTGGGGGTGTGATAGGAGCTTAAATATTTAAGCTCCTTAATTTACATTTGTTAAGCCCTAGTTTATGTTATTTTAGTCCATTTTACTTTATTTCTGTGTTTTACATGGTTTTTATAGGTCGATGAATAAAAGGAAGCATTTTGGAAGCATTTTGAAGCTTTAAAGGAAGAAAACTAAAGATTTGGAAAGAGCTAGTGCGATCGAGCGCAACATGACTGTGATCGAGCGTAAAAGCAATCGTGCGTGCACATAGAAAGCTTGAGCACACCCATACGCTCGAGTGTAGAAGCATGCGATCGAGCGCACATGCACAGAGAAGCGGTAGAGCTAGTTTTGGAAAGATTTCTTCCGGACCTATTTTGGAAATTAGGGTTTTAAGGCACCTTTAGAACCCTATAAATGGCCCTGTAAAACACAGAAGCAGTATCTCCCTTTTGGGGAGCTTATCTTCCTTTTAGTATACCTTTTGTTCTAGACTCAAAGTAGAGAGCTTAGGAGAAGAATTGACGACTCGTCTTCCGAGTCTTTTTCGGTTTTAGTTTTCTGTTTTTTATGTTTAGCATGTTTACTTTACTTAGCATATGTAACTAAACTCCTATAGGGCTTGATTGAAGCCCTAGTTATGCTTTACCATACATTTATTCATTAACTATCTTTACTATAGCCTTATTGGAGTATTTAACTTGATTAATACCTGTTTATATTTACATTCCTCATATGTATGTGCCTAATTAACGTATGCATGTGGTATGGATAGATTAGTTGAATCAATTTGGATGACTGAGTCCTGGGTTTGACATTAGTAACAAGGGATATCCATACCAGATTCCCGAGTTAATCAACATGAGAAACCGGGAGTGGACCAAGCCCTAAGTCCCATGTGGTTGCCGGTCTCCACAGCCCTCATGCTCTTTTAAGGAACAACTCAGTATACACCCATGCTGAATCCCTTAAAGAGAGAAAAGAGTTAGAGTATACACCATGCCTAACTCGTTGCATAGGGAGATCAATAGCCTAAGGTGTGGGCCAAGCCCTTAGGTTGGCAACCATTAGATATTCATGATAAGGCTAGAGCATTGAAACCTTAGTAAGTGGGAAAGTATAATTAGTGGTGGATATCATAGCCCTATGTTCTCTTTATTGTTATTCGCTCACTATCAACTGTTATTTCTCTTTTAACTTAAAGAAATTAGTTCTAGATAGAAATTCACCAATCCTTGTGGAAATGATCTCGCACTTGCACACTATGCTACCACAGACCTTGTGCACTTGCAAGTAAAACTAGAACGATTATTTGCCTAATTATTTAAGTAAATAAACGTCTAACATCCACCTCTAATCATACTTTCCCAATGAGTAGTGTGTCAATGCACTAGCCTTACCATGAATACCTAATGGTTGCCAACCTAAGGGCATAGTATCTACTCCTTAAGCTATTGATTTCCCTAAGCACCGAGTTAGGCATGGTATCTACTCTAACTCTTTTGTTTATTAAGGGATTCAACATGGTATCTACTGAGTTGTTCATTAAGAGAGCATAAGATTTATGGAAATCGATAACCACATGAGACCTAGGGCATGGTATCTTCTCTTGGTTTCCTATGTTGATTAATTGTTGAGCGTTTATTTACTTAAATAATTAGAAAAATAATCATTCTAGTTTTACTTGCAAGTGCACAAGGTCTGTGGTAGCATAGTGTGCAAGTGCGAGATCATTTCCACAGGGATTGGTGAATTTCAATTTAGAATTACTTCCACAATATAAAACAAGATAAAGAAAATATGAGTTTAGATTGATAAGGATAAAACAAGAAACAAGATAATGATAAAAGTGTAGGGCTTTGATATCCACCACTATTTATACTTTAACATAATAAAATAATATGCCAATGCTTTAGTTATATTCTGAATATTTAATGCTTGCCAACCTAAGGGCTTGGTCCACACCTTAGGCTATTGATCTCCCTAAGCAACGAGTTAGGCATGGTATATACTCCAACTCTTTTCTCTCTTAAGGGATTCAGCATGGGTGTATACTGAGTTGTTCCTTAAGAGAGCATAAGGGCTATAGAGATCGGTAACCACACGAGAACTAGGGACTTGATCCGCTCTTGGTTTCCCGTGTTGATTAACCCGAGAATCCGGTGTGGATATCTCTTGTTACTAATGTTGAACCCAGGACTCGGTCATCCAAATTGATTCAACTAACTAATCCATACCACATGTATAAGTTGATCATATAAACATATATGAGGAATTTAAATAAACACAATTATTAATCAAGTTAAACATCATCATATAACCATTGTAAAGGCGCCAATATTGAAATATTAAGTAAATATAATTAGGGTTTCAACTAAGCCCTTACTAAAAGTTTAAGTACACATAATAAAAATAAAGGAAAGAAGAAACCCGAGAGAAGAGTCATCAATTCTCTTCCACCGTTTCCTTCTCTGATCTCCCCGAACAAAAACTAAACTAAAAGGAAGATAAGCTCCTAAAAAGGGAGATATGTTTTCTGTGCTTTACAAGTCTATTTATAGGGTTCTAAGGACACTTAGAAACCCTAATTTCCAAAATATGGCCCTAACCCTAATTTCCAAAACAGGTGCTGCCGTTTTACTGTTCACTACCGTACATATGCGCTCGATCGCTAGCAGAGTGCGCTCGATCGCAAGGTTATGCTCGATCGCCCTTCCTGGTGCACTCAATCGCACTCTAGACAGTATCTGCTCCAGGTTTTCCAATTTTCTTCCTTTTAAGCTCCAAAAGCTTCCAAAATGCTTCCTTTTCTTCATAGACCTATAAAAACCATGTAAAACATAGAAATGAAGTAAAATAGACTAAAATACATCAACTAGGGCTTAACAAATGTAAATTAAGGGGCTTAAATATGAATATTTAAGCTCCTATCACACCCCCAAACTTATATATTGCTAGTCCCTTAGCAATACAAAACTAAATGAAGAACAAAATTAAAGATAAATTCATTTCCATGATACTCAAAGATTTGGGTCGTGCATAAAACTATGATAACCGTTCATGAGTAAGCTTATAATAAAAACACGTTTTTGTATTGAAAAGGGATTTTCAAAAGTTCATGTTACTTACCTAAGGTTAGCTTAAGGCATTGCAAGTTTGATTTGTGTGTGATGAATTAGCACATATAAGATGGGGCTTTCACATAATTCTAGTGTATAGGGTTTCGATGCCCAAACCTTTATCGAATTCCTTATCAAATTGAACAAAAATGGCATAATACTTGCTTCTTCTTTCTTTTTCTTTCATCATGCGATCTTTGCCATGTCGAATTCCATCGAGCTTTCTATTTGACCCTTGTAACGAGTGTTTAGCCAATGACTCCCAAACCAGATGGTTTTAGGGCATTAGGTATAAAGACACCCCTAAGGACTTACTAACTCGAATCAAAAGGGCTACGGAACTAATAGGTTTTAATGCTTCTAAATGAAATTCTCACATTTTGACGTGAATACTCAATGCTTACTGAGGCAAAGGCCCAGTTACTCAGTGGAAATTTGTTATTATGATCATTAAAGGCTTACTTCCCACCTTTTGACGTGAACACTCAATACTTACTGAGACAAGAGACCCAGTTACTCAGTGGAAAGCTTTTTGATCACGTTTTTTGCATAATGAACATTTTTCTTTATTTTTCTTATGCCGAAGTGTTCTTTTCAACAAGTTATCCGATTATAGTTAGATTATGGAAACATATACAAGAGAATTATATGTCATACCCCACACAAATGCGTGTTAAATGTGCTCGTGCAAATTTAGATCAAACTCGTGAATTCTTAGGTGCCTTGAGGTAGGTAACTAAACTTTGTAAAATTCTCATTGCAAGACTATGTGTTCTAGCTTTTAAGCTTACTAATGAAGTGTTATCAAATTTTTAAATCAACCAAAATTTTTGTTTGCCAAAAGAACATGCATTTATCTTTTTTTTTTTAAAAAAAACTTGGACTTAGTGTGTGCATGTGTTTCAAGTGCGTGTGTGATAGTATCTAGTATCTCACACTAACCCCAAACTTAAAATACACATTGTCCCCAATGTGTGTGGCATGGAAAGATCTGACCTGGGAGATGGAGAACTAGGCTGCTTGCTTTGCTTATAACACGCCCCCAAACTTGAACTGGATGCACGCACTAAGTACCTGACAAAGAAAAATAAACATTGTTCTGGAAAACAAGAAATATAAATACTAGATATGTAAATATAAATATAAACAAAAGAAAAATACTAAAATGAAAAAGATAAGTCTGGGGTGCCTCCCATGAGCGCTAAGTTTAACATCTTCAGCCGGACCAAGCCTTATTCTTCCCCAAAACTAATATTGGCAGCAACTAGCATAGGTAGTGTCTTATTCTTTCCCATATAAGCATAAGTCAAATGCTTCGGCAGTGGCTTCAACTCCAAATTTGGTGCCTAGACAATAAAAAGGAAAAAAGTAGTATTAGTAGGCATATGAATATCAAATGGATCGGTGTACTTACTTGGATGCTTTGGAGAGGCTTCAATGAGGTGCATAGTTTCGATGATGTCATCAGTAACATCCTCAGATTCTGGCACTATATTCGATCTTGTAAGACTATATGTAAGAGAAGTTTCTAATGGATCAACGTGATGGTCATGAAAAACTTGTTTAACAACATTTTGCTTTTGTTTACTTAGCTCCTTAGCTATGTGCCCCACTTGTATTTCTAGTCTTTGAATAGCTTGCTCATGCCTTACATTTATTTGGATTTGTTCAGTCCAAAATTGTCTTGGCTCTGCTATGAATTGCTCTTGTGAGGTCATCAGCTGTTGTTGTTGAACTGCCAATTGCCTCACAATGCTCTCTAGGTCGCTCTTCTTTGCTTTCGAAACTGATTAGGCTGCTGGTTGGAATTTTCTTTGTTGCTCTTGAAGGTTCCATGCATTTTGATCGTTGCTCCATGAGAAGTTGGGGTGGTTTCGCCATTCTGGATTGTAGGTATTTGCATATGGATTGTAGTTGTTTGGTTCCACATAGTTTGCTTGCTCTTGATCTGCAGATGAATATAAAGGGCGAATTTCAGTAGTGTGATCGAAACGACTACAAATAGCACATACCTGGAGTGGTGTAGCTTGTGGCCTAGGTGAGGCAATCCGAGCAATCATGACTTCTATAAGCATATCTTGCTTCCTCTCTATAGCATCTAGATAAGCATATCTAGCTTCCGCCATTGGTGCTTCTCCCTCAATTGAATTAGTTGAAAAACTTCAGTGTAGCAGTTTCAGTACTGCTTCTCGGGTATTTTCTGGACCTTTTGTGCTCGAGTGCACCAAGAACAGCGCTCGATCGCACTAGGATTGCGCTCGATCGCACCAAGGGGTGCGCTCGATGGCAATGAGGACAGAAACTCCTCTGCCGCACACCTGAAAAAAAAAAACAAAAAATGAAAAGAAGGAATAAATCTGATTTTTAATGAAAAAAATAAAAATAAAACGGAACAGAATAAAATAAAATAAAATAAAATAAAAAAACTAACGAAAATAATTTCAAAAAGAAATTTAGCACAATCCTCGACAACGGCGCCAAAAACTTGTTGAGTGTTTATTTACTTAAATAATTAGGCAAATAATCGTTATAGTTTTACTTGCAAGTGCACAAGGTCTGTGGTAGCATAGTGTGCAAGTGCGAGATCATTTCCATAGGGATTGGTAAATTTCAATTTAGAATTACTTCCACAATATAAAACAAGATAAAGAAAATATGAGTTTGGATTGATAAGGATAAAACAAGAAACAAAAACAAGATAATGATAAAAGTGTAGGGCTTTGATATCCACCACTAATTATGCTTTAACATAATGAAACAATATGCCAATGCTTTAGTGATACTCTGAATATTTAAAGCTTGTCAACCTAAGGGCTTGGTCCACACCTTAGGTTATTGATCTCCCTAAGCAACGAGTTAGGCATGGTGTATACTCTAACTCTTTTCTCTCTTAAGGGATTCAGCATGGGTGTATACTAAGTTGTTCCTTAAGAGAGCATAAGGGCTGTGGAGATCGGCAACCACACGAGACCTAGGGACTTAGTCCGCTCCCAGTTTCCTGTGTTGATTAACCTGAGAATCCGGTGTGGATATCTCTTGTTACTAATGTTGAACCAAAGACTCGGTCATCCAAATTGATTCAACTAACTAATCCATACCACATGAATAAGTTGATCATATAAACACATATGAGGAATTTAAATAAACATAGGTATTAATCAAGTTAAACATCATCATATAACCATTGTAAAGGCGCCAATATTGAAATATTAAGTAAACATAATTAGGGCTTCAACTAAGCCCTTACTAAAAGTTTAAGTACACATAATAAAAATAAAAGAAAGAAGAAACCCGAGAGAAGAGTCGTCAATTCTCCTCCACCATTTCCTTCTCCGATCTCCCCGAACAAAAACTAAACTAAAAGGAAGATAAGCTCCTAAAAAGGTTGATAAGTCCTTAGGGTTGTCTTTACACCTAATACCCTAAAACCATCTGGTTTGGGAGTCATTGGCCAAACACTCGTTACAAGGGTCAACTAGAAAGCTCGATGGAACTCAACATAGCAACATGAGAGTCATTTAGAAGCATTAAAACCTATTAGTTCTGTAGCATTTTTTACTCGAGTTAGTAAGTCCTTAGGGGTTTCTTTACACCTAATGCCCTAAAACAATCTGGTTTGGGAGTCATTAGCTAAACACTCGTTACAAGGGTCAAATAGAAAGCTCGATGGAACTCAACATGGCAAAGATCGCATGATAAAAAGAAAAAGAAAAAAAAAACAAGTATTATGCCATTTTTGTTCTCTTTGATAAGGAATTTGATAAAAGTTTGGGCATCGAAACCCTATACGCTAAAATTATGTGGAAGCCCCATCTTATATGTGCTAACTCATCACACACAAATCAAACTTGCGATGCCTTAAGCCAACCTTAGTTAAGTAACTTAAAACTTTTGAAAGTTCTTTTGCAATCAAAAATGTGTTTTTATTTTAAGTTTACTCATGAACGGTTATCATAGTTTTATGTGCAACCCAAATCTTTGAGTATCATGGAAATGAATTTATCTTTAATTTTTGTTCTAACATAGTCTTTAATTTTGTATTGCTAAGGGACTAGCAATATGTAAGTTTGGGGGTATGATAAGTGCTTAAATAGTCATATTTAAGCCCCTTAATTTACATTTGTTAAGTTCCTTATTTATCTATTTCTATGGATTTTACTTCATTTTCGTGTTTTATGCATTTTTCACAAGACTTGGACAAAAAGGTAATAATTTGGAGCTTTTAGGAGCAAAAGTCAAGTTCTACCATCCAGCAAGGTGCGCTCGAGCGCATACCACATATGCTCGAGCGTAATCACTCCAGAGGTGACAGAGCCAGAATCGGAAAGAAGTCTTCCGATTCCAAAAAAGAATTAGGGTTTCAAGACACCATAAGGACCCTATAAATAGCCCTGTAAAACATATAACCCACACCTTTTGTTCTAGATTCGAAGCAGAGAGCTTAGGAAAGGAATTGAAGACTCGTCTCCTGAGTCTTCTTCAGTTTTAATTTTCTGTTTTTATTTAATTATGTTTAGCAGGTTTACTTTACTTAGTATGTGTAACTAAACTCCTATAGGGCTCGATTGAAGCCCTAGTTATGCTTTACCACATCTTCATTCATTGATTATCTTTGTTATAACGTTGTTAGAATATTTAACTTGATTAATACCTGTTTATATTTACATTCCTTATATGTATGTGCTTGATCAACGTATGCATGTGGTATGGATAGGTTAGTCGAATCAATTTGGATGACTGAGTCCTGGGTTTGACATTAATGATAAGGGATATCCACACCAGATTCCCGAGTTAATTAACATGGGAAACCAAGAGCGGACCAAGCCTTAGGTCCTATGTGGTTTTCCGATCTCCACAGCCCTCATGCTCTCTTAAGGAACAACTCAATATACACCCATGTTGAATCCCTTAAGAGAGAAAAGAGTTAGAGTATACACCATGCCTAACTCATTGCATAGGGAGATCAATATCCTAAGGTGTGGACCAAGCCCTTAGGTTAGCAACCATTAGATATTCATGATAAGGCTAGAGCACTGAAACCTTAGTTAATGGGAAAGTATAATTAGTGGTGGATATCGTAGCCCTATGATCTCGTTATTTTTATTTACTCACAATCAAATTGCTATTTCTCTTTTTAACTTGAAGAAACTAATTCTAAAACAAAATTCACCAATCACTGTGCAAATGATCTCGCACTTGCACATTATGCTACCACAGACCTTGTGCACTTGCAAGTAAAACTAGAACGGTTATTTGCATATTTATTTAAGTAGATAATCACTCCAACAAAGGCTAAGATCCTTCCTCTTGAACTCCTCACTGAGTTGAGATATAAACCTATTCATCCTCTCCCTGTTGTTTCCAACTGACAGCATATCAACGACATAGATGAGGATACTCACTATTTTCTCCACCTTGTGTCCAAGTGAGAAAGTTTCTGTGAAATCTATGTCTTCTCTTCTCGTGAACCCCTTCATCACCAGCCTAGCCTTATTCTGGACTTTATTTCCTGGAGGGTACCCTTCTTTGATCTTGTAAGTCCACTTACAATCCACAACTTTCTGTTTTCTCGGAATGTGCACCAATTCCCAAAAGTTGTTCTTCCTCAAAGAATCCATTTCTTCCTCCATAGCTAGCTTTCATCTTGGTGAATCTTTATATCCTATGGCATTAATGTAAGTCTCTTGTTCACTCATCTTTCCTTCTGTCCAAGGAGCTGCTGTATCCGTAGCATCCGCAAACCCATATCTTGAAGGTGGTCCGACCATCTTTCTTTCTCGGTCTCTTGTGAGCTAATAGTCTTTTTGACTTGCTGTATCATCCTCTTCTAGTTCAGCCTCCTCATGAGTGTCATGAGCTTGGCATTCATCAATAGGCTATACCTGGTCTGAACCCTCTTAGCTTCCTTACTCTACCTGAACTGAATCTTTCTTGATGCTATGCTCCACAAATTCCGGACTGGTTTGCTCATTAGCCCTTGTAGGGTTAGTTTTCTCTAAATAGGGAAATAATGATTCATTAAAAATAACATCCCTATTTATTATGAGTCTCAATCCTTCTTTTTCTAAGGACCCCAACCTATACCCCTTAGCCTCTTCCCCATATCCTAGAAACACACATTCTCTAGATCCTAGGCTAAGTCTATCATCATTTTAATATGCAAACGCAGCACACCCAAAAGTCCTAAGGTTGTCCAACTCAGGGGGTTTTCCACTCCACATCTCCTCAGGAGTCTTATGGTACACAATCCTAGAGGGTGAACTATTAACCAAATATGCAGCAGTAGACACCACTTCCCCCCAAAAACATTTAGGTAATCTGGATCCATCTAGCATGCACCTAACCTTTTCCATAAGGGTCTTATTCATCCTCTCAGCAACTCCACTTTACTGAGGGATTTTCATAACCATTCTATGTCTTAGAATGTCATTTAATCTACATAATTGATCAAGTTCTTGGTTAAAAATTTATAAGCCATTATCGATTCTTATCCCCTTAACTACCCTGCCCATTTGAGTCTCCACCAGCTTTTTCCACACCACTAATTTATTCAAAGCATCTGATTTATTTTTAACCAAATAAACCCAAAACTTTCTTAAATAATCATCAATTAAAGACAGAAAGTAAAAGTTACCTCCATGTGTTGGTGTTCTTGCTGGTCCCCAAAGGTTCGCATGAATGTAGTCAAGAGTGCCTTTAGACTTGTGCACTCCGGTGTTGAAGCTGACCTGATGTTGCTGCCTAAGAACACAGCCCTTACAGAAATCGAGTCTTTCTACCTTGTCATCATCAAGTAATCCATTCTTGCTGAGAACTTGTAGGCCTTATTTGCTTATATGTCCCAAGTAAGTGTGCTAAAGGGCTGCCTTCTCGATCTCAACCATCAAGCTTGCTGCTTGACCCTTGATGTCCGTGTCTCCGATCAACTCATAGAGACCATCCTATATTGTTGTTTTGATCACTATTAAAGATCCCTTGGTTACCTTGATCTTTCCTCCCTCTGCTTTATATGTGTACCCCATGGAATCAAGCTGCCCCAATGAGATCAAATTCCTTTTAACATCCGGAAGATACCTCACATTCCTCAGCAGCCTTATGACTCCATCAAACATCCTCAATTGGATGTCTCCAATCCCCCTTACTTAGCAAGAAATATCGTTCCCCAAGAAAACCCTTTCATCATTGGTTTCCTTGAAATTATTGAACCAATCCCGGTAAGGGCACATTTGATGAGTGCACCCGGTATCCAAGATCTATTTTCCGTTGCCTTCTTACCCCTTGCTCACATCCGAGCACACAACAAGAACATCATTAACTTACTGTTCTATCTTGGCAACCGAAGCCTCTCCATTCTTGGTATGGCTTCTTCCCTCATCCCTCATCTTCTCCTTGCAATCTTTCTTGAAGTGACCCTCCTTGTGGCAGTAGTCACATTTCTTCCCTACAAATTTCAGTTTGGAATGTGCTTTCCCATGGCTTTCTCCTCTACCTCTGTCCCAGTAGTAGCCATGTATGTTGCTGTGCACTCTCCCATGGCTCTCTCATCTACCTCTGTCCTGGTAGTAGCCATGTATGTTGCTGTGCACTCTCCCATGGCTCTCTCCTCTACCTCTGTCCTAGTAGTAGCCATGTATGTTATTGTGCACTCTCTCATAGCTCTCTCCTCTACCTCTGACCCGGTAGTAGCCATGTATGTTACTGCTATACCGAGTTGTTGGCCTTCTTCTAATGAACAGCCCTTCTCCACTTGATGCACTCCTCATCTTGGCATCAAGATCATCTTGTAACTCTTTATTAGGATCAAATTTAAAAGCAAAGATTCGTTTACGAAGATACCTCTTATTAGGAAGAGTCTTAGCAAGAAACAACTCATCTAGTTTCTTCTATATAACAATTGAATTTTCTGAGTTTTCGCACTCTCTTGTGATATTATCCGACATGTGCAAAGAAATGGTGATGTATGCCATCTTCTTCATCTCATTTTGCTGGACCTCCGTGAAACTTGCTGGAAAAGCATCATCTTCTCCAATCACCAAGTCCACCTTTTGTTGCACAAGAACCACCTTGATCTTCCGCTTCCAAAGAGCAAAGTCTCCCTTTCCAATAAACTTCTCAACAATGAAATTTGAACCCATCTTATGGAGAAGATCCCTGATTTATGCAACACCCACAATTGCGTTCCAACTTCTTCTAAATCTCAAGAACACGATCGAAGATTGATCTCAATACCATTCTTGAATCACCCTCAAGAACATTATCAGATCTTGATCTCTACTTCGTTCTTGTATCACTCTCAAGAACACGATCAGATATTGATCTCTACTCCATCCTTGAATCACCTCAAGAACACGATCAAATATAGATCTTTACTCTATTCTTGAATCTCCCAAGAAGTTGACCTCCGATTCTTAGAGTCTTGCTCTGACACCTTCTGTTCTTGCTCCGATACCCAGCTATGCAAGCTCTGATACCACTGTTGGGAAACCACCTCAAGAAGCTCAAGTGATGGTCTTTCAAAAATTAAGTCTAGAATGACTTGTAAAGAAAAGAAACAGCACACAAAGCAAGAAATAAAGACACAGTAATTGTTATTGAGGTTCAGCAATAGCCTACGTCCCCATGAGTTCCTCGAAACTCTCTGCACTAAACTAATGTGTTCTTACAATCCAGCAACACCTCTCCAAGAATCCACAAGTTCTTGAAGAAATAAAGAAGAGAACAAGAAAGTGATAAGGTCTTAAGTTACTCTGGAACTTCCCCCTTGGAAATTCCACTTACAAGTCCCTTGAATCCCCTTTCTATACTAATCTCTCTCTTTACAACCAGCCTCTCTAATGAGTCCCTCTTGTATATCTATGCCTTTGCACTCTCACATAATTCTCTCATTCACATGTTCTGTCACACACGCACACTTGTGTTTCTATCACATTACATTCACAAGTTATGTCACATTGTTGTTGAGAATGAAGCTAGGTGACCCTTTATATAGTGTACCAACTTCTTGTCTAATCTTGAGGGTTAATATCCACCCTTAGATCTAGATGAAAAATCAACCATATCCTTTGATAATTCCTTAGTCAAGCTATACATTTTGGACATGTCTCGTGAATCATGGAAAAGGTTTACACATGTGTGCATCAGTGTGTCTGGCGCCGCGGCCTAGAACAGGGGGCATCGCGGCCCAGGGTATAGCACACATTCACCATCTTATGGGAGATACAGCCTTAGGTAGAGGGTGCCACTGCCTGGCCTCCTCCTCCAGCACTCCACCTTCTAGGCGCCGCGGCCTAGGGTAGTCTGGGCTGCGGCCTGACTTGATGTACACCCAATTTTGCTGCTTTGTGCTGAGGCACACTCCAAGTGTGCTGAGGTTTCAATGACTTGATGCTTGACCTCTTCCAACCTTGTTTAAACCTTGACCATGTTTAAACCTTAAACAAATACAAACACTTCATTTGGTTTACGAATCTGGTTTGCTGTAAGACTGCATGATTAGTCTAAAACATTTAGAGAAGTTTTATGTGTGATTGTTTTGTGAATACTTTTGCGGTCTCAACAAGTTTTAGAACTTATTTGATAATCATTTGAGGCGAAATCCTAGAATGCACACCACTTAGGATATGATGTAGGCCATCTTTGGACCATTTGAGCCCTTCAACCTTACCCTTGTTATATTTATCACTAGTTACCTTTTTTAGCCTTTTTCTTGATTAAAATTTTGAGCCTTGTTTCTTTCGATAACCTATTTACTTACCTTTATGAGCCTAAAAATATTTTATCCTTGCCTTTCTTTTAAAAGAACTTAGTTATACACATTTGTTGAGAAGCACTTAAGAGGAGTAATGATGGAAATATAAAAATATATATTACTACCATAACCCAAGTACATCAAAGGAGATAAGTGGAAAAGAGTAAAAAAAAAATGAAAAAATGAGGTGAATAGTTATTGCCAAAATAAAAAAGAAATGAATTATGACAAAGAAAGAAGAAAAAAAGTGATGATTTATTGAGAGAAATGCTCGAAAAATGGTTGAATGAGTTGGGTGTTGAAGTAAGGTCATCTAGTGCTTAAAGTGGTTGTGTTTAAATTAAGAGACTGAGTTCTTTTGTTTGTTTAATCCTTTCTGTCCCTTCTTGACCTTTACCTTAGCCTGACATTACAAGCTTATTAAAGACCTATTGATCAAATGTAGTGTGATTTTTCTACAATAGTAGAGAGTGATTTGAAAAGTGAGCCTATGGAGCTTGTTTTGTGATTGATGTCATGCAACTTAATATATTTTTAGAGGCCAAGACTTGTATTCATGAATATTGTGCATAAAATCATCCGGGTGTTTAGATTAATGGTTTATGGTAAGATAGATGTTAAGAGTCGCTAACAATTTTAAGATTGATGTTTGGATTACTTTTGGACCTGGATGATTTTTAATGGTTCTATGTGCTGTGTGTTATGTGCGATTTTTGAGACAAAAAGTTGAATTACTCTTGGATTAACGTTAACATTGTTTTACTTTGTTTTTATTTCTACTACAGAATTCATTTCATATTGTTTTGTTTTTTGCTTGAATTGCTAGGGACTAGCAATAAGCTAGTTGGGGGTTATGATGAGAGTTATAAAATGCATCTTAATAGCACTTATTTGTTAGCATTGTAGAATTTCCTTAACAACTCTAAAGTATCATTCTTGGATCATTGATCTATTTCGGTGCATTTTTAGGTGTTTTGGGTTCAAAAGAGATGGAAAAGCTATCGTTTCTTAAAGCACGATGATTCGATGCATACTGGATTGAAGGCATGATTGCGGAAGTACAAAATGAAGAGAACCAAGGCTGTGCACCGCGGCCTAGAAAGGCTGAGCCGCGGCCTCCAGAACCAAGTCCAAAAGAGCCAAGAAGACACCAATGTGCACCGCGGCCTAGACCAGTCTGAGCCGCGGCCTGGCAGTCTGAGCCGTGGCCTCCAGAAGCATGAAGAAAACCCAAATAGCTGAGCCGCAGCCTGGATTGGTGTGAGCTATGGCGCGAGCGCGATACCTTGTTTCTGAGTCACGACCTAATTAGAGTTTTAATGATAGTTTAGACCCGAAAATACCCTTGAACCTTTTTTTATTATAAATAGATCACTTAGAGTTTGATAAGAGAAGGCTGAAAACTTAAGAAAGCTGCCACATTTTTCTCCATTATGGTGTTCAAGCATGAGCCCCATGGCAAACTGATCTCCAAGCAAGGCGAAGGGATGAATCCCTAGGTGTAGTTGTTCTTATTTCCATTCTTGGTTCAGTTGTAAGGATTTATTGTTAAACATTGTTATGATTTACTCTTTGATTAAACAAAAAGAATTTAGGTTCATGTGACAGCTACAATTTATGTTGTTCTTCTCTTAAAATTTCTCTTAATCTGGTGATTGCATGCTTCTCTTCCATATAAGTCTAGTCAAGCTCTTCTTATGTAAAGTTGTTTGGATGTGATTGATTCCGGTAGATTTATCTTTTAGGTTTGTCCATTACTACGATATTGTTATTAAAATATATTATCGTTTCTTGATAAATCTATAGGATAGCTCCTGTGTGCTTGAATCGAAATCAATGAGTGATTTGTAGCAATTACATTAGAGTGTTAATGTACTATGATTGAATATTTACCGATTGCTTGTTTGGGATGTGAAACTAGCAATCGAGATAAAAACAATTGAATCGAGATTGGAATAAGATAACTGTTGTGACGATTATCTACCTAAATAAATATGCAAATAATCTTCCTACTTTTACTTACAAGTGCACAAGGTCAGTGATAGCATAGTGTGCAAGTGCGAGATCATTTCCACAGGGATTGGTGAATTTCAATTTAGAATTAGTTTATTCAAAGTAAAAAGAGAAATAACTGATTGATTGTGAGTGAATAATAATAATGAGAACATAGGACTGCGATATCCACCACTAATTATAATTTCCCACTAAATAAAGTGTCAATGCTCTAGCCTTATCATGAATATTTAATGGTTGCCAACCTAAGGGCTTGGCCCACACCTTAGGCTATTGATCTCGCTATGCAACGAGTTAGGCATGGTGTATAACCCTTTTTCTCTCTTAAGAGATTCAACATGGGTGTATATTGAGTTATTCCTCAAGAGAGCATAAGGGCTGTGGAGATCGACAACCACACTGGACCTAGGGCTTGGTCCGCTCCCGATTTCCCATATTGATTAACCCGGGAATCCGATGTGGATATCCTTTATTACTAATGTCAAACCCAGGACTCGGTCATCCAAATTGATTCGACTAACTTATCCATACCACATGCATACATTGATTAGGCACACACATATGAGGAATTTAAATACAAACAGACATTAATCAAGTTAAACATTCTAACAAGGCCATAGTAAAGATAATCAATGAATAAACATGTGGAAAAGCATAACTAGGGCTTTAATCGAGCCCTATAAGAGTTTAGTTACACATGCTAGTTAAACTAAACATTCTAAACATAATGAAATAAAAACAGAAAACTAAAACCGAAGAAGACTTGGGAGACGAGTCGTCAATTCCTCTCCTAAGCTTGCTACTTCGAATCTCAAACAAAAGGTATGGTTTATGTGTTTTACAGGGCTATTTATAGAGTCCTCATGGAGTCCCGAAACCCTAATTTCCTATTTGGAGTCTGGAGACTTCTTTCCATATTTGGCTTTGCCGCCTCTGGAGTAATTGCACTCGAGCGTATGCGGGATGCGCTCGAGTGCATGGGTGCGCTCAAGCCTTCTTTAAGTGTGCTCGTGCTCCTGTGCGCTCGATCTCAAGAGGGGCGCGCTCGAGCGCACCTTGCTAAATGGTAGAACTTGCCTTTTGCTTCTAAAAGCTCCAAATTATCATCTTTTTGTCCAAGTCCTATGAAAAACACATAAAACACGAAAATGAAGTAAAAACTACTGAAATATATAAATAAAGAGTCTAACAAGTGTAAATTAAGGGGCTTAAATATGATTATTTAAGCACTTATCATACCCCCAAACTTACATATTGCTAGTCCCTTAGCAATACAAAACTAAAGACTATGTTAGAACAAAATTTAAAGATAAATTCATTTCTATGATACTCAAAGATTTGGGTTGTGCATAAAACTATGATAACCGTTCATGAGTAAGCTTATAATAAAAACACATTTTCGTATTGAAAAAGGATTCTCAAAAGTTCATGTTACTTACCTAAGGTTGGCTTAAGGCATCGCAAGTTTGATTTGTGTGTGATGAGTTAGCACATATAAGATGGGGTTTTCACATAATTTTAGTGTATAGTGTTTCGATGCCCAAACTTTTATCGAATTCCTTATCAAAGAGAACAAAAATTGCATAATGATTGCTTCTTTTCCTTTTCTTTTATCATGCGATCTTTGCCATGTTAAGTTCCATCGAGCTTTCTAATTGACCCTTGTAATGAGTGTTTGGCCAATGACTCCCAAACCAGAAGGTTTTAGGGCATTAGATGTAAAGACACCCCTAAGGACTTACTAACTCGAGTCAAAGAGGCTACGGAACTAACAGGTTTTAATGCTTCTAAATGAAATTTCCACCTTTTGACGTGAACACTCACTGCTTACTGAGGCAAGAGGCCCAGTTACTCAGTAGAAATTTTTATTATGATCATTAAAGGCTTACTTCCCACCTTTTGACGTGAACACTCACTGCTTACTGAGGCAAGAGGCCCAGTTACTCAGTGGAAAGTTTTTAATGATCATTAGAAGCTTTCGATTTTCTTTTCGCATGATGAACATTTTTATTTATTTTTCTTATGCCAAAGTGTTCTTTTTAACAAGTTATCCTATTACAGTTAGGTTATGGAAACATATGTAAAAGAAATATGTGTCATACCTCACACAAATGCGTGCTAAATGTGCTTGTGCAAATTTGGATCAAACTCGTGAATTCTTAGGTACCTTGAGGTAGGTGATGCAATTAAATTAACACTAGCAAGTGCACTAATTGTTCAAGTAATAAAATGATGAGTAAATATCGTTCCCAACGAGGACTGAGCAAATACTACAGAAATTATGACTCAACTCTTGCTGTTATTTGAGCAACCGAATATTTGTAGGAGAAAAGTTTACTAGCAATTAACTAAAGAGAAAAACATAAGCAATAACAATTAACAGAAGATTTGCAAACTTTGGAATGAAGACTCTTATGAACTAACGTGCTAAGGACTCGACTTCACCTAAACCATAATTGACAAAAGTTTTGAATGGACAAGTTTTGTTTAATACGTTTTTCAAGATGGTAGAATCCCCAATAAATTGGTTATCCATATTCCACGTCTAAACACAATCTCAAGAATCATTAACTTCAAATATCCGTATTCTAGGTCTATTCTAGATTAATTTAAATTAAGAAGCATTAAGTGTTTTTGAATTCATTTCAATTAAATCTCCCTATTCGGTTACGATTTAAGCGGACCACATGAACTTCCTAGAATCCCTATTCGGTTACTCCTATTCCATTCATGGCATGTTTTACCCTGGCCTTTGCATAGATAACAATCCAATATCATATTTATTAGTTCAACCTTTCATAAAAGCATGGCTTCTCTATTTGACACATCACCATGCCCAAAGAAGGAATCAAAATAATAAAAAGCATTAAGAGCAATAATACACACTCTTTGAAAAACATATTAAATTCCACTTGTCCAAACAACAACTCAAGATAAAGGTTTAGGATCCACTTATCCTTAACAAAAAAATATCTACTCCATAATAATATTCAAACAACCCATGCTCATATTATAAAACATCAACATAGATAGATAAGAATAATACAAAACCGGAGAAGAATGATTTAAAAGCTTGATGCATAGCCTCCCGGAGTGTCTCCAACTCTCCTTTCGTGTCTCCTCTCCTCCAAATTCTGTTTTTTTCCTCTATAGCCACGCTCTCCCCTCTTGTTCAGCTAGGGTTTCTATTTATAACATTCAAAATCCACGGGCTGGCGCTGCAGCTCCAACTTCCCAACGCTGCAGCACCAAGACATATTTCAAACCCTATTTTGGCGCTGTAGCTCCAACTTTCCAGTGCTGCAGCGCCAACTTTCTGTCCAAATCCTCTCTTTTTGTCAGCTTCCAGCACTACAGCGCCAACATCCCGACGCTGCAGCCTTGAGTTTCTGTCTCTTTTGCGCATTTTGGCCTTCCAGTGCTCCAGCAAGTGTCCGCACAACAAATTTCCATGACTTAGCATTGATCATTCAACTAAAACAACTTATTAGTAAAATAAGATAGACTAAACTCAAATTTCTAAAAACACATGCAACATAATTCTAATGCTTAAGATTAACACAAAAAATGTGTCTAAAAGCAGTATAATAACATGATTTATTCAGAGTTATCAGTAGGTAACTAAACTTTGTAAAATTCCTATTACAAGACTATGTGTTTTAGTTTTTTAAGCTTACTAATGAAGTGTTATCATATTTTTAAATTAACCAAAATTTTTGTTACCAAATGAACATGCATTTATCTTTTCAAAAAAAAAAAAAAAAACTGGGACCTAGTATGTGTGTAACAGTGTCTTCCACTACCCCTAAACTTAAAATACACATTGTTCCTAATTTGTGTGTGGCATGGAAAGATCTGACCTGGGAGATAGAGAACTAAGTTGCTTGCTTTGCTCGTAACACGCCCCCAAACTTGAACTGGATGCATGCACTAAGTACTTGACAAAGAAAAAGAAATGTTGTTCTGGAAAATAAGAAATATAAATGATAGACATGTAATTATAAATATAGACAAAAGAAAAGTACTAAAATGAAAAGGATATGTCTGGGGTGCCTCCCATGAGCACTAAGTTTTATATCTTCAGCTAGATGGGGTATCCTCTCACTGCTAATCATCTGTTGGTGCAGTCGAAGAGGTACCAGGTGCAGGAGGTAGGCGGTCAAGGATGGCTTGTAGCACCGCCTCCCGGAACGAAGACAGCTCATCTAGGACGTACTGATACTCCATGGATCCCATGTCTGACTGGTCCTCCTCCCAAGAAGGGTTCACTGGTAGATGCTTGGCCTCTATTGGATCATCTGTTATAGGCTCATCAGCTAGAATCTATGCTCGGGGGCCTTGGGGCATGTGAGACTGGCGAGGCTCCACTGGGCTCTCCCAAAGAAAGGATGGTCAGTAACCGGGCCGTCTATAGAGGAGCCTCTAATCCCCTTCTTCTTGAAGATGTGACTAAGCAAGAAGGGGAAAGGAAGGCCCCAGGCATTAGCTGTGGTTGTTTGTCGGTTATGCACCCCATCCCAGAACTTGTGTATCTGACTCCATATGACTGCTGGGATGGAGTACCAATGACCTCGGTGAAAGGTGTAGAGAGCTTGTAAGAACTGATCCCGCCTCTATGTCTTGTGCCCTAAATGACACACATTACGCTGTAGGACTGAGTCAATGAACCATAAACGGGGAGACAACCTCGATTGGCTCCCCGCATTGTTGTGGTGGTCTGCATACTGGCCCGCACACATATCATCTATGATGTGTGGTGTTGTGAGTTTTAATTTACTCGCAAGCGCACGAGTCGTTTGCAATATAGTGTGTGCAAGTGCGAGGTCGAATCCGCAGGGAATTACATTGTGAAAATATAAATTTATCTAAATTAATCTTATCTTAACCTAGTTCCGAATTTTGAATGATATTTTGCAAAATAAATAAAAACTAAACTAAATTGATTTTAAAAACTAATAATAAAAGGACTAAGGTTTCTGAATCTACCCCACCAAAATTTAAGCATATCTGTCCTAAAAACATAGCCTATCAAAACATTCCATGAATCCAACTATAAGACAAAAAACAAAGAATATCCCAATTAAACCAAAAGCATCCAATGTATCCGCTCTTAACAAATCACAAAGGAAATCCAATTTAATCGAAAACAATTCGATGTATCCATCAGATGAAACACAAGGAATATCCAACAGAATAATTTAAACTCAATCAATCACAAGATTAACTCAAATAATTGACAGAACATTTGTACTAAAAAATGTCAGATTTGTACAAGCAAATCTGAACTACTATGCCAAACAACGGCAGGGCTTCATCTTCAACCTTAGCTGAAGATTCTAGCCACTCATAATTATGAAACTACAATTCATAATAAAAGTGCTAAACATTAAACTAAAACAACTAAATAAAAAGAAATAAATAACTTTACATGGGAGAAATTCCACTCGCTGATGGGCGGCGCTTCCCCTCGTGGTAGCAAAGCCTTCGGGATCCACCAGAATGCTAGCAGACGTCCACCAGTTAACACTAAAGTGGTCCAGGAATTGTACACTGAACGATGAGGCCAGATGGTGTTTATATAGGGGGAGTCTCGGAGCACTGTAGGTTCCAGATTCGATGTGGGATACTGGCCCGAGTGCGCTCGACCGCAGAAAGGTGAGATCGATCGCATGTGCGCTCGATCGCATGTCTTGTGTGCACGATCGCATGTGCACTCGATCGCATATCTGTTACGATCGATCGCAGACGCACTGAACTGCAAATATTTCGATGTAGGATGTTGACCTTGCACTCGTTCGTAGGCAAGTGTGTTTGATCGCATATCTCGTGTGATCGATCGCACTATGCATCCTCTTTGCTCTTGAAGCTTGATATCTCCAGAAATGCTTCATTTTCTCCACAAACCTATAAAAATGCACAAAACACAAGAAAGACATAAAATAAAGTGAAATAATACAAATTAAGAACCTAACAAGTATAAATTAAAGGGCTTAAATATGCAATATTTAAGACTCATCATGTGGGAGAGAGAATGGGTCAGGCTGCTCCTCTATGTGGTTGTCCTCTGGTGGGGACTCATCATAGCAGTGTAAAGAGCTGGTTATATCGGTGGTGGTCAGCTCTATGAATCTGCCTTGGACTGAGAAAGATAAGATCTCTGGCCTGGTGCAGTCATAGGTTAGGTTCTCGTAGAAGTTGACCAAAAATCATATGTATGCCGTCGAGTAGACTCGCTTGAACAGCCACTTGAGTCCCCGATTCTTGAACTCTTGGACAGCCCATCTTGTGGCGTCCAAACTCTTGAAGACCGCATCTACATTGAATGTGGTCTCAAACAGCATTTCACGCTGTTCGAAACTGGGTCGGGATGCCTGGTGTCGGCTGCTGGAAGCTCGGTATGTGGAAGCTATGTGTTGTGGAAAAATAGTGTTACTTCTGGTGTGATTGCGCTGGTGCATAGCTGCTTGTGCGCTCGATCGCACAGATTCAAGTGCGCTCGATCGCACAGATTCAAGTGCGCTCGATCGCACAGATTCAAGTGCGTTCGATCTCTAATACCAAGCACTCGATCGAACTCAGTCATGCAGTAGGTCGAATACTTTATGCGCACCAAAAACCAGAAGCTGTAGAATTTATACACACTTGATCCCAACCTCCTACAAATGTAAAAATACCCAATCAGCACATAAAATAAACATATATCAATATATAAAGTCAAGATTAAGAACTGTGTGTGATGGTGTGCATGTAAGTGAAAAAAAAATCGGTTTATATACCATATTGGATTTGGCAAATTTCAGGGGAAAATGGTCTTGTGGATGGGTGATGCACGGCGGTAGGGTGGTGAGTGTTGCGGAAGAGCGGTGAAAATGTGGTGGTCGGAGTGGTATGTGGGTGGTTAGTTAGCTTGGAGGATGAGTTTTACGAGTAGTTGGCAGTGTGAGTGTGAGAGAGCGTAGCTTGAGTGCGTTTGAGCGCAGGGGTGAAAAATGGGTTTCTGAACTGAGTGCATTTAAAAATCCTCATGTGCCTTCTGCCTCAAATGCACTCGAGCGTATAATAAAGTGTACTCGATCGCATGTGTGCGAAACTGCTTAATGTAGTGCGCTCGCAAGCACTGCGGTGTAGGGCAAGAAGGCGCTCAATCGCATAACATATAATTTTGTTAAGAGCAAAAGAAGTTAATTGTAAAGAAATGAATAAAGTTAAAAATAGGAACGATACAGTCATACCAACTTGTAGTGGCCTCTGTATCACTAACCTCGATAGAGGCACTTAAGCTATATATTATGCAAATGGAATTGCTCAAGTGCTCTCTATGGTAGCTTCAAGGCTATGTCCTTTGAAGGGGGCAGTTAGGACTCCATCAGGTGGTTCCAGTGTCGTCGACAGCTGCTTTGTCTCCAATTTAGGTGTCTGGTCATTAAAATAAGAAAAAGTAGAATTAATAAGTGTAAGATTGTTAAATTGGAGATTACACTTACTTGGAAGCTTGGGTGTGTTCTTGATGGTGTGCACAGCTCCATTAATATCCTTAATCATGTTATCATCCTCTGGCCTAATGTCCAATCTCATGTCAGTATGGTTGGGGATGGTCTCCAATGGAATAGTGCAATGGACTTTAGACACTTTTTCACCAATACCTTGCATAAAGCTCACATTATAACACTCATTATTAGTTTTCATGGAGTCTAGTGTATTAAAAATTTTAAATTCTACCTCTTCATCATTTACTCTCATAGTGACAATGCCCCTTTTCACATTAATGTTTGTGTCAGCAGTGATCATAAATGGTCTCCCTAAGATGATAGGGAGTGGTACAGGCATATGGCATTCCTCCATGTCTAGCACAATAAAATCAGCAGGTAAAATAAATTTACCTACTCTTATCAAAACATCCTCGAGGATACCTCTTGGTCGTTTGATGCTTCTATCAGCCAATTGCAAAGTAATGAAGGTTGGTTGGAGTTCCTCCAAACCTAGTGTCTCGTATACACTGTAAGATAACAAATTGACACTCGCTCCTAGGTCCAATAATGCATGCTCGAAAAGCTGGTCACTTAGCCTGCAAGGAATAGTAAAACTACCCGGATCTTTTAGTTTAGGTGGTAGTTTTCTTAATAGTACAACACTCACCTCTTCGATCAAGGCTACCGTCTCATGTTCCTGAAATTTTCGTTTGTTAGTGCAACAATCTTTTAAAAACTTAGCATAAGCAGGAAGTTGTCTTATTGCATCTAATAAAGAAATATTTATTTTTACTTTTTTCAAAGTTTCGAAAATATCAATTTTAGTTTCCTTTTTAGGCTTAACTAACTTTTGAGGGAAGGGTGGAGGTGTACCTTTTCCATCTCTCTTACCTTAAAGGTGGAGGCTTGGTCTAGAGATGCTTGTGTAGGCTCATTGGGGCTGATTATTTTACCACTTCTTAAGGTTGTTACACCATTCAGTTGTTGATGTCTTCTTGGATTAGGTAGTGGCTGGGCTGGGAGCTCTCCTTGCTTTCTGGTACTTAATTCCTTGGCCAATTGTCCTATTTGTACCTCTAGTCATTGGATGGCTTGATCATGTTTTACAGTGATTTGCTTCATTTCAGTCCGAAATTGCCTTGACTCTTCCATGAATTGTTCATGTTTATTCAGGATTTGTTGCTGCTGAGACGCTAGTTGCCTCACAAGACTTTCGAGGTCATTCTTCTTTGGTTCAGGAGCAGTTTAGGCTGCTGGTTGGAAGTTTCTTTGCTGCTTTTGATTGTTTTGATTGTTGCTCCATGAGAAATTTGGGTGATTCCGCCAGCCAGGGTTATAGGTGTTTGTATAGGGGTTGTTCTTTGGCGGATAATTATTTGGTCCCACAAAGTTGGCTTGCTCATGATCTGCAGATGAATACAAGGGATATATATCAGTATTATGATCAAATTGTGAGAAAATGGCACATACCTGGAGTGGTGTAACTTGTGGGTTCGTTGAGGTGTTTTGAGCAGCCATAGCTTTAACTAATAAGTCAAGTTTCCTCTCCACAGCAGCTATTTGAGGAGATGATCCTCCATTCAGGCTGACCGCATACATACCCTTACTTTTAGTTATATGTCTACCTCGAGAGGAGAACTACTGCATGTGTTCGCTTAGGGTTTCGAAGAGTTCCATTGCTTCTTCGTTGCTCTTTTCCATCAGCACTCCTCCATAACCTGAATCAACAATATTTTTGTTAGAATCACTCAAACCTTCATAGAAAGCTTGTAGCAGTTCGTCTTAGGGTAGGTTGTGGTGTGGGCACTTGAGTAGTAGCTCGTTGAAGTGTCCTGTTGGAGCGATTATCTACTTAAATAAATATTCAAATAACCATCTTAGTTTTACTTGCAAGTGCACAAGGTCTGTGATAGCATAGTGTGCAAGTGCGAGATCATTTCCACAGGGATTAGTGAATTTCGTTTTAGAATTAGTTTCTTCAAGTTAAAAAGAGAAATAGAAATTTGATTGTGAGTAAATAACAACAATGAGATCATAGGGCTATGATATCCACCACTAATTATACTTTCCCCTAACTAAGGTTTCAGTGCTCTAGCCTTATCATGAATATCTAATGGTTGCCAACCTAAGGGCTTGGTCCACACCTTAGGCTATTGATCTCCCTATGCAACGAGTTAGGCATGGTGTATACTCTAACTCTTTTCTCTCTTAAGGGATTCAGCATGGGTGTATACTGAGTTGTTCCTTAAGAGAGCATGAGGGCTGTGGAGATCAGCAACCACATGGGACCTAGGGCTTGGTCCGCTCCCAGTTTCCCATGTTGATTAACCCGAGAATCCGGTGTGGATATCCCTTGTTACTAATGTCGAACCCAGGACTCGATCATCTAAATTGATTCAACTAACTTATCCATACCATATGCATACGTTGATCAGGCATACACATATGAGGAATGTAAATACAAACAGGCATTAATCAAGTTAAATATTCTAACAAGGTTATAACAAAGATAATCAATTAATAAACATATGGAAAAGCATAACTAGGGCTTCAATCGAGCCCTATAAGAGTTTAGGTACACATGCTAGTTAAACTAAACATTCTAAACATAATGAAATAAAAAACAGAAAACTAAAACCGAAGAAGACTCGGGAGACGAGTCGTCAATTCCTCTCCTAAGCTCTCTACTTCGAATCTAGAACAAAAGGTGTGGGTTATGTGTTTTACAGGGCTATTTATAGGGTCCTTATGGTGTCTCGAAACCCTAATTCTTTTTTGGAGTCGGGATACTTCTTTCCAATTTTGGCTATGCTGCCTCTGGAGTGATTGCACTCTAGTGTATGTGGTATGCACTCGAGCACATGTGTGCGCTCGAGCCTTCTTCAAGTGCGTTCATGCTCTTGTGCGCTCGATCTCAAGGGAGGTGCTCTCGAGCGCACCTTGCTTGATGGCAGAACTTGACTTTTGCTCCTAAAAGCTCCAAATTATTACATTTTTGATCAAGTCCTGTGAAAAACACATAAAATACAAAAACGAAGTAAAATCCATAGAAATAGATAAATAAAGAACTTAAGAAATATAAATTAAGGAGCATAAATATGACTATTTAAACACTTATCACACCCCCAAACTTACATATTGCTAGTCCCTTAGGGATACAAAATTAAAGACTATGTTAGAACAAAAATTAAATATAAATGCATTTCAATGATACTCAAAGATTTGGGTTGCACATAAAACTATGATAACCGTTCATGAGTAAGCTTAAAATAAAAACACATTTTTTATTGCAAAAGGACTTTCAAAAGTTTTAAGTTACTTACCTAAGGTTGGCTTAAGGCATCACAAGTTTGATTTGTGTGTGATGAGTTAGCACATATAAGATGGAGCTTTCAAATAATTTTAGTGTATAGGGTTTCGATGCCCAAACTTTTATCGAATTCCTTATCAAAGAGAAAAAAAATGGCATAATACTTGCTTCTTTTTTTTTATCATGCGATCTTTGCCATGTTGAGTTCCATCGAGCTTTCTATTTGACCCTTGTAACGAGTGTTTAGCCAATGACTCCTAAATCAGATGGTTTTAGGACATTAGGTATAAAGACACCCCTAAGGACTTACTAACTCGAGTTAAAAAGGCTACGGAACTAACAGGTTTTAATGCTTCTAAATGACTCCCATGTTGCCATGTTGAGTTCAATCGAGCTTTCTAGTTGACCTTTGTAACGAGTGTTTGGCCAATGACTCTCAAACCAGGGCATTAGGTGTAAAGACACCCCTAAGGACTTACTAACTCGAGTCAAAAAGGCTATGGAACTAACAAGTTTTTTATACTTCTTAATGAAATTCCCACCTTTTGACGTGAACACTCAATGCTTACTGAGGCAAGAGGCCCAGTTACTCAGTGAGAATATTTATTATGATCATTAAAGGTTTACTTTCCACCTTTTGATGTGAACACTCAATGCTTACTGAGGCAAGAGGCCCAGTTACTCAGTGAAAAGTTTTTACTGATCATTAGAAGCTTTTTGATCACTTTTTGCATGATGAACATTTTTCTTTATTCTTTTCTTCTTTATTTTTCTTATGCCAAAGTGTTCTTTTCAAAGAATTATCCGATTACAGTTAGATTATGGAAACATATACAAGAGAATTATATGTCATACCCCACACAAATGCGTGTTAAATGTGCTCGTGCAATTTTGGATCCAACTCATGAATTCTTAGGTGCCTTGAGATAGGTAACTAAACTTTGTAAAATTCCCATTGTAAGACTATGTGTTCTAGCTTTTAAGCTTGCTAATGAAGTGTTATCAAATTTTTAAATTAACCAAAATTTTTGTTTACCAAAAGAACATGCATTTATCTTTCTTAAAAAAAAACCTGGGACTTAGTGTGTGTATGTGTTTCAAGTGTGTGTGTGATAGTATCTAGTATCTCTTACTACCCCCAAACTTAAAATACAAATTGTCCCTAATGTGTATGTGGCATGGAAAGATCTGACCTGGGAGATGGAGAACTTGGTTGCTTGTTTGCTTGTCCATGCCCCCAAACTTGAATTGGATGCACGCACTGAGTACCTGACACAGAAAAATAAACATTGTGCCGGAAAACAAAATATGCAAACTAGACATGTAAATATAACTAAAACTAAAAGAAAAGTACTAAAATGAGAAGGATATGTCTGGGGTGCCTCCCATGATCGCTAAGTTTAACGTCTTCAGCCAGACGGGGTATCCTCTCACTACTGATCATCTGTGGGTGCAGTCGAGGAGGAACCGGGTGCAGGAGGTAGGCAATCAAGGATGGCCTGTAACAGCGTCTCCTGTCATGTGAACTGCACCTCTAACCCATCGATCCACTGATGGATCAAATGGGTTGCCTCACGATCCTCCCGGTGGATGTTGGACAACTCACAGCAAAAGGAAGATAGCTCATCTAGGAGATGCTGATACTCCATGGATCCCATATCTGTCTGATCTTTCTCCCGCGAAGGGTTCACCGATGGATGCTCTGCCTTCATCGAATCATCCGCTATAGGCTCGGTAACTGGAATCTGTGCTTGGGGTCCTCGGGGCATGTTAGACTGGCTGAGGCTCCACTGGGCTCTCCCAAAGAAAGGGTGGTTGATAGGTGCTTAAATATTCATATTTAAGCCCCCTTATTTACATTTATTAGGTCCTTAGTTACGTTAATTTAGTTCATTTTACTTCATTTGTGTATTTCACATGTGTTTTATAGGTTTTGGAAGAAAATAAGCAGTTTTGGCACTTAAAGGAAGAAGCCTGGAAATCCTGGAGCAGTCTCTGGTCAAGCTGCGATCGATCGCACCATGCAATGCGATCGAGTGCACATTGCGATCGTGCGCACAGAAGAGGGATCGAGCGCAAGATACGTGCGATCGAGCGCACATGTATGGGCGTGAACAGTAAACTACAGAACCCTATTTTGGAAATAATAGAGTTTTTACAGTTTAGGAAGTTTAGAGTTTCCTGCACCTTCTAGGACTTCTCAAGCCCTATAAATACACCTGTAAATCACACACAATTCATCACAACTTAGAGAACACTTTTCTTATCTTTTACTTGGAGTTGTAAGCTTTTGGAGAGAATTGACACCTCTTCTCTCGGGTTTATTCTTCCCTTATGTTTAGTTTATATATGATGTTTATTTTAGACAGCATGTGTAACTAACTTTCTTATAGGGCTCGATTGAAGCCCTAGTTATGCTTTCTCATATATTTATTCATTGATAAAATCTTTGCCAATAGCCTTTATTATGTTGCTTGACTTGATTAATGTCTGTGCTTATTTAAATTTCTCATATGTATGTGTGTGGCCAACGTATGCATATGGTATGGATTGGTTAGTTAAATCAATTTGGATGACCGAGTCCTGGGTCTAACATTAGTAACAAAAGATATCCACACCGGATTCTTGGATTAATCAACATGGGAAACTAGGAATAGATACCATGCCCTAGGTCTCATGTGGTTGTCGATTTCCATAGTACTTATGCTTTCTTAAGGAACAACTCAAGCAGATACCATGCTGAATCCCTTAAGGAAGAAAAGAGTTAGAGTAGATATCATGCCTAACTCGTTGCTTAGGGAAATCAATAGCTTAAGGAGTAGATACCATGCCCTTAGGTTGGCGACCATTAGGTATACATGAAAAGGCTAGTGCACTAATACATTATACAATTGGGAAAATATGACTAGTGGTGGATATCAAAGCCCTATGTCTTTATTATTATCAAATCACACACAATAGTTATTTTATTTCTTTTTACTTAAAGAAACTAATTCTAAAAACCGAACTTTACCAATCCCTGTGGAGATGACCTTGCTTTCGCACACTATACTACACTGTTGACCTTGTGCACTTGCAAGTAAAACTAGTACGATTATCTTCTTATTTATTTAAGTAGACTTTCGCCCAACAAGTTTTTGGTGCCATTGCCGGGGATTGCGCTAAATTTCATTTTAGGATTACTTTCGTTTAGTTTAATCTTCGTTTTTATTTTATTTACCATCTTCATTTTTACTTTTCATCAAACCCTAATCGATTTCTTTTTTTGTTTCAGGCATATCAAACCCTAATCAGTGGTTTTGTAATACTTGCGATCGATCGCAACCTTCTGTGCGATCGAGCGCAAATAGAACAGAGAGTTACCCGAGCAGCTAAGTTGAACTGCTGCACTGAAGCTGTTTTACCTGATTCATGCACGGACTTCGATCCCGACATCCAACAGTCTTTCCTCTTGATCCCGAGCTTGAGCGGACCATCCAACAAAATCTTAGAGACAAATTTGAGGAGGAAAAAGAAGAATTCACTGAAGTAGAACCAATGGCGGAACAGCTAGAAATCCAGCAACCACCTTCACGAAGACCGATGAAGCAATCTTTCATCCCAAAGAACCTCAACCATCCTTCATGCATTACATATCAACCTGAAGCAGAAGGCAACTATTACATATCCCCACAGATACTCAATGCTTTGACTCACTTTAGGGGTACAATGGTAGAGGATCCACACTTGCACCTTCGGGAATTCTTTGATCTCTACAAATTCCAGCACATCCAGGGCCTAGACCAAGAAGGAATAAGGTTAATTATATTTCCCTTTTCCTTAAAAGATAATGCTAAGCTATGGTACAATTCTTTGCCTGCAATTTCAATCCACACTTGGGAGGAGTTGGCTGGCAAATTCCTAAGGAAGTTCTTCCCAGCCCAAAAGACGAGGCAAATGAGGAAAGAGATCCAATCCTTCCAACAAAGGGATGGAGATCTGTTCTTTGAGGCATGGGGACACTTCAACGAGCTACTACTCAAATGCCCACACCACAACCTACCTCAAGATGAGCTGGTACTAGCCTTTTATGAAGGTCTAAATGACATGAATAAAGGTATTGCTGATTCTGGTTGTGGAGGTGTGTTGATGGAGAAGAGCAGTGAAGAAGCCATGGAGCTGTTTGAGGCATTGAGTGAGCATACCCAACAATTCTCCTCTAGAGGTAGACAAGGAGTCAAGAGCAAAGGTATATATGAGGTTACTCTGAATGGTAGACCTTCTGCCCAAATAGCTGCTTTGGAGAGGAAGCTAGATATGAGGCTAGATATGATTGTAAAAGTCATGTCTACTCAAAACATCTATCCTCGACCACAAGCTACACAAAGCTAGGTATGTGCTTTATGTTCTCAATTTGATCACACTACTGAGACCTGCCATTTGTATTCATCTACAGATCCCGAGCAACCAAACTATATGGGACCAAACAATGCATATGCAAATACATACAACCCTGGATGGCGAGACCACCCCAACCTCTCATGGAGCAACAATCAAAACACCTTGAACCTTCAAGGGCAACAAAAAAACTTCCATAAAGCAGCCCAACCAGTTCCAGAACCCAAGAATGATGGTCTAGAAGATCTTATAAAGCAATTAGCCACTCAACAACAGAAATTAATGACAACATTAATGACTTCATTATATCACCAAAAACAAACCACTCAAAGGCTAGAAGAATAAATGGAGCAATTGGCTAAGGATTTAAGTGAAAGAAAGCAAGGTGAACTTCCTGCACAAACACTACCAAATCCAAGAGGACATCAGCAGCTGAAAGCCGTTATAACTCTCCAAAATGTTAAGATCATAGGAGTTAATGAGTCAGCTCAAGTATCTCAAGCTAAGCCATCCACATCCAAGGTAAGTGAAGTAGAGAAGTGGAATGCACCACCCTTCCCTCAAAGGTTAGTAACGCCAAAGAAAGATAAATTGCTTGATATCTTTGAAACTTTGAGAAAAGTAGAAATTAACATTCCCTTATTAGATGCAATTAAACAAATTCCTGCTTATGCTAAATTTTTAAAAGATTGTTGCACTAATAAAAAAAAGTTTCAAGAACATGAAACAGTGGCTCTAACTGAAGAGATAAGTGCGGTATTGTTAAGAAAACTACCACCAAAACTAAAAGATCCGGGTAGTTTTACTATTCCCTGTAGGATAGGTGATCAGTTGTTTGAACGAGCATTACTAGATTTAGGAGCAAGTGTCAATTTTCTACCATACACAGTAATTGAAAAACTAGGTTTGGGGGAGCTTCAACCAACCTCTATCACTTTGCAATTGGCGGATAGAAGCATCAAAAGACCTAGAGGTATACTTGAAGATGTCCTGGTTAAGGTAGGTGAGTTTATTTTGCCTGCTGACTTCATTGTATTAGATATGGAAGAATACTCTATGCCATTACCCCTGCCCATCATCTTAGGAAGACCTTTTATGAGAACTGCTGATACAATAATTAATGTGAAAAAGGGTATTGTAAGTATGACGGTAAATGGAGAGACAATAGAATTTAAGATATTTGATGCAATGAAATTACCCCAAGATGATAATGATGATGAATGTTTTAATGAATATATGATGCAAAGTGCTGTCAAGCAAGTTTTTCAGGTCCATCACACTGATCCATTGGAGGTTGCCCTCACCCATAGCTTCAAAAGATCAGATATTAAGCCTGCATTAGAAACTCTCCCTGATGACATCTTGGAAGCTATGCACCTCCCTAAAGTCTATCCTATGCATCCAAGATCGGGTGATAAAAAGAAATCACATTTGAATACACTGAAATGATTGAGTCATGATGAATGTGCAACACCACCAAGAGCACTTGAGACACATGAAGTAAACTTTAAGTACTCCTCGCCAAAAGACTAAAGTTGAGAGAATACCACGTCTAGCTGAAGACGTTAAACTTAGCACTCATGGGAGGCACCCAACAGCATATCCTTTTTATTAGTTTATTTTATTTTATTATTCCTATTTCCTAGTTTATTTTTCTATAGCTGTTTATTATTACTTGTTTTCCATTTTATGCTTGTTTTTCTTTCTTTGTCAAGGACAGCGTGAGTGCATCCAGTTGAAGTTTGGGGGCATGAAACGAGCCATGCCAGCCATCAGTTCTCCATCTCCCAGGTCAGCTCCTTCCATGCTATTCGCACATTAGGGACAATGCGCAATTTAAGCTTGGGGGTATGGAGACACATTCACACACTCACTATGTCCCATTTTTTTTGTTATTTTTTTGTGTTGTTGTTTTCATAGATAAATGCATATTCATACTGTTCTAAAAATTTTTGGTGATCTAAACAAAGAATATGATTTGACTTCATAAGTGAGCTTAACACCTTGAACATATAGGTCGATAATTAAGTTTTGAAAATAGATCACCTCCTTTTAGGCATTTAAGGATTCACAAGTTTGACCTAAACAATCACAAGCACATTAGCACATAATTGTGTGGGGTATGACATGTAATTTTGATTTGTATGTTTCTTTTGCTCGACTGTGAACCAAATGGCCTATTAGACTAACATCTTGGCATAAGAAAATAAAAACAATTTGTTAGTGCTCAAAAAGAAAGAAATGCTCCTAATGATCAATAAAACAAACATTCCACTGAGTAACTGGCCCTCTTGCCTCAGTAAGCAGTGAGTGTCACGTCAAAAGGTGGAAAAAATTTTCAACTCAAAAGATCATTAAAAAGAACTTTTTGCTAAGTAACTGGCCCTCTTGCCTCAGTAAGCAGTGAGTGTCACGTCAAAAGGTGGAAATTATGATAAGAGCATTGAGACTAGTTAGTTTCGTAGCCTTTTTTACTCGAGTTTGTAAGTCCTTAGGGGTGTCTTTACACCTAATGCCCTAAAACCATCTGGTTTGGGAGTCATTGGCTAAACACTCGTTACATGAGTCAAATAGAAAGCTTAAGGGAACTAACTTGGCAAAAATCTCACAAATAAAAGAAAAGAAGAAAACTTATGTCATCTTTGTTGATTCTAATAGGAAATTTGGTGAATCTTGAAACATCAAAACATACACATTAGAATTATTTGGAAACCTAATCTTTTATGTGCTAGTTCACCACACACCAAAGTAGAACTTGTGATGTCTTAAATTGCCTCATGAAAGTGATTTGCATTCAAAACTCTTATTCATTGCAAAAATATGTTTGTATCTGTTAAGCTTGCTCATGAATGCGCATCATAGTATTGTAAGATCTAAACTTTTGTTGGACACCATGAACATTTGATTTATCTGTTTTTTCATTTTAGTTCTTAATTTTGTATTGCTAAGGGACTAGCAATATGTAAGTTTGGGGGTGTGATAGGTGCTTAAATATTTTTAAGCACCCTTATTTACATTTATTATGTCCTTAGTTACGTTAATTTAGTTCATTTTACTTCATTTGTGTATTTCACATGTGTTTTATAGGTTTTGGAAGAAAAGAAGCAGTTTTGGCACTTAAAGGAAGAAGCTTGGAAATCCTGGAGCAGTCTCTGGTCAAGTTACGATCGATCGCACCATGCAATGCGATCGAGCGCATATTGCAATCGTGCGCACAGAAGAGGGATCGAGTACAGCACTGCGATCGAGTGCAAAACGTGTGCAATCGAGCGCACATGTACGGGCGTAAACAGTAAACTGCAGAACCTTATTTTGGAAATAAGAGAGTTTTTACGGTTTAGGAAGTTTAGGGTTTCTTGCACCTTCTAGGACTTCTCAAGCCCTATAAATACACCTATAAAGCACACACAATTCATCACAACTTAGAGAACACTTCTCTTATCTTTTACTTGGAGTTGTAAGCTTTGGGAGAGAATTGACGCCTCTTCTCTCGGGTTTATTCTTCCCTTATGTTTTGTTTATAAATGATGTTTATTTTAGACAGCATGTGTAACTAACTTTCTTATAGGGCTCGATTGATGCCCTAGTTATGCTTTCTCATATATTTATTCATTGATAAAATCTTTGCCAATAGCCTTTATTATGTTACTTGACTTGATTAATGTCTGTGCTTATTTAAATTCCTCATATGTAAGTGTATGGCCAACGTATGCATATGGTATGTGATGCGATTAAATTAACACTAGCAAGTGCACTAATCGTTCAAGTAATAAAATGATGAGTAAATATCGTTCCCAACGAGGACTGAGCAAATACTACAGAAATTATGACTCAACTCTTGCTGTTATTTGAGCAACCGAATATTTGTAGGAGAAAAATTTACTAACAATTAACTAAAGAGAAAAACATAAGCAATAACAATTAACGGAAGATTTGCAAACTTTGGAATGAAGACTCTTATGAACTAACGTGCTAAGGACTCGACTTCACCTAAACTATAATTGACAAGAGTTTTGAATGGACAAGTTTCGTTTAATAAATTTTTCAAGATGGTAGAATCCCCAATAAATTGGTTATCCATATTCCATGTCTAACCACAATCTCAAGAATCATTAACTTCAAATATCTGTATTCCAGGTCTATTCTAGATTAATTCAAATTAAGAAGCATTAAATGTTTTTGGATTCCTTTAAGTTAAATCTCCCTATTCGGTTATGATTTAAATGGACCACATGAACTTCCTAGAATCCCTATTCGGTTACTCCTATTCCATTCATGGCATGTTTTACCCTGGCCTTTGCATAGATAACAATCCGATATCATATTTATTAGTTCAACCATTCATAAAAGCATGGCTTCTCTATTCGACACATCACCATGCCCAAAGAAGGAATCAAAATAATAAAAAGCATTAAGAGCGATAAAACACACTCTTTGAAAAACACATTAAATTCCACTTGTCCAAACAACAACTCAAGATAAAGGTTTAGGATCCATCTATCCTTAACACAAAAATATCTACCTTATAATAATATTCAAACAACTCATGCTCATATTATAAAACATCAACATAGGTAGATAAGAATAATATAAAACCGAAGAAGAATGATTTAAAAGCTTGATGCGTAGCCTCCCGGAGTGTCTCCAACTCTCCTTCTACGTCTCCTCTCCTCCAAATTCTGTTTTCTTCCTCTACGGCCGCGCTCTCTTCTTGTTCAACTAGGGTTTCAATTTATAACATTCAGAATCCGTGGGCTGGCGCTGCAGCGCCAATATCCCGGTGCTGCAGTTTCAAGACATATTTTTAACCCTAGTCTGGCGCTGTAGCTTCAACATCCCAGTGCTGCAGTGCCAACTTTATACCCAAATCCTCTCTTTTTGTCAGCTACTAGCGCTGCAGCGCCAACATCCCAGCGCTACAGCCTGGAGTTTTTGTTTCCTTTGTGCATTTTGGCCTTCCAGTGCTCTCCAGTACTCCAGCAAGTATCTGCACAACAGATTTCCATGACTTAGCATTGATCATTCAACTAAAACAACTTATTAGTAGAATAAGATAGACTAAACTCAAATTGTTAAAAACATATGCAACATAATTCTATTGCTTAAGATTAACACCAAAAACGTGCCTAAAAGCAGTATAATAACATGATTTATTCAGAGTTATCACACCCCCAAACTTACGTTTTTGTTCGTCCTCGAGAAAACTAGAACAAAATTCTATGCACACACATCCTAAGAGTAAGACATGGTTTGATTAGATTTGATATAACATGCCTCAAAGATTGCATATAGATTATAACGCATGAAAACTTTCCAAATGCTGCTAACGTCTAGAATTTCAAATTCATTGCCAACTTTATCTTATATCAAATTCTTAAAACATGTGTGTGTGTAACACCTTTATAAACTTAATCGTCTCGCCACTCTGATCAGTTTATGCAAGCAAGTAGGATAATACCAATCTTTCAAAGTCTATAAGCTTGCTTTTCACACCACTCTCTACTAATGTAAGCCATGACAATACCCGAGATCACCAGGACTTTATTCAGCTTGTAACTTTGGCTAAGGTTAAGGTATGGTAAAAGATTTATTTGAGACTCACATCATCTTAAGCATATCAACCAATATCAATTTTAAACTTTCCCTCAGTTATCATGGAATACTTCCAATGCTTTTGTTGTTGTCACATCTTCTTCTTCTTCTTCTTTTCTTTTTCTCTTTTTTTTTGTATGCTTATACTATAGTAGTACCAGTCTTTATTTCTGTGTGCATTAATGAAACTACAACATAGCATGTACACAACGATCAAACACGACTTTGCCAGCTGCCTGTGATAGACAGAATACAAATTGATCAAATAGTTTGTGTGGTAAACCTTTTTAACTTCGATCTTTCCCTTGGTCACTCTCGATGGGAAATATGTGATACTTATCATAGCCAAGTGAAGACCACTTTCTCTTGCTCAATCTTCTACCACCACTTAAGAGAATAGTCCATTCATTAATCAATGTGCTCACAGGTGAAAGGGAGAGTTGTAGCATTTTGATCTTTTCATGTTTCCCTTTTTCTTTTTTTTTTGAAAAACAAAGTAGGTTAGACGAGGCTCAAACTTTCCAAACATGGCCTGGATCCTTTCTTTGGTACTGTACTACCTAGGATTTTGCCTCGAGTGGTCTTCAAGCAAGTTCTAGAGTCTAAGAGATCATAAGAACTACACTGCTCACATAAACGTTCTCTGAAACAGCAAGACAACAAAGTGCTTAGGTGTAAGTGCTCATTGTGTTCAAAGAGTTCGATGTAAAATAAATCCAACAACAAATTCAAACACACAGACAAACATAATATTTTTCAAATTGTCAATTGCTATAATCAAGTCAATCTATTTCTCATCATCGGCAAAATCAAAATCAACAGAAAGCACTCAGATAAAACAAACAGAAAAATAACTAGAAACATGAGCAGGGCACAACACTCAAATAAAGTTCCCACCCCCAAACTTAAATGATACATTGTCTGTAATGTATAAAATTTGAATTATAAAGTAAAAGAATGGAACTCCCCTGATTAGTCGGAGGCCGAATTAATCGTCTTTGTCAATGTCCTCATCCTCCGGATCACTTGATTCTGGCGCTGCAGCTCCCACTTTTCAGCGCTGCTGCGCTGAATTTTTCGGCAGAGCAACGTGTGAGTGTAGGAACAACGTGTGGGTGCAGGTCCTGACACTACAGAGCCAAAATTAAGAGGCTGCAGCGCTGAATCTCTGTCCTGATTAGTATGTAGGGGTAGGATCTGGTGCTGTAGCGCCAGAAATGTGAGGCTGTAGCGCTGGAGCTCTGTCATGACTCCAAGTAAGCCTGAAAATAAACCAAGAATACACACTGTAAGGCCATAAAAATTGAAGTAACAGTAAATTAAACAAAACCAAAATTTGAAACACACAAAATAACTTCAAAAGGCAAGAAAAATAAAAAGTAAGAACCAAATTGGTAGTTCTAATTTATAGTCTTTAGCTTGACTTCCGGATTTATGGCTCTTGGAGAATGATTGTGGACGATTGAGGATCAAACATCCCCATAATGTAGTGCTTCAATCTGTGCCCATTAACCTTGAACATCTCCTTGTTTTTCTCGTGTCGTACTTCAACGACACCAAAAGGTGATAAACTTATGACGTTGTATGGTTCAGTCCACCGAGATTTAAGCTTTCTCGAAAATATGTGCCTTCTTAGGACTTCCAGCAACCATTCTTCAATTTTACCTGCCAATGAAAAAGATATTATAGTAGGGAAAATATTTCTCTCTAAATAAGCATATTTCAAATGAGCAAGTAAAGTTTTCAATTTAGTTATTATTATTTGTTCTTCTAGCACTTCTTTTCCCATTTTAGACTCCAAGTTCCTTGCTTCTTCTTGGATGACGAGTTCTTCAGTGGTAGTAGTTCCTGATTCCATGATGCATCTCTACGAAATATCTTCATTTAATGTCTTTTCCTGAAACTCCTCAATGAGGTTATCAATAATATCCACTTGAAAACAAAAAGAAGTAAATAAGCTAGAAGAGTATTTCATAATTTTATACATATCAAAAACTACTTGCTCATCATTGACTCTTAAAGTCAATTTCCTTTGTTGTACATCAATTAGGGCTCTCTCTGTATCAAGGAATGGACGTCTAAGTATAAGAGGTATCTCACGATCCTCTTCAATGTCGAGAACAATGAAGTCTACAGGGAATATAAATTTATCAACCTTTACCAGTACATCTTCTATAATTCCCCGTGGTCTCTTAATAAATCGATCAGCTAATTACAAAGACATTGTCGTTGTTTTGACTTCTCCTAATCCAAGTTTCCTGAAAATTGAAAGAGGCATAAGATTAATACTTGCACCAAGGTCACATAAAGCTTTATCAAAAAATGAATTTCCCAAAGTGCAAAGTATAGTAAAACTCCCTGGATCTTTCAATTTTGGAGGTAGCTTGTTTTGCAGTATAGCACTGCACTCTTCAGTTAACATTACTGTTTCGTGTTCCTCGAGCTTCCGTTTATTAGACAAAATTTCCTTCAGAAATTTAGTGTAACTAAGCATCTGTGCTAATGCCTCTGCAAATGGTATGTTAATGTGCAATTTCTTGAAAATCTCTAAAAATTTGGAGAATTGTTTATCCAATTTTTCTTTATGAAATTTCTGAGGATAAGGAAGAGGTGGCATATATTTAGTTTCAGAGTTGGAATCAACCAAACCTTTACCAGTAGACTTATTCTCTGAAACATGTTTCTCTTCTTGCTTAGTCTCTTCTTTATCGCCTTCTTGATGAGTGATTTCTTCCCTTATGTTTAGTTTATATATGATGTTTATTTTAGACAGCATGTGTAACTAACTTTCTTATAGGGCTCGATTGAAGCCCTAGTTATGCTTTCTCATATATTTATTCATTGATAAAATCTTTGCCAATAGCCTTTATTATGTTGTTTGACTTGATTAATGCCTGTGCTTATTTAAATTCCTCATATGTATGTGTATGGCCAACGTGTGCATATGGTATGGATTGGTTAGTTAGATCAATTTGGATGACCGAGTCCTGGGTCTAACATTAGTAACAAAAGATATCCACACCGGATTCTTGAATTAATCAACATGGGAAACCGGGAATAGATACCATGCCCTAGGTCGCATGTGGTTGTCGATTTCCATAGTACTTATGCTTTCTTAAGGAACAACTCAAGCAGATACCATGCTTAATCCCTTAAGGAAGAAAATAGTTAGAGTAGATACCATGCCTAACTCGTTGCTTAGGGAAATCAATAGCTTAAAGAGTAGATAACATGCCCTTAGGTTGGCGACCATTAGGTATACATGAAAAGGCTAGTGCACTAATACATTATACAATTAGAAAAGTATGACTGGTGGTGGATATCAAAGCCCTATGTCTTTATTATTATCAAATCACACACAACAGTTATTTTATTTCTTTTTACTTAAAGAAACTAATTCTAAAAACTGAACTTTACTAATCCCTGTGGAGATGACCTTGCTTTCGCACACTATACTACACTGTTAACCTTATGCACTTGCAAGTAAAACTAGTACGATTATCTGCTTATTTATTTAAGTAGATTTTCGCCCAACAGTGGTCGCTAACTGGGCCATCTATAGAGGATCCCCTAAGCCCCTTCTTCTTGAAGATATGACTGAGTAAGAAGAGGAAAGGAATACCCCAAGCATTAGCTGTGGTCGTCTGCCAGTTATGCACCGCATCCCAGAATTTGTGTATCTGACTCTATATGACTACTGGGATGGAGTACTAGTGACCTCGGTGGAAAGCGTAGAGAACTTGCAGAAACTGATCTCTCCTTTGTGTCTTGTGCCCTAAAAGACACACATTATGCTGCAAGACTGAGTCGACGAACCATAGACGGGGAAGCAACCTCGACTGGCTTCCCACATTGTTATGGCGGTCAGCATACTGCCCCGCATACATGTCCTCAATAATGTGTAGGAGAGGAAACGAGTCAGGATGCTCCTCTATGTGGCTGTCCTCTGGTGGGGACTCATCGCAATAGTGTAAAGAGTTGATTATGTTAGTGGTGGTTAGCTCTATGAACCTACCCTGGACCTAGAAAGATAAAATCTCTGGCCTGGTGCAGTCGTAGGTCAGGTTCTCGTAGAAACTAACCACAAATCGTGTGTATGCTGTCGAGCAAACTGGTTCGAATAGCCGCTTGAGCCCCCGGTTCTTGAACTCTTGGACCACCCATCTTATGGCATCCAAACTCTTGAAGTCCTCTTCTATATTGAATGTTGTCTCAAACAGCATTTCACGCTGTTTGAAACTGGGCTGAGATGCCTACTGGCGGCTGCTAGAAGCGGGGAAAGTGGAAGTCATGTTCTGAAATCTGAAACTGTTAAAATTGCGCTCGATCACAGATTTTGTGTGCTCGATCGTATGAGGGGTAGTGCACTCGATCGTCGGTGCCTAGTGCTCGATCGTACTCGGTCAGACACTTTGTCGAACACCTTATATGCACCAAAAACCAAAAGCTGCAGAATTTGTGTACCCATGATCCACACCTCCTACAATTGTAAAATTACCCAATCAACATACAAGAATAATATATATGAATGTGTAAACTAAATTTTTAAGAACCGTGTGTGATGGTGTGCATGTAAGTGGACAAAAATCAGTTTTGCATACCAAGTTGGATTTAGGAAATTTCTGGGGAAGGTGTTCTTGTGGATGGGTGATGCACAGCAGCTGGGTGGTGAGTGTGATGGAGGAATGGTGAAAATGTGGTGGTTGGAGTGGTGTTTTTGTGGTTAGTTAGTTTTGAGGATTAGTTTTTAGGGCAAATGGCGATGTGAGTGCGAGAGAGCGTAGCTTAAGTGCGTTTTAAAGCAAGAATGAAAAAGTGGGTTTCTGAGCTAAGTGTGTTTAAAAATCCTCACGTGCTTTCTGCCCTGAGTGGGCTCAAGCACATTATGAAGTGCGCTCGATCGTACTTGTGTGCAACTGCTTAGTGTGATGCACTCACGCGCAAAGCAGGGCGAGGTGGCGCCCTAGCGCATGGGGTGTGCGCTCGATCACTCGGCAGAAATTTGTTCAAAGTAAAAAGAGTTTAACATAAATAAATGAATTAATGGTAAAAATGGGAACAATACAGTCGTACCAGCTTGTAGTGGCCTCAGTACCACTAACCTTGATAGAGGCACTTGAGCTATATATTGAGTAAGTGGAATTGCTCAAGTGCTCTCTATGGTAGCTTTAAGGCTACATTCTTTGAAAGAGGCACTTAAGGCCCCCATCAGGTGGTTCTAGTGCCTTTGACAGCTGCTTTGTCTCCAATTGTGGTGCCTAGTCATTAAAATAAGGAGAAGTAGTGTTCGTAAGTGCAAGATTTTTAAATTGGGGATTATACTTACTTGAAAGCTCGGGTGTGATCTTGATGGTGTGCAAAGCTCCATGAGTATCTTTAATCATATTATCTCTGTCTGGTCTACTGTCTAATCTCATGGTGGCATGGTTGGGGATGGTCCTCAATTGATCAGTGAAATGGGCCTTGGACACTCTCTTATCAATTCCTTGCATGACACTCACATTGTGACACTTATCATTAGTATTAGTGGAGTCTAGTGTATTAAAGATTTTAAATTCTACCTCTTCACCATTTACTCTTATTGTGACAGTGCCTCTTTTTACATTAATGTTTGTGTCAATAGAGATCATAAATGGTCTCCCTAGAATGATAGGGAGGGGTACAGGCATATAGCATTCCTCCATTGCCTTAACTTTTCCATAAATTGTTCATTTTATTCAGGATTTGTTGTTGCTGAGACGCTAGTTGCCTCACAAGGCTTTCAAGATCATTCTTCTTTGGTTCGGGGGTAGTTTGGGCTGCTGACTAGAAATTTCTTTGCTGCCCTTGACTGTTTTGGTTGTTGCTCCATGAGAAGTTTGGGTGATTCCGCCATCCAGGGTTGTATGTGTTTGCATAAGGGTTGTTCTTTGACGGATAATTGTTCATCCCACAAAGTTGGCTTGCTCATGATCAGCAGATGAATATAAGGGACATGTATCAGTATTATGATCAAACTGTGAGCAAATGACACATACCTGTAGTGGTGCAGCTAACAGGTTAGCTGAGGTGTTCTGAGCGGCCATGGCTTTAATTAATAGGTCAAGGTTTCTTTCCACCGCGGCTATTTGAGGAGATGATCCTCCATTTAAGCTTACCTCATACACACCCTTACTCTTGGTTATATGTCTACCTCGAGAGGAGAACTGCTGTGTGTGTTCGCTTAGGGTTTCAAAAAGTTCCATTGCCTCTTTACTGCTCTTCTCCATCAGCATCCCTCCACAACCTGAATCAACAATGTTTTTGTTAGAATCACTTAAACCTTCATAAAAAGGCTTGTTCTAGTTCGTCTTAGGGTAGGTTGTGGTGTGGGCATTTGAGTAGTATCTCGTTGAAGTGTCCCCAGGCCTCAAAGAACAGATCTTCATCCTTTTGTTGGAAGGATTGTATTTCTTTCCTCATTTGCCTTGTCTTCTGGGCTGGGAAGAACTTCCTTAGAAATTTGCTCGCCAACTCCTCCCAAGTGTGGATGGAAACTACAAGCAAAGAATTATACCATAATTTAGCATTATCTTTCAAGGAAAAAGTGAAAAGAATTAACTTTATTCCTTCTTGGTCTAAGCCTCGGATGTACTGGAATTTGCAGAGGTCGAAGAACTCTCGAAGGTGCAAATGTGAATCCTCACAAGGTGTACCCCTAAAGTGAGTCAGTGCACTGAGTATATGCAGAGATATGTAATAGTTTCCTTCTGCCTCATGTTGATACGCAATGCACGAAGGTTGATCGATGTTCTGCGGGATGAAGGATTGCTTCATCGGCCTCCGTTCAGGTGGTTGCTGTTCAGCTATTTGTTCTGTCGTTGGTGGTGTCTCTTCCTCACTTCCTACTCCTACCTCATCCAAGTTATCCCTAAATCTTTGTCGGATAGACCTCTCAAGCTCGGGATTAAATGGAAGGAACACTGGATTCTTGGACCGACGTCCGTGCATGAATCAGTGGCAGTTATGTGAGTGCAGCAGTCAAATACTGCTGCCCGGATTACTCTCTGCCTCAATTGCGCTCGATAGCACAAGAGGGTGCACTCGATCGCAAGTGGCACAGAAAGCTTCCTGGAGTACCTGAAACAGAGAAAAATGAATTGATTAGGGTTTTTTTTTTAGTGAAATGAAAAATAACATAAAAACATATTTAAAACTAAAAATAGGATAAGAAATAATGGTAATTAAACTAAATGAGAAATTAATTCCAAAAGAAATTTAGCACATTCCCCGGCAACGGCGCCAAAAACTTGTTGGAGCGATTATCTACTTAAATAAATATGCAAATAACCGTCTTAGTTTTACTTGCAAGTGCACAAGGTCTGTGGTAGCATAGTGTGCAAGTGCGAGATCATTTCCACAGGAATTGGTGAATTTCGTTTTAGAATTAGTTTCTTCAAGTTAAAAAGAGAAATAGCAATTTGATTGTGAGTAAATAACAATAATGAGATCATAGGGCTATGATATCCACCACTAATTATACTTTCCCATTAACTAAGGTTTCAGTGCTCTAGCCTTATCATGAATATCTAATGGTTGCCAACCACAAATTGTCCTTTCGGGTTGGGCACGGACTGACTGGGGAACTTTCCCTTCTCTCTTTCACCCAAGTGACTTGCAATTTTTCCTATTTGACTCTCTATCTTAGCAATCGCTTGGGTGTTTACTATTTGCGCACTCCTTACTCCGCTTATGGGTTGGCTGATCATCTTCCTGAAACCATTGAGGGCGTCCTCCAATGACTGTGAAACCAATGCTGGCGCTTTAGTGGGAGCTTAGTAAGTGGGTGATGGTGCTGAATGGGCTGAGAGACCATAACTTGGAACTGGTGGAGGAAATCCAGGAGGGTATTGATTGTGAGCATGATGAGGATCTCCTCCTTGATTTATCAATTGGTTCTGCTTCCATAAAAAATTAGGGTGGTTCCACCACCCTGGATTGTACGTCTCGGAGTAAGATCCATTTGATTGCCGCCGACAGTCATTGAAAGCATTCGTTTGTTCCATGGGATACTCGACAAAAACCGGCATAGACGGACAATTCTGTGCTAAATGCATAGGACTAGCATAGATGGAACAGCTATCATCATTGAATGTATTGGTTATATTGATGGACTGGCCGGTCATCTTCATGAAATCCTTGAGGGTGTCCTCTAAAGATTATGAAACCTGCGCTGGATTCATCCAGATTTTTTTAATTTTTTCTAATTTTTTATTTTATTTTTTAAGGGAAATCGCCAATAGAAACAAATAAACTAAAATCAAATTGCAATAAGAAAAAACAAACAAAAAAATGTTAACTAACTAGTAGAAAATAAAATTAATTCAGACAAAAATTTCACAAACCAAACAACTCCCCGGCAACAGCACAAAAACTTGTTGTGACTTTTAAATTACTCGCAATTGCACGAGTCGTTTGCAATATAGTACTGTGCAAGTACGAGGTCGAATCCACAGGGAATTGCGTTGTGAAAATATTTTTATCAAAACTAAGCCTATTTTAACCTAGTTCCAAGTTTGTATTATATTGTGCAAAGAAATATAAACTTAAACTAAATTGGTTTAAAGCAAATTATAAAAAGACTAAGGTTTCTAAATCCACCCTACCAAAGTAAAGCATATATTTTCATGTTCTATGTAAAAGTAATCAAAAAATTCCATAAATCCAACTTTAAACAAAAAACAATGAATATCCCAATTAAACCAAAAGCATCCAATGTATCCACTTTTAACAAATCACAAAGGAAATCCAATTTAATCGAAAACAATTTAATGCATCCATCAGATAAAACACAAGGAATATCAAATTTAACAATTAACAGCAATCAACATAAGATTTACTCAAATAATTGAACGGAACATTTATACTAAAAACATCAGAACTACTATTCACAAATCTAAAAATATAATGCTAAACAATGGAAAGGCTTCATCTTCAACCTTAGCTGAAGATTTTAGCCTCTCATAATTATAAAACTAAAGTTCACAATACAAGTGCTAAACATTAAACTTTAAAACTAAATAAAAAGAAATAAATTACTATATATGGGAGAAATTCCACTCGTTGCTGGGCAGTGGTTCCCCTCGTGGTAGCAAAGCCTCCAGGGTCCACCAGAATGCTAGTAGACGTCCACCAGATTACACCAAATGGCCCAGGAATTGCACACCGAATGATGAAGTGAAATGGTGCTTTTATAGGGGGAGTCCCGGAGCACAATGGGTTACAAATTCGATGTGGGATACTGCCCGAGTGCGCTCGATCGTAGCATATTGTGATCGATCGCATGCTGGTGCACTACAAAGCATTTTTAACCGATGTGGGATGTGGGATGTGCGAGTGCACACTTGCGATCGATCGCAAGTCTGGTGCGATCGATCACACTAGACATCTTCAGCTCGACCCTTGTCTACTAAAACAGCCATAACTTTCTCTACAAAAATCATTTTTACGAGCCGTAAAATTACTTAGAAAATAGACTTCCGGATCTTTCCAAGCATATATGGTTCATCTCTTGGTTCTTCCTGAATCAATACAGTAAAATCCACAAAAATGACTAATCTGTACAGACAATTCTGGCAATTTTAGTGAACTCCTTTCCCAGTGCTTGTAAACATGAAAAACAACAAAAACAACTCAAAGTAACAACTTCTTAAGCTAACAAATGTAAATCAAGTGGCCAAAATATGCAATGTTTGGAACTCGTTATCCTCCACCATGATAGGAGTAGGAGGAGGGGTCTAATTACGGGAACCTCCCATGTTAGCTTTCTTTGTAAAGGATTAGTTCACCATGGCCCGAGCCTCTTCATCAAGCTTCCTTTTTTAAGACAGTTTTGCTGCCTTCCGAGCGGCTCTCAGTGTATCCATAGTTGTAAAAAGGAGCAAAACATAAATATAAAAGAAAGAGAAGAAAAATAAATGCAAGGTAAATAACTCGATCTTATCTCCTTGTCTGGACCCTTAAGTCAAAGTCCAAGCTTGGCCAACTTAGTATTTTGGTATAAAAGTTCAATGATCTTCCCATTGATTATGTCCTATAGGGTATCCATCTCCTTCCTTATAACGTTTGGCTTCTTATTAGACTTAACTATATCCAAATCCAACTTGGAAGGAAGGTCAAAGCCCTTATCACTCTGAACAAAGAAAAAACTCTTTATCCATTACTTAATACATGAGGGTGTCTTCTCCAATAATCCTCTTTTTGGCCTAAAACTCAACATCACCTAGTCATTCTCCTTATGCTTACTAATCTGAAAAACGCTTTTGAAAATGTTCATGTTCATCACCTTTTTTACCTTGGTGTTGATGTAAATGAATGCCATAAGTATACGTATGGAATTTGGTATGAATTGAAATAGACTAGTACCATAATGTTTAAGCACATCACGGACAAATAGGTGAATGGGGACCCTAAGCCCGACCTTCAAGTGATGCAGATAGACGTATAACTCCCCCTCCTTCATATCGTCACAAACACGATCCCTAATCCTAACATCCCTAAGTGTGAACTCTTCAGGAATCCTATATGTAATCCTTATCTCCTAGAGCTCATCCTCATTCAGCTTATTAGGAGCAAGATTCACCGTAAAACCTATGTTTGACCTCTTATCCTCTTCTATCTCCTCTCGAAGATCGCACAGGGTATGGTTGTCCTCTAAAGAGGAAGAAGATGACTCACCCCCCTCATAAAGAACTAAGGGACGAGAGTCTCCCAAGGTACCGTTTACCTCGATTTCCAAACCATGTGTACTCTTATTATTCTCATTACCACTGCCACTCCTATAATCTCCACTACCCCTACTGTCATCCTTACTGCTTTCACTACTACTATCTGATAAGTACTTAAATATTCATATTTAAGCTCCTTAATTTACATGTGTTAAGCTCTTTATCTATACATTTTAGTCTATTTTACTTCATTTTGTGTGTTTCACATATTTTTATAGGTCTTGGAGAAAAAGGAAGCAGTTTTGGCACTTAAGGGAAGAAGCCTGGAAATCCTGGAGTAGCTTCTGGTCAAAGTGCGATCGATCGCACTACTTCATGCGATCGTTCACACACATGAAGGATCGAGCGCAGCAATGCGATCAAGCGCAAGACGCATGCGATCGAGTGCACATGTACGAGTGTGAATAGTAAACTGCATAACCCTATTTTGGAAATAAAGAAGTTTTGTGTTTTAGGAAAGTTTAGGAACTCATGCCTAACTCATTGCTTAGGGAGATCAATAGCTTAAGGAGTGGATACCATGCCCTTAAGTTGACAAACATTAGGTATTCATGACATGAGTAAAGCATTGGCATACTCTTTTGTTGTGGTAGCATAATTAGTGGTGGATATCAAGTCCCTACGCCTTTATTATTATTATTTCAAACCCAATATTTATTTCTTTTATTTTTATTTTATTATTGCGAAACTAATTCTAAGTCAAAATTTACCAATCCCTGTGGAGATGATCTTGCATTCGCACACTATACTACTGCAGACCTTGTGCACTTGCAAGTAAAACAAGTACAATTATTTGCTTATTTATTTAGGTAGATAATCGCACAACAAGTTTTTAGCACCGTTGCCGAGGAAAGCACTAAAGTTTCTTTTAGAATTACTTTCATTTAATCATTATTATTATTATTTTATTTTCTATTTACCATCTTTATTTTTATTTTTCATCAAACCTTAATCGATTTCTTTTTTTGTTTCAGGTACATCAAACCCTAAATCACACTTTCTGTGATACTTGCGATCGATCTCAAGCCCAGTGCGATCGAGCGCAAAAGGTTCTGAGAGTACCCGAGCAGCAGTACTGAAACTGCTGCACTGAAGCGGTTCAATTGATTTAATCAAGGGAGAAGCACCAATGGCGGAAGCTAGATATGCTTGTCTAGATGCTATGGAGAGGAAGCTAGATATGCTTGTAGAAGTCATGATTGCTCAGATTGCCTCACCTAGGCCACAAGCTACACCATTCCAGGTATGTGCTATTTGTAGTCGTTTTGATCACACTATTGAAACTGGCCTTTTATATTCATCTGTAGATCGAGAGCAAGCAAACTATGTGGGACCAAACAACTACAATCCATATGCAAATACCTACGATCCAGAATGGCGAAACCACCCCAACTTCTCATGGAGCAACGATCAAAATGCATGAAACCTTCAAGAGCAACATAGAAACTTCTAACCAACAGCCCAATCAATTCTGGAAGCAAAGGAGATAGACTTAGAGAGCATTGTGCGGCAACTGGCAGTTCAACAACAACAGCTGATGACCTTACAAGAGCAGTTTATGACTGAGCAAAGATAAATAAATGCAAGGCATGAGCAATCTATTCAAAGATTAGATGTATAAGTGCGGCATATAGCTAAGGAGCTAAGTAAACAAGAACAAGTGCCAGAATCTGAGGATGTTACTGATGACATCATCGAAACTATGCACCTCATTGAAGCCTCTCCAAAGCATCAAAGTAAGTACACTGATCCATTTGATATTCATGTGCCTACTAATACTATTTTCCCTTTTATTGTACAGGCACCTAACTTGGAATTCAAGCAGTTGCCAGAGCACTTACCTTATGCTTATATGGGAGAGAATAAGACACTTCCTATGCTAGCTGCTGCCACTCTTACTTTTAGGAAAAAGTAAGGCTTGGTCCGGTTGAAGACGTTAAACTTAGCACTCATGGGAGGCACCCCAGACTTATCATTTTCATTTTAATATTTTTATTTTATTTATATTTATATTTACATATCTAGTATTTATATTTCTTGTTTTCCGAAATAATGTTTATTTTTCTTTGTCTGGTACTTAGTGCGTGCATCCAGTTCAAGTTTGGGGGCATATTACAAGCAAAGCAAGCAACCTAGTTCTCCATCTCCCAGGTCAGATCTTTCCATGCCACACACATTGGGACAATGTGTATTTTAAGTTTGGGGGTAGTGGGAGATACTAGGTACTATCACACACGCACTTGAAACACGTGCACACACTAAGTCCTAGTTTTTTTTAGGAAGATAAATGCATGTTCTTTTGGTAAACAAAAATTTTGGTTGATTTAAAAATTTGGTAATACTTCATTAGTAAACTTAAAAGCTAGAACACAGTATTGCAATGGAAATTTTACAAAGTTTAGTTACCTACCTCAAGGCACCTAATAATTCACGAGTTTGATCCAAATTTGCACGAGCACATTTAAACACGCATTTGTGTGGGGTATGACATATAATTCTCTTGTATACGTTTCCATAATCTAACTGTAATCGAATAACTTCTTGAAAATAAAACTTTGCCATAAGAAAAATAAAGAAGAAAAAAAATAAAAATGTTCATCATGCAAAAAGTGATCAAAAAGCTTTCCACTGAGTAACTGGGCCTCTTACCTCAGTAAGCATCGAGTGTTCACGTCAAAATGTGGGAAATTCATTTAGAAACATTTAAATCTGTTAGTTCCATAGCCTTTTTTATTCGAGTTAGTAAGTCCTTAGGGTTGTCTTTACACCTAATGCCCTAAAACCATCTGGTTTGGGAGTCATTGGCTAAACACTCGTTACAAAAGTCAAATAGAAAGCTCGATGAAACTCAACATGGCAAAGATCGCATGATGAAAGAAAAAGAAAGAAGAAGAAAGTATTATACCATTTTTGTTCTCTTTGATAAGGAATTCGATAAAGGTTTGGGCATCGAAACCCTATACACTAAAATTATGTGGAAGCCCCCATCTTATATGTGCTAATTCATCACACACAAATCAAACTTGCGATGCCTTACGCCAAGCTTAGGTAAGTAACTTAAAACTTTTGAAAGTCTTTTTGCAATCCAAAATGTGTTTTTATTTTAAGCTAACTCATGAACTGTTATCATAGTTTTTTGTGCAACCCAAATCTTTGAGTATCATAGAAATGAATTTATCTTTAATTTTGTTCTTCATTTAGTTTTTAGTTTTGTATTGCTTAGGGACTAGCAATATGTAAGTTTAGGGGTATGATAAGTGCTTAAATATTCATATTTAAGCCCCTTAATTTACATGTGTTAAGCTCTTTGTCTATATGTTTTAGTCTGTTTTACTTCATTTTGTGTATTTCACATGTTTTTATATGTCTTGGAGAAAAAGGAAGCAGTTTTGGCACTTAAAGGAAGAAGCCTGGAAATCCTGGAGCAACTTCTAGTTAAAGTGCGATCGATCGCACTACTGCATGCAATCGAGCACACATGTAATCGTTCGCACACATGAAGGATCGAATGCAAAACGCATACGATCGAGCGCACATGTACGGGTGTGAACAGTAAACTACAGAACCCTATTTTGGAAATAAATGAGTTTTGTGTTTTAGGAAAGTTTAGGAACTCATGAGCCTTCTAGGACTACTCAAGCTCTATAAATACACCTGTAAAGCACACACAAATCATGACTTCTTAGACATCATCTAATCCCTTCTTCTATCTTTTACTTTTAACTTGGAGAAGGAAACTGTGGAGGAGAATTGATGACTCTTCTCTCGGGTTTCTTCTTTCCTTTATTTTTATTACGTGTACTTAACTTTTAGTAAGGGCTTAGTTGAAGCCCTAATTATGTTTATTCAATAATTAGTATTGGCACCTTTGCGATATTTATGTTGTGTTGCTTAACTTGATTAATACCTGCTTTTATTTAAATTCATCATACATATATTTCTGATCAATATGTGCATGTGGTATGGACTTGTTAGTTAGATCAATTTGGATGACCGAGTCTTGGGTCTGACATTAGTAACAAAAGATATCCACACCGGATTCTTGGGTTAATCAACATGGAAAACTGGGAGTAGATACCATGCCCTAGGTCCCGTGTGGTTGTCGATTTCCACAGATCCTATGCTATCTTAAGGAACAACTCAGCATACACCAGGTTGAATCCCTTGAGAGAGAAAAGAGTTAGAGTAGATACCATGCCTAACTCATTGCTTAGGGAGATCAATAGCTTAAGGAGTAGATACCATGCTCTTAGGTTGACAAACATTAGGTATTCATGACATGAGTAAAGCATTGGCATACTGTTTTGTTGTGGTAGCATAATTAGTGGTGGATATCAAGTCCCTACGCTTTTATTATTATTATTCAAACCCAGTATTTATTTCTCTTATTTTTATTTTATTATTGCGAAACTAATTCTAAGTCGAAATTTACCAATCCCTGTGGAGATGATCTTGCATTCGCACACTATACTACTGTAGACCTTGTGCACTTATAAGTAAAACAAGTACGATTATTTGCTTATTTATTTAGGTAGATAATCGCACAATACTATCACTACCGATATCACTATCACTACCTCTATCTCTATCTCTATCGCGGTAAATATCAAACGTAGACATAGAGAGAAAGATGTGACTCACCAATCGAGAACTCCAAGAAGTTTAGCTACTTTAAGACTCTGAGCTTCCCATGGTGATAGAAAATCTGAGGCTCCCAAACTCCAAAAGCTTCTAAAATCAAAGATTTCTAAACCCTGAAAGCTTCTACTACTCCGATCTCCCAAACTCCGAGGTCTCTCATACTCCGAAGGCTCTCAAACTCCGAAGGCTCTCAAACTTCGAAGGCTCTCAAATTTTTGTTATAGTTGTGAATGAAGTGAAAAACAAAGGAAAAGCTATTCCCTTATATAAATCTTCTCACATAAAGAACGAGGCATAATTACCCCAACTGTTTTCTCGAATATCAAAGCAATATTTTTCTCCAAAACCAAGAAAGATTTTGACTTTTTGAAAATCCTAGGACATGTACCGTCACTTCTCAATATTTAAGTTGACGGCTCGAGGTATCCTCATTTAAAATAAAGATAATGGGCCAAGAAAATTCAAGGCTGGACATGAAATACAAACCCTAATGTTTAGCATTGTGGGGCCAAAGAGAACCTTGGCCCACTACAAAAAAGCCCATGAAAACTATAAAAGACAAAAGGCCCTAATAAAAGTCACTATGCATGTTCAAAATAACCAAGTCCTTTCTCATCAGAAGCACCCTGTGTTCACCAAGACTCCGAGCAGTTGGAGTCCATGTCCAACTCCTCAAACTTTTTCAACAAACTCTGAGCAGTTAGAGTTCATGTTTTTCTCATTGGATCTCTCCAACAAACTCCGAGCAATTAGAGTCTATATCCAACTCCTCCAAATCCTTCAACAAACTTCAAACAGTTGAAGCTCGTGTCTTTCTCTTTGGACTCTTTTAACAAACTCCAAGCAGTTTGAGTTCATGTCTTTCTCTCCAGATTTCTCCAATAAACTCCGAGCAGTTGGAGTCTATGTCCAACTCCTCGGACTCTTTCAACAAACTCCAAGCAATTAAAGTTCATATCATTCTCCTTTGATCTCTCCAATATACTCCGAGCAGTTGGAGTCAATATCCAACTTCTTGGACTTCTTCAACAAACTTTGAGCATTTTAGAGTCCATGTCGAACTCCTTGGACTCCTTCAATAAACTTCGAGGAGTTAGAGTTCATGTCTTTCTCCTCAGACTTATAAAATAGACTCCGAGCAGTTGGATTCCATGTCCAACTCCTCAGACTCCTTCAACAAACTTTGAATAGTTAGAGTTTATGTCTTTCTCTTCAGACTTCTTCAACGGACTCTGAGCAGTTGGAGTCCATGTCCAACTCCTCAGACTCCTTTAACAAACTCCGAGCAATTAAAGCTCATGTTTTTCTGATCGGATCACTCCAACAGACTCCAAGCAGTTAGAGTCCACGTCTAACTCCTCGGACTCGTTCAACAAACTCCGAGAAATTGGAATTCTCCTCGGACTTCTCCAATAGGCTCAAAGCAGTTGGAGTCCATGTCTAACTCCTTGGACTCCTTCAACAAACTCTGAGCAATTGAAGCTCACGTCTTTCTCCTCAGACTTCTCTAATATAATCCGAGCAGTTGGAGTCCATGTCCAACTCCTCAGACTCATTCAACAAACTCCAAGCAGTTGGAGTTTATATCTTTCTCCTCGGATCTCTCCAACAGACTCCGAGTAGTTGAAGTCCATGTCCAACTCCTCGGACTCCTTCAACAAACTCTGAGTAGTTGGAGTTCATGTTGTTCTCCTCGGATTTCCCCAATAGACTTCGAGTAGTTGGAATTCATGTCCTCCTCTTCGGATTGAGTGTCAATTCCTCGGACTTAATCGCCAAACTCCGAGTAGTTTTGACAATGTCAACTCCTCAAAATCAATCGCCAAACTCCGAGTAGTTTTAAATGAGTGTCAACTCCTCGGACTCAATTGCCAAATTCTGAACAGTTTTAACTAAATGTCAACTCTTCAAACTCAATCGCCAAACTCCAAGAAGTTTTTCAACTCCTTGGAGGTGTTCAGCAAACTCCAAGGATGACTAGCCTAATAGACCTCCTCACAAATAAGTTTGAACTACCATTTTGAGTTACACAATATACCTTATGCTATCTACTTCCTCAAGTACATAAATACACTTAAGGAAGTGGGGGCATATGATGTAGAGGAAAATCTCCTCTCCAATAACATGATGACACGTGTCATTTTTCAAGGCAAAATAATAGTTTTTTAACTACAACAAGATAGCCAATCTCCTCTTAACATGTGGTACGGGGTATAATGGTAATTTCACACTAAAAGACCTAATGCTATTTTGCCACTCCAATTTTTGGATAAACCCACACGGCTTATAGATAACTCTAAAAGAATGCTACTTCTATCTCAATACTATTGTTGTCTCGTAATCGGACTCTGCTCCGACACACTATAAATGGGGTCTTCATAAATCAAAAAGTACACACAATTCTCCACTCACAGCTCTTAATTTCATATAGCTCCCTTTATTTCTCCAAAAAAAAAAAAAACTTATACTAACTTAGGCATCAGAGAGTCCTCCGGAGGCACACCCTCCTCCGGCCCTCCGTGACTTTAGTATTTTTCCTCGTTTAATGTGTGCTGGTCTCACTCCTCGACCCTCCAAATTCCAGTAAATTTTTGACATCAACAGTTTCCTATTGGATGGTTGCGTGATCTAATAGAATGAGTAGTAGTAGTCTCCTATGATGTTATTCTTTTCTTATTAGTATTAAGAAAATCTCCTCTATATAAAGGGGGTCTTAGAGAAGGTTTGATACATACCCATAATTCCAATATACATTGTAAATCAAAGGAGTTTACTATTAGAGTTAAGATGAGAGCTTTTGGTGTATTAGGGCTTTCGGGTTGTGAGATTGTGAAAGTTTAGCAACTTTGTTCTTCCTAAAGTTGTAACTAAATATTAATAAAGTATGGAGTTTGCTGGTGGATGTAGGGAAAGAGGTTTCCGAACCATGTTAAATTATTATGTTCTTATTCTTTATTTTATTTGGCCATTTAATTGTTGTGGTTGTGTTTTCTTGCATAAAATTTGAGTAGGTGACTTTTAGAGGTAAAATCCCAACAAGTGGTATCAGAGTTGTGATTGCGATGGCAAAATATTAAGATATGCAAAATTAATATTGAGTTATTTGATGAGGAGAATAGTTTCTTTCTTTGGCAAAGTTCCATCAAATATGTGTTGATACGATAAGGCTCTACAAGATGATTGAAGAGTCCAAGCCACCAAAGATGATGAAGGAAGTTTCGATGGATGGGGATATTCTTGCGGAACATCCAGAGAGAGATAAGTTGAAGAGGCCAAATGTGTTCAAGAATAAAAAATTATTCGTGATTATATCAAGAGATGAGTCAAATAATGAGAGGATAATTGTTTCAAAAAGTAAACGGAATAGATATGAAGACCAAAAATAAAGATCACACCAACCAAAGAAAAAAGTAAAATTTGAGCCAATGTGGAGATTTGTTGGGATTTTAGTTCAATTTTCCACAATGAGAACTTCTTATTGGTTTGGAAAAAGTGATTTCATATTTTGTATCTTCTTATTCTAGTAGGAGTATAGTAGTAATTTCATATTGGATGATTGTTTTTCTAATAGGAGTAATAGTAGTCTCATATGATGTTGTTCTTTTCCTATTAGTATTAGGATATTCTAAATGGGTCTTAGAGAAGGTTCGATAGAGCACTTACAGTTAGAGTTAGATTGAGAGCTCTGGATGTATTGAGACTTTCTGGTTGTGATGTTGTGAGAGTTTAACAACTTTGTTCTTCCTAAAGTTGTAACTGAAGATTAATAAAGTAGTGAGTGTGTTGGTGAATATAAGCAAAAAGGTTGTCGAACTACGTTAAATTATTGTGTTTTTATTTTTTATTTTATTTGTCAATTTAATTATTGTGGTTGTGCTTTTTGTTTAAACTTTGAATAAATAAATTTTAAAAATAAAATTCCAACAGATTTATTGACAACACCAAACAGTTTGGTGTGATACGTTGTTGACGCCTAATCATTTTTAGTCTCTAGTCATTCTTTCTCACGGTAAACATTTTATAGCCACTCATTTTGGTCACTCACTGCTCTTTTTACCATGATTGTTTATGTTTATGAACTAAATCCTAGATAGAAAGAAATCCAGCGACAGTCATGAACAAAAATTAAAAGGGAAAGAAAAACTAGGCAAAGATAGTTAATAAGGACAACTTTAATAAAGATAAATAACTAGCAAAACCCAGATTCTTTCATTCATTAATTTAAATCAAGAAAGTAAAAGAGAACGCAAAGCTTCTAAAAAATCCTGAAACATCTTCTTTTGCTTCTGACACTATACGCTGTCCATACTCCAAGGTCTAGGTATGTTTTCCTCTATCTCTTCCTCTCTAGGCTTGTCTGCTTTCTTCTGCCTCTCATTAACGAATGATTATTCTGCTGCTGATGCTGGGCAAGCTTATTCCTATGTTTTAATTCAATCCCTCCCGTTTTGACTTTGAAACGGTTCTTTATTACCCAACAAATCAATAAATTGAAGAAAAATGATACATCCAAGAAAGTGTCATCCAGTACTTTCAATCTTTAACAAAGCTTTTCAGGGGAGAAGATGGTGGTGATGATGAAGATAACAACAACCAATAATAAGAAGTCGACATTGATTGAGGAAAAAAATACTATACTAAAAAGAAAAGGAAGAAAAAAGGATGAGAAAAGGTTTTGGAAAAGAAATAAAGAAAACGAAAAGGAAGAAATTGGAAGAATTAAGAGGATCAGGCTTTCAACTCTAATGTTAGGTATGTTGTTGGGATTCTGCACACATAGGTACATATGCTACAATTTTGGAGATCAAGGATGAACCCCACCTAGCCGCTGTCGAGACTACTGAACCATGGCCAAAAAGGAGGGTGCTCCATTTCCTCCCCCATTTGAAGCGCTTCTGTTCTGTCGTTGGAACTCTATCTTGTAAACCATCTTCCCCACCTCTTCTAATTCTTCATCGTCATCATCTTCAGCCTCGTCTTCGTCAAGATTATCACTGTCGGGTTCCTCAATCTTATCGTAGTCATCCACCATCAACGGTTGCCGCTGCTGCTGTTGTTGTGTCCCCTCCTGCTCTATCATCTCCCTCACAATGTCTTCTGGCTTCAATACGAACACAAGAATCAATAGGCCGCAAGACAATATATATGTGTTAAGCGAGATGCAAAGGGTAGTACAAGTTTTGATGATACATAATGAAAAAAAAGTATATATATATATATATATATATATGAAAGAATAGAAAAGAAAAATTACCTTCTTCCCTGCTCCTCCATTTCCTTCTCCAAGAAGGCTCTCAGGCAAACCTTCATTGCTTGTCTGCTCATCAGCATTGTAGCTGGTGTTTTTGTTTTCTGAATCAGAAGCAGGCAATAGCTGTGGGGCTGGAACAACGTTGGTCCTATCTTGCGGCTTTGTAGCTGGGATTGGATCATCTGATTTGGTGCTCATCTCCTGCTGATATTGTAAAGGTGGTGGTTGTTCTTGTGGTCTATTCTGGTTACTAACACTACTAGAGCCCCCGCTAGAACTGCTAAGTATCTTTCTCTGGTAGAGTGCATCGAGCTGGTGAAAGTAAGGGCAAGTTTTTGCATCTTCAGGGCGCTTCTTGTTGCTTTCCTTAACCTTCTTGAAGTACTTGTTGATGTTCTCCCATTTTTCCTTGCATCTCTTGGCATTTCTCTTGTAGCCCATGCGTTGCATTCCTGCTGAGATTTCTTCCCAAAGAGGACCTTTGGGTCCCGCCTCTTGGTACCGAGATTCAAGCCCACTCCTCAAATTTATCAGGGCAAGAACTTCCGCCTTTGGCCATCTTGAGGACGATGGTTCAGAGCTCCCACTGGGACCAATTTCCAGCGGAGGAGGGACCTGTTGTTCTGGGATAGCCATTACTACTTGAGACGAATTGATGGAAGGTACTTCATGCCTTACAGCTAATTCAGTATTTTGATGATGAGCCTGTTGTTGGCTTGTGTCTTGTTGTTGAGGTAACGACGGTGGTGGTGGATGTGGTGCTGGTACTGGCGCTGGAGCGGGAATAGCATGTTGCTCTGGCGGTGGAGGAGGTGGCGGCGGCGGTGACGCAGCAGGAATATTAGTCACTATGATGGCAGGTAACTGGATGGTCTGGCCGGTAATTTTCTGTAGAAAAGAAAGGATGGCGGCATCCCTGGAAGCAGAGATGGCTCTCTCCTGAGACATAAGGTCGTGCTCGCGAGCCAATCTTGCCATTTCTTGCCTCTTCCAAGCTTCTTCTCTTATCATCCTGTCTTGCTCTCTCTTCTCTATGGCCTCCAAGAACCTTTGCTGCATGGTTTCCTGCTTCTTCATCACTTGTTTCATCAGACCCTCGAAGAAGTCCATCATCCTTTGTGTGCTGCCCTCGTACCTCTTGCGTTTACGGCTACTACCAGCTGTGTTGGATGGTTCACCGACTTCCTCGAACTCCTCTTTGTCGTTGTCATCGGAGCCAGGAGAAGAAGAGGAGCTATTAGAAGAGAAGCTAACACCAAAAGGGGTGGCCGTGGCAGCAGGCTGAGCCAGAGCCTTAGGACCGTGACCGGTTGTTGCGGTGAAGTTATGATCAGGAGGAAACATAGAGGAGGAAGAGGACATTAATCCGAGGGTTGAAAGTGGTTGTTGGGAATTAGGTGGAATTCTAACATTAGCAGATGATGAGATAGGAATCCCAACTGAGACAGGAGCAACGTCAAGACCGATGGTGGTGATAGTGGTGATGGTGACAGGTGTCAAGGGCATTGCTGCAGCGGCTGACATGTTACTGCTGCTATGGAGAGCCTCCAGCTGGCTGAAGAACTTGTAACTCTTGCCATCTTGACGCCCACCTCTACCTTCTTTTGTTCGCTTGTAATACTTGTGCACGTTCTCGAATTTTTCTTTGCATTTCTTCGCATTTCTTTTGTAGCCCAGCTCTGCTAGCTTCCTGCCATGCCCATATCATTAAATTCTACTCGCTAGGAGTATTATATTACTACGTAAGTAGTATATGCAACTTTAGTTATGATGCTTGCTAATTGCTATCACAAATGTATAATTTTTTTTTTAAAAAAAATACTCCTATACTTAGTAGTAATTAAAACAATTTGATTTGATAATAAATAGGGCAATATACTCCTGTACGAATGCTTACGATCTTAGTCCATCAATAGAAAAATGAACAACCCTTTTTGTTTCATACAGTTATGTACTATCGGATCTGTTAATAATTATTAATGTCAACAAAAAGAGAGAAAACTAAAGAGAGTTTTTGTAGTCTCTCCAACAAAATACTACTGTACTATAAAAGAATTCCTCTCGGGATTTTCAAGTTTTAATTTTGCACTGAAACTGATAACACAAATTGATTTTAAATTATAGTGATAATAATAATAAATAAAATTGGAAAAGAAATAGAGGTAGTAAGAGGGGATTGGCTGGAATTCATGCAGCGGATCTGGGCCATTTCTTAATTTGGAGAGAGAAGAGAGGGGGAAAATAAAGAAAAAAGATGCTCCAACTCGTGAGTCGTGTTGGAAAGAGATAGAAGCCATGTGCGTCTGTTTGCAGGATGAGAGAGAGAGAGAGATCTTGAGAATGAGAAGAATGCCCACATCCTATTACTGTTCCACTAGCACTAACCTTAGCTTTGGAGAGGATAACAATTCATCTTAATGATAAAATTTTTAATTTGTTCTGATCACTGATCATAAGGGGAAAAAGCAAAAAAAAGAAAAAGAAAAAAGAATGAATGATGTTGTTGAATTGGTGGGTGAAATTACCTTGAAACATCTTCCCAGAGAGGGCCTTTAACGGTGGCATCACGGAAGGCAGCATCCATATCAGACCTAATCTTGAGAAGAGCTAAAGTTTCATGACGAGGCCATCTGTTACCACTGGCACCACCACCAACACCTCCTCGGTCGCCTTCATCCCTGGCAACCTCATCTGCCGAGAGGCCCAAGAATTCATCCAAATTACCAGTCGATGTGGCTGCAGGGGGCCGGCTGCTTATGGGTGAGGCCACTTCTACCATCTGCTGCTCGGTGGTCATAGCAGGATTCTCTCCTACGTATTGAGATTGAGATTGGGACGTTCCTCCTCCTTCATCACTTCCTTGTCCTAGCTGCATCTTCTTCTTCACTTGTACCCCACCCTTTTTATCAATTAGTAGTACCGACTACTGAGAAATAATTTCCAGGGCCACCGCTATTAGAGAGGCATGAGGAGGATCTTGCTCTTCATAATCCTATAACATATATAGCACTACTTAAATGACAAAAATTGAGCTAGCTAATTCCTATTGCGCGCTCTTCTTGCTCCGTCCCTCATTCGCCATGAGAGGGGGGGAGCTGTGTTTGGGACTTGGAGTTGGGGTTGGGTTGGGGTACTGTTGAAACAAATGGAAGAATTTGAAGAGATAGATGTGAAGGATGAAAAGAGTAAGACAGGTTTGGCGGTGAAAATATAAAAGACGCAGATCGACTAGACAACTGGAAAGATTGAAAGCAAGAGAGAGTATTCCTACGAGTTAGTGCTGCCCTTGAGATTTTAGATTTTTATTCTTCTCTTTTTTCTTTTTCCTCTTTTTTAACAAACAAAAAAATTATTCTAAGAAGAAAGAAATTATGGGGGGAGGAAATGAAAAGCAAGCAGTAAAGCGAGTAAGAAAAGATAAGCATAAGGGCATAATAATAATCAACTGCGCTGTGCTGTGCTGCACTGCACTGCACTGCACTGCAAAATTGACAGAATAAAAGAGAAAGAGAAAGGGAAGAATGGGCTGTAGAGAGAGATAAATGTAGAGAGAGAGATAAATGAATGGAGATGACGATTATGAGGATGATGATGATTAAGAGAGAGAGAAAGGGAAATGATAAAACAAACTAGATGCGGTGTTGTCAGCGGCTCTCACTTTGCAGCTAACTAATAATTGTTAAAACTACTTTTACCAGCATTTGTTAACTCTTAAAAAATTCAAAATAAACTTACATACATTAATTAAAACGAAAAAAACTCAAAAGGGATCGGGAAGTAACAATCATGTACCGCCAATCTTATTTTCAGAGTCTATAATGATCCACAAATCTCGACTTCTAAATGACGTGGTCCTTAGGTTATTGGACTTTAAATCCAGAGCAGCAAAATCGCCTCACCCAAAGAGAGAACCGCAGTTGATTCCCTTTTTTCAAAGAAAAAATAATCACTAGTACTATTTAAGTGGAACTCTCTCAAAAAAAATTATAGCTGTTGTAGTAGAGTAGTAAATTTGGGATTTTTTTAAAAAATTAAACTTTACAAATTTGGGTTAAGACAGACTTGACGCGGAAAACACAGGAATCAGAATATCTCTACGCTCCACCTTAACCAGGGTTAGTATTTAACTCAACCACGTCAACAAAACAAAAAAAAAATTGATCATGATTTATATATATATATATATATATATATATATAAAAGAGTGATCTACTATAAAAAAAAAAATAAATTTTTTTACTATTAAAATTTTTAAAAAATCACAAAAAATTGCACGCAAGTGAAAAATTCTAAAAAATTAGTAAATGATCTCCAAATGGTTTATAAGATTTATTGGAACTGTTATTAATGTATTCAACTATCTTAAAGTAAAAAAAAAATCGTGTTAATGAAAATGATAACAATGCAACTAATTGAAAGTTTGAGAACCTTTATCGAATTTTTAGTTTAAGGATTTAAGTGCTATAAGATAATAGCTTTAAGACTTTCAGTGCAATATTTCTTAAACTGAATACATATACCAATACAAAATAGTAAAAATATTTTTTTTGTCATAAATCTTTGAACTATTGACTAGTAGCATTTACATTCTCAGACTACTTGTTTGACATTTGGGATCTCTAAATTATATATCAAATAGTAGCAATATATTTTTGTCAATAGATAAGTAAAATGACCAAATATCCACGTTTAATATCCCCTCATTTGCTTCACATATAAATACCCATAACCCCTAAATTCCTGTAATCCCCAAATTCTTTTAAGAGAGTTACATCTTTTTTCTTCTTTTTTCAATCTCTATTAGTTGATTTTTTTTTATGGAAAGTGCAAGTGAATAATGTATCTTATTTGTTTAGAATGAAGAAGGATAATAAAGTTGGAAAGAATTGTTACAGTGGGTTAATTTCTCGAAAGTGCCTATGATTAATGAGTTCAATTGATAAGAATGTACGATGTTTTATTGATGTTGGTAAAAAAAAAATAGAGGTGTTAGAGATTTGGGGATTACAGGTACTTAGGGTACGTGGGTATTTGATAATTTTGAAAATGTAACTCTCTTTCTGGAATTTGATGGAAAATCCATTGAGTGAATTTATTGTTATCATTTGATGGTTAGGGACCCAAGACATCAAATTGGTAAATTACGAGTTTAAATGATATGTGTAAACAATTTAGGGTTCTGTTGTTCAATAATCCTTTTTTTAATGCATAGTTAAAGCATAAATGATTCACATATTCTTGCTTAACTTCCATTTTATAGTTGATAATCACAAGATCAGAAGTTCCAAATTCAAGTGCCCAACTTCTAATTATCATAAAAAAAAAAAAAAAAAAAAAACATCCATTTTATGATCGTCTCGTGAACTAGACAACTGCAGTGTATCAAATTATCGTTAATTACTATAATAACGTAGCCGTTAGTTGGCCATAATTTGACCTCTGGAACTCTCATGTCAAAAATCCATTGATATCATGGCATAAGTTTAGAAATCTTGTCCAGAAAATAAAAAATGGAAAAAGGTAACGAGCTAAGTCACCACCATATTAGGCTATTTAGATTAACCATAAACACCTCACTTTAAAAAAAAAATCATTTTCCTAACTTTTGTGCCATAATTACATTTCACTCGAAGTTGTCCACATTATCGAGTCAATTACCTTAACAATTCATATTTTCAGATCCACAACGGCATGGCCTAAAGAAAAGAGAAGCCATGATTCCGCTCAAAAATTTTATTGCATCTGTTCGATTCCTTGCCATTATACCATCATGTAAAAGTTTATTCATAGGGAAAATGGAGTTTAAGAAGTTACGAGATACCGAGAAGGCGACTTGAAAATTGAAATGATGTTACTCCTATTTAAATAGTTTCTGAAAAAAAAAAATTAGAAAAGAAAGAATTAAGTAACTTTTTGTAAAAAGAATTATTTCAGAAAATGCAAAATATGAAAAAAGGGGAATGGAGGAGCCAAAAAAATGAAATAGGGGACAGAAACAGATTGGTACAGCTGTAAAGTGGGGCCCATAACATGAGGTGGTAAGAACGTGCGTGGCATTTCTCCCGAATTTGTGAAACCCCCTAACTGCCAGGCATCTTCACTATCATGCCCAAATCGGTGCACATGCCTCTTGCTGCTCTCATTTTCATCCTCTTCTTTCCTTTTTCCTCTCTTATTTATTAACGTCAAACCCAGACCTGTACATATAAGTCGCCTAACCTAATGTCACTCTCCGCTCTCCCTCCACAAAGAAATAAATAGGGAAATAAGAAAATAAAAGTATAAGACTCCCTTCGCTTGAAGAGTTCCAACTTCCAAAGAAGTAACGAAAACATGCTTTATTCGGTGTGTGGTTCTACCCATACAGCAATGAAAACCGTTTTTGTGATATAAATTCAAATTTTTATAGGAAGAAACCTTTCATAAATCATGTGTTTGGATTAATTAATAAACAGAAACCAAAAAAAAACTGTCCCAAACAGAACATAAGAAAATAGGAATAGTCTCCCTTCGCTTGAAGAGTTCCAACTTCCAATGAAGTAACGAAAACATGCTTTATTCGGTATCTGGTTCTACACATACAGCAATGAAAACTGTTTTTGTGATATAAATTCAAATTTTTTATAGAAAGAAACCTTTCATAAATCATGTGTTTGGATTAATTAATAAACAAGAAACAAAAAAAAAAACACTGTCCCAAACAGAACCTAGGAAATAGGAATAGCCTCCCCAATCCTGTCCCCGCACATAATATCATTAGATAGAAAGGTAATAAATTCTCATAAAAATGAGAAATACAACACATGAAAAAAGAAACAGCACGCATAAAATGAGCCAAATAGCCATCGAGAAAGAAACAAGCAATGCAAAAATGATTGCTCCAGAGATGATAAAGAATGTGAAATACTCTTAAAGTCCATTCTGGCTAATGAATCTGTACCAAGATGAAAATGCAATTGCATACCAGAGCACCATTACTCTTCCCATAGAAATGTCATACATATGACAGATTTCTATGTCAATTTTCCATTGAGCACATAAATTTCTTAACCCAAATTAAATAAAAAATATATATAGCAGCTAAACCAGTTCTCCAGCATGAAAGGCATATGTCATCACAAAACAACCATCATCATACACCTTACTCTACGCGTGCATGTGCATGAAAGATATTGTATCTCCAACTTTATTTACAAGGTCTACTTTATTGTACCGCTATTCGCTGTGTCAAAACCACAACCTGATAACCTTAACACAAACGTGGTCAATCACCATATTCCTTACTCTGTGTATACATGTGTGAAAGAAAGAGAGAGATGGAGAGGGAGAGAGTACTGCATGTGTGATCAAAATTGTTATCTCCAACTTAAATTATTTAAAAGAACTTCTTTCCTTTACCACTATTTGCTGTGCCAGAACCAGCATGATACACAACCTTAACACAAACTAAGTCAATCAACGAAACATAACAAAAGATGAGAAGTATTTTTCAGAAAATAATAACCAACACTTGCTGAAGGGGTCACAATTTCTAGGACCTGCTTGATTCACCTTCCTTTCACCTCCGAAAAGCTCAAAAAAGTACAAGGGGAAAAAGCTCAAAAAAGCGCAAGGTGTATATCTTTAGACCTCCTATTCCTATTTATCCTATCTCTTACATCAAAAAAATCTCTCTATCCTCCTGCATGGAAGTATACATTAACAAAGAGTAAGAATGACCACACAAAAATTAATATAGCAAACACAAGTTTTTGCGCCAATTACTATGTCAAGAAAGGTTCTTATATCAAAAGTAACAAGTAGGAAGGGGAGATAGAACACCCACTCATGCAATACGAACTAAATCATGGAAATCCAACCAACATCAAATATAGAAAAAGAAGTCCCAGCAAGGAGATAATGACATCTCATAACAAATAAAGGAAATAGAAGAACATGGAAAATATATAAGAGCTCGCAGTAGTAGTTGCAACCGTCATCCATAATATTCATAAATTATGTGTTGGGAACCAACATTTTTTTTAAACTGAGGATAATTGGCATGGTTCTGTCCCCATTATCATAAGTAAAATGAGAAGAATATTAATAGGGTTAGGTGTATGATTGACAAATGGCATTACGAGCTTGTAAATGAGTGAGAAATTAATTGATGGGGAACATAAGGAAGATTAGAATTAGGGATTTTAATCTAGAAATTGGGAGATATGGGGATAATTATATAATTACGAAATATTATGGGCATCTAGGTGTAGTTAATTTTAATATTTCAATTTCCTTATCGGTCTAAGACTAGGGTTTAAGATCTCTATATAAGAGGGTCCCTATGTCATTTGTAGTCCGTTTTGGAATTAATAAAAAATGAGATTATTGAAATCAAACTTTGTAATTGAGTTGTTTTGCATCATGTGATTTGGTTGCGGTTTGCACGTCCATGTGATTTGAATTGCGGTTCTCATGTGATTTGGAAAGATCCATGTGATTTAGAACAAGTGTACTTAGATTAATTTTCGTATTTTGTTTGATTTCGTTTACTGTACGTAATCAAGTGGTATCAAAATCCTAATTTCGTTCCCCTATGAGAAAAAAAACACCATAAAAAACCCAACGTACAGAAGCAAGAGCCACCTTCTTCCTGACGTATGTCGTTGTTTGCCGTCGTCAGCCACCACTCCAGGAGCTTGCGCCACCGCCAAACGGTGCGGATTTACCAGGCGACCAAAATCTGAGAAGTACGAACCGGTCTGCCACCGTCTTCACCCTCACAAGCAATCGCGACCATTCAACCTTCACAGTTGACTGCCGCCACACAGCCGTCGGCACCACCATCGACTAGTGCAGAATCACCAAGCGATCACGACCTGAGATACCCAGCCCTCACCGCCGTCGGTGACCAATTTACAGAGGCGTGATCCTTCGTTTAGAACACTCGATCTACCGCTTTGCGGCCACCCAATGCTGGATCGGTCAACACCATCGTGACCGATGGGAATTTCGGACCAAAGCCTGCATGTCCGCCTCTGATCCAACAAGAATATGACCGGGTCGGATTTGACCTGGCATCCTGATTCAGCAAGTGAACCGAGCCGTTTTCACAATTTGAGCCGAGCCACCTTGGAGCCAATTCTGAGCCGAGCCACTTTGGAGCCGAGCCATAGTCCAAGCCAAGACAAGCCGAGCCATCACTTGAGCTGAGCCACCTAAAAAAATTGCTTTTGCCATGTACGATATGTTTTCTTTGTTTCCTTTGTTCTTTGATTAAAAAAAAAAAGTTTATGTTTTGAGTTTCATTTTCATTTGTATTATGACTACCAATACGATGGAACAGATTCAGTATTTGCAATATAAAATTTTGGATGAGTACAAGCGTATGGGCGAGTTGAGATCTCTATGGACAAGGTACGGATCACACTCTTTTTGTCAACGTTGGAAAGAGGAATAGAAAGTACTTGGTTGTTGTGTTCGTGTTAAGAAGCGAAATCTGGCACACCTCTATCGGCAATATGAGACAGCCCCAAGCATAGTTGAAATTGATGCTAAAGATTTGATTCAAGTAGAGGTCGAAAATGTTGTCTCAATTCCATGTGAGACTGTCTTAGTTGAACCATGTCAGCCAGATGATGAATTGGTTATGCCCATTGAGTATGTTGCCCAGGTTCAAGACCAAGATGATGACAAATATGTTGGACAGGTCGACAACCCACTTGATGTTATTAAGCATATTGAACCAATTTCATGAGAGGTTATCTTATTCTAACCAATCCAGCAAGATGACAAATTTGCTGAGCACATTGAGGCGGTCGAAACGGTTCGAGACAAACAGAAAGATAAGGTTGATAATTAGAGTGAGACCCTAGTGGATACACCTATCCTTGCTATTGAGTTTATCCTCCCTACCTGGTTTCAAGTAATTAGGAAACCAGCGAAATTTTTTTCACCTTTTAGTGATTTCGCCTATAAAGACTTTCATGACCATGCTTTGCTTCTCCACGCCCCAGAGCTCTTGCCACTAGAACATTTTTCAACTCAAGGACGAGTTCTTTCTAAGTAGTGGAGAATGATGGGGAACACGATGAAGATTAGAATCAGAGATTTTAATCAGGAATTGGAGAATATGAGAATAATTATGTAATCAGGAAATATTATGGGTATCTAGATGTTAATTTTAATATTTCAATTTCTTTTCATATTTCAGCTTCCTTATCGGTTTAAAACTAAAGTTTAAGATCTCTATATAAGAGGTATTCCTATGTCATTCGTAATCGGTTTTGGAATTAATAAAAAATGAGATTATTGAAATCAAACTTTGTGATTGAGTTGTTTCGCGCCATGTGATTTAGTTAAGGTTTTCGCGTCCATGTGATTTGGATTGTGGTTTCCATGTGATTTGGGAAGATCCATGTAATTTGGATCAAGTGTGCTTAGATTAGTTTTCGTATTTTGTTTGTTTTCGTCTATTGTAGGACATCATTAACTATACATCCTCTCTAGTAATAACAATAAAGGTTCTTTTGTCATCCTCAAAACTTCCTTGCTTGAGTGTAGATGGCCAAGTGCAAGCAAGACATAAGCTAGGGCCCTAGTCATTGTTGCCTTTACCATTACAACCCAAGAGTAATCTAGAAGATCAATGTTTTCAGAGGCAGGCTCGAGCATGCCCACGGCGGGCTGACACCAAAATGTTCTAGGGTGTGAAAATAAATGTGTTTCTCCCAAAAGGCAAAAGGTGTCCGGTTTTTACTTTGAGGCGTACACCCCGCCCCGAGGCATGGACTTATTGCGCCCAAATGGTTGAGGCATACCCCTCATTGGAGTTTTTTTTTTAATACTTTTGGCCATCAAAACAACGTCATTTTGGTGATTAAATTTAAAAAAAAAAAAAAAAAAAAGGAATAAGGGTTTATTGAATCATCGATCTGATACGCAAACTGCAGTGCAGAGCTCTCTCTCTCTCTCACAGGGAAGATCACAAGAGTCTACAGCAAAATAACACAATTCCCATATATAAGCACATTTGATATCCTAATATCGCCAACTTCTAGAAAGTGGACTATGGTACTGCTGAAATATTACCCACCAAAACACAATGAATATAAATTCCTCAGTTGACTTTTGGAGTATAACATAAGTATCAATGTAGTTAGAAAGAATCCAGATCCAGACCCTAATCATCTCAACAGTAACTCACAGTTCCCACACTTATACCATCTCCTTAATTATCCACTTCATATTGAGCACAATCCTTGGCATCCATATACAAGAGTTGGTGCTGCATCCAGTTACTCTCAGTTGCGTTGCTCCCACAATTTTGCAAATTTTCTCTTACAACGCTCTTATTGAGCCATCAATAGTCAACAACAGCTTACACCCTAGCCTAACTTTTGAAACAGATTCGTAGCACCTGTGCATTCTCAATATGTTTCCTTGTATGAATATTTTAAAAAGGCACCAAAGGAGTGCCAACCCACACGTTCTCAACCATGTTAGCAAACTATTCGATATGTGAGTTCTTGATCCTTTGCACAATTTCAAGGGCCATTAATTGCGAACAAAGAGCAACTCCAGATTTTTGAAAGGGATACTTGATGTATCCTGGTTTAACTGTATGGCTATTGAAAGAAGCTTACAGATTTTACCAAACCCTCAGTATCAAAGTCAAGATCATGAATTTTCGGTCATGTGAATCACATTACACCAGGTAACTACAGTTCCTAAGCCTGTGATATGTAATTAACATTCCTCTCAATATTGATCTAAATAACAAATTGTCCATAATGCAACTGTCCTGTCAGCTCAAGCATTCTAGATGCTAGAGCAACAAATCTACTTTCAGCTAGAAGATCATCATATTGATTATCATGAGCTAAGCCAACTCAAAGTTGTTTTAGGCAAGGCAGACTGGCAAAGAGGCTGAGTTGCCCAACCAGCTGAAGCTGAGAAAAAATAAGCTTGGCTCAATTAATGTATAAATAGCATGTTAACTAAATAAGATACTAATTCGTTGATTCTAGACATAAGCCTTTATGAATGCCCAAAAGATAAATGAACAGATACTATCAACTTTCAGAGAATCATCATCTCAACCATAAATCTCATGGGATTGAAGAGAACAGACAACCTTCCACAAAAGTGAGAAAACTTTATGACTATCTCACTCAAAGAACAGAGTCACAAGGCAAATGGATCACTAGGTCATACCATGATAAAGAACCAAAGAGCGCAAAATCTGGTTCATATTTTCATCGACTGATAACATTACTGAAGTTCTCCAATTGCCACCCTCTGAGTCTCTGATGAACTCCTAGAACCCTGTATCATGTAATCCAGAAGACATTCTATGCCTCATAGGCTTACAAAGACAATTAAATACTTTACACGGCTTTCCTCCCTAATACACAGATTGTAATCATTCTAACAGAGTGATACTTGACATAGAAAGCTCCTTAGATTGGAATTATCTTGCGTAAATGTGAACTTTGATTTTAGATTACGCATGTTGATCACAAACTAAACACATATTCAGCAAGAGATTGATAAAGACACAACCAAAAGGATTTTGCATTTTGTATTGTAATTTAGTAACACAACTACCACTTAATTCACTTCATTAGAAATTTCAAAATGTAAAATATCAGTTTTTAACTAGTTACCTTCTGAAGAAAAACGAAGGCAAAGAATGTAATCACCGAGATGAAGATTTGCATGCTGATGTTCAGCTCAATAAGCGTACAAGAAAACACTCTCATATCTTCAATTTGAAAGAAGATCATCTTAAAATGCCGGATGTCAGTTGAGAAAGTCATTGCAAGACAGATATGAGGTTAGCGTGGCCTCACTTTTAAAGCACAAGATAGTCTATGCCCTGGTTCCGACCTATATTCATGCTCAAAATGGTAGTGAGCACTGAGCAGATAAAGCACCCATATCCGTCCAAGCATTTACAGAGTGCTAGTAATAGAACTGAAAGATCCGTTTTCACACTGCCCGACTGTTAATCTAAGGAGTTCCTTGCTGGTTTGGTTTAGCTTGCAACATAGTCGTCGAGGCACCTGTAAGGACATCCAAGATATTACTATTAATCAAAGAATGCAAAAATAACTGTCAATGAAAAAACAGAAAACCAAACAGTAAGAAAAATCAGAAGACCAGACAGTGACAACTTATAGATATATGAACAATTGCCAAGAAAAAGAATACGCACCAAATGCCAATTCTTCCAGAGAGGATACCCCAAAATTTGGATATTCTGCACATTAGGCAGAGGAGGTGAACGGGGAAAGCAGAGAAATCTTCTTTTCAAATCATCTTTTCCTGTGGCTCGTGAATATGAACCCAATGTAGCATTACCTTGCGCTACTATATCTTTGAGGAAAAAGAGGATAGGCCTTCTACAAACAGATGAGTAAGGATCCCTGATGTCAAGATCAAATTCACTCCGTTTGCTTAATCCATTCCAAGCAGAGTAAGTCTGCTCGGATCGCTCCAGCTCACGGGGGAGGACGATATTTGGGAAGACTTGAACAACATAACCAAGGGAGACTGAAAATGTTAGATGGCGAGAATGGTCATAGCATATGGATCGCTGCAAGAAGCTCCTGGGCCCGAGCCTCATAGCTTTTGCGAAGAGTTTCAAACTGTCCAAAGAGCCCAAACCAGGATAGAAAGGATTAACGGCTTCAACGTGGTGAATTGAGACAAATGGTGCAATTGGATGGGAGGACAGGAGGCCGTGAGCGTTACCCTTAATATCATACTGCCAACAGGAAGAGAAATTCCCTGAATATTTTCTTCAGCGTTTTGGTTGAGGTAACAATTTAGCAATGCCAAAGCATTAAATGAGAAATCGAAATGGTACTCCACCTATAATCCCCTTCCCCCCCGCCCCAAAAAAAAAAAAAAAAAAAAACTCCCATACACCAAAAAAAATGCAAAAATAAAGTGAAGTGTGTGACTATGAATTGTTTCTTTTTTGGGAGGAAAAGAAAGGAAACGGATACCTGGTGGAAGCCATGCTCTCTAGTTAAGGGAACACCGAGTTCAGTAATGCAGGCATGAAGGCGATCATCACTTCCATAGAGCTTGGGATACCTCTCGAGGCAGTCATCGTGAATGTTGAAGAGCGCCTCAGCCAGGGGATAGCTGATGGCGATGCCCCCGCCGCCAAAGGCCATGGAGTGACTGAAATAGGAATTGGCAGAGTGACTCTCGGAGGGGCTACCAACGTAAACCATCTCGGAGGGATCATACTTGCTGAGAACGACAACCAGGTTGTCAGCATTGAATATGGTGTCGTCATCGCCCAGGACGAACCAGCGCACGTTGGGAATTCGGAGACGGAAGCACTCCACCACAATACGAGAGATTCGGAGCCCCGAAGGGTGACCCGTTGGATTGGTGTAGCGGAAGTGGGATATGTCCTCGGAGATCATTAGAGCCGGCAGAGAATCGTCGCCTTCCTCTGGAAGGACATGCTCTTCCAGCCACACGTGGCCGCGCATTTCGTTGGGACGCCACCATAGCCTCACCAACTCCTTGCGCCGCTTCCAAAACTGCGACGATCCTGCTATGCCAAACACTATGTGCTTAAGCGACAACTCCTCCTTGTCCCATCGCTCAGACAGGCTGCGATTGCGATTATGATGATGATGATGATGATAGGAGGAGAAGGGCTCCAGCGGTACAATCGACTGATGATGATAATCAGAGAAGTGGGGCTTCCTCCAAGAGAGAGAGTGAGAAAGGGGGCTCCCTTCTCGATCCTTAAGGCGGCGCCAGCAACGGCTTGTGGTGCCGGAGAACACCAGGGACAACCACGCCGTTGTGGCCAGAAGCAGTGCTGCCACTGCAAGCACGGCGGTGCCAGTGCGGCTCTGACGCCATCTACGACTTCGTGCCCTTGCTATCGGCGACCGGCTTGAATTCTTCTCGTGGAGATTGTTGTTATTGCAGTTACTGTTGTTGTAAGAAATCATCATCACCATCGCCCCAAACGATCATTTCCACCGCTTGGGGTGAAGTTTACTGCGCTGAGGATATCCAAACTTTTACAACGGCGCCACACTAGAATTAGGGCTCAAGTGGCTCTAAGTCCGTCACAAAGTTTTATCGACAAGGAATTAGGATTTCCCCTTGCAATTGGTTAATTACTGTCTCTGCCTCTCTCTTAGGGGTTTCTGACTCTCTGTTTCGAATTTGGGATTTTAAATCTATTCCGTTGCTTTTTTGAAATTCTAAACCAACCTAATACACTTTGCAGTTGAAGTTGGGACACATCATCATCTCACAGCGAGGCATGAGGAGAGAGAGACGTTACAATTTTCTGGCTTTTTTATACCAAGCTATATATATGCCTCGCTTCGAGCTGTCTCTTCCTTGTTGATCCCGGAATTCAAATGGAATATCGTCCATTTCTTCTTGAATTTTAGTATGTAGTACCTAGTTTCTTTCATTTCTTTGTTTTTATACATTATGCATATCACAAGGAGTGAATTTTTTTTTTTTAATTTTTCGATGGTTACAATGAACTTCAATGTGACATTTTGGAATGTAGGTTAAATACTTAAATCACACTATGGTGTCATAGTTTAGCATTTTCGGTTTTCACGTATCACAAATTCAATAGTAGTCGGCATAATGAATCCATCTCAAAATGCTTACTTGAGATGTTTTGAGAGTTATAAAGCCTCATATATATGTCAATATTTTTTTTATTAATATGTTAAATGTTGGTCGTTGCAAATTTAATCAAAGAGTCAAATTTAAGATTTATTTGATCAAATTAAAAATATCAATTTAACAAAAAAAAAACAAACTATAAAAACAATATTGACATTTGGCCCAGGAATAATTTCAGGTAATATTTTGGAGTATATTTTGATAATAGTGCATTACTCAACCAGCAATGATCTTTGACTCAATGGTTATTGACTCAAGTCAAATATATTTTGGTGCCTTGAGTTCTTAAGTTTAATAATTTTTTTCATTCATATATTGAAAGGATTTCGATTCTCTCAATTTTAAGAGGAATTTTACACTCAAGTTAAGCTTATCTTAACCTTTCAATTGTTTTTGAATGGGCAGGATTTTACCACTAAATAAAAATAATATCATGTCAGTAATACATTTTATTGGATTCTTAAAAGATATATAGCATTATTTTTATTTGATGACAAAATCATATTCATTCAAAATAAATGAACTTAACTTGAGCTTAAAGTTTCTTCTCATAATTGAGATAACCGAAATTTATATTAAAAAGAGATTATTCTATTACTTTTTTTATTTTTTTTTTCTATAAGTCAATGTTTGGATAAAACGGGTTCAAGACTAATTGATCATTAAAAATTAAAAATATCTTTTAACTAAATAATAAAGATGATCAAAACTGATTTATTTTACGTCAATTTTTTTATAAAAAAAAAGTCACTTTAAAACAAATAACAAACAATCATGTGTCTGTGTGGTGCAGGTTAGAGATATTCCCTCCCATATTGTTGACAAGGGTCTGATGTAATAAAATTATACATAACAAACTGGGTCTTAGTAATACAACATGTATACCTTTTTAACTCTTACCTTTTTGTTAAAAGAAAAAAAGGAAAAAAAAAAAGGAGTAAATTCACTTTTTCATCTATCAGTTTTGACCTCCGTCTTATTTAGATTCTTACAGTTTCATTTGTCTTAATTGGGTTATTCACTTTACATGTTTGATCCAAATAGATCATTTCATTAACTGACATATTAGGATCCTAGGTGGCATCCAACGTAGATATTGGGTGGTAAAATTATTGTTTTATGTTTTGTCACATGCGGCACATGATTTCTGAGATGAAATGTCAACAATTTGATTTTTTTATTGAATTGGCTTACTAATCTTATCATTTTGCAAAAAGGTAGTTAAGAATTTGATTTTAAGGTTCTACAGATGGAGTCTTAAGGAATTAGGGAAGATAGTTAGAAGAGAAGAACATGAAGAAGAAATGTGTGGTGATGTGCTCATACGATTTGGAAGCATTTCTATACCTAAAGGTGTGTAAAAAACTGACGAAACCAATTCGATATTTGCAATCCGATTTGGTTTGGTTTTTTATCTTTATTCGGTCTGATTTGGCCCTAAAATCTAAAAACCTAAAAACATTTAGTTTGGTTCAGGTTGACTTTTAAAAGATCATGAAACCCAAATCGAACTGGTGCCTATATATATCTCATCATGTAATTTGTATTATATTTTATTAAATAATATATTTGTTACTTTTGTATCGGTGAATTTACCTTGTTAAGTTGTAGCTACCCTTACCTAAACAAAAACTTAATAGATGAAGAGTTAAAATGAAATGCAACGAAAACTTAAACCTCAATTTTTACAATTTAAACTTACACAATCACAGATTCTCTAGCTCTCTCTATTTTTTTTGATATATAATGATTTTTATTGTTGTATGTGATACATATATTGAGTTTATTGTGTTTTATTTATTTTTAGAGTTTGATAACATTGGTTTAATTATAAATTATCAAAGCATTTGGTTTGGATTTCTAAAAGCAAGAGAATCGATGAAAAAATCAATCTGAATAAAGTGAAATTAAATTTGGTTTGGTTCGGATTTTTCATGTTGTCGATTTGATTCGGCTCAATCACCAATGAAACTGATCAAAACTAGTTCGAATCTAGGTTACTGACCAAGACCTTACTCACCCCTATACCGAATGGGTTTGGTTGCAAGTAAATTTACTCTGTGGTGGACGATAAGAAAATGTTACTGACAAAAACCCAAAAGAAAAAAAAAACTAAAAAAATATATCTGCATTTACTCAGCAAATAAGCAGATCATGATTCATCATTTTTCGGTGAATTTCAGCCAACACTCACACTATCAGGAAGATCTCGCAAACGAAAGTCACCAAGTTCCAACCAGATCTGCTATTGTCGCCACTGAAAACTCTCACCACTAGAATCCAACTGCACCACCTATTTCGGAATTCCTTGATCTATTCAAATATTGTGTTTCTTCACCGAGATTTCATGGAAAAACACCTGAAAACCATCAAACCACCGCGACTTTCACCATCGCCGATCTACTTTTTCGATGGCTTTTAGATTGAGTCGCTGCCACCATTGAGATCGCCTTGAACCGACGACCAAAATCGTTGAAAATCGAGCCCATCTACTGTCGAATTCATCGCAAACAACGTCAAGATGTTGTCCTAGCCTCGTCTCGTTCAAGCTACTCACCATTATAGACTAACGTGAGTGTTAAGACTAGTGGAGAAAATGGTCGGTGCAAGCCATTCAATTTCAGTCAAACTTTAATTTTTCTTAATCTCAAGGTTTAATATGTTAAAGGAAGAAACTTCAGGGTTCGATTTGTAACGAAAATTCTTCAATGTTTAAAACGAAATTCACCAAACCCAAAAGATAAAATTTATAATTAAGCATTTTCGCTACTCGTATCCTTGTTTTTGTCTCCTCTCATCAAATTGACTTAGCGAAGAAGAACATGGTTTTATCAAAAATGGACTCCATACTTCATCCAAATCTTCATCCTTTTAATCGAGGAAACCATTAAATGGATTTTAAAATTAACAAATTTGTAACTTGTCAGACAAAAATAAAAATGGAATTCATTTTCAATTGAATTGAATTAAAAGTAGAATTAATTTTAAAATGACTTGAAATGATTTTTTTTTTGTTTTTTTATGTTAATTTGTATAATTCAATTAAATTCTTGTGTTTAAAATGTTGAAAATAAATGAAGAATTCAAAAGAGGAAGGAGATTAAGGCAAAGGGAGGAAGAATAAAGGAAATAGGGAGAGAAAGAGAGTACTTTTTACTCATCATTTTGTGGAATTCATTTGTAAATCTTATCAATTTTGATAGAATTTACAACAAGCTAACTCGATTTCGTACTGAGTAAATTACATTAACCTACTTGAGGTTAGTCCGTAATTACATTTACCACACTTATTTTTTAAAATATACACTTACCCACTTATCGTTAGCCTTCCCGTATCTTTCCATTAATTAGTTGTTAAAAAATCAGTCAAACCTTGTGTCAACTCATCAAAACTTATTGGAAAACCGACTTTACTATTAATAGTTTCAAAATCCAATAAAGGTTTTGGTGCTACTTGGGTAAAAAGTTTGATTGGATTTTGAAATTAAAGGTAAAATCGGGTTTCCAATAAGTTTTGATGAGTTAGCACAATGTTTGACTGGAATTTGAATACTTGACTAACGGAAGGCTAACGACACGTAGGTAAATGTATGTTTTAGAAACTTGGTGAGGTAAGTGTAATCATAGACTAACCTCATGTAGGTTAATATAATTTACCCTTTCGTAGTCAATTCATTTTGAAATGAATTTCGTAGTTTTTTTTATTCCAAACACAATAAATTTAAATTACAAATGAATTTTATAAAATTTATAAAATTTATTTATTCCAAACACACTCAAAAATGGAGATAAGGTTTATTTATTTGAGAAAATTATAGAAAATTATTGGATATTTGGACGTCGCAACACTTAACTATCTATTGTTTGAGAAATTACATTTACCTACTTTGTCCTATTCGAAAATTTGTATTTTTTTAACAAAAACATCCCTTTGTCAATTTTTTTTGTTAGTTAACTATTTGATTTTTTGTCAACAGTTAAATCCAACTCATCATTTATATTTGAAACCTGAAAATATCCTTACACCTATCATATGTAAGGTAGGTTTATGTAATTTTTTTTCTTCTTCAGCTACTTTCCTCTTTTAATTATGAGAATGTATCTGCATAGAAAAAATAATTATTTCACCAAAATAAAACATTCTTTTCTTACTAGATCTTGTTTGACTCCATTATAAGATTGTAAATCACTCCAAAACCCACTTCTACTAACATAGTATTGATGCCGTATATTGTTTGGTGCTGACGTGGCTGGTTAGCTGGTGTGGGCTGGGATCCGCGTGGCTTGTGAGCTGGGCTCGGCCTGGAGGGTGATTCGGCCTGGGTCCTGCACAAGTGACAAGTACAAATTGAAGGCCCTCGAAAGGAGGGGTGGGAGAGACCTCCGAAGGTGCTCCGATGCTTAAGTTAGCATGAATTCAAGGGAGGAGTCGCGGGTTCGAGAGAGGAACCGAGGACTCTTTAGAAAATTAAGTGGGGTATGTGTGTGCGTCAACCTTAATCTCTTTTTGTTATGTCCATACCTTGGCCTATTTATAGTCGTCTGCTGGTGGAGAGGATATGATTGCGAGCCTAGGAGAGGGGACGCCGTAGGGCGACCGTAGGGTGGCGGGCGGCCATAGGGTTGTGGAGTGGCTAGTCCCTGTAGGGTGGCTAGTGTTGATAGGGGAGATCTTGGTGTGGGTCGGCTGGGTCATTCTTCGCGGGTTTAGGGATTCTTGATGGGCCGTGGAGCATACTTGATTGTTCGTCCAGGCCGGGGTGCTCTTTGAGTCAGCTGGGCTGGGTCACCCTTCCGGGGGTCCGAACTTATCTGGGCCGCAGGTTTGAGACGGGTCTGGCGTTTGCTTGGGCCAAAACAAGCCTGTCGAGTCTGGTGTTTGTTTGGGCCTTGGTGTCTATTAGGGCCAGTGTTTTTTAGGCCCTATCACAGGCCCCCCACTTCCTGGAGTTCATTTATATGTTCTGGGAAGTATTTCTTGGGCCGGGCTGCTCATGGAAGTTGAGTGAGCTTGCCTATGGATCGTCATTTTAAGGGAGGCGAAAAGTTTCAGGGGATGACAAAGAGCCTTCTCCGGATCGCGAGGTCAATCAGTGGTTTAAGTGGTGCTCTTTGGGAATCGGACCGTCATTCTCGGAAGGTAGGAAACTGCCTGGAGAAGCGAAGAGTCTTCTCGAAAATCGTGGGTTTGTTTCGTTTTCCGTTTATGGTATTTATTGTTTCACGAAGTGTGTTTCCTCGCCTTATAAATAGGGTCCTCTGGCACTCTTTGTTTCAAACAGAAAAGTGTGGTTTCTGAAATGAGGAGAGAAAAGTATTTTCTGAGGATAGCCATCACAGCACTTTAATTGAGGTCCGGGTTTCTTCCTGACTCCGAATGGGGACACGGGCTTTTTCCAGACTCCGAAGGGAATAGAGAGAGGAGAGTGTCGTGTCTCTGGATGGTGGGAGTCCCTCATGCCCTAGCTTACGAGGAACGGAAGAAGAAGAGGGGCGTGGCTGCAAACTCCTAGAAAGTTGAGAGTAAGGCTGCAGCTTCTCTTCTGGCGGTTCTTCTGGTGATAGCAAGATAAGGGGAAATGCTGTCACTCTTTTCTTGCAAGCTGGCGACGGTTTTCCTGAACTTGGGGCTGATCATAGACCGCACTTTCAGTCTCAGGTTCGGCCCACGAAGTTTTAGGGTTTGCGCCGGGAGCTCTTCAGTCTGAAGTGGGTGAAGAAGTTCGTGACCGATGCTGCCTGGAACTTTTTGGTTTTCATTATCTTCTTTGTATTTCGAGGCCGTTAGGGTCCTCTTTTATTTGTACTTCGAGGTCGATAGTTGTAAATGGTTGTAATCCATTAACATCAATAAATTACCCCTTTTTTAAATATTCGTGTTTTCGTATGAACTTCTTTTTTAAATTTGATGGCAAACTTAACGGAACGAAAAGGAGAGGGTCCAAAGCCCCCGTATTTGGAGATTCGACCGAGCGTTGACGAGGCTCGGATTTCCTGGAGAAATTTGCTGAGCGTGAGCAGAGCATCTCATACGCTCGGACTTATTTGGAGATTCGACCGAGCGTTGACGGGGCTCGAATTTCTTAGAGAAATTTACCGAGCGTGAGCAGAGCAGCTCATACGCTAGGATTTATTTGGAGATTCGACCGAGCGTTGACGGGACTTGGATTTCCTGGAGAAAGTTGCCGAGCGTGAGCAGAGCAGCTCATATGCTCGGACTTATTTGGAGATTCGACAGAGCGTTGATGGGGATCGGATTTCCTGGAGAAATTTACCGAGCATGAGCAGAGCAGCTTATAGGCTCGGACTTATTTGGAGATTCGACCGAGCATTGACGGGGCTCGGATTTCCTGGAGAATTTTGTCGAGCGTGAGCAGAGCAGCTCATACGCTCAGACTTATTTGGAGATTCAACCGAGCGTTGACAGGGCTCAGATTTCCTGGAGAAATTTACCGAGCGTGAGCAGAGCAGCTCATAGGCTCGGACTTATTTGGAGATTCGACCGAGCGTTGACGGGGCTTGGATTTCCTGGAGAATTTTGCCGAGCGTGAGCAGAGCAGCTCATACACTCGGACTTATTTAGAGATTCGACCGAGCGTTGACAGGGCTCGGATTTCCTGGAGAAATTACCGAGCGTGAACAGAGCAGCTCATACGCTCGGACTTATTTGGAGATTCGACCGAGCGTTGACAGGGCTCGGATTTCCTGGATAAATTTGCTGAGCGTGAGCAGAGCAGCTCATACGCTCGGACTTATTTAGAGATTCGACCGAGCGTTGACAGGGCTCGAATTTCCTAGAGAAATTTGTCGAGCGTGAGCAGAGCAGCTCATACGCTCGGACTTATTTGCATATTCGACCGAGCGTTGATGGGGCTCGGATTTCTTGGAGAAATTTACCGAGCGTGAGCAGAGCAGCTTATACGCTCGGACTTATTTGGAGATTCAACCGAGCCTTGACGGGGCTCGGATTTCTTGGAGAAATTCGCTGAGTGTGAACATAGCAGCTCATACGCTCGGACTTATGTGGAGATTCAACCGAGCGTTGACGGGGCTCGAATTTCTTGGAGAAATTCACTGAGCGTGAACAGAGCAGCTCATACGCTCGGACTTATTTGGAGTTTCGACCAAATGTTGATGGGGCTCGGATTTCTTGGAGAAATTCGCCGAGCGTGAGCAGAGCAGCTCATATGCTCGGACTTATTTGGAGATTCGACCGAGCGTTGACGGGGCTCAGATTTCCTGGAGAAATTTACCGAGCGTGAGCAGAGCAGCTCATACGCTCGGACTTATTTGGAGATTCGACTGAGCGTTGACAGGGCTCGGATTTCCTGGAGAAATTCGTCGAGCGTGAGCAGAGCAGCTCATACGCTCGGACTTATTTGGAGATTCGACCGAGCGTTGACAGGGCTCGGATTTCCTGGAGAAATTTACCGACCGTGAGCAGAGCAGCTCATACAGTCGGACTTATTTGGAGATTCGACCGAGCTTTGACAGGGCTCGAATTTCTTAGAGAAATTTATCGAGCGTGAGCAGAGCAGCTCATACGCTCGGACTTATTTGGATATTCGACCGAGCGTTGACGGGGCTCGGATTTCTTGAAGAAATTTACTGAGCGTGAGCAGAGCAGCTTATACGCTCGGACTTATTTGGAGATTCGACCGAGCGTTGACGGGGCTCAGATTTCTTGGAGAAATTTGCTGAGTGTGAGTATAGCAGCTCATACGCTCGGACTTATGTGGAGATTCGACCGAGCGTTGACGGGGCTCAGATTTCTTGGAGAAATTCACCGAGCGTGAACAGAGCAGCTCATACGCTCGGACTTATTTGGAGTTTCGACCGAGTGTTGATGCGGCTCAGATTTCTTGAAAAAATTCGTCGAGCGTTAGCAGAGCAGCTCATATGCTCGGACTTATTTGGAGATTCGACCGAGCGTTGATGGGGCTAGGATTTCCTGGAAAAATTTACCGAGTGTGAGCAGAGCAGCTCATACGCTCGGACTTATTTGGAGATTCGACCGAGCGTTGACGGGGCTCAGATTTTCTGGAGAAATTTGTCGAGCGTAAGCAGAGCAGCTCATACGCTCGGACTTATTTGGAGATTCGACCGAGCGTTGACAGGGCTCGGATTTCCTGGAGAAATTTACCGAGCGTGAGCAGAGCAGCTCATACGCTCGGATTTATTTGGAGTTTCGACCGAGCATTAAAGGGGCTCGGATTTCTTGGAGAAATTCGTCGAGCGTGAGCAGAGTAGCTTATACGCTCGGACTTATTTGGAGATTCGACCGAGCGTTGACGGGGCTCGGATTTCCTGGAGAAATTCGTCGAGCGTGAGCAGAGCAGCTCATACGCTCGGACTTATTTGGAGATTCGACCGAGCGTTGACGGGGCTCGGATTTCCTAACAGTCCTGGGCGCAAGGGTTTTTAGTCACTTTAGGCCTGCCATCTAATGGTCACGACTTTCTTCTGTGTGTGTGGGCCTTTTGGCCCATTTTAGGTCTGGCAGATGGTCGCGACTTCCTTCTTCATTTGGAGGCCTTTTGGCCCATTTTGAGTCCATTAAGTAGATGCGATGAATGGCGACGCTTGACAAGAAATGGCGGCATGCCAGTTTAAGTAAAGGTCGCGCCCTAGTGACAGTTGGCACCTACATTACTGGAGGTGGCGCCTGAGGAACCTAAAATGGCCCCTAGGAAACTGCAAAGGACGCGTCTGTTCAACCGATATGTGACTTGATTACCTCGTTTTTGCTGCCATAACCCCTATAGAATGGGGTACCCCCTCCCTTCAGTTTTCATTTCGCATTTTTGAGAGATTTTGAGGGTTTTGGTTCTCCTAGTGAGTCTGAGAGCGTTTGGCATTGCTTAGGAGTTTTTCACTAAAAGTTTCCTCATTTTCTTGGTGAATAATGTCTGTCGGTAGTAAGTCTAGCGGAGCCCTGTCCAGGGAGCTGGGTGAAGCCATGGGTGTTTCGTCCAGCGAAGGGGTTGCTTCTCGTGAAGCGACTTCTGCTAGTGGATTCCGGGCCTTAGTCTTGTATGCGAGAGACAGAAGGGAGGAGTAAGGGTCCGAATCATCAAGGGGAGATGAGGACCTAGCCCTTGCATCTATTAGGGATGAGGCTCGAGACACAGAGAGAGAGGAATGGGTGTTCGAAACGAACACCCTAGCACTGTGGTGGGATCCAACCTTTTAAGGATGAGGGTCAAATATAGGATCCCCATGGATTTTAACATGAGGGCCCCCGAGGGTGGAGAGAGAGCTTGCGATGTCCTGTCCAGCCGGCAACCGTATGAGTTGTGCCTCTACGAGCATCAGCTTAAGGCGAGGCTCAGGCTTCCTCTCCACCCGTTCCTCTGCTTAATACTCAGATACTTCGGTATTGCATTAAGCCAGCTAGTGCCCAATTCGGTTCAACTGGTTCTGGCATTTCTTGTCGTGTGCCAGGAGGTAGGGGTGATGAACATAAACGTGTTCAAAGCCTATTTTCAGCTAGCTCGGTTAGGTCGTTCGGGCTAGGTCATCGTCAGTTCGAGGCAGGAGAAGAGTGTTCTAAAGGAGAAGCCTTCCTCAATCAAGGGATGGAAGGGGGGGCTTCTTCTTTATCCAATCTGCCGAAAGTTTCGATGTTCCCCTCACTTGGGGCCTGGAGCGTGTTGGCAAATGCAAGAGGCCACACCTCTCCCTTCGTGAGGAGGAAACTCTGAGGGCAATACTGGCCGCGCCCTTGGAGATCGATATTCTTAGAGACAATGAGGAACTCCACAGGCGCGGCTTGTGCCCTCCTCGTCTTCCCTCGCGCCTCTTCCATGGTAGTCGCTGGCTCGTCGACTTATAGGAATTTTTATTTACTTTTTTCAAGTTTTTAATGCCCTTTCTTTTTGTGCAGACATGGAGATGGCGGCGATGGCCAAGCAGCTGGCTCGCGAGAAGAAGAGGTCAGCCGAAGCTAGCTGTTCTGGGCAGAAAAAGAGGGCTAAGGTTTCGATCGTGGCTCCGATTCCGGTGGATAGCCCTCCCAGGCCTTCGGTGGATCCTTCTCCTTCAGTGGCTTCCTTGCCTCAGGAAGGATCTGAGATGGCTCCTCTTTTCACTCCTCGGTGGGCTCTAAGGCTGGATGACTCGGTGTTTGCTAGCACCAAGGTCGCTCGAGAGCATTTGGTGCTAGGGATCCCTCATCGCGATAAGGCGGAGATTCTGTCGAAGCCCTTTGAGTTGCTCTGTTCAGCAGTGGAGGTTGCTTCCTCACAAGCCGGGGTTCTTCATGGGATGTTTTCCCGGCGTGCCTTAGAGATGGCGGACCGCTTGTCCAAGACCGAGCTTAAGCTGAAGAAGTCTGAGGACATTGCCCATGACCTGACCATTTCCCTCGAGACGTCAGAGAGGGAGAAGAAAGAGACAATTTTTGACAGGGATCATCACCGTCGGACTGCAGAGGTCCTGAGAGAGGAGCTAGATGAAGTTCGACGTTGTTCCGCGGAAAAGGAGGCTTCTTTGAAGAAGGAAGGGGCAGTTCAGTACCTCGAAGGTTTCGAGGAAGCTAAGAGGAGGGTAACACTCCTTTTCCCGGGGTTGGATTTCTCAGGTCTCGATCTGGCGAGCGACTCTGAAGCCTCTAATGCGGATTCTTCATGAGGAGAAGGTGGTGCAGCTGTTCAGGCTGGGGGTCAGGATGGCCCATGTGAAGCCTTGCCTGCCCCATTTAAAACTAACACCATCCATTTGTGTATTTGAAGAAATTGAGGATTTTCTCTTTTTAGGATTTTTGTGGACCAGATCCGGCTATATCTGGTCAGATTCGACTAGATCTGGCGAGGTGAGGCCAGAATTGCGAAGGTGGTTGCTATGGAGAATTACAGAAGAAGGAATAAGGTAAAGAGAAAAGAAAAGGAAAATGGGTTTTCATATTAGGGCTTCTGATCTGAGAACTGAAATCAGCTTATCTGATTGTGTTTTTATATCTCTGATGGTTGAATCATTTTGCTTTGATCTGTAAAGTTTTCGATTTTATTAAACTCTCATCTGTTTCATTAGAAAGCAAATAGGACGATGGGATTTAGGCTTTTGAAACTTGGAGATCTAGTTGAGTCGTCCTATATGCATTATCAACAAGCTTGTAGTTAGGTTCATAAGAGTCAGGGTACTAGGTTCTATTCATGCTCTTGATCAAATTTTCTTGATGAAGAGTCCAAGGAAGAGAGAAGTTTTTATAACTGGGCAAGCTTTTGGTTTGGTTTGGAAGAAAGGTTCTGATTTCTGCAAGTAATTTTGCTAAGGAGGTTTATTCAATGATTGCATGTTAAATTTGTGAACCTGGTTCTTTGTGCATCAAGTAACTTGTTCACAAATGTTATATTTTATGCTTATATTGTCCACAGGAGAATAGAGGAGAGAGAGAGTAGGAGGAGGAGAGAGATGAGTTTTCAGATTTATTGAAAATGTGTTCTTTCTATGACTATTATATGTGAAGGTATACGGGTATTTTTCATCTTTTCTGTCGTTGATATAAGATTTCGTCTAGTTAAATATCATCAAAATAAATAAATATAATTTCTTAAATAATAAATAGGTAAGTGTTACAACATGTCAGTTAAATTTTTATTATTATTTTTTATTTTTTTATCATTGAGAATGATCGTGGACTCATTTCCTAGCAATCGCATAAGGGTTGGATTAAATTGAACACTAATGGCGCATTGTGTGGTAATTCGTGTCCCTCATGTGCTGGTCGCGTAACCCGTTCTCACAATGGTACTTGGCTGATTGGCTTCCCATTCTCCTTATGGGCATTATAACAATGTACTTGCAGAGTTGATTGTGGTTATGCATGGTCTCCAACTAAACTAGAAGGAAGGCTATCAAAAAGTGATTTGTGAGCCTGATGTTGCTGTTGCTATTCACTTTATCCAGATAGCAGATGTGAAATCTCATCCTCGTGCAACACTGATTGAAGACTACATGCTCTATCTTGCTAGAAATTGATCGTGTAAGCTTCAACATAGGCATAGTGTTCTAACGAGATCTATAAAGCTAGTAACCAAAAAGAAATAACGAAATGGTAATCAAAACAATCAAACAAAAATAAAATACATAAGATTTACGTGGTTCTATCGGTTAGGCTTACGATCATGAGAGAGAGAGAAGAGAAATTCACTATTAAAAATGAAGAATAAAAAAGTCAGCTGTGAAGTTTATACTTCCAAACTCTAATTAACGCTTTTATAAACTACAAAACAGGTCAAAAATTCGTCATATCCACCCAATTCTCCGCATCTTGAATTAAATCTCAATTTTCTCTCCCTTCAAAATATTTTAGACCGGAATGGGTCTACAAGTCGAACTGGAATGCAAGTCATCTCAACACATAGCTTTCATGAAAGCAATGTCTATACTGGCAGCAACTTCAGTGTAGACTATCTTGCGAAGCTCGGTGCTTCAACTAGAAACGATAATCCTATGTTGAGACATCATCCCATTCAACTCCATGAGCTGCTTATTGCTGAAGCTATGGGAGTTCAATTCCCGAGAGGGGCCAAGGTGAGTAGGTGCCTTCACTACAAGCTTGTCTTTTTTGGTTTTTGTTTGTTTCTTTCCTCCTTGTAACCCAAAAGAAAGAAAAAAGAGTTTCATCGTTGACAAATTCATCTAGCAACGGTAGATTGAATTTTTAACTCCAACGAGTATAACGGTTTTAGTAGGAAAAATGCATTGTTTGTAAAGCCTGCATACGCGTAGAAAGGCCTACAGGAACGATTATACTCATTCCTTAGCAGTGGCGGAGTTTGTTTGTTGGGGTGTGTTGATGCCAAATATGTGCGTTGCTGAGCAAGAGGTTGGACCGCAGAAGTACCTGCACAAGGAAAGGGAGAGTAGCTATGGGGTTGACGGAGGGGATGCCTCCGAGGATGCTCCGATGCTTAAGTTAGGGCAAGCTCAAGAGTATCTTTGTAAAACTGAAAAACGAATCTGCCCTCTGGATTGCTTACCAAGGCCTTTTTATAGAGTTTCGGAGGCGATAGTGGGCCTAGGGCGGCTGCAATACGATAGCCCAACTGAGTTGGGTAATGATGCCTGTGAGGCCCAGCTAGGTGGCTGAAAGCCGTTCACTAGGGCTTTAGCCTTGCTGGCTTAATCAGAAGCCGTCTATGCATTAAGACGGTTTTTACGACCTGATGTCCCAACTTGGTTGGGTAATGATGGTTCGGAGGGCGGTGGTGACGTGGAGACCCAGCTGGAGGCAATGATGCTCTGGCGGGCGGTCATGACCTGGAGGTAATAATGGCCTGGAAGGCGGTGGTGACGTGGAGGCCCAGCTGGAGGCAATGATACCCTGAAATGAGGTCATGACCTGGAGGCCCAACTGTCTGAGCCTGGGTTATCCGCGTGTCTCCTCGCAATCTGGGGTCACGATGATCCACATGTCGTCTTCTTATTGGAGAGCCGTATTTTGGCAGTATCAAAGGCCCCCCACTTCCTTAAGTACGGCACTGTGGTTAAGGAAGTAGCAGAAATAGGTTGGCATTAGGTCCTCTGTGGAGACATGAAGTCGGGTCGAAATGTGCTCTAAGGCAAAAGAGAATGGGCCGAGGACATGTGGAACGACTCGTTTCTTCGGCCAAGAACAGCATGGGTCCGAGAAGAAGTGGAGCAATCCCACTCCTCGGACTTTGAAGATAATGGGCCGAGGACTTATGGAGCAATCCATCTCCTCGGCCAAGAATACCATGGGTCCGAGGACTTGTGGAGCAATCAATCTCCTCGGCCAAGAATACCATTGGTCCGAGGACTTGTGGAGCAATCTATCTCCTCGGACCTTGAAAAGAGTGGGTCGAGGACCAATGGAGCAATCCATCTCCTCGGCCAAGAATACCAGTGGTCCGAGGACACGTGAAGCAATCCATCTCCTCGGACCGTGAAGAGAGTGGGCCGAGGACCAGTGTAGCAATCCATCTCCTCGGCCAAGAATACCAGTGGTCCAAGGACACATTGAGCAATCCATCTCCTCGGACCGTGAAGAGAGTGGGTCGAAGACCAGTGGAGCAATCCATCTCCTCGGCCAAGAATACCATGGGTCCGAGGACTTGTGGAGCAATCCATCTCTTCGGACCTTGAAGAGAGTGGGCCGAGGACCAGTGGAGCAATCCATCTCCTCGGACCGTGAAGAGAGTGGACCGAGGACCAGTGGAGCAATCCATCTCCTCGGCCAAGAATACCATGGGTCCGAGGACACGTGGAGCAATCCATCTCCTCGGACCGTGAAGAGAGTGGGCTGAGGACCAGTGGAGCAATCCCTCTCCTCGGACCGTGAAGAGAGTGGGCCGAGGACCAGTGGAGCAATCCATCTCCTCGGCCAAGAATACCATGGGTCCGAGGACACGTGGAGCAATCCATCTCCTCGGACTTTGAAGAGAGTGGGTCGAGGACCAGTGGAGCAATCCATCTCTTCGGCCAAGAATACCAGTGGTCCGAGGACACGTGTAGCAATCCATCTCTTCGGACCTTGAAGAGAGTGGGCCAAGGACCAGTGAAGCAATCCATCTCCTTGGCCAAGAATACCATGGGTCCGAGGACACATGGAGCAATCCATCTCCTCGGACCTTGAAGAGAGTGGGCCGAGGACCAGTGGAGCTACGGGGAAGTGTTTCTTGTCCAAGACGACGACTGAGGTAACACGTGGCCTTGTCTGCGTAAATGATGGGTCATGTTACCTTAGAATTTTAAACAGTCGTTTTAGGGAAAACGGCGGCCACCTCGAGGGACGTAACACCCCTTGGGAAAGTGTGTCGGTCGCTTTGGGACTCTAAAGAGTCCCCTTGGTTCCTGCGTTCGCATTAAATGGTCCTTGTTGGCCGTGACCCTTTCCCTATATAAGGGGCTTTGGCTTCCCCTTCTTCCTTACTCATTTCATAATCTCCTTTTGTTTTCAGAGTAGCTTTTGTGAGAGTCCTCGGCCTCGTCCCAAGTGTGTTTGAGTCCTCGTCCTCGTCCCTGCAAAGAGAAGTTTCTATTTTCGTATTTCTGTCGTGTTTCAACGCTGCGCGTAGTTTTTTGGTGCTGGGGTCTATTGTGTGATCGTGGCGTTCGCAAGATCTTGGAGAGGAACACTCTTGGACATACCGAACGTTTAGGAGGAATTCATGAGGAGTTCAAGACCGAATCCTTCGGACTTTGGTGAGTTCGTCTCTTTAATATTTACATCATGTCTTCTTCGTTTGATACATACCGTGATAGGCCTAGTAGTAGTAACGGTAGGAGTAGTGTAGATGGTACGAGCGGCAGCAGCTCCGAAGAAGTAGAGGTATCCTCGTCTTTTTCTGGGGGAAATGCCCCCGTAACGGGCATGCCAAGGGCAGACCCCATGGCACTAGTGCCCTACGTTCCTTTGGAGGTGGGGAGGGAGTATCAGGAAGAGTCTTCGTCTGGTGAGGACACTCTTAGGGCGTTGACCGATATTAGGGAGACCTCGGTTGAAGAAGAGAAAGAGGAATGGAACTATACAGCCAACGAGATCCTTAATCAACTGAGGAAAGAGGATTTGGAGGTGATTAGGAAGACGTACCGCATTCCGGGCAAGTATAGTCTTCAGTTGGCCAAGGTGGGAGAGAGGGCCTGTGATGTTCTCCCTGACCGAGCCTCATTCGAGCTCTACGTGTATGAGCATCACATGCAGACCGGGCTCCGGTTTCCCCTTTACCCCTACTTTTGTACGATTCTTAAGTACTTTGATATTGCGCTGTGTCAGCTGGTGCCCAATTCGGTACGACTGATCATGGCCTTTATCTGCGTTTGCTTAGAAGTGGGCCGACCAATGACGATGGATATTTTTAAGGCCCACTTCTTGCTCAGCCGGCATGGTCAGACAGGGTGGGTGGTCTTCAATACTCGGCCGATGAGGAGGTTGCTGAAGAAGACCTCTTCATCTATCAAAAGGTGGAAGAAGAATTTCTTTTTCATCCAATCTACCGAGGACTTCGGCTTACCTCGTGCGTGGAGTATGGACCGCACCGGGAAATGCAAAAAGGCGGGCCTTCTTCCGTATGAGTAAGAAACTGTGAATGCCATGGTGGCCTCGCCTTTGGACGTCGGAGTCCTATATGACAATGAAGAACTGGCCCGGTGAGGTCTTTGTTCTTCGTGCCCCGAGCCTTCGCTTGAGAACGGTAAAGGCTTTGGTTTACCTTCTACTTTCTTTATTCTTATTTTGCATCGTTATCCTGTGATTTGTACTTACGCTATTTCCTTCCTCTGTTTGTGTGTTTTGATCAGAGATGGAGGCGATTGCCCGTGCCCGAGAGCATGCCAGGAAGTTGGCATTGGAGCAGAGGAGGTCGGCTCAGTCCGAGAAGCAAACGACCTCGACTTCGCAGCCTAAGAAGAGGCCCCGAGCTCCGTCTCCTACTCCGATCGACTTGGGGACTCCTCCAAGGCCACCGACCCAGTCAGAGACACCTTCAGCCTGCAGTGCCCCGACGTTGATCCCCGTGACTACCGAGACTTCCACTATCCCGGGCCCTAGCCAAGGGGCGGCTTCGGAGGCCTCGATCTTCATGCCCAACTGGGCCATCAGGACAGATGACTCTGTCTTTGCACATCCTCGGGTGGCGAAGAAACATCTGTTTAAGGGCACCCCTCCTCGTGACATTGCTGAGTTGGGTCGAAAGACCACGGACTCTCTCTGTGCGGCGACCGAGGCTTTGACTTCTCAGGTTAGATTCTGTTTTCACGTTGTTTTCACCGAATTTTGTTTCACACATAGCTTCTGGTCTCAGATGGGTGTTCTGGTGGGCGCGGCCACACGTCGATGCATGGAGACAGCGGAGCTCCTAGGGCGTACCCAGCGCCAGCTGGAGGAGAGGACAAAGGTCGTTTGTCGGCTGCAGGCTTCTTTGGAGTCTGCTGTCCTGGCTAAAGCCGAAGCTGAAGCCACTGCTCGGGCAGCTGCAGAGGAGGTCGAGGCTCGTCTTCACGCCGCTGCAGAGGAGGCTGAGGCTCGTCTTCGCGCCGCTGCAGAGGAGGCTAAGGCTCGTACCAGGGCGACCGTGGAGGAAGCCTTAGCGTCCTTCCAGAGTTCGGAGGCCTATCGCCTTGCCATCGTTTCCGAGGGTGGCCAGCAGTACCTTACGGGGTTCATGGAGGCCAAGGGGAAGGCTGAGGCCATGTACCCGGAGTTTGATTTCTCCGCGTTGGACCTGCTGGGGCTCGAGGATGAGGAGCTATTGGCTTCAGATGAGGAGCAAGCTGATGGACAGGACCGTGACGGGCGATCAGGCACGGGGTCTCCTGCCCTTGGAGATTAGTAGGGCTTAGGTTGAGGGCAATCTGTTATAGCCCCCCTTTTTTTGTTTGTTTTGGCCCGGCCAGTGTTTTGTGTTGTATTTTGAGGCTCCTGGTGCCCTACTTTGCCTTGGTTCAGGCTTTTTGTTTTAGTCGACAGAAAGACAGATGTAAGTAAAGTCTTTAATATATAAAACAAGACTGTTTACATATGCGCAACACTTTTTATTGATAAAAAAATCGAAGATGTTCCGCATTCCAAGTACGAGGAATGGCTTTTCCGTTCAATTCTTTGAGTTCAAAAGTGCCAGGACGGCATACTTTAATGATTCGATATGGCCCTTCCCAATTAGGGACTAGTTTGCCTGATTCTCGGGGCCTAGATACTTCGTGCTTTCGTAAGACGAGATCATGGAGACAGAAGTGTCTTACTTTTACTCTTGAATTGAAGTACCTGGTAGCTCGCTGCTGATAAACGACAAGTCAGATTTGGGCTTTGTCCCGGACTTCATCGAAAAGATCGACGTTCGTGCGAAGAGCTTCCTCATTGCTTCGTTCCTCGAAGTTCTGAACTCGCAAGGAAGGTACTCCTATTTCCAAGGGGATGACTGCCTCGGACCCGTAAGTCATGAAGAAGGGGGTTTCTCCGGTGGATGCTCGAGTCGTGGTTCGATATGCCCAAAGTATGTTGGGTAAATGGTCTGTCCACTGCTTATCTGCTTCGTCTATTCGCCTTTTAATGCCTTGCAAGATCGTTCGGTTGGTAACTTCGGCTTGTCCATTTGCTTGTGGGTATCCAACCGAAGAGAAACGATGGTCAATGTGTAATTCATCGCAAAATGTTTTGAACCGAACACTGTCAAACTGTTTTCTGTTGTCTGTCACTAACACTTGTGGTACTCCAAACCGACATACGATTGATTTCCACACGAAGGCTCGGGCTTGAAAGTCAGTGATGCTGGCCAAGGGTTCAGCTTCCACCCATTTTGTAATCTATTGCAACTATGAGGTACTTTCGTTGGCCGGTTGCTCCGGGAAAGGGTCCGAGAAGGTCCATTCCCCACATAGCTAAAGGAAGTAGACTGATTATTGGTGTCAAAAGGTTCGCTGGTCGATGTGGCACAGTGGCATACCATTGACAGCTTTGACATTTGGTCACCAGCTCCATGGCTGCTTCCCTCATCTTTGGCCAATAATATCCTTGACGAAGGATCTTGAATGCCAAGGCACGTCCCCCGAGATGATTTCCACATATAACTTCATGGACTTCTCGGAGGGCGTAATTAGCTTCAGTTGGGTCAAGACATTTCAAGAAGGGCATTGTCAGCCCTCGCTTATACAGGTGATCATCCAGAATTGCGTAACAGGCGGCTCGAGACACAATCTTTCGGGCTTCGCCTTTGTCAGCGGGAAGAAGACCGTCATGTAGATATTCCAGGATAGGACTCATCCATGTTCTCTCACCAACCACGGGTAAGACCATTATTTCATCGATACTAGGTACGGCTAGGGTTTCGAAGTAGACTGCTCGCCTTGACTCGAGCTGGCAAGATAAAGCACGCCGGGCCAATGAGTCGGCCTTCGTATTTTCTGCCCGCGGAATCTGGTTTAGAGAAAATACTTCAAACTGCCCAACTAATGTCTTTGCTGCTGCTAGGTAGCGAGCGATTTTTTCTCCTCGGGCCTCGAATTCGCCGTTCACTTGGTTCACCACTAGTTGGGAATCACTATATACATGTAAATTTTGTACAGATATTACCTTGGCTAATTTCATGCCCGCGAGTAGAGCTTCATACTCGGCTTCGTTGTTGGACGCTGGAAACCTAAACCTCAAGGCGTACTCAATGGTGAAGTTGTCGGGACCACTCAGAATGAGCCCGGCTCCACTTCCAAAGTCAGTGGAGGATCCGTCCACATGAAGGGTCCAACGTAAAAACGGGCTCGATTGACTAACATCCTTCGGAGATTCTTCTTCCGTTAATGGCAAAGTAGTTTCCATGACAAAATTAGTTAGGGCTTGTGCTTTGATAGCTGTCCGAGGCCGATAACGGATGTCGAACTCACCCAACTCTATTGACCATTTGACCATTCTACCGGAAACATCTGGCTTGTGGAGTATTTGTCGAAGAGGCTGGTTTGTGAGGAGTGTGATGGTATGGCCTTAAAAATAGGGTCGAAGCTTCCGGGCCGAAATCAACAGAGCATACGCCATCTTTTTCGTCGGAAGATATCTTGTTTCGGCATCGTGAAGTACCTTGCTGACATAATACACCGGCTTCTGTGCGCCTTCTTCTTCTCGTATTAAGACGGAGGCCACTACTTCGGGCCCAGCCGAAAGATACAAGAAAAGTTCTTCGCCGACTACTGGTTTGGTAAGCACGAGAGGTGTCCCCAAATATATTTTCAACGCCCTGAATGCTTCTTGACAAGCTTCGTTCCACACGAAGTTCTGGGTCCGACGAATGACTTTAAAAAAGGGGAAGCACTTCTCGGCAGATTTTGACATGAATCGGCTAAGGGCCACTATTCTTCCAGTAAGTCGCTGGACTTCCCTCACGGTCCGAGGTGGACTCATGTTAAGAATAGCATTGATCTTTTCTGGATTGGCTTCTATACCTCTGTGGGTGACTAGGAAGCCGAGGAATTTCCCCCCAGTGACTCTAAAGGCACACTTTGTAGGATTCAACTTCATGTGATGATGGTGGAGGATATCAAAAGCTTCTTGGAGATCGGCCTCATGGTCTTGTGCTTCGACACTTTTGACCAGCATGTCGTCTACATATACTTCTATATTCCGACCAATCTGCTCTTTGAATATTTTGTTTACTAACCTCTGATAAGTGGCCCCGACATTTTTCAAACCGAATGGCATGACCTTATAACAATAGAGGCCTTGTTCTGTGATAAATGTCGTCTTCTCTTGGTCAGACGGGTACATGAGGATTTGGTTATACCCGGAGTAAGCATCCATGAATGTTAACAGCTCATGGTCGGATGTCGCGTCAACGAGTTGATCAATCCGGGGCAAAGGAAAACTGTCTTTCGGACAGGCTTTATTGAGATCAGAAAAGTCTATACAGATTCGCCATTTGCCGTTTGCCTTTTTTACCATTACAACATTGGATACCCAGTCTGGATAGCTCACCTCTCGGATAAAGTTAGCCAAACGTAATTTGTCGACTTCTGTCCGAACAACTGCCTGTCGCTCAGGAGCAAACGACCTTTTCTTCTGGACGACCGGGTTGTGGGTCGAATCCACACTCAAGCGATGTACGATGACATCCGGGCTGATTCCTGGTATATCTGCAGCGGTCCAGGCGAATAGGTCTTGGTTTGCCCGTAAAAGGGCTAGTAGAGATTCCTGAAATGCATTGGACAGGTTGGAACCAATTTGAACAGTTCTGGTGCTATCTTCGCCGAGGGGGATCGTGAGTACATCTTCTCCGGGCCTACCTCGTAGGTTGCTCGCTTCATCCCTAAGGTCATCCAGTTCAAGTGGTAGGGCTTCCATCTTCTTACCCTTTATTGCACTGAGATAACAGGATCTTGTGATTCGTTGATCTCCTTTGATTTCGCCTACTCCGTCTTCCGTGGGGAATTTGATTTTGAGATGATGGGTAGAGACAACTGCTCGGAGTTTATTCAGCGTGGGTCGTCCGAGTATCATATTGTAGGAGGAGGGTTGTTGAACGATTAACAAGGTGGAGTGTACGATCGTTGTTTTGGGTGTCGTCCCCGCAGTTACCGGGAGAGTTATGCTGCCTTCTGTAAACACCGATCCCCCTGAGAAACCATAGAGTGGGGTGGAGACCAGCTCTAGATGTGTATCGCCCAGTTGCATTTGTTGAAAGGCATCATAAAGGAGGATGTCGGCTGAGCTCCCGTTGTCGACCAGGACTCGTCTTATCTCATGATTAGCCACGAGGAGTGAAATTACAACAGCATCGTCGTGTGGAATCTGCACTCCTTCTAAGTCTTCGTCCGAAAAAAAAATGATCTCTCCGATCTTAGATCGTTTATGATGTCCAGCGACAGAGGCTATCGACCTGGCGTAAGACCTACTGCGAGCATGCGACCCCCCACCGGCAGCGAGTCCTCCATAAATGGTTTTGATAATCTTCGCCACGGGGGCCTCTGGTTTTTTCTGGCTAAGCTCCCTATAACTTGGCCCTGGGCTCTTCCGTACTGCCCTTGTAGGTCTGTTTCGCTCAAGAGGGCGTTCAGGGCTTCTGCGCGATCGTTCATCAAATTTCTCCTGTCGTGGCCCGACGTATTCTTTTAGATGCCCCCGATTGATGACGGCCTCGATCTAGTTTTTTAAGGCCTTACATTCTTCTGTGTCATGGCCGAAGTTTCTGTAGAATCTACACCAAGTATTGCGATCTGGGTTGAGGTTCAGTGGCCTTGGGGGCCATTGTAAGAGGTCCCTGTCATAAATCTGCATTAGAATGTTGGTCCTGGAGGCATTCAGTGGTGAGTAGCTGTGGATTTGCCCCGGAGTTCTGGCTCTGGTGCCGAAGGCTGCGGGATTCCGGGATCTATCCTCAAAAGGCCTGAGGGTTCTGGGTTTCTCATCGCGAAACGGCCGCTTACTGGGCTCGCGGCAGGGACTAGTGGGGCCTTTCTTCCTCCTTTCCGTGTCTCCTTCGCATTCTCTTCGGAATGCCTGATCATCTTCTGCCAGCATGTATTTTTCGGCTCGCGCCAAGACTTCATTCATATCCATAGGCGGACGTCTGATGAGTTTTGAACTGAAGAATCCGAATCTTAATCCATTTTTGAATGCCAAGAGCTAAACACTGGGATCAAGGTCTGGGATCTCCCAAGCTGCAGTGTTGAATCTGGAAATATAGGCGCGAAACTTCTCTCCTTTTGACTGGAAAATATTAAATAGAGACTCCAAAGTTTTCTTGGGTCCTTTGCTGCTGATCAAATGTGAGGCAAAACCATAGCTTAGGTCTTTGAAGGTGCAAATACCTCCTGGTTTCAAGGGGGAATACCACGTCCCAGCCGCTTTCTCAAGAGTTAATGGGAATGCCCTGCACATCACAGGGTCCGAATGTCTATGGAGGGTCATTGTGGTTCGGTAGTGCTGGAGATGGTCCAGAGGATCGGTGGATCTATCGTAAGGTTTGATTTGTGGCATCCGAAAATTTGGTGGGAGGGGGGCGTCAAGGACTTCTTGTGTGAAAAGTGGGTCCTGTACATCGAGATCATCGTTAATACTGTGGCCGCGTTCTTTAAATGCCTCATTGATTCGTCCCTCTATGTCCTCGATCCGTTTGCCAAACCCTTCGCTGTTCTTGGACACGGGACTTTCTCCGAACTTGGCTGGGGGAGGTAAGTGGGTCGCCGAGCAGACATCCGCTGGTGGGCGGCGGTCAGTGGAACTGTTGTGACCTGGTTCCTGCGACGGGAGTGGCAGAGTCTGCTGAGGTCTCCTGCGAACTTCGGCCGCCAGATCGGCCACTAAATGTGTGAGCTCTGCGAATTGCGCCTAGAGCGTGCCTTCATTCGGGTGAGCCTCAGGTTCGGCTGAGGAACTTGCTCCCGACCGTTGTCCCAACCGTAGCACGCGAGCGCCTAGATCCCTGGCGGGTGTTTTTGGGGGCATGCTAATAGATGAGTTCTTTAGACTTCTTCGCTGTTACTGTCAGCGAGAGATGTGGTTTCCCACGGACGGCGCCAATCTGTTGATGCCAAATATGTGCGTTGCTGAGCAAGAGGTTGGACCGCAGAAGTACCTGCACAGGAAAAGGGAGAGTAGCTATGGGGTCGACGGAGGGGATGCCTCCGAGGATGCTCCGATGCTTAAGTTAGGGCAAGCTCAAGAGTATCTTTGTAAAACTGAAAAACGAATCTGCCCTCTGGATTGCTTACCAAGTCCTTTTTATAGAGTTTCGGAGGCGGTAGTGGGCCTAGGGCGGCTGCAATACGATAGCCCAACTGAGTTGGGTAATGATGCCTGTGAGGCCCAGCTAGGTGGCTGAAAGCCGTTCACTAGGGCTTTAGCCTTGCTGGCTTAATCAGAAGCCGTCTATGCATTAAAACGGTTTTTACGACCTGATGTCCCAATTTGGCTGGGTAATGATGGTTCGGAGGGCGGTGGTGACGTGGAGACCCAGCTGGAGGCAATGATGCTCTGGAAGGCGGTCATGACCTGGAGGTAATAATGGCCTGGAAGGCGGTGGTGACGTGGAGACCCAGCTGGTGGCAATGATACCCTGAAAGGAGGTCATGACCTGGAAGTCCAACTGTCTGAGCCTGGGTTGTCCGCGTGTCTCCTCGCAATCTGAGGTCACGATGATCCACATGTCGTCTTCTTATTGGAGAGTCGTATTTTGACAGTATCAGAGTGATTAGGGTTGTGACATTGCAACGAATGCGATATGCTAACTGTAAGGTGGGACAGTCAGAAATGACCTTAACGTTCTAAGGCACCTCTGTATTAAAATTCATGGCCAACGGTACACTAAGTCTATGTAGAAGACCAGGGTAACGCTGAGGAATAACTATACATATTCCAATCTGAGGAATTTTTGTCTTCCTAGTTTGGTTTCATGGGATCTTTCCAGATTTACTCGATGCCTCACTGATTTTTATGTTAGGCTTATAGACAAGGAATGAAAATGATTTCGTGTTTTCAAGAAGCAATGCAAGCAGTGACCTAGGATTAAAGGTCAAATGACATGCCTTAGTTTGTAATCCCAAAACCCAAATCACATCAGCCTCAATAGCCCAGAACCTTGAAGCAAAAAATTCTACAACATTTGAATCAATTCATAATCTACCATAAGGTGGAAAGCACATACAGGATATCTATGGAACAGAATGAATTAATTAAAATCAGTTCTCATCATAAATAATAGCCGCATGCTGCATACCAGGGTAAGCAGAAAATTGACAAACATGAACTGATTGTAATCAATTCTCAACGCAAGCAATCACTCGGCGGTCGTCAATATGGGGTAGACTACATTCATACAATCCTCCAACATTCTGAATTTACAAGCACAGCATATTGTCGCCTGCTACATAAAGTTCCCCCGCCGATAGATGTGCTATCAGGTTATACCTTAATTTTATTACTCAATGTCACGTTTAAATCTCAGGCCATTGGGCGCATGGAACCAACTGGGAGCAAAAATACACCGACATGACAAACCTTTACCATTTAAAAATGAGGTACAAGAGCCAAATAGACAAAAACTAATGCATTCACCATCCAAATTTCCACCAGAGGAGGACACACTTGTATCCTTTATAAAGAAAATCAAACTACCGCTAATAGAGATAATAATTGCAACAAAGAACTTCAATGTTCAATACCGACCACACCAAGTAGTATATCCTCACAGATTTTGAGCAACTACTGAATCAGAAGGGCTTCTCATACTCCTGTGGTGGTGGCTGATCCCAGGCCCGCAAAAAGCCTACAGGAAAATAGTTAAAAGATACTTGAGACTAGGAGAACTGAAGGATCATAACTGGAACTGCAGAACTTCAGATCATAAAGTTAATTAATTAAACTACTAGGAAAAATACATTTTACCACCCTGTGAAACATAATTGGTCCTTTATAATATTAAAAATCAGAAAATTAATTAAATAAAAAAAGGTTGAACTTCGATTGGTAGTCAAGTGTTTAGACCCAGTGGTTCGATCATGTCTAAAAATTCTAAGCCATAATAAACTGAAAAATTCGGTAACTAAAAACTAGCAATTAGGAATCAACTTCAGGAACTGGAAATCCCTCATAATTTTATTATCTCTCCTAGTTTCATTTTTACTCCACAACTTCAGCGCACCAATTCCAAAACCAAATTAAATACAAAAAACAAACTTCAATACCCAGAAAACAGCATCGTCATAAGATAAACAAAACCCACCAAAATCGAGCATACAAAAATGGCAAAATATAGGCTCTTGGTCAGAGCTTGCCACAGCTGATGAGAAGAGGCAATCAGTCACGGCTCAGCACAGCTCAGAGATGGTTTTCTTTTTAGGGGAAGTGAAGAGAGTATAGAGAGAGAATGAGGAGGAGGTGCAAAGAAAGATGAGGACAGGGTGGGGTTTGGGAAAGTGAGCTTACGTGAGACGTGAGAGAGCCAAGATAATGCGAGGGAGGGGTCGTGGCTGAAGGAAAATAATGTGGCAAAAAATTGAAGTGGAAAAAAATTGGGCAAGAGTTGAAAATATGAAGTGCTATGGAGAGCAATTTGGTCATTTTATAATTGAACAGATCCCTTTTGAGATAATCAACATACCTCAGGGGTGACTGAATCTTTTCAAACCACAGAGTGATGACTTCTAAGAGGGCCTAAACCAGAGTAATAAAATGATTTTTGCCCTAAACTATCAATTGATTCATATTAGAACGGTACTATGACAGCACGGCTGGTGAATGTAACAAAAAAGATTGACATCAATCATTAGTTACTCCACAATATTCATTTAAAGAATAAAATGTAATAACAGGGTCATTAAAACTACACCCAAACACAACCTTATTCAGATCAACTACAAAACTCCAGATTAATAAGAAAACAAACCACGAAATCAAATATCTGGCATACTTAATGGTATTTCTCCCAGGGACATATATATCGAATCATCATCACCAAGAGTCCCCTGATCATCACCAAGTGTCCCCTGAATCAATCAGTCAAAAGGCAGTTAGTCAGATAAGACATGCATTGGTTTAGTTATCTTCTACTATCAAAACAAATTAAGCACAAGCACCATATCGTCGTGAGCAGAATTATACGTCTAAAATTACTATTGATGAGCTTCAAAATCAAGCCCTGAGACCATCAAGTTGCCTGTTCATGCATTAGAAATTTTCTGTTTAATGAATAAAGTATTCCCAGCAATTAGTGGCAGTACCTCTCCACTATGAAGGCCCATCTCATTCTGCAGAGGATTAACATCCTGTGATACACGATTAATGTCATCTGGTATATTAATGCCCGGTGGTCCATTAGGAAGACTTGTAAGAGTATCGAGGAACTCTGCCATCATGAGCCCCTCATTATAATCAGGAACATCAGGAATATCACCAACATTCTGAGTACTATTAGAGTAGCTCATTAATACAGCTGGTAGCCTGCATAATTGAACAATTTAAGTTCAAGAAGGGAAGTGCATGGTAGAGACACATGCAGAATCCAGATGAAGTAGCTGCTGCATTTGGCATGCTTTAGTAACGAAAATAGGAGGGGAAAGGGAGGGCATAATCAAACTGAAAAGTATAGTTAAAAAAAATTATTCTACCATTATACATATATTAAAAGAGCGTATGAAAAGAGTGATGAAGAAAGCATACAGGTAACAGAAACATACTTTCTCTCTAAATTATTGCTGGCCTTGACTTCTTGGGTGGAATCACTCTCCAAGTCAATTACTTCAATCTCCTTGCCATTACTTGTACGAGTACTATAATCATCAGACTTACTGGAACTACTCATCAACAAATCAACATCAACTGGACCTGTTTCCTTTTTGGTTCTCGAAATTACAGGGAAAACAAGCATAGGATCACAATGATTGTTCTCATTCATATCAGAAGCTCCCACAAGATTGAGATCACAGATCTTAAATGAACTAGGAAAAGGCTGTTTCTCTTGTGCATACTCAACACATGGTTCACCACTGCCCAAGGGAATCTGAGAGTTATTAACCAAACTTCCATCATCAACTTCCACTGTCACCTCCTCACTATGTGAAGGCTTATCTTCTTGTGGACCCTCTTTCTTCTCATTCACGCTAGGAAGGTTGATACATTCATCAGTCTCAAAAGGCACAGAGGGAAGCCATTCTCTCTGTCTCTTAGTTCCCTCCCTCAAATCACTCTCTTCAACAGCTCTTTTCTCACCTCTCTCATTAACCACTGAGCTCGACCTTCGGAGATGTGGCAGCCCCTGACCTGATTCTTTCTCACTGTTGTGCACAAGAACTCTATCAGGGAAAGATTGAGACCTAGGACACTTATCCGGTTCAACACCATGAACAGCACCTAAATCTCCCACATACTCAACAGAGTGAACAGAGAGAGCTTTAGAATTTTCAGAGTCGGGGCATTTCGAATCATGAATTTTATTTGACAACAAGTTGCCTGAGGAGTGACCAGGGGAGCCATCTTCAACTAAGGTTTTAGCTCCTCCTGGAGGTCCGATATCACAAGTGGTTCCCTCATTATTTGAAATTGAATCAACCTTTGAGCCCTTCGATGTCAAGGAAGAGCGCGTTTTGGTTGGCACCCTGGCAAATTTGCAGAGTGTTAACAAATCAGTGCTATTCTTGCCCAAGGGATCACCCTCCTGAGTGGAATGCTGGATGGATGAGTCCTCCACAACAGCCTGATTCTCAGTTTCATCATTACTACTGCCATCCTTCAGCTCTCCAGTCCCTGCGTTCAAGCTTGAGTAATTGTCAGACTTTTTGGAGACTTCCCCACCATGCAGTGGATTTTTCCCAGCACTAGAAGAGCCTGCATTTGAATGCGTTTCATCCTGGAGGTTGTACTTATCCAATTCGGGTTCTGAATCACCTGCTTCCTCACTCTTTGGTGCAAATTCACCGGAACCTGACTTCTGCAGCCCATTACCAACATGCTGCTCTTCATGATGCCCAGAAATAGTATCATCATCACCATCCATATCAGGGGAAGCCCTACTTCTGTCTGGCCATGACCCACTCCTCCCGTATTCTCTGCTCAAATCCGAGCTGTAACGATAAGATCCTCCTTTCCTCCTTCCTTTCAAATGACTCCTTGACCCAGTTGAGGTATAGTCTTCCATGTACCTTCTCCTACCTAGCCCTGCATCGGAAGCAGAGTTCCCTAGTCGGGAAAGGGCCGATGTTCGGCCATCAGGTGGAAGGTGCAAATTCTCACTCTCTTGAGACCTAAAATCCTGAAAATCACCCACCTGCTTCTTCAAACTACCATTCTTCCATTTACCAAAGAGTACACTGGGAGGTAGCAAGCCTTGAGAAACCAAATACTCAGCTGCAAGTTGACCTGCTTCCATGAGAATGTCACCACTTTTGCGTGGCGTAGGAGGAAGTGGCTGAAACAATTTAGGCTGGCCCTGCCCATGCCCAAAACCACGATTGAAGCTCCGGTACTCTGAATTGTAAAAGCTTTGTCCTCTAACTGACCCTTTTGGGGATATTCGAGAGGCAGATAGCCCCATCCCCTTTGAACCAGACCGATACCCATTTCCAGGACTGTGGTGCCTAGCATGCATGTTTGCAGTTGGCTATATGTACTTACCAAGCCTCACAAATCCTTGAGATACAGAAGGCAGCGCTCAGTGGATAACCAGAAACTGCAATGACGAAAGCACAAAAGCAGAACAGAGAACGTTAAGATCATGTTCCAACAGCCAAATATTTTGCAGGTATAAAACTGAAGTCTACAGGGGGGAAATAAAAAACAATGCTACAATAAGACGTGTACCCAAGTACAACAATAGAGTAAAACAAAGTACAAAGCATTGACACAAACCACCTTCATGATAAGGGGAAAAAATAGCAACCACACAACAACAAAGGAAGGGAACAAGTTAACTAAGCAATGTGTTCTATCATCCAAAAAACTATAATCAGATGCAAAGCTATTTAGAAACAAAGTTTCCATGAAAATTAGACAGACTAGAAACCAAGAGAAAAAACTGTATATATGTATCACAAGTGCAAAGGATAACAAGACAGAATATGTTTCTTTTATTTAGTTCACAAATGTTGTCCAAAAAGCTGAAAATAGTCCACCACCATCCTGATTGAAATCATGTTATTTTGCTAGCTATAATGTAAACGGTTTACTATTTTGGGGTAGTTCTAACCACTTGTCATGTTATGTTCTCCAAAAACCAGAACAATCTGAAGTTGAAGCCAGTAAAAGACTAGGGGTTGCTATTGCACACACTTTGGAGTTACAATTTCAACTTCAAACTAGATGAGCTTTCATGATGAAATGCAGGCGGTTCATTGCAGAAAACCATCTTTGAGAACCCAGGTCTTCCAATCTGAGAATTGCTGTCCTTGAAAGAAGCTTTACCACATGTAAATGAATTGATCTTACTGAAATGCAACCTCTTCCATCTACGACCATTCACTGTCTCTTCATCTCCCTTTCTCTATCACTAGTACAAGCTCAACCAAAATTAATAGCAAAACAAAGATAGACCAGCAACTAGAACAAGAATTTGCTCTTGTCAAAAGCAAATCTTCACAGGCAAATGCCACTTCTTTCGAAAACCCAAAGCCATAACACTCAAAAGTTTGAAAACAAAACAGTAACAAAGACCAAACTTGGTCTCTTGACAGCATATCCTCACTGATAAGTACAGCTAATCAACAAGTGCCCAGAATAGCAAGACCCTAAAGATTCACAAAAATTTTAAACAAAAAGACCCAGAAAATAAAAAAAAAAAATAATACAAATTCTCCAAAACAGAACTCCAGAAATAGTTTCATGCAAATAGCTCAAAACCCAGTAATTAAAAAATGAACAAAAAGGTTATGAATACAATTAATAATACACACAAGAAAATGAAAAAAAAAGTTAAAAAAATTAATGAATACAACTAATAGTAACTTCAGAGATTGCTACAAGGGTCAAAGGATATTGCTGCAAGAGGACCTTATCAACATCAAGTTTTGAATACAAAGCAAAGGAACATGAACCAGGCTCCACCCATATGAATCATAGCATATGGCATTGTCAGAAACTAGAAATATTTATAAATAGAAATCAGAATATGGAATAATTGCATACACAAATCAGCATGACTTCAATTAAATTGATTGAAGCACATACTACTTGTTTTGGGAAATCTCAAAATAAGCATGAGTAGAAGAGAGAGAGAGAGAGAGAGAGAGAGAGAGAGAAAACACTCACATGAGAAGGGGAAGAAAAAGCTTGGCTGGCGATGTCGGCAGTGTTGCACAGTTACAGAGAGAACGAGAAGAAAGATAGAGAGTGAGCACTGCAAAAGCAAACGGATTTTCTAGCGTAGCAAATGTTTTTTTTACCGTTAATAAGGGAATCATTATCCATACTTACAAAAAAATTAGGGCATTGTTATCCATATAACTTTATACAAGACAATATCTAGATTTCATTTGCAAATTCTATCACTATGACAACACGTCGAGTACCCTTGAAATTTTCCATACCCATCACTGAACCGTTTATTGCTTAATTCATAAAACCCAAAAGACACTCAATCAGCTTTCCCGAACCTGAACCCAACCAATTATTTAAATGGGGCAGTTTGGATCGGGTACCCCGTTTGTCGCTCGCCAGATTTTGGATGCCACAATTAATTAATTGCCTTTCTTTTATATCCATTTGTTCCAGTGAGTCTCCGAGAAAATGACTCTCCAGACCTAAATGTCTTTACAAAAATAAACAGAGCAAATAAGGGGGAAAAACCTAAATCAAACCCAAAAGCATCTTTCAACAAATACACGCACATTCACTAACATTTCAATCAATTTCAAGGTATACTCAATAATCCAAGCAAAGAAAAATAATATACGCTACTTAAGACATTGAAAATGTATTTGCTTCTTTTAAAAGCATAAATGAAGAGGACACTGAAAATGCCTACCTAAGTGTTATGAGGCAACGGCGAAATAAAAATTTAAATCTGAAATTAAAAAAATAAAATTAAACTCTAATAAGTGATTGCCTAATTGGAGAGAGAGAAGTTTAAGAATCAAAACTTTTATTATTTATGATTACATGATCTGCGAGAGCAAGCTAGAGGCTGGGTGAGATGGCAACCACAACAAGGTCAGTGAGATAGAGATTGGGAGAGAACGTGAGAGTAGAGACTGAACAATGAATACAATTGTTTAGTTTTTTATAACTACTTTACATTGTAAATAATGAATATATATTTCTATTCTCAAATTGTTAAACAAAATCAAGTTTAAGATTAGTGGTTAAGACTTCGACTCAATTTGGTATCAAATGAAGTGTGGTATTCATTTCATTTGCAATTAATGAATTCAAACAAGGACTCATTTGCAAGTGAATTGAAACCTATTTTCATGTTTGATTTACTTTATTAAAAACCATAGTTGTCAAATTGAGAATTGAATTGTAAGATTCAATACAAATTCTTAAAATCAGTTTAAAATGACATATAACAAAATACATCAAAAGTAAAATATTTTATCAACAAAAAAGTGAAATATTTTTACATATATTGAATAATATTGTGACCAATTGAAAGACACTTGCCTCTAATCAAGTGATGTGAGTCCGAATCCCACCATGATTTACTCTAAATAGCATATTATAGTCATATAAGAGTAAGTTACAAACAAATAAGGTAACACAATATAATAAATTAATAAATAAAAAACAATAAAATAAAAGTATTACTATACTTAATACTATTATGGATTGAAATCAAATGTATGAATGCAATATATATATATATATATATATTGAATCGAATTGTATAAATTGAATCGAATCAAATCAAATTGTACTGAATCGTAGATTCGACATCGATTCAGGATTAATACCAATTCTGCGTACCAAATCGAATCGAATCACAGTAGTCGAATTTTGAATCATACGATTTTGACAACTACGTTAAAAATATAGAATTCAATTGAATTCCCATCTTAGGAATAAACCAAGAAGTCAATTCATTCTCTCTTTTATTCCTTAAATACCCCTATATGATTAGATTTGTACTATGATTGACTAGTACATATCATCGAATCTTTTATATAACGAGTTAACATTTCATTTCTTATTTTACATAGTCTCTGCAATAATTTTTTAGTAGCTAAGCCAAGAATCTAGCTAAACACTCTAAGCTTTTAATAAATGAAACTAAGAAATTGCAGTAGCACACAAAGCCAAAATAACATAGCTTCAATCTTGTTATGGTCTCTAAAATGCAAAAAAACTCACCTTAAATATAAAACCATATTGTGCTTTATAAGATAATGCAAACGGTTAAATAATACAAGTTTGATTTATAATTCTCAGTATCTAAGCTCACCCTAAAGGTCAGAAAAATATGCTATAAAAAAAAGGTCACAAAAAACAAAATAAAATAAAATTTTGATCCAAAATATTTCTTTAAAACATTCAATGATCAAATGAAGGAGCTAACAATCATTATGCACCAAAATGGGTTCTTCCCCCACTCCAAGAATTCCCATCTCAGAAATAAACTTTTGCATCGAACATCAATGATGTAAACCTATCATGTCACAAAACCCCTAAAGCATAGAGATATAATCATAAAAGCAAAGTTCAAAGATAATTTCTTTGGTCATCACTTAAATTGAAGCTACAGAACTTATGTATTGCAAGAGAAATACATACCCAAAGCTAGAAACTTGAGAATTCGTGGATTTGAAATAGAACCCAATCCACTGAAAAGACAACAATTATGTTGTAGAGATTTATTTATAAACCAAAATCATAGATGAATAAGCTCAGCTAAGAAGAAATCTCTATTCTTTAATATGCACCAAACAAACAACAATCGACAAAAACAAACTACGCTCCAAAAACAAAAAAAAACTAATAATACACCTTCCTCAACCAAATCAACCTCAACAACATAATTTCCTTAACCAAATCAACCTCAAAAATAAATCCCAAAAAGTACATATCGATTAAATCAGCACAACAAACAAGAACTATTAAATTAGATCAAGAACCAGATAAAATCCAGCTAAAATAAGACCATAAAAAATGGAAAAATATTATGGATTTGATTTATACTTACCAGAAATTTCTAGGAGACGATGGGATAGTAATTCTGATTTAGATTCGAGATAGAATTGCAAAAACCTACCAACAAGAGAAAAGAAGTCTCACCTGCAGCCAAGAGATACTCCAGTAACAAATTTGTTCTATGCAATGAGAGAAGACAAGAGCACGAGAATGGCAAATGTTTTAATTTTCTTTTTTCTTTTCTCTTCAACATTTATAAGGGCATTTTTGTACATAGAAAGGTTAATCCTCTATATTTCATTTATAAATAGCTTAAATGTTCATTAAAAAGAAAATATGCTAATTATCACTATTGGTCTCAATATATAGTTTGACTTGTTTCAAATTTATTGCTAGACTTTCAGTTTTATCAAATAAATTCTCGAAGTTTTATTTAATCCAATTAAATCTCTTATTAGCTTTGGGTTGTTACTTTTCAACCCGGTATCTTTACTTTTCAACCATGATCACTTGAATCTGTATTATAGCATGCAAATCCTACTCTTTCCATCATAATACATTCCTACTATATGCTACTTCCACATTCTTTTACTCCGTGTACAAAACATCTTGGTTAAGACCAAGAATTTATACAAGATACAAGCTTCAAATAAAAATTTCCACCAGGACAATTAAACCACATAAACCACCAAGACAAGAACCCACCGAAGGATACCTTTCTCCTTCAATTCCTTTACTGACTTATTCCAATACTAATCAACAACTTCCCTTAAAAATTAAAAAATAGGTGAGCTAAAAAGCTCAACGAGTAATCACGTTACTCGGAGTAATCGTCTTTCAAAAATTTCACCTCTTTTGAAGTGAAGTCAATTCAATTTCATTCCAATAATACTCATAATTCATAAATCACAATTATATATATATATATATATATATATATATATATATATATATATTTCCAATCACTTACATTCTATAAATTTTCATAAGCATTTTAAATAAAATGTCATGCAATGCAAATGTCAAAAATGATCATCCATTTCCCATTTTAATATTTCTTTCCATTCCTTGGGTTAATTATAACACAATGGGGACATATCCCCATGTACTGATACCTTTCTCATGTTTCCATATCCTCGAATCCCCTTCACTTAGGTCACAACCTACATTAGGTAGGGTCCTACCATTCCAATATCATTCTCGGATCCCCTTCACCTAGGTCACAACCTACACTAAGTGGGGTCCTATCATTTCCATATCATCATCGGATCCCCTTCACTTAGGTCACAACCTACACTAGGTGGGGTCCTATCCTTTCATTATCATTCTCTCGGTTTCATTTCTCTTTTCACTTGGTTCAATAATATTATCAAGAAATGCATGTCACAGAAATGAATTCAAACACAACAATTTACAAATATATATCCATAAATTCATTCCACCATAAATAACATGCATCACATGTTTAAATCAAGCACAAGCACACATACATTCACACACTTATATGATTAGCACATTCCGTCTTTAACATATATTTTATCACGCTCACTAAGAGTAAGGTGACACTCACCTTGATAGCACCGAGCGCTTTTCTTGAACTTTTTCTTTACCTTTACTATGTTCTTCCACCACACGTAAAGAATATACAATTTAGTATAACAATCCAAGAAGTATGTATTAGTAGTCATCTTTATCAAGTAACTACAATAAATAATCAAAACAAAACAATATCATAAGGTTCTTTTTCTTTGTCTATCATTTCCTCATTCTTTCTTTCATTCCTTGTTTTTTTTCCTTTCCTTATCAAATTTGAGATTCATATCTCATGACAATGAAATGTAATTTCCTCAATAACTCTTCCAATTCAAGGAAACCATACCAATCCAATAATCTTTATACCATCAAGATTTTAAACTCATATATTTAACACTTTCCATACACTGACTTAATTCACAAAGTTACAATTATCTATCTATAAAATTCCTTCCAAACTTGTTTTATCACTAAATTCCTCCAAATTAGAAACTTTCCCTTTTGCTCTAGCAAGTGTTAAACTTTAAACAAATTCATAAGTCACATAAATCTATAAGTCCACAAATCCTTGTATTATCAAACTCTCAAATTCACATACTCTTTATTTTCCAAACTCTAACTTAGAGTAATTACCCAAAATTCCAAATTTGCAAAAGTCTTCTTTCTAAATACTTAATTTAATCAAGAAAGTCTCTTAATCAAAGAGATTCCTTTAATTCCAACAAGGATTTCATACTTTAAACCCCCAAAACTTACATATTATAAATTTAAGCTATTTCATGCTATAGCTGAAGATTTATTCAAAGTTCCACCACAACTTCACAACCTAACTTCAATAAATCATAAATCCATCAAAATTTATACTTCCATAAATTAAACTTATACTCTTAACAATACCTATCACAAACTCTTATTACTTTCTTCCAAAGTTTAGTATTTAATCAAACTTCCATCAATAAATTTCAGATTTTACAATACTCACAAACAAAAAATCAAACCTTAACATCAAAGGTCCATAATAAAAAATTCCAGATTTCTTTCAAATTTTTCTCCCAAATTCAAATGTTTCAAACTAAATCAATTTAAATCCAAATTATCTCAAAGAAAGTTCTAGATCAACTTTATGAAATATAATTTAACTTAAAAATAGTTAGAACCCAAAACTACCTCAAATTCTTGCTTGAAAAATAGCTCACAAAGCTGCCCAGAAAACATAATTTTTTCAGAATTTCTGCACAATTCTTTCAACTTCAACAGCTAATAAATCTCTCAAATTAAATCCAAATGACCTCAAACAAAAGCCAAAAATCAACATTAAGAAGTCTAGTTTAACTCTGCAGTTGATAACTCTTCGAAAATACCTCAAAATCCTGATAAAAATGGCCTAGAAAGCATCCCAGAAAACAGCCCCTGTCCAATTTCGTGGGTCCCATGCGCGCCGCTCGTGGCAGCCTACCTCCGGCATCATCTTCTTCCTCTAGCTTCCAAGAGATGGTTTCTAAAGTTTGGGTGTAAAAGGATTTCGTTTGGGTGGGTTAAGGAGAAATGGGTTTTTGAAGAACAAAATTTTCGCTTTGGTTCTCTCTCTCTGCCGAATTGAGGAAGAGGAATGGTTTTTTATTTTTGTTGATTTTTGTTTGACTTGGAGTTTATATACTCCCCATAGCAATTACTCTTTTACTCCTTTCCTTTTCTTCAATCTAATTGCAAATCCTTTCCTCTTATTTCTAACTAATGCAACTAAGGCTCAATTCTTTTCTTTCTAACAAATTTTTACAAATTAGATTCCAATCACATTTAAACAAACATCCCTTTATAAGGTCATTTGTTTTTATAATACGTCCAATGCATTTTAATACGAACATTTAGTTCTCAATTTTAATTTTATCTTTATCTATTAATTTTTTATTTAAAATTTATATTTTAATATACAAAATATCATATTTTATCTTTAAAATCTCTTATTTTTATCAATATCTATTAATTATTTGATGTGGTTTGAGTAATGCTTTAAGTAGAGATTAAAGTTGCTTTAATCTTCACTTAAAACATTATCCAAACCAATCCTTTATCATTTTAATATATTCAAATTTTGTATATTTTAATATCTAAACTTATCTTATTTTATTTTAAAAATCTTGATTTTTTATTAGCTCTTTCTCTCCGGACATTTTTTTATCTAATTGTTTTTCAACAACTCATTATATTTAAATTTGTATCAAAGCATTTTTATTTATCTATTAACTTTTTACATTTCCTAATTATATATTAGATTTCAATCTTCATTTTATCTTATTTCATCATTAAAATCATGTATTTTTTTTTATGTTTTTGTATATATTTATTAGTTTTTTTATCTACTCGTTATAATCAAATTTTGTATATTTCAATATCAAATTTATCTCACTTCATATAAACAATAATCATGACAATATCTATTAGCTTTTTTATCTCCCCATTGGTGTATATTTCAATATTCAAATTTATAAGTTATTTAATTTTAAAAATTATGTTTTTTTTCTATTACCTTAATCTATTTCTATTAGCTATTTTTCCTTAATATATTAAGATTATTTTTTATCTATTAGCTTTTTTACCTATTCATTTTTTTTATAAAAGTATTTGTTTATCTATTAGATTTATTTGTATTTCTTAGTTTTTTTACCTTCTTATTACATTCAAATTTTGTATCTACTCAGTCTATTAAAATGTATGTATTTCAATATTTAGCTTATCTTATTTCATCTTAAGAATCTTGTAATATTTTTCTATTAACTTTATATATATATATATATATATATAAACATTTTTTTATTTATTCATTATATTTAAATTTTGTATATTTAATTATATATACGATCTTACGTCATATCAAAACTTATGTTTTTTATCTAAAACTTTCTATTTATATCAATTACGATCATATGAAAAAATATATATGAAAACAAATCCTACTTATATTAGGAAAAAAAACTAACATATTGCACTTAATCGGTACAAGTAAAATTAATTACGTTTTTTGAGAAAAAAAATAATAGAATTTTAAATTTTAAATAATAAGAGTTTTGAATACCTATCGAGTCTTTAATAAGTTAATGATTATATTACATAAACCCTTGTGTGGGATAAAATTATTTTAAATTGAATTTAACAATAAATTTTTAAAATATATATGATAATTAGGATTGGATCTTGTGTAAGATAAAATATATTTGAAATTTAAATTTAAGTAAAAAAAATTATTGATAAAATTTATCTACTAGTTAACAGTTCATTTTCTACAAGAAAAAAGCTTAAGATGTTCATATTAATAAATTTATAAAAATAAAAAGTGTTCATGTATACATCTACATCACTGTCTATATGTGTATCGTCATAATATTCGATGATATCGTCTACTTAACCTGTTGTTAGGTTTAGTACCTCTATGTGTAAGTTGGAATTCGTGTAAAACTTTTATTTGAAAAGAATACAAAAACTGATAGGATAATGATTATTAATTTTATGTAATACTGTTAATAAAAATTGAATTTTATAAATTTAACTATTATGTCTGTGTGATCCTATCATGTTTTATTTAATTTTATTTTCATGTGATCGCTGAGAAGTTGAAAAAGCTATTATGAAGAAAAAATTTGCACAAAAAAATATTAACCTTTTGCTATTATGAAAGTTAGAACTTCATTTGTAGCATAAAAACATTTTTAGAAGGATTTTTTTTTTAAAAAAAAAAACTCAACCCCAACAGTCAAATAAATGTTGTACAGATATTTTACTATTTTTTTTTTCATGTGTGTTTTTCAATTTTCTATTAACAAAAATAAGGGAAGGGGAGAAAGATAAAACCCCATAGCATAATAGCTTTATGAATCCTTCGTATGCCATTATAATACCTATGTAAGCTCAAAACAAAGAAAGATTTGCAAAAAAAAACATTAATTTTTTGCTATTATAACAGTGGGAACTTTAGCAGTGCTTTTTATAAAATATCAACCTTCAAATTGATAGGATAATGACTAATTTTACATGATACTATTATTTTAGATTGAATTTTTATAAATTTAACTCTTATGTTTGTGTGACCCTATCATGTTTTATTTAAAATTTTTTTTTTCATGTGATTGATGAGAAGTTGAAAATTTTGAAATTTTATAGTATATCTATATGATTAATTTTTTTAAAAATGTAGTTATTATTAATTAAGAGATTAAGTAATTTTATTAGTTAAAGATAAAACATGTAAATATTTGAATTTAAAAATAAATATATTTTATTTAAATACAAATATCTTTTTAAAAAAAAATTAATTTAATAAATAAATAATATATTTATAACAACACCTATATTATTGTTTATGTGACGCATTAAAGCTGTTCTACATGTAGAGTCTGATTTTAATATTGTGTTATCTTGACTCATATTGTGTAAATTTGAGAACTAAATGCCCGTATTAAAGTGTATTGGGTGTTGGTTGCATTAGTTAGAAATAAGAGAAAAGGATTTGCAATTAGATAAAAGAATAGGAGAGGAGTAAAAGAGTAATTGCTCATGGGGAGTATATAAACCCAAGTCAAACAACAAACGGCCATTCTTCTTCTTCAATTCGGCAGAGAGAGAGAGAACAAAAGCTGGAAAATTTTGTTCTTCAAAAAGCCATTTCACTTCCAATTTTGATCTAGCTTTAACCCACCCAAACGAAATCCTTTTACCCCCAAACTTTAGAAACCATCTCTTGGAAGCTAGAGGAAGAAGATGATGCCGGATCTGGGCTGCTCTCTAGGCCCTTTTTTTTATCAGGACTTTGAGGTATTTTCGAAAATTTATCAAATACAAAGTTAAACTAGACTTCTTGATGTTGATTTTTGGATTTTTTTTGTCATTTGGATTTAATTTGAGAGATTTATGAGTTGTTGAAGTTGGAAGAATTGTGCAGAAATTCTGGAAAAATTATGTTTTCTGGGAAATATTGTGAGCTGTTTTTCAACAAGAATTTGAAGTAGTTTTGGGTTCTAACTATTTTAAAGTTAAAGTATACTTCCTAAATTTGATCTAAAACTTTGTTTGAGATTATTTAGATTTAAATTAGCTTAGCTTGAAATATTTGAATTTGGGAGGAAAATTTGAAATAAATCTGGAAATTTTTATTATGGACCTTTGACGTTAAGGTTTGATTTTATGTTGTGAGTATTGTAAAATCTGAAATTTATTGATGGAAGTTTGATTAAATCCTAAACTTTGGGAGAAAGTAATAAGAGTTTGTGATGGGTATTGTTAAGAGTATAAGTTTAATTTATGGAAGTATAAAGTTTGATGGATTTATAATTTATTGAAGTTGGGTTGTGAATTTATGGTGGAACTTTGAATAAATCTTGAGCTATAGCATGAAATAGCTTAAATTTATAATATGAAGTGGTTTTAAATATGTAAGTTTTGGGGTTTGAAGTACGAAATCCTTGTTGGAATTAAAGGAATCTCTTTGAATAAGAGACTTTCTTGATGAAATTAAATATTTAGAAAGAAGGACTTTTGTAAATTTGGAATTTTGGGTAATTACTCTAAGTTAGAGTTTGGAAAATGAAGAGTATGTGAATTTGGGAGTTTGATAATATAAAGATTTGTGGACTTATGGATTTATGTGACTTATGAATTTGCTTAAAGTTTAACATTTGCTAGAGCAAAAGGGAAAGTTTCTAATTTGGAGGAATTTAGTGATAAAACAAGTTTGGAAGGAATTTTATAGATGGATAATTGTAACTTTGTGAATTAAGTTAGTGTATGGAAAGTGTTAAATACATGGGTTTAAAATCTTGATGGTATAAAGATTATTGGATTGGTATGCTTTCCTTGAAATGGAAGAGTTATTGAGGAAATTACTTTTCATTGTCATGAGATATGAATCTCAAATTTGATAAGGAAAGGAAAAAAAGAATAGGGAATGAAAGAAAGAATGAGGAAACGATAGACAAAGAAAAAAAACCTTATGACATTGTTTTGTTTTGATTATTTCTTGTAGTTGCTTGATAAAGATGACTACTAATACATACTTCTTGGATTGTTATACTAAATTGTATATTCTTTACGTGTGGTGGAAGAACATAGTAAAGGTAAAGAAAAAGTCCAAGAATAGCACTTGGTGCTATCAAGGTGAGTGTCACCTTACTCTTAGTAAGCGTGATAAAATATATGTTAAAGACGGAAGGTGCTAATCATATAAGTGTGTGAATATATGTGTGCTTGTGCTTGATTTAAACGTGTGATGCATATTATTTATGATGGAATGAATGAATTAATATATATATATATATATATGTATTTGTAAATTGTTATGTTTGAATGCGATTCATGAGATGCATTTCTTGGTAATATTATGGAACCGAGTGAAAAGAGAAATGAAACCGAGAGAATGATAATGAAAGGATAGGACCCCACCTAGTGTAGGTTGTGACCTAGGTGAAGGGGATCCGATGATGATATGGAAATGATAGGACCCCATCTAGTGTAGGTTGTGACCTAAGTGAAGAGGATTCGATGATGATATGGAAATGATAGGACCCCACCTAGTGTAGGTTGTGACCTAGGTGAAGGGGATCCGAGAATGATATTGGAATGATAGGACCCCACCTAGTGTAGGTTGTGTCCTAGGTGAAGGGGATCCGAGAATGATATTGGAATGGTAGGACCCCACCTAGTGTAGGTTGTGACCTAGGTGAAGGGGATCCGATGATATGGAAACATGAGAAAGGTATCGGTACATGGGGAGACGTCCCCATTGTGTTATGATTAACCTAAGGAATGGAAAGAAATATTAAAATGGGAAATGGATGATCATTTTTGACATTTGCATTGCATGACATTTTATTTAAATTGCTTATGAAAATTTATGGAATGTAAATGATTGGAAATATATATATATATATATATATATATATATATATAATTGTGATTTATGAATTATGAGTATAATTAGAATAGAATAGAATTGAATTGAATTCACTTGAAAAGTTGTGAAATTCTTGAAAGACGATTACTCTGAGTAATGTGATTACTCGTTGAGCTTTTTAGTTTACCTCCTTTTTTAATATTTAAGGGAAGTTGTTGATTAGTATTGGAACAAGTCAGTAAAGGAATTGAAGGAGAAAGGTATCCTTAGGTGGGTTCTTACGCGAGACGTCCTTACCTTGATTATTTGAGAATGTATAAAATGATGTTTATGTGTCCATTATTTTGGAAAATGTTTATGTGGCTTAATTGTCTTGGAGGAAAATTTTATTTGAAGCTTGTATTTTATATAAATTCTTGGTCTTAACAAAGATGTTTTGTACTTGGAGTAAAAGAATGTGGAAGTATTCATATAATAGGAATGTATTATATGATGGAAAGAGTAAGATTTGCATGCTGTAATACAGATTCAAGTGATCATGGTTGAAAAGTAACGATACCGGGATGGGTCATTACACTACTTATATATACTTATATTTACATATGTATATATATAGTATTAGGTACAATTGACCAAAATCAAAAGTTAAAATTGGATTAAGCCATTTGTTTTTGTTAAATCACATTATTGGTTTCATGGTTTGATTTTTTATCAAATTGATTATTAGAGTTTCAATTTGATAAAATAAAACCCTAGAGTTTCAATTTGATCTAATTAAGTCTTTATGTTAACTCTTCCCTTAACATCGTTAGTTTTCGCTAGTTAGGATGATTACCTGGTTAAAATTCTTAGTCAATTGGACAAAAAACAACGAGAATTCTCCTGATTAAACCTCGCGTGAGAATCACATACCTAACCCAAAGCTAAATATAGAGAAGATAAATGTTTTAAGTAGGAGAATTCAGATGTCCATCAAATATGGTAGAAACTAACAAAGCTAAGAAGAGCTAATGAGAGATTTAATTGGATTAAATAAAACTCCGAGAATTTATTTGATAAAATTGAAAGTCTAGCAATAAATTTGAAACGAATGGTGATAATTATCCTATTTTCTTTTTAATGAACATTTAAGCTATTTATAAATGAAATATAGAGGATTAGCCGTTCTATGGACAAAAATGCCCTTATAAATGTTGAAGAGAAAAGAAAAAAGAAAAAAGAAAATTAAAATGTTTTCCATTCTCGTGCTCGTCTTCTCTCATTACATAGAACAAATTTGTTACTGGAGTATCTCTTGGCTGTGCAGGTGAGACTTCTTTTCTCTTGTTGGTAGGTTTTTGCAATTCTATCTCGAATCAAAATCAGAATTACTATCCCATCGTCTCCTCGAAATTTCTGGTAAGTATAGATCAAATCCATATTATTTTTCCATTTTTCATGGTCTTATTTTAGTTGGATTTTATCTGGTTCTTGATCTAATTTAATAGTTCTCGTTTGTTGTGTTGATTTAATCGATTTGTATTTTTTGGGATTTTGTTTTTGAGGTTGATTTTGGTTAAGGAAATTATGTTGTTGAGGTTGATTTGGTTGAGGAAGGTGTGTTATTAGGTTTTTTTGGAGCGTAGTTTGTTTTTGTCAATTGTTGTTTGTTTGTGCATATGAAAGAAGAGAGATTTCTTCTTAGCTGAGCTTATTCTTCTATAGTTTTGGTTTATAAATAAATCTCTACAACATAATTGTTGTCTTTTTGTTGGATTGGGTTCTATTTCACATCCACGAATTCTCAAGTTTCTAGCTTTGGGTATGTATTTCTCTTGCAATACGTAAGTTCTGTATCTTCAATTTAAGTGATGACCAAAGGAATTATCTTTGAACTTTGCTTTTATGATTATATCTCTTTGCTTTAGGGGTTTTGTAACATGATAGGTTTACATCATTGATGTTCGATGCAAAAGATTTTGCCGAGCTGGGAATTCTTGGAGTGGGGGAAGAACCCATTTTGGTGCATAATGATTGTTAGCTCATTTATTTGATCGTTGAATGTTTTAAAGAAATATTTTGGATCAAAATTTATTTTGTTTTATATTTTGTGACCCCTTTTTTATAACATTTTTTTTGTGACCTTTAGGGTGAGCTTAGATACTGAGAATTATAAATCAAACTTGTATTATTTACCCGTTTGCATTGTCTTATAAAGCACAATATGGTTTTATATTTAAGGTGAGTTTTTTTTGCATTTTAGAGACCATAACAAGATTGAAGCTATGTTATTTTGGCTTTGTGTGCTACTGCAATTTCTTAGTTTCATTTAATAAAATCATAGTGTTTTGCTAGATTCTTGGCTTAGCTACTCAAAAATTATTCCAGAGACGGTGTAAAATAAGAAATGAAATGCTAACTCGTTATATAAAATATTCGATGATATGGACTAGTCATCATAGTACAAGTCTAATCATATAGGGGTATTTAAGGAATAAAAGAAAGAGAATGAATTGAATTATTGGTTTTTTTCCTACGATGGTAATTCAATTGAATTCTATATTTTAAACATAGTTGTCAAAATCATATGATTCAAAATTCGACTTGTGTGATTCGATTCGATTTGGTATGCAGAATTGGAGTTAATCTTGAATCAGTGCCGAATCTACGATTCAGTACAATTTGATTTGATTCGATTCAATTTATACAATTCACGTGATCAGTAAAACCTATATATATATAGCATTCATACATATGATTTCAATCCATAATAGTATTAAGTATAGTAATACTATTATTTTATTTTATTGTTTATTATTATTATATTGTGTTATTGTGCTACCTTATTTGTTTGCAACTTACTCTTATATGACTATAATATGTTACTTAGAGTAAATCATGGTGGGATTCGGACTCACATCACTTGACTAGAAGCAAGTGCCTTTCAACTGGTCACAATATTATTCAATATATGTTAAAATATTTCACTTTTTTATTATAAAATATTTCACTTTTGATTTATTTTGTACATGTCAATTTAAACTGATTTTAAGAATTTGTACTGAATCTTACAATTCAATTCTCAATTTGACAACTATGGTTTTTAATAAAGTAAATCAAACATGAGAATAGGTTTCAATTCACTTGCAAATGAGTCCTTATTAGAATTCATTAATTTGCAAATGAAATGAATACTGCACTTCAATTGATACCAAACTGAGTCGAAGTCTTAACCACTAATCTTAAACTTGACTTTGTTCAACAATTTGAGAATAGAAATATATATTCATTACGTACAATGTAAAGTAATTATAAAAAAACTAAACAATTGTATTCATTGTTCATTCTCTACTCTCACGTTCTCTCCCAATCTCTATCACACTGACCTTTTGTGGTTGCTATCTCACCCAGCCTCTCGACTTGCTCTCACAGATCAGGTGATAAATAATAAGAGTTTTGATTCTTAAACTTCTCTCTCTCCAATTAGGCAGTCACTTATTAGAGTTTAATTTTATTTTTTTAATTTCAGATTTACATTTCTATTTCGCCTTCGCCTCAGAACACTTAGGTAGGCATTTCAGTGTCCTCTTCATTTATACTTTTAAAAGAAGAAAATACATTTTCAATGTCTTAAGTAGCGTACATTATTATTATTTTTTTTGCTTGGATTATTGAGCATATGTTGAAATTGATTGAAAAGTTAATGAATGTGCGTGTGTTTGTTGAAAGATGCTATCAGGTTTGACTTAGTTTTTTCCCGTTATTTGCTCTGTTTATTTTTGTTCAAGACATTTAGGTCTGCAGAGTCATTTTCTAGGAGACCCAGTGGAACAAATGGACAGAAAAGAAAGGCAATTAATTAATTGTTGCATCCAAAATCTGGCGAGCAACAAACGGGGTACCGAATCCAAAGTGCCCCATTTAAATAATTGGTTGGGTTCGGGTTTGGAAAACTGATTGAGTGTCTTTTGGGTTTTATGAATTAAGCAATAATCGGTTCGGCATGGAAAATTTCAAGGGTACTGGGCATGTTGCCACGCTTTGAGTGATATAATTTGCAAATGAAATCTAATAAAATTATACGGATAACAATGCCCTTATTTTTTTTTGTAAGTATGGATAATGATTCCCTTATAAACGGTAAAAAAAACATTTGCTACGCTAGAAAACGCTTCTATCTTTCTTCTCGTTCTCTCTGTACCTGTGCAACACTGCCGACATCGCCAGCCAAGCTTTTTCTTCTCATGAGTGTTTTTTCTCTCTCTTCTACTCGTGCTCATTTTGAGATTTCCCAAAACAAGTAGTATGTGCTTCAATCAATTTAATTGAAGTCATGCTGATTTGTGTATGCAATTATTCCATTTTCTGATTTCTATTTATAAATATTTCTAGTTTGTGATAATACCATATGCTATGATTCATATGGGTGGAGCCTGGTTCATGTTCCTTTGCTTTGTATTCAAAACTTGATGTTGATAAGGTCCTCCTGCAGCAATATCCTTTGACCCTTGTAGCAATCTCTGAAGTTACTATTAGTTGTATTCATTAATTTTTTGTAACTTTTTTTTTTCATTTTCACCTGTGTATTATTAGTTGTATTCATAACCTTTTTGTTCATTTTTTAATTACTGGGTTTTTAAGCTATTTGCATGAAGCTATTTCTGGGGTTCTGTTTTGGAGAATTTGTATTATTTTTATTTTATTTTTCTGGGTCTTTTTGGTTAAAATTTTTGTGAATCTTTAGGGTCTTGCTATTCTGGGCACTTGTTAATTAGCTGTACTTATCAGTGAGGATATGCTGTCAAGAGACCAAGTTTGGTCTTTGTTACTGTTTTTTTTCTTCAAATTTTTAAGTGTTATGGCTTTGGGTTTTTGAAAGAAGCGGCATTTACCAGTGAAGATTTGCTTTGACGAGCAAATTCTTGTTCTAGTTGCTGGTCTATCTTTGTTTTGCCATTAATTTTGGTTGAGCTTGTGCTTGTGATAGAGAAAGAGAGATGAAGAGACAATGAATGGCTGTTGGAGCATGATCTTAACATTCTCTGTTCTGCTTTTGTGCTTTTGTCATTGCAGTTTCTGGTTATCCACTGAGCGTTACCTACTGTATCTCAAGGATTTGTGAGGCTTTGGTAGGGAACTGCAAACATGCATGCTTTCTTCAGCTTCAGTAGATAGTCTTGGTACGTACGTATAGCCAACTGCAAACATGCATGCTAGGCACTGCAGTCCTGGAAATGGGTATCGGTCTGGTTCAATGGGGATGGGGCTATCCGCTTCTCGAATATCCCCGGAAGGGTCAGTTAGAGGACAAAGCTTTTACAATTCAGAGTACCGGAGCTTCAATTGTGGTTTTGGGCGTGGGCAGGGCCAGCCTAAATTGTTTCAGCCACTTCCACCTACGCCACGCAAAAGTGGTGACATTCTTATGGAAGCAGGTCAACTTGCAGCTGAGTATTTGGTTTCTCAAGGCTTGCTACCTCCCAGTGTACTCTTTGGTAAATGGCAGAATGGTAGTTTGAAGAAGCAGGTGGGTGATTTTCAGAATTTTAGGTCTCAAGAGAGTGAGAATTTGCACCTTCCTACTGATGGCCGAGCATCGGCCCTTTCCCGACTGGGGAATTCTGCTTCCGATGCAGGGCTAGGTAGGAGAAGGTACATGGATGACTATACCTCAACTGGGTCAAGGATTCATTTGAAAGAAAGGAGGAAGGGAGGATCTTATCGTTACAGCTCGGATTTGAGCAGAGAATACGGGAGGAGTGGCTCATGGCCAGACAGAAGTAGGGCTTCCCCTGATATGGAGGGTGATGATGATACTATTTCTGGGCATCGTGAAGAGCAGCATGTTGGTAATGGACTGCAGAAGTCGGGTTCTGGTGAATTTGCACCAAAGAGTGAGAAAGCAGGTGACTCAGAACCCGAATTGGACAAGTATAACCTCCAGGATGAAACGCATTCAAAGGCAGGCTCTTCTAGTGCTGGGAAAAATCCACTGTATGATAGGGAAGTCTCCAAAAAGTCTGATAATTACTCAAGCTTGAACGCAGGGACTGGAGAGCTGAAGGATGGCAGTAGTAATGATGAAACTGAGAATCAGGCTGTTGTGGAGGACTCATCCATCCAGCATTCCACTCAGGAGGGTGATCCCTCGGGCAAGAATAGCACTGATTTGTTAACACTCTGCAAATTTGCCAGGGTGCCAACCAAAACACGCTCTTCCTTGACATCAAAGGGCTCAAAGGTTGATTCATTTTCAAATAATGAGGGACCCACTTGTGATATCGGACCACCAGGAGGAGCTGAAACCTTAGTTGAAGATGACTCCCCTGGTCACTCCTCAGGCAACTTGTTGCCAAATAAAATTCATGATTCGAAATGCCCTGACTCTGGAAATTCTAAAGCTCTGTCTGTTCACTCTGTTGAGTATGTGGGAGATTTAGGTGCTGTTCTTGGTGTTGAACCGGCTAAGTGTCCTAGGTCTCAATCTTTCCCTGATAGAGTTCTTGTGCACGACAATGAGAAAGAATCAGATCAGGGGCTGCCACGTTTCCAAAGGTCGAGCTCTGTGGTTAAAGAGAGAGGTGAGAAAAGGGCTGTTGAAGAGAGTGATTTGAGGGAGAGAACTAAGAGACAGAGAGAATGGCTTCCCTCTGTGCCTTTCGAGGCTGATGAGTGTATCAACCTTCCTAGTGTGAATGAGAAGAAAGAGAGTCCACAAGAAGATAAGCCTTCACATAGTGAGGAGGTGACAGTGGATGTTGATGATGGAAGTTTGGTTAATAACTCTCAGATTCCTTTGGGCAGTGGTGAACCATGTGTTGAGTATGCACAAGAGAAACAGCTTTTTCCTAGTTCATTTAAGATCTGTGATCTCAATCTTGTGGGAGCTTCTGATATGAATGAGAATAATCATTGTGATCCTATGCTTGTTTTCCCTGTTATTTTGGAAACCAAAAAGGAAACAGGTCCAGTTGATGTTGATTTGTCGATGAGTAGTTCCAGTAAGTCTGTTGATTATAGTACTCGTACAAGTAATGGAAAGGAGATTGAAGTAATTGACTTGGAGAGTGAGTCCACCCAAGAAGTCAAGGCCAGTGATAATTTAGAGAGAAAGTATGTTTCTGTTACCTGTATGCTTTCTTCATCACTCTTTTCATATGCTCTTTTAATATATATATAATGGTAGAATAATTTTTTAAAACTATACTTTTCAGTTTGATTACCCCCTCCCTTTCCCCTCCTATTTTCGTTACTCAAGCATGCCAAATGCAGCAGCTACTTCATCTGGATTCTGCATGTGTCTCTACCATGCACTTCCCTTCTTGAACTTAAATTGTTCAATTATGCAGGCTACCAGCTGTATTTATGAGCTACTCTAATAGTACTCAGAATGCTGGTGATATTCCTGATGTTCCTGATTATAATGAGGGGCTCATGATGGCAGAGTTCCTCAATACTCTTACAAGTCTTCCTAATGGACCACCGGGCATTAATATACCAGATGACATTAATTGTGTATCACAGGATGTTAATCCTCTGCAGAATGAGATGGGCCTTCATAGTGGAGAGGTACTGCCACTAATTGCTGGGAATACTTTATTCATTAAACAGAAGATTTCTAATACATGAACAGGCAACTTGATGGTCTCTGGGCTTGATTTTGAAGTGCATCAATAGTATTTTTAGATGTATAATTCTGCTTACGACCTTATGGTGCTTGAACTTAATTTGTTTTGATGGTAGAAGATAACCCATGTCTTATCTGACAGACTGCCTTTTGACCGATTGATTCAGGGGACACTTGGTGATGATCAGGGGACTCTTGGTGATGATGATTCAATATATATGTCCCTGGGAGAAATACCATTAAGTATGCCAGATATTTGATTTCGTGGTTTGTTTTCTTATTAATCTGGAGTTTTGTGGTTGATCTGAATAAGGTTGTCTTTGGGTGTAGTTTTAATGACCCTGTTATTACATTTTATGCATTAAATGAATATTGTGGAGTAACTAATGATTGATGTTAAACGTCAGGCAACATTCAATTTTTTTGTTACATTCACCAGCCATGCTGTCATAGTACCGTTTTAATATGAATCAATTAATAGTTTAGGGCAAAAATCGTTTCATTACTCTCTGGTTTAGGCGCTCTTAGAAGTCATCACTCTGTGGTTTGAAAAGATTCAGTCACCCCTGAGGTATGTTGATTATCTCAAAAGGGATCTGTTCAATCATAAAATGACCAAATTGCTCTCCATAGCACTTCATATTTTCAACTCTTGCCCAATTTTTTTCCACTTCAATATTTTGCCACATCATTTTCCTTCAGCCACGACCCCTCCCTCGCATTATCTTGGCTCTCACACGTCTCAAGTGAGCTCACTTTCCCAATCCCCACCCTGTCCTCATCTTTCTATGCACCTCCTCCTCATTCTCTCTCTATACTCTCTTCACTTCCCCTAAAAAGAAAACCATCTCTGAGCTGCGCTGAGCCGTGACGGATTGCCTCTCCTCATCAGCTGTGGCAAGCTCTGACCAAGAGCCTATATTTTGCCATTTTTGTATGCTAGATTTTGGTTGGTTTTGTTTAGATCTTATGCCGATGCTGTTTTCTGGTTATTGAAGTTCGTTTTTTGTATTTAATTTGGTGTTGGAATTGGTGGGTTGAAGATGTGGATTAAAAATTAAACTAGGAGAGATAATAAAATTATGATGGATTTCCAGTTACTGAAGTTGATTCCTAATTGCTAGGTTTTAGTTACCGAATTTTTCAGTTTTTTATGGCTTAGAATTTTTCAGTTTATTATGGCTTAGAATTTTTACATGCGGTCAAACCACTCGGTCTAACTACTTAACCACCAATCGAAGTTCAACCTTTTTTTGTTTAATTAATTTTCAGATTTTTAATATTATAGAGGACCAATTACGTTTCACAGGGTGGTAAAATGTATTTTACCTAGTAGTTTAATTAATTAACTTTATGATCTGAAGTTCTGCAGTTCCAGTTATGATCCTTCAGTTCTCCTAGTCTCAAGTATCTTTTAACTATTTTCCTGTAGGCTTTTTGCGGGCCTGGGATCAGCCACCACCACAGGAGTATGAGAAGCCTTTCTGATTTAGCAGTTGCTCAAAATCTGTGAGGATATACTACTTGGTGTGGTTGGTATTGAACATTGGAGTTCTTTTGTTGCAATTATTATCTCTATTAACGGTAGTTTGATTTTCTTTATAAAGGATACAAGTTTGTCTTCCTCTGGTAGAAATTTGGATGGTGAATGCGTTACTTTTTGTCTATTTGGCAGTTGCACCTCATTTTTAAATAGTAAAGGTTTGTCATGTCGGTTTTTTTTGGCTCCCAGTTGGTTCCATGCGCCCAGTGGCCTGAGATTTAAACGTGACGTTGAGTAATAAAATTAAGGTATAACCTGATAGCACTTCTATTGGCGGGGGAACTTTATGTAGCAGGCGACAATATGCTGTGCTTGTAAATTCAGAATGTTGGAGGATTGTATGAATGTAGTCTACCCCATATTGATGACCACCGGGTCATTGCTTGTATTGAGAATTGATTACAATCAATTCATGTTTGTCAATTTTCTGCTTACCCTGCTATGCAGCATGGGGTTATTACTTATGATGAGAACTGATTTTAATTAATTCATGCTGTCCCATAGATTTCCTGTATGTGCTTTCCCCCATATGGTAGATGATGAATTGATTCAATTGTTGTAGAATTTTTTGCTTCAAGGTTCTTGGCTATTGAGGCAGATGCGATTTGGGTTTGGGATTACAAACTAAGGCATGGCATTTGACCTTTTATCCTAGGTAAATGCTTGCATTGCTTCTTGTAAACACGAAATCATTTTCATTCCTTGTCTATAAGCCTAACATAAAAATCAGTGAGGCATCGAGTAAATCTGGAAAGATCCCATGAAACCAAACTAGGAAGACAAAAATTCCTCAGATTGGAATATGTATAGTTATTCCTCAGTGTTACCCTCGTCTTCTACTTAGACTTAGTCTACCCTTGGCCGTGAAAATACAGAGGTGCCTTAGAATGTTAAGGTCATTTCTGACTGACCCACCTTACAATGAGCATATCGCATTCGCTGCAATGTCACAACCCTAATCAACCCAACAAACAACATCCGCCACTACTAAGGAATGAGTATATCCGTTCATGTAGGCCTTTCTACGCGCATGCAGGCTTTTCAAACAATGCATTTTTCCTACTAAAACCGTTATACTCGTTGGAGTTAAAAATTCAATCTACCATTACTAGATGTTTTACTCAAAGATAAAACTTTTTTTTTTCTTTTGGGTTACAAGGAGGAACAAACAAAAACAAAAAAAACAAGCTCAAAGGCACCTACTCACCTAGGCCCATCTCAGGAATTGAACTCCCATAGCTTTAGCAACAAGCAGCTCATGGAGCTGAATGGGAGGATGTCTCAACATAGGATTGTCGCTTCCCAAGATGTCTGCACTGAAGTTGATGTCAGCACAGAAGTTGCTTTCATGAAAGCTATGTATTGAGATGTCTTGCGTTCCAGTTCGACTCGTAGATTCACTCCGGGTTGAAATATTTAAAATGATTTTGAAGGGAGAGAAAATTGAGATTTAATTCATGATGCGGAAAACTGTGCGGATTGGGCGAATTTTTTTGACCCGTTTTGTAGTTTATAAAAAGGTTAGTTAGGATCTAGAGGCACAGACTTCACAGTCAATTTTTCTATTCTTCATATTTGATAGTGAATTTCTCTTTTCTCTCGTGGACATAGGTTTAACCAGTTGAATCATGTAAATATTGTGTATTTTATTTTTCTTTGATTGTTTTGATTTACTGTTTCGTTATTTCTTTTGGTTACCAGCTTTATTGATTTCGTTACGACATTATGCCTATGTTGAAGCTTACACGACCAATTTCTAGCAAGATTGAACATGCAGTCTTCAATCAGCGTTGCATGAGGATGAGATTTCACGTCTGCTATCTAGATAAAGTGAATAGAAACAGCAACATCAGGCTTACAAATCACTTGTTGATGGCCTTCCTTCCAGTTTAGTTAGAGACCATGCATAACGGCAATCAACTTTGCAACTACATTGTTACAATGCCCACAAGGAGAATGGGAAGCCAATCAGCCAAGTACCATTGTGAGAACGGGTTAAGCCTCCAGCACATGAAGGACATGAATTACCACGCAAAGCGTGTTCAATTTAATCCAACCCTCATGTGGAGGTTGCTAGAAAAAAAGTCTGATCATTCTCAACAATAAAAAAAAGAGAGAAAAATTATAGAAATCCACTTAACATTTGAATGTCGCGACACTTACTTATTTATTATTTGAGAAATTACATTTATCTACTTTGACTAGACGGAATCTTATATCAAATGGACAGATAAAGATAAAAATGCACATGTATCCTCACATATAATGGCCATGAACATAGAAAGAACCCATTTTCAACAAATATGAAAACTCATCTCTCTCCTCCTCCTACTCTCTCTCCTCTATTCTCCTGTAGACAATATAACCATAAAATATGACGTTCGTGAACAAGTTGATGCACAAAGAACCAGTTTCGCAAATTCAACATGCAATCATTGAATAAACCTCCCTAGCAAAATTCCTTGCAGAAATCAAAACCTTTCTTCCAAACCAAACCAAAAGCTTGCCCAGTTATTCAAACTTATCTCTTCCTTGGACTTTTCATCAAGAAAAATTGATCAAAAGCATGAATAGAACCTAGTATCCTGACTCTTATGAACCCAACTACAAGCTTGTTGATAATGCATATAGGACGACTCAACTAGATCTCCAAGTTTCAAAAGCAAAAATCCCATCGTCGTATTTGGATTCTAATCAAATAGAGGAGAGTTTAATAAAATCGAAAAGTTTACAAATCAAAGCAAAATGATTCAACCATCAGAGAAACAAAAACGCAATCAGATCAGTTGATTTTAGTTCTCATATTAGGAGCTGTTGTTATTTGCCTAAGTTTCAAACATGTCCAAACATGGTCTAAGATTGGTTAATGTCCAAACCAATTGTGGGATATCAAAGTTTAGCAAGTTATAAGGTTGCACACATGTGTGTGCTTCAATTTTGAGCATAGGAAGGTCAGGCACACTGCTGTGGAAGTTTCTGCCCACAGGCAGGAGGTGTGCGCACAACATCAGGTGGCTGCAGCATCAGGTCACGCCGCAGCACAGAGCACCACACCAAAACACACAGCATCACTTGGAGAGTGATGTAGGGCTGAGATTAAAGGAAGAACATGATCAAAGGGAGGATAATGACTCACAAGAATGTCCAAGAATTAAGAGGCTATAAAAGGGGTTCTCAAGGCCTCATTTCATAAGATAATACAAGATACAAAAACACACATACAAGAGAGTTTTGTGACATTGTGAGATCATTGTAAACACTAAGAGAGAATTGTGTAGAGAGACATAAACACAAGAGGGACTCTTGTAGTGAGGCTGGTTGTAATTAGATAGAGAGAGTATAGATTAGATTAGAGAACATTGTTGAGTTCTCATCTTCTTCCTTCTCTTCTTGTTTCTTCAAGAACTTGGATTCTTGAAGGGGATTGCTGTAACTTTGTAAGAACCATTAAGATAGTGCAGAGAGTTCGGAGGAACTCACGGGGACGTAGGCACATTGCCGAACCTCGACAACAAATTACTTGTCTTCTTTCTTTCTTTGATTTTCTGTTCTTGAGTTCGATTGCTGAAATTCTTTCTACAAGTCATTCAAGACTTGGGTGTTTGGAAGATCACCACCTGGGCATCTTGTCAAGGTGATTTCCAACAGTGGCATCAGAGCACAGCAGCTGGTTATCGGAATAAGAAGTAGAAGGTACGGAGCCAAGACTCCAAGAATCAAAGATCAAATTTCTTGGGTGATTCAAGAACGGTGTAAATATCAAGATCCGGTCGTGTTCTTGAAGGTTGATTCAAGAATGGTGTTAAAGATCCATCTTCGATCTGTGTTCTTGAGGTTAAAGAAAGTAGTTGTGGTTAGTGCACAAATCTGGGATCTTGTCCGCAAAAGATGGCTTCAAATTTCTGTGTGGAGAAGTTTGATGGAAAGGGGGACTTTACCCTATGGAAGCGGAAGATCAAGGCGGTTCTAATGCAGCAGAAAATGGACTTGGCTATTGGAGAAGATGATGCTTTTCCAGCAAGTGTCACGGAGGACCAGCGGACCGAGATGAAGAAGATGGCCTACAGCACCATTTTCTTGCACATGTCGAATAGTATCACAAGGGAGTGCGGAGACTCGGAGGATCCGACTGTCATATGGAAGAAACTAGATAAGTTGTTTCTTACCAAAACTCTTCCTAACAAAATTTATCTTCTTAAAAGAATCTTTGCTTTTAAAATGGACCCTAGTAAGGAGTTGCAAGATAATCTTGATGTCTTTAACAAGCTAGTTCAAGATTTGAATAGCTGTAGCATTACTTTTCTGGATGAACAATTGGCTGTCATTTTATTAAATTCACTTCCAGATTGCTTTGATAATTTGATTAATGCAATTGAGTATGGAAGGGATTCTTTGACAAAGGAGATTGTGATCAATGCCATAAGGGCACATGATTTCAAAGCCAAGATGAAGGAGGCATCAAGTGGTGAAGGGCTGTTCGTAAGAGGAAGGCCAACAGCTCGGAATGGCAGTAGCACTTATGGCAGCTACCGGGAGAAATCAAGAGGTAGAGGGTAAAGCCATGGGAGATCTCACTCCAATACAAGATATGGAGGAGGAAAGAGATGCTTCTACTGCAACAAGGAGGGCCATTTCAAGAAAGATTGCAAGAAGAGGATATGGGATGAGAGGAGAAGTCATACCAACAATGGAGAGGCTTCGGTTGCCAAAGGAGAACAGCAAGATGATGTTCTTGTTGCATGCTCAAATGTGAGCAGGAGGCAAGGCAGCGGAAAGTGGATTCTTGACTCTGGGTGCACCTATCATATGTGCCCTCACAAAGAATGGTTCAAGAATTTCAAGGAGATCAATGAGGGAAGAGTCTTCTTGGGGAATGACAATTCTTTCCAAGTGAGAGGGATTGGAGACATCCAATTGAGGATGTTTGATGGAGTCATAAGGCTGCTGCGAAATGTAAGATATATTCCAGACTTGAAGAGGAACTTGATCTCATTGGGGCAGCTGGACTCCATGGGGTACACATGCAAATTAGAGGGAGGAAAGATCAAGGTGGCCAAGGGATCTTTGGTAGTGATCAAGGCAGCAAGAAATGATGGACTTTATGAGATGATCGGAAAAACAGAAACCAATGATCAAGTGATAGACGCTTAAATATACATATTTAAACCCCCTTATTTACACTTGTTAGATCCTTTATTACGTTAATTTGGTATCTTTTACTCCATTTGTGTGTTTTACATGTTTTTATAGGGTCTTAGAGAAAAATAAGCAGTTTTGGCACTTTAAGGAAGAAATCTAGAAGCCCTGGAGCACTTTCTGGACAAAGTGCGATCGAGCACACATGCAATGCGATCGAGCGCACATACGATTGTGCGCACACTTGTAGGATCGAGCGCACATTGCGATCGAGCGCAAGGACACATGCGATCGAGCGCACACATACGGGCGTGAACAGTAAACTGCAGAACCCTATTTTGGAAATAACCTTATTTTGGAAATAACTCTATTTTGGAAATAAAGGAGTTTTGTGTTTTAGGAAAGTTTAGAAACTCATGAGTCTATTAGGACTTCTCAAGGACCTATAAATACACTTGTAAACTCACACACAAAAACACACCCTTAGATAGAAAACACTTTTCTCTTTTGCTTTAGCTTGGAGAAGGAGACCGTGGAGCAGAATTGACGCCTCTTCTCTCGGGTTTCTTCTTTCCTTTTTATTTTATTATGTGTAATTAAATTCTTAGTAGGGCTTGGTTGAAGCCCTAATTATGTTTACTCAATAAATTTAGTATTGGCGCCTTTGCGATATTTATGTTGTGTTGCTTAAACTTGATTAATACCTGCTTTTATTTAAATTCCTCATATGTATATGTCTGATCAATATGTGCATGTGGTATGGACTTGTTAGTTAGATCAATTTGGATGACCGAGTCCTGGGTCTAACATTAGTAACAAGGGATATCTTATCCGGATACCCGGGTTAATCAACATGGGAAACTGGGAGTAGATACCATGCCCTAGGTCTCATGTGGTTGTCGATTTCCATAGTACTTATGTTTTCTTAAGGAACAACTCAAGCAGATACCATGCTGAATCCCTTAAGGAAGAAAAGAGTTAGAGTAGATACCATGCCTAACTCGTTGCTTAGGGAAATCAATAGCTTAAGGAGTAGATACCATGCCCTTAGGTTGGCAACCAGTAGGTATACATGGCATGAGTAAAGTATTGGCATACTGTTATATTGTGGTAGCATAATTAGTGGTGGATATCAAGTCCCTACACCTTTATCTTTAGTATTTTATCTTTATCAAAATCAACTCTTTTATTATTTTTATCTTTTTATTACTGCGAAACTAATTCTAAAGTTAAATTTACCAATCCCTGTGGAGATGATCTTGCATTCGCACACTATGCTACATTGTTGACCTTGTGCACTTGCAAGTAAAACAAAGTACGATTATTCACCTATTTATTTAGGTATATTTTCGCACAACATCAAGCAGCAAGCTTGATGGCTGAGCTGGATAAGGCAGCCCTTTGGCACACTCGCTTGGGACACATGAGCGAAAAAGGCCTGCAAGTGTTTAGCAAGGAAGGTCTACTTGGTGGTGACAAAGTAGAAAAACTGGATTTCTGTGAGAGTTGCATTCTTGGGAAGCAAAACCGGGTCAGCTTTAACACCGGAGTGCACAAGTCTAAGGGGATTCTTGATTACATTCATTCGGACCTTTGGGGACCAGCAAGAACACCAACACAGGGAGGTAACTTTTACTTTCTGTCTTTAATTGATGATTATTCAAGAAGAGTGTGGATTTATTTGCTTAGGAATAAATCGGATGCCTTGAATAAATTTGTTGTGTGGAAGAAATTGTTGGAAACCCAAACTGGTAGGGTAGTTAAAGCTTTAAGAACCGATAATGGCTTAGAATTTTGCAACAAGGATTTTGATAAATTCTGTGAATTAAATGGCATTCTAAGACATAGAACGGTTGCAAAAACACCCCAGCAAAATGGAGTTGCTGAAAGAATGAATCGAACCCTTATGGAAAAAGTTAGGTGCATGCTAATAGGATCCGGGTTACCAAAATATTTTTGGGGAGAAGCTGTAGCTACAGCTGCATACTTGGTGAATAGATCACCCTCTAGAGCAATAGAGCTCAAGACTCCCATGGAGATGTGGAGTGGAAAACCCCCTGAATTAAGCAACCTTAGGACTTTTGGATGTGCAGCATATGCACACCAAAAGGAGGATAAACTTGACCCTAGGTCTAGAAAATGTGTATTTCTAGGATATGGTGATGGGGTTAAGGGATATAGGTTGTGGTCCTTGGAAAAGAAGGGCATGAAACTGATTATAAGTAGGGATGTTGTCTTTAATGAATTATTATTTCCCTACTTGGAGAAAACTAACCCTGCAGGGGCTAGTGAGCAAACCAATTCAGAAATTGTTGAGCATCACATCAAAGAGCACTAGGTTCAGGTAGAGCAGAGGAGGCAAGAGGGTTCGGACCAGGTAGAGCCCTTGATAGAAGGCCAAGAAGCTCAAGAAACTCAAGAAGAGGTTGAACAAGAAGTAGTTGATGCAGTAAATAACTACCAGCTCATAAGAGACCGGGAAAGAAAAGTGGTTAGACCACCCTTGAGATATGGGTTTGCAAATGCTGTAGATGCAGCAGCTCCTTGGATAGAAGGAGGTATGGCTGAACCAGAAACTTACACGGATGCCATGGAGTGTAAGGATTCGTCAAAGTGGCAGCTGGCTATGGAGGAAGAAATGAATTCTTTGATGAAGAACAACTCTTGGGAGCTGGTGCCAAAACCAGAAAAACAGAGAGTGGTGGATTGTAGGTGGCTCTACAAGATCAAAGAAGGGAATACTCCAAGAGATGAAGTCCATAACAAGGCTAGGCTAGTGGCGAATGGGTTCACAAGGAAAGAAGACATAGATTTCACTAGAACTTTCTCACCTGGACAACAGGTATAGAAGATGGTGAGTATCCTCATCTATGTCATTAATGGGCTGTTGGTTTGGAACAGCAGGGAGAGGATGGAAAGGTTTACATCTCAATTTAGTGAGGAGTTCGAGAGGAAGGATCTCAGCCTTGCACAAAAGATCCTTGGGATGAGAATCATCCAAGAAAAGGAGAGAAGCCGATTGAGGGTTTCTTGGGCAATTAGTATTTTCAGCAAAATTGTGAGTAATCCCGGAAAGAAGCATTGGCTTGGGATGAAGTGGTTGCTGAGGAACAAAGAGGCTCAGTGGCAGCCAATGGTAGCACTCTCAACAACCGAGGCTGAGTACATAGCTGCTACAGAGGCCATTAAGGAAGCTATGTGGTGCAAAGGGTTGCTTGAAGAGTTGAAGGTACTGGATGAGCAGGTTGTGGTATTTTCGGATAGTCAAAGTGCCTTGCACTTGTGTAAAAATCCAGTGTTCCATGAGAGGACAAAGCACATGGATGTTTGGTATCATTTCATTCGGGAAAATGTTACGAAAGGATGCATCCATGTGGACAAGATTGCCACGGAAGAAAATCCTGCTGACTTGGGTACTAAAGTCTTACCTCTAAGTAAGTTCAATCATTGCCTTGAATTAATTAGGATTGGAGTGGGTTAATTGGTAACTCAATATGAGTTTGGATCCCGAAACTTTCTGCACAATGGTTCAGGTTTTGTTTTTTTTTTTGAACACTTAGACAAAGGTAGAGATTGTTGTTATTTGCCTAAGTTTCAAACATGTCCAAACATGGTCTAAGGTTGGTTAATGTCCAAACCAATTGTGTGATATCAAAGTTCAGCAAGTTATAAGGTTGCACACATGTGTGTGCTTCAATTTTGAGCATAGGAAGGTCAGGCACACTGCTGTGGAAGTTTCTGCCCACAGGCAGGAGGTGTGCGCACAGCATCAGGTGGCTGCAGCATCAGGTCACGCCGCAGCACACAGCACCACACCAAAACACACATCATCACTTGGAGAGTGATGTAGGGCTGAGATTAAAGGAAGAACATGATCAAAGGGAGGATAATGACTCACAAGAATGTCCAAGAATTAAGAGGCTATAAAAGGGGTTCTCAAGGCCTCATTTCATAAGATAATACAAGATACAAAAACACACATACAAGAGAGTTTTGTGACATTGTGAGATCATTGTAAACACTAAGAGAGAATTGTGTAGAGAGACATAAACACAAGAGAGACTCTTGTAGTGAGGCTGGTTGTAATTAGATAGAGAGAGTATAGATTAGATTAGAGAACATTGTTGAGTTCTCATCTTCTTCCTTCTCTTCTTGTTTCTTCAAGAACTTGGATTCTTGAAGGGGATTGCTGTAACTTTGTAAGAACCATTGAGATAGTGCAGAGAGTTCGGAGGAACTCACGGGGACGTAGGCACATTGCCGAACCTCGACAACAAATTACTTGTCTTCTTTCTTTCTTTGATTTTCTGTTCTTGAGTTCGATTGCTGAAATTCTTTCTACAAGTCATTCAAGACTTGGGTGTTTGGAAGATCACCACCTAGGCATCTTTTCAAGGTGATTTCCAACAGGAGCCCTAATCTGAAAACCCGTTTTCTTTTCTCTTCACCTTCTTACTTCTTATGTAATTCTCCATTGCAACCACCTTCGCACTTCTGGCCTCACCTCACCAGATCTAGTCGGATCGGACCAGATATGGTCGGATCTGGTCCAAAATAATCCTAAAAAGAGAAAACCCTCAATTTCTTCAAATACAGAAATGGATGGTGTTAGTTTTAAAAATGGTGATTGGGCTATTTTGGTGGGTGGTGGAATTAGTGGAGAAAACTGCAATGGTGGCAGGTTGAGGTTGGATCGTTGTTGGGCTAGAGGGGGAAAGAACGATGGCGGCTGTAGAGGTTGATATTGCCATGGTGATGTCAGGGAGAGAGAAGAACCAAGAAGGATACAGAGAAGGTAATAGAGAGAGAATGTAGTATTTAGATTTTTTTGGTTCTTATATCTATTCTTTTGTAAATTTCAAGCAAGTAAAAGGAAATTTCCACGGAGAGTTGAGAGATGAAAATACAAGTTGAAGTTTTTGAAAAAGTTGTCTTCTTATCCATTTCGTTTTTCTTGGATTACCCAGTATTTGTTATTTTTTTATTTCCTCTTCACCTCTTTCTCTCATCTTTTGATTCATCTTCTTAATTTGTTCAAAGTATTTTTATCAAATCTATGTTAGTAGAAGTGGGGTTTGGAGTGATTTACAATCTTATAATGGAGTCAAACAAGATCTAGTTAGGAAAGAATGTTCTTATTTTGGTGAAATAATTGTTTTTTCTGTGCAGATACATTCTCATAATTAAGAGGGGCAAGTAGCTGAAGAAAAAAAAATTACATAAACCTACCTTACAATTGATAGGAGTAGGGGTATTTTTGGGTTTCTAATATAAATGATGAGTTCGATTTAATCGTTTACCAAAAATCAAATGGTTGACTAACAAAAAAATTGAGAGGGATGTTTTTGTTAAAATATTCAAATTTTCGAATAGGACAAAGCATATAAATATAATTTCCCAAACAATAGGTAGGTATGTAATGATCCATCCCGAGTTGATCACTTTGGGATAGCATCTTCACTTTTTGAAATCTCAACACGATACATATATGCAACAATAAAAATAATACAACTGCAATTGTTTACATCGCTCCTCAACCCTTAATAAGGGAGATACATTATTCAGATTTCAACTTAAATATTTTACCTGCTTGTCGTTAGCCTCCCGATAGTCAACTATTCAAAATCCAGTCAAACATCGTGCCAACTCATCAAAACTTATTGGAAACCCGACTTTATCTTTTATAATTTCAAAATCCAGTCAAACTTTTTACCCAAATAGCACCCAAACATTTATTGGATTTTGAAACTATTAACGGTAAAGTTGGTTTTCCAATAAGTTTTGATCAGTTGAAATAATGTTTAATTGAATTTTTAACAATTAATTAACGGAAAGATACTGGAAGGCTAACGACAAGTGGATAAGTGTATATTTTAAAAATTAGGTGAGGTAAATGTAATTATGGATTAACCTCAAGTAGGTTAATGTAATTTACTCGTTATGAAATTGAGCTAGCTTGTTGTAAATTCTATAAAAATTGATAAGATTTATAAATGAATTTCACAAAATGATGAGTAAAAAGTACTCTCTTTCTCTCCCTCTTTCCTTCCTTCCTTCATTCTTCTTCCCCTTGCCTCCTTCTCATTTCTCTTTTGAATTCTTCATTTATTTTCAACATTTAAACATAAGAATTTAATTTAATTATACAAATTAACATAAAAAAAACAAAAACGAAAACGAAAAAAAATCATTTCAATTCATTTTAAAATTAATTCTACTTTCAATTCAATTTAATTGAAAATGAATTCCATTTTTATTTTTGTCTGACATATTTGCATTTTCTCAACAAACAAGAAGATCACGATTCATCATTTTTCGATAAATTTTAGCCAACACCACTCACATCATCAAGAAGATCTCGCAATCGAAACCCATTAAGTTCCCACAAGATTTGCCACTGACGCAGCTGAAAACTCCCCCCATCAGAATCCAACCGTACCATCCAGTTTGGAATTCCTCGATCTATTCAAATCTGGTGTTCCTTTGCCGAGATTTCATCGAAAAAGAGCCTCAAACCATTGTAGCATTCACCATCACCGATCTACTTTTTCGATGGCTTTTAGATTGAGTCGCTGCCACCATTGAGATCGCCTTGAACCGGCGACCAAAATCATTGAAGAACAGGCCCATTTACAGCCAAAATCATCACCAACGACTTCATGATGTTATCCAAGTCTTGTCTCGGTCAATCTGTTCAACAATCTCAAGGTTTAATTTATTAAAGGATGAAACTTCAGGGTTCGATTTGTCACGAAAAATCTTCAAGGTTTAAAATGAAATTCACCAAACCCAAAAGATAAAATTTATAATTAAGCTTTTTCGCTACTCATATCCTTGTTTTTGTCTCCTCTCAGGGAATTGACTTAGCGAAGAAGAATATGGTTTTATCAAAAATGGACTCCATACTTCATCCAAATCTTCCTCCTTTGAATTGAGGAAACTATTAGATGGATTTTAAAATTAACAAAGTTTGTAACTTGTCAGACAAAAAAAAAATGGAATTCATTTTCAATTGAATTGAATTGAAGGTAGAACTAAGTTAAAAATGAATTGAAATAAATTTTTATTTATTTTTGTTTTTTATGTTAATTTTTATGTTTAAAATATTGAAAATAAATGAAGAATTCAAAAGAGGAAGAAGAGGAAGGCAAGGGGAGGAAAGAGGAGGGAAGAGAGAGAGAGAAAGAGAGTACTTTTTACTCATCGTTTTGTTGAATTCATTTGTAAATCTTATCAATTTTGATAGAATTTACAACAAGCTAACTCAATTTCGTAGTGATTAAATTACATTAATATACTTGAGGTTAGTCCATGATTACATACACCTCACATAATTTTTAAAATATACACTTACTCACTTGTCATTAGCCTTCTAGTATCTTTTCATTAATTTATTGTTAAAAATTCCGTCAAACATTGTGTCAACTCGACAAAACTTACTGGAAAACTGAGTTTACCATCAATAGTTTCAAAATCCAATAAAGGTTTGGGTGCTACTTGGGTAAAAAGTTTTGATGAGTTGACACAATGTTTGATTGGATTTTGAACAGTTGACTAACGGAAGGTTATCGGAAGGCTAACGATAGGCACGAAAATGTATATTTTTGAAACTAAGGGAGATAAATATAATCATGGACTAACCTCAGGTAGATTAATGTAATTTACCATTCTGTAGTCAATGAATTTTGAAATGAATTTCGTGGTTTTTTTGTTCCAAACACAGTAAGTGCAGAATTACAAATGAATTTCATAAAATTTATAGAATTTATTTATTCCAAACACACTAAAAAATGGAGACAATGTTTATTTTTTTGGAAAAATTATAAAAACCCACCTGATATTTGGATGTCGTGACACTTCCCTACCTATTGTCTGAGAAATTAAATTTACTTTGTCCTATTTGAAAATTTGAATTTATTGACAAAAACATCCCTATGTTATTTTTTTGTTAGTCAACCATTTGATTTTTGGTCAACAGTTAAATCCAACTCAACATTTAGATTAGAAACCCAAAAATACCATTACACCTATCAAATGTAAGGTAGGTTTATGTAATTTTTTTTCTTCTTCAATTACTTGCCTCTCTTAATTATGAGAATGTATCTGCACAGAAAAAACATATATTTCACCAAAATATGAACATTCTTTTCTTACTAGATCTTGTTTGACTCCATTATAAGATTGTAAATCACTCCAAAACCCACTTCTACTAACATAGATCTAATAAAAATGCTTTGAACAAATTAAGAAAATGAATCAAAATATGAGAGAAAGAGGCGAAGAGAAAAGAAAAAATAAATAACAAATAACAACCACGGGGCAATCCAAGAAAAAGAGAGATGGATAAGAAGACAACTTTTTCAAAAACTTCATCTTGTTTTTTTCTTTCTCAACTCTGAGTGGAAATTTCGTTTTACTTGATTGAAATTTACGAAAGAATAAAAATAAGAACGAAAAAAAAAATCTAAATACTAGCATTCTCTCTCTGTTACCTTCTATGCATCCTTCTTGGTTCTTCTCTCTCCCTGACATCACCATGGCAATATCAACCTCAACCTGCCACCATTGCAGCATTCTCCACCAATTTTGCCACCCTCTAGAATAGCCCAATCATCATTTTTAAAACTGACACCATCCATTTGTGTATTTGAAGAAATTGAGGATTTTCTCTTTTTAGGATTTTGTTGAACCAGGTTCGGCCATATCTGGTCAGATCCGACTAGATCTGGTGAGGTGAGGCCAGAAGTGCGGAGGTGGTTGCAATGGAGAATTACATAAGAAGGAAGAAGGTGAAGAGAAAAAGAAAAAGAAAATTGGTTTTCAAATTAAGGCTTCTGATCTGAGAACTAAAATTAGCTGATCTGATTGCGTTTTTGTTTCTCTGATGGTTGACTCATTTTGCTTTGATCTGTAAAGTTTTCGATTTTATTAAACTCTTCTCTGTTTCATTAGAAACCAAATAGGACGATGGGATTTCTGCTTTTGAAACTTGAAGATCTAGTTGAGTCGTCCTATATGCATTATCAACAAGCTTGTAGTTGGGCTCATTAGAGCCAAGGTACTAGGTTCTATTCAAGCTCTTGATCAAATTTTCTTGATGATGAGTCCAAGGATGAGAGAAGTTTGTATAACCGGGCAAGTTTTTGGTTTGGTTTGGAAGAAAGGTTCTGCTTTCTGCAAGGAATTTTGCTAGGGAGGTTTATTCAATGATTGCATGTTGAATTTGTGAACCTGGTTCTTTGTGCATCAAGCAATTTGTTCACGAACATCATATTTTATGGTTATATTGTCTTCAGGAGAATAGAGGAGAGAGAGTAGGATTAGGAGAACGATCATGGACTCAAGAGAGAGATGAGTTTTCAGATTTGTTGAAAATAGGTTCTTTCTAGTTAAAGACGTCAAAGTAGGTAAACGTAATTTTTCAAACAATAAGTAAATAAGTGTCACGATGTCCAAATGTTAAATGAGTTTCTATAATTTTTTTTTTTTTCCGTTGAGAATGATCATGGACTCATTTCCTTGGATTAAATTGAACACTAATGGCACTTTGCATGGTAATTCTTGTCCCTCAGGTGCTAGTGGCTTAACCCGTTCTCACAATGGTACTTGGCTGATTGGCTTCCCATTCTCCTTGTGGGCATTGTAACAATGTAGTTGCAGAGTTGATGGTTGTTATGCATGGTCTCCAACTAAACAGGAAGGAAGGCCATCAACAAGTGATTTGTGAGCTTGATACTACTGTTGCTATTCACTTTATCCAGATAGCAGACATGAAATCTCATCCTCATGCAACGCTGATTGATGACTGCATGTTCTACCTTGCTAGAAATTGGTCTTGTATGCTTCAACATAGACATAATGTTGTAATGAGATCAATAAAGCTGGTAATCAAAAGAAATAACGAAACAATAATCAAAACAATTAAACAAAAATAAAAGGCACAAGATTTATGTGGTTCGACTGGTTAAGCTTACGTTCACAAGAGAGAAAAGAGAAATTCACTATCAAAGATTAAAAATACAAAAGTCAGCTGAAGTTTGTGCCTCCAAACCCTAAGTAACACCTTTATGTCAAAAAAATTCGCCCTATCCTCCTAGTTCTCCGCGTCGTTAATTAAATCTCAATTTTCTCTCCATTCAAAATCAATTCAAAATATTTCAGATCGGAGTGGGTCTACGGGTCGAACAGGAATACAAGACATCTCAACACATAGCTTTCATGAAAGCAACTTCAATACTGACAGCAACTTCAGTGCAGACTATCTTGTGAAGCTCCGTGCTTCAACTAGAAACGATAATCCTATGTAGAGACATCCTCCCATTCAGCTCCATGAGCTGCTTGTTGCTGAAGCTATGGGAGTTCAATTCCCGAGAGGGGCCTAAGTGAGTAGGCGCCTTTGAGCTTGTCTTTTTTGGTTTTTGTTTGTTTCTTTCCTCCTTGTAACCCAAAAGAAAAAAAAAAGTTTTATCTTTGAAAAAACATCTAGTAATGGTAGATTGAATTTTTAACTCAGTAGGAAAAAAATGCTTTGTTTGTAAAGCCTGCATGCGCGTAGAAAGGCCTACATGAACGGAAATACTGATTCTAATATGAAGAATAACTATACATATTCCAATCTGAGGAATTTTTGTCTTCCTAGTTTGGTTTCATGGGAACTTTCCAGATTTACCCGAATGCCTCACAGATTTTTATGTTAGGCTTATAGACAAGGAATGAAAATGATTTCGTGTTTACAAGAAGCAACGCAAGCCGTTACCTAGGATAAAAGGTGTAATGGCATGCCTTAGTTTGTAATCCCAAACCCAAATCACCTCTACCTCAATAGCCCAGAACCTTGAAGCAAAAAATTCTACAACAACTGAATCAATTCATCATCTACCATAAAGGGGAAAGCACATACAGGATATCTATGGGACAGCATGAATTAATTAAAATCAGTTCTCATCATAAATAATAACCCCATGCAGTATAGCAGGGTAAGCAGAAAACTGACAAACGTGAATTGATTGTAATCAATTCTCAACACAAGCAATCACTAGGTGGTCCTCAATATGGGGTAGACAACATTAACACAATGCTCCAACATTCTGAATTTACAAGCACAGCGTATTGTCACCTGCTACATAAATTCCCCCGCCAATAGAAGTGCTATCAGGTTATACCTTAATTTTATTACTCAACATCACGTTTAAATCTCAGGCCATTGGGTGCATGGAACCAATTGGGAGCAAAAAAACGCACATGACAAGCCTTTACTATTTAAAAATGAGGTGCAACAGCCAAATAGACAAAAAGTAACGCATTCACCATCCAAATTTCTACCAGAGGAAGACAAACTTGTATCCTTTATAAAGAAAATCAAACTACCATTAATAGAGATAATAATTGCAACAAAAGAACTCCAATGTTCAATACCGACCACACCAAGTAGTATATCCTCACAGATTTTGAGCAGCTGCTGAATCAGAAAGGCTTCTCATACTCCTGTGGTCGTGGCTGATCCCAGGCCCGCAAAAAACCTACAGGAAAATAGTTAAAAGATACTTGAGACTAGGAGAACTGAAGGATCAAAACTGGAACTGCAGAACTTCAGATCATAAAGTTAATTAATTAAACTAGCAGGCAAAATGCATTTTACCACCCTGTGGAACGTAATTGGTCCCCTATAATATTAAAAATCTGAAAATTAATTAAACAAAAAAAGGTTGAACTTCGATTGGTGGTTAAGTAGTTAGACCCAGTGGTTCGATCGTGTCTAACAATTCTAAGCCATAATAAACTGAAAAATTCGGTAACTAAAAACTAGTAATTAGGAATCAACTTCAGTAACTGGAAATCCATCATAATTTTATTCTCTCTCCTAGTTTCATTTTTACTCCACAACTTCAACCCACTAATTCCAAAACCAAATTAAACACAAAAAGCACACTTCAATACCCAAAAAACAGCATCGTCATAAGATCTAAACAAAACCCACCAGAAAAAAGAACCCACCAAAATTAAGCATACAAAAATGGCAAAATATAGGCTCTTGGTCAGAGCTTGCCACAGCTGATGAGGAGAGGCAATCGGTCACGGCTCAGCAGAGCTCAGAGATGGTTTTGTTTTTAGGGGAAGTGGAGAGTATAGAGAGAGAATGAGGAGGAGGTGCAAATAAAGATGAGGACAGGGTGGGGATTGGGAAAGTGAGCTCACCTGAGACGTGTGAGAGCCAAGATAATGCGAGGGAGGAGTTGTGGCTGAAGGAAAATGATGTGGTAAAAAATTGAAGAGGAAAAAAATTGGGCAAGAGTTGAAAATATGAACTGCTATGGAGAGCAATTTGGCCATTTTATAATTGAACAGATCCCTTTCGAGATAATCAACATACCTCAGGGGTGACTGAATCTTTTCAAACCACAGAGTGATGACTTCTAAGAGCACCTAAACCAGAGTAATGAAATGATTTTTGCCCTAAACTATTAATTGATTCATATTAGAACGGTACTATGACAGCACGGCTGGTGAATGTAACAAAAAAGATTGAATGTTGCCTGATGTTTAACATCAATCATTAGTTACTCCACAATATTCATTTAACGCATAAAATGTAATAACAGGGTCATTAAAACTACACCCAAACACAACCTTATTCAGATCAACCACAAAACTCCAGATTAATAAGAAAACAAACCACGAAATCAAATATCTGGCATACTTAATGGTATTTCTCCCAGGGACATATATATTGAATCATCATCACCAAGAGTCCCCTGATCATCACCAAGTGTCCCCTGAATCAATCAGTCAAAAGGCAGTCAGTCAGATAAGACATGCATTGGTTTAGTTATCTTCTACTATCAAAGCAAATTAAGCTCAAGCACCATAAGGTCATGAGCAGAATTATACATCTAAAAATACTATTGATGCACTTCAAAATCAAGCCCAGAGACCATCAAGTTGCCTGTTCATGTATTAGAAATTTTCTGTATAATGAATAAACTATTCCCAGCAATTAGTGGCAGTACCTCTCCACTATGAAGGCCCATCTCATTCTGCAGAGGATTAACATCCTGTGATGCACGATTAATGTCATCTGGTATATTAATGCCCGGTGGTCCATTAGGAAGACTTGTAAGAGTATTGAGGAATTCTGCCATCATGAGCCCCTCATTATAATCAGGAACATCAGGAATATCACCAGCATTCTGGGTACTATTAGAGTAGCTCATAAATACAGCTGGTAGCCTGCATAATTGAACAATTTAAGTTCAAGAAGGGAAGTGCATGGTAGAGACACATCCAGAATCCATATGAAGTAGCTGCTGCATTTGGCATGCTTGAGTAACGAAAATAGAAGGGGAAAGGGAGGGGGTAATCAAACTGAAAAGTATAGTTAAAAAAAAAATTATTCTACCATTATACATATATTAAAAGAGCATATGAAAAGAGTCATGAAGAAAGCATACAGCTAACAGAAACATACTTTTTCTCTAAATTATCACTGGCCTTGACTTCTTGGGTGGAATCACTCTCCAAGTCAATTACTTCAATCTCCTTGCCATTACTTGTACGAGTACTATAATCATCAGACTTACTGGAACTACTCATCGACAAATCAACATCAACTGGACCTGTTTCCTTTTTGGTTCCCGAAATAACAGGGAAAACAAGCATAGGATCACAATGATTATTCTCATTCATATCAGAAGCTCCCACAAGATTGAGATCACAGATCTTAAATGAACTAGGAAAAAGCTGTTTCTCTTGTGCATACTCAACACATGGTTCACCACTGCCCAAAGGAATCTGAGAGTTATTAACCAAACTTCCATCATCAACATCCACTGTCACATCCTCACTATGTGAAGGCTTATCTTCTTGTGGACTCTCTTTCTTCTCATTCACACTAGGAAGGTTGATACACTCATCAGCCTCAAAAGGCACAGAGGGAAGCCATTCTTTCTGTCTCTTAGTTCCCTCCCTCAAATCACTCTCTTCAACAGCCCTTTTCTCACCTCTCTCTTTAACCACGGAGCTCGACCTTCGGAGACATGGCAGGCCCTGACCTGATTCTTTTTCATTGTTGTGCACAAGAACTCTATCAGGGAAAGATTGAGACCTAGGACACTTAGCCGGTTCAACACCAAGAACAGCACCTAAATCTCCCACATACTCAACAGAGTGAACAGACAGAGCTTTAGAATTTTCAGAGTCGGGGCATTTCGAATCATGAATTTTATTTGACAACAAGTTGCCTGAGGAGTGAACAGGGGAGTCATCTTCAACTAAGGTTTCCACTCCTCCTGGAGGTCTGATATCCCAAGTGGTTCCCTCATTATTTGAAATTGAATCAACCTTTGAGCCCTTCGATGTCAAGGAAGAGCGTGTTTTGGTTGGCACCCTGGCAAATTTGCAGAGTGTTAACAAATCAGTGCTATTCTTGCCCGAGGGATCGCCCTCCTGAGTGGAATGCTGGATGGATGAGTCCTCCACAACAGCCTGACTCTCAGTTCCATCATTACTATTGCCATCCTTCAGCTCTCCAGTCCCTGTGTTCAAGCTTGAGTAATTGTCAGACTCTTTGGAGACTTCCCCATCATGCAGTTGATTTTTCCCAGCACTAGAAGAGCCTGCCTTTGAATGCGTTTCATCCTGGAGGTTGTACTTGTCCAATTCGGGTTCTGAATCACCTGCTTCCTCACTCTTTGGTGCAAATTCACCGGAACCCGACTTCTGCAGCCCATTACCAACATGCTGCTCTTCATGATGCCCAGAAATAGTATAATCATCACCCTCCATATCAGGGGAAGCCCTACTTCTGTCTGGCCATGACCCACTCCTCCCGTATTCTCTGCTCAAATCTGAGCTGTAATGATAAGATCCTCCTTTCCTCCTTCCTTTCAAATGACTCCTTGACCCAGTTGAGGTATAGTCATCCATGTACCTTCTCCTACCTAGCCCTGCATCGGAAGCAGAATTCCCCAGTCGGGAAAGGGCCGATGCTCGGCCATCGGGTGGAAGGTGCAAATTCTCACTCTCTTGAGATCTAAAATCCTGAAAATCACCCACCTGCTTCTTCAAACTACCATTCTGCCATTTACCAAATAGTACACTGGGAGGTAGCAAGCCTTGAGAAACCAAATACTCAGCTGCAAGTTGACCTGCTTCCATGAGAATGTCACCACTTTTGAGTGGCGTAGGTGGAAGTGGCTGAAACAATTTAGGCTGGCCCTGCCCACGCCCAAAACCACGATTGAAGCTCCGGTACTCTGAATTGTAAAAGCTGTGTCCTTTAACTGACCCTTCTGGGGATATTCGAGAGGCAGATAACCCCATCCCCATTGAACCAGACCGATACCCATTTCCAGGACTGCGGTGCCTAGCATGCATGTTTGTGGTTGGCTATACGTACTTACCAAGACTATCTACTGAAGCTGAAGAAAGCATGCATGTTTGCAGTTCCCTGCCAAAGCCTCACAAATCCTTGAGATACAGTAGGCAACGCTCAGTGGATAACCAGAAACTGCAATGACGAAAGCACAAAAGCAGAACAGAGAACGTTAAGACCATGTTCCAACAGCCAAATATTTTGCAGGGATAAAACTGAAGTCTACAGGGGGGGAAATAAAAAACAATGCTACAATAAGACGTGTACCCTAGTACAACAATAAAGTAAAACAAAGTACCAAGGCATCAACACAAAGCACCTTCATGATAAGGGGAAAAAATAGCAACCACACAACAACAAAGGAAGGGAACAAGTTAACTAAGCAATGTGTTCTATCATCCAAAAAAACTATAATCAGATGCAAAGCTATTTAGAAACAAAGTTTCCATGAAAATTAGACAGACTAGAAACCAAGAGAAAAAACTGTATATATGTCTCACAAGTGCAAAGGATAAAAAGACAGAATATGTTTCTTTTATTTAGTTCACAACTGTTGTCCAAAAAGCTGAAAATAGTCCCCCACCATCCTGATTGAAATCATGTTATTTTGCTAGCTATAATGTGTTTGATTTACTATTTTGGAGTAGTTCTAACCACTTTTCATGTTATGTTCTCCAAAAACCAGAACAATCCGAAGTTGAAGCCACTAAAAGACTAGGGGTTGCTATTGCACACATTTTGGAGTTGCAATTTCAACTTCAAACTAGATGAGCTTTCATGATGAAATGCAGGTGATTCATTGCAGAAAACCATCTTTGAGAACCCAGGTTGTCCAATCTGAGAATTGTCGTCCTTGAAAGAAGCTTTACCACATGTAAATGAATTGATCTTACTGAAATGCAGCCTCTTCCTTCTGCGACCATTCATTGTCTCTTCATCTCTCTTTCTCTATCACTAGCATAAGCTCAACCAAAATTAATGGCAAAACAAAGATAGACCGGCAACTAGAACAAGAATTTGCTCGTCAAAAGCAATTCTTCACTGGTAAATGCTGCTTCTTTCGAAAACCCAAAGCCATAACACTCAAAAGTTTGAAAAAAAAAACAGTAACAAAGACCAAACTTGGTCTCTTGACAACATATCCTCACTGATAAGTACAGTTAATTAACAAGTGCTCAGAATAGCAAGACCCTAAAGATTGACAAACATTTTAAACAAAAAGACCAGAAAAATAAAATAAAAATAATACAAATTCTTCAAAAAAGAACTCCAGAAATAGTTTCATGCAAATAGCTCAAAAACCCAGTAATTAAAAAATGAACAAAAAGGTTATGAATACAACTAATAATACACAGGAGAAAATGAAAAAAAAAGTTTAAAAAATTAATGAATACAACTAATAATAACCTCAGAGATTGCTACAAGGGCTAAAGGATATTACTGCAGGAGGACCTTATCAACATCAAGTTTTGAATACAAAGCAAAGGAACATGAACCAGGCTCCACCCATAAGAATCATAGCGTATGGAATTATCACAAACTAGAAATATTTATATATAGAAATCAGAATATGGAATAATTGCATACACAAATCAGCATGACTTCAATTAAATTGATTGAAGCACATGCTACTTGTTTTGGGAAATCTCAAAAAGAGCATGAGTAGAAGAGAGAGAGAAAACACTCACATGAGAAGGGGAAGAAAAAGCTTGGCTGGAGATGTCGGCAGTGTTGCACAGGTACAGAGAGAACGAGAAGAAAGATAGAGAGTGAGCACCGCAAAAGCGAAAGGGTTTTCTAGCGTAGCAAATGTTTTTTACCGTTAATAAGGGACTCATTATCCATACTTACAAATGTTTTATCTCTCAAAGCTAGCGATGGCAACACATCCAGTACCCTTGGAATTTTCCATATCCATATCCATCACCGTTTATTGCTTAATTCATAAAACCCAAAAGACACTCAATCAGTTTTCCCAAACCCGAACCCAACCAATTATTTAAATGGGGTAGTTTGGATCGGGTACCTGTTTGTGGCTTGCCAGATTTTGGATGCAACAATTAATCAATTGCTTTTTTTTTTCTGTCCATTTGTTCCGGTGGGTCTCCGATAAAATGACTCTCCGGACCTAAATGTCTTGTACAAAAAATAGAGTAAATAAGGAGGAAAAAGCTAAATCAAACCTGATGGCATCTTTCAATCAATTTGAAAGTATAATCAATAATCCAAGCAAAGAAAAATAATATACGCTGCTTAAGACATTGAAAATGTATTTTCTTCTTTTAAAAGCATAAATGAATAGGACACTGAAATGTAAGTGTTCTACGGCGAAGACGAAATAGAAATTTAAATCTGAATTTAAAAAAGTAAAATTAAACTCTAATAAGGGATTGCCTAATTTGAGCGAGAGAAGTTTAAGAATCAAAACTTTTATTATTTATAATTACCTGATCTGTGCGAGCAAGTCGAGAGGCTGGGTGAGATGGCAACCACAACAGGGGTCACTGAGATAGAGATTGCGAGAGAACGTGAGAGTAGAGACTGAACAATGAATACAATTGTTTAGTTTTTTATAACTACTTGTTGATGCCAAAAAGGAGTGTTGCTGAGCTGAATGTTTAGCCTGTAGAAGTACCTGCATAGAGAAAGGGAGATTAGCTATTGGGATCGACGGAGGGGATGCCTCCGAGGATGCTCCGATGCTTAAGTTAGCAAAAGCTCAAGGTTGTATGTGTTTAAAGCTGAAAAGCTCAGTCCCCTCTTTGGACCGCTTACCAAGTCCTTTTATAGAGTTTCGGAGGCGGTGATATTCGGAGGCGGTAGTGGGTCGGGGCGGCTGTGACAGGATACCCCAACTGGGTTGGGTAATGATGCCTATAAGGCCCAGCTAGGAAGCTGAGAACCGTTCAGTAGGGCTTTTGCCTTGTTGGCTTACTCCAGAGCCGTCTATGCGTAAGATGATGTTTAGATCTGACGTCCCAACTTGGTTGGGTAATGATGGTTCGGAGGGCGGTGGTGACGTGGAGGCCCAGCTGGGGCCAAGATGCCCCTGAGGGCGGTCATGACCTGGAGGCCCAGCTGGAGGCAATGATGCCCTGAAGGGCGGTCATGACCTGGAGATCCAACTGTCTGGGCCTGAATTGTCCGCGTGTCTCTTTGAATTCTGGGATCACGATGATCCACGTGTCCTCCTCCTATTGGAGTGTCATATTTTGGTAGTATCAGAGGCCCCCCACTTCCTTAAGTGCGGCACTGTGGTTAAGGAAGTAGCAGAACTAGGTTGGCGTTAGATCCTCTACGGAGGCGTGAAGTCTGGTCAACATTTGGCCCAAGGCAAGAGAGAATAGACCGAAGGCTTGTGGAGCGACTCCTCCTTTCGGCCAAGAACACCAGGGGTCCAAGGACAAGTGGGGCAAACCATCTTTAGAAAATAAGGGGCCGAGGACCAGTGGAGCAATCCATCTCCTCGGCCAAGAATACCATGGGTCCGAGGACTAGTGGAGCGATTCATCTCCTCGGACCTTGAAGAGAAGGGGCCGAGGACCAGTGGAGCAATCCATCTCCTCGGCCAAGAAGACCATGGGTCCGAGGACTAGTGGAGCAATCCATCTCCTCGGACCTTGAAGAGAATAGGCCGAGGACCAGTGGAGCAATCCATCTCCTCGGCCAAGAAGACCATGGGTCCGAGGACTAGTGGAGCAATCCATCTCCTCGGACCTTGAAGAGAATGGGCCGAGGACCAGTGGAGCAATCCATCTCCTCGGCCAAGAATACCATGGGTCCGAGGACTAGTGGAGCAATCTATCTCCTCGGACCTTGAAGAGAATGGGCCGAGGACCAGTGGAGCAATCCATCTCCTCGGACCTTGAAGAGAATGGGCCGAAGACCAGTGGAGCAATCCATCTCCTCGGCCAAGAAGACCATGGGTCCGAGGACTAGTGGAGCAATCCATCTCCTCGGACCTTGAAGAGAGTGGGCCGAGGACCAGTGGAGCAATCCATCTCCTCGGCCAAGAAGACCATGGGTCCGAGGACTAGTGGAGCAATCCATCTCCTCAGACCTTGAAGAGAATGGGCCGAGGACCAGTGGAGCAATCCATCTCCTCGGCCAAGAAGACCATGGGTCCGAGGACTAGTGGAGCAATCCATCTCCTCGGACCTTGAAGAGAGTGGGCCGAGGACCAGTGGAGCAATCCATCTCCTCGGCCAAGAATACCATGGGTCCAAGGACTAGTGGAGCAATCCATCTCCTCGGACCTTGAAGAGAAGCGGCCGAGGACCAGTGGAGTAGTCCATCTCCTCGGCCAAGAAGACCATGGGTCCGAGGACTAGTGGAGCAATCCATCTCCTCGGACCTTGAAGAGAAGCGGTCGAGGACCAGTGGAGCAGTCCATCTCTTCGGCCAAGAAGACCATGGGTTCGAGGACTAGTGGAGCAATCCATCTCCTCCGACCTTGAAGAGAAGCGGCCGAGGACCAGTGGAGCAATCCATCTCCTCGGCCAAAAAGACCATGAGTCCGAGGACTAGTGGAGCAATCCATCTCCTCGGACCTTGAAGAGAATGGGTCGAGGACCAGTGGAGCAATCCATCTCCTCGGCCAAGAAGACCATGGGTCCGAGGACTAGTGGAGCAATCCATCTCCTCGAACCTTGAAGAGAATGGGCCGAGGACCAGTGGAGCAATCCATCTCCTCGTCCAAGAATACCATGGGTCCGAGGACTAGTGGAGCAATCCATCTCCTCGGACCTTGAAGAGAAGCGGCCGAGGACCAGTGGAGCAATCCATCTCCTCGGCCAAGAAAACCATGGGTCCGAGGACTAGTGGAGCAATCCATCTCCTTGGACCTTGAAGAGAATGGGCCGAGGACCAGTGGAGCGATCCATCTCCTCGGACCTTGAAGAGAATGGGCCGAGGACCAGTGGAGCAATCCATCTCCTCGGCCAAGAATACCGTGGGTCCGAGGACACGTGGAACTACCGGAAAGTTTCTCGTGTCTAGGACGGCGGCTGTGGAGACACGTGGTCTCGCCTGGGTGGATGCCGCGTCATGTTACCTTGGAAATTTAAACAGCCGTTTTTAGGCAAAGCGGCGGCCACCTCGAGGGACGTAACGTCCCCTGGGAAAGTGTGTTGGTCGTTTGGGAGTTCAAAATTGTCCCCTAGATTCCTGCGACTGCATTAAATGCTCCTCGTTGGCCGTGACACTTCTCCTATATAAGGGGCTTTGGTTTCTTCTTCTTCCACACACATGCCATAATCTCCTTCTGTTTTCAGAGAGTAGCTTTCCTGAGAGCCCTCGGCCTCGTCCAAAGAAGCTTGTGAGTCCTCGTTCTCGTCCCTTCAGTGAGAAGTTTGGTGTGATCGTTGCATTCGCGAGACCTTGGGAGGAAAGCTCTAGGAGGAATTCAAGTCCGAATCCTTCGGACGTTGGTGAGTTCGTGTTTTCTTTAATTTTCATATCATGTCTTCTTCGTTTGATACATACCGCGATAGGCCTAGTAGTAGTAATGGTAGGAGTAGTGTAGATGGTACGAGTGGTAGCAGCTCCGAAGAAGTAGAGACGTCCTCGTCTTCTTCTGGAGGGAATGCCCCCGTAACGGGTACGCCAGGGGCAGGCCCCATGGCGCTAGTGCCCTACGTCCCTTTGGGGGTGGAGAGAGAATATCAGGACGGGTCCTCGTCTGCTGAGGACACACTTAGGGCGTTGACCGACATTAGGGAGACCTCGGCTGGAGAGGAGAGAGAGGAATGGAACTATACAGCCAACGAGATCCCTAGCCAACTGAGGGAGGAGGATTTGGAAGTGATAAGGAAGACGTACCGCATTCCGGGCGAGTATGAGCTTCGGCTGGCCAGGGTGGGGGAGAGGGCCTGTGATGTCCTCCCTGACCGGGCCCCGTTCGAGCTTTGCGTGTACGAGCATCACATGCAGGTCGGGCTTCGGTTTCCCCTTCACCCCTACTTTTGTACAATCCTTAGGTACTTTGATATAGCGCTGTGTCAGCTAGTACCGAATTCGGTACGGCTGATCATGGCCTTTATCTGCGTTTGCTTAGAAGTGGGCCGACCAATGACGATGGATATTTTCAAGGCCCACTTCTTGATCAGCCGTCATGGTCACACAGGGTGGGTGGTCTTTAGTACTCGACCGAAGAAGAGGTTGCTGAAGAAGACCCCTTCATCTATCAAAAGGTGGAAGAAGAATTTCTTTTTCATCCGATCTGCCGAGGACTTCGGCTTGCCTCGTGCGTGGAGTATGGACCGCACCGGGAAATGCAAAAAGGCGGGCCTTCTTCCGTATGAGCAAGAGACGGTGAACGCCATGGTGACCTCGCCTTTGGACGTCGGGGTCCTATACGACAATGAAGAACTGGCCCGACGAGGTCTTTGTTCTTTGTGCCCCGAGCCTTCGCTTGAGAGCGGTAAAGGCTTTGGTTTACCCTCTACTTTCTTTATTCTTATTTTGCATCGTTATCCTGCGATTTGTACTTACGCTATTTCCTTCTTTCGTTTGCTTCTTTTGTTTGCTTGGGTTTTGATCAGAGATGGAAGCGGCTGCCCGTGCCAGAGAGCATGCCAAGAAGTTGGCATTGGAGCAGAGGAGGTCGACTCGGTCTGGGAAACAAACAGGCTCGACTTCGCGGCCTAAGAAGAGGGCCCGAGCCCCATCTCCGGCTTCGATTGACTTGGGGACTCCTCCACGGCCGTCGACCCAGTCAGAGACACCTCTGGTAAGCAGTGCCCCTATCCCCGGCCCTAGCCAGGCGCCAGCTTCGGAGACCTCGATCTTCATGCCCAACTGGGCCATCCGGACAGATGACTCTGTCTTCGCATATCCTCGGGTGGCGAGGGAACATCTGTTGAAGGGCACCCCCCTCGTGATATTGCCGAGTTGGGTCGAAAGACCACGGACTCTCTCTGTGCGGCGGCCGAGGCTTTGGCTTTTCAGGTTAGATTCCATTTTTGCTTTGTTATATATTGTTTTCGCCGAATTGTGTTTCACACATGGCTTCTGGTATCAGATGGGCGTTCTGGTGGGCGCGGCCGCACGTCGATGCATGGAGACGACGGAGCTTCTTGGGCGTACCCAGCGCCAGTTGGAGGAGAGGACAGAGGCTGTTTGCCAGCTGCAGGCTTCCTTGGAGTCTGCTATCCTGGCTAAAGCCGAAGCCGAAGCCACTGCTCGGGCCGCTATCGAGGAGGTCGAGGCCCGTCTTAGAGCCGCAACTGAGGAGGCTGAGGCCCGCACTAGGGCGGCCGTGGAGGAAGCCTTGGCTTCTTTCCAGAGTTCGGAGGCCTATCGCCTGGCCGTCGTTTCCGAGGGTGGCCAGCAGTACCTTACGGGGTTCATGGAGGCCAAGGAGAAGGCTGAGAGCATGTACCCGGAGCTCGATTTCTCCGCATTGGACCTGCTAGGGCCCGAGGATGAGGAGCTGCTAGCTTCGGATGATGAGCCCGCTGATGGGCAGGATCGTGGCGGGCGATCGGGCACGGGGTCTCCTGACCTTGGAGATCAGTAGGGCTTAGGTCGAGGGTACTCTGTTGTAGTCCCCCCTTTTTTGTTGTTTTATTGTTTTGGCCCAGCCGTTTTTGTGTTGTCTTTTGGGGCTGTTGGTGCACCCTTTTTGCCTTGGTTTGGGTATTTGGTTTAGTTAACAGGACAAATGTAAGTAAAGTCTTTAATATATATAAAACAAGACTGTTTACATGCGCGCAACGCTATTTATTGATAAAAACGTCGAAGATGTTCCGCATTATAAGTACGAGGAATGGCATTTTCGTTCAATTCTTCGAGTTCAAACGTGCCAGGACGGCATACTTTTTTGATGCGATACGGCCCTTCCCAAGTAGGGACTAGTTTGCCTGATTCTCGGGGCCTAGATACTGCATTCTTTCGCAAGACGAGGTCATGAAGACAGAAATGTCTTACTTTTACTCTTGAGTTGAAGTACCTGGTGGCTCGCTGCTGGTAAACGGCAAGTCGAATTTGGGCTTTGTCCCGGGCTTCGTCGAAAAGATCGGCGTTCGTGCGAAGGGCTTCCTCATTGCTTCGTTCCTCAAAATTCTGAACTCGTAAGGAAGGTATTCCTATTTCCAAGGGGATGACTGCCTCGGACCCATAAGTCATGAAGAAAGGGGTTTCTCCGGTAGGTGCTCGAGTCGTGGTTCGATATGCCCAAAGTATGTTGGGTAAATGGTCTGCCCACTGCTTCTCTGCTTCGTCTATTCGCCTTTTAATGCCTTGCAAGATCGTTCGGTTGGTAACTTCGGCTTGTCCATTTGCTTGCGGGTATCCAACCGAAGAGAAACGATGGTCAATGTGTAATTCATTGCAAAATGTTTTGAACCGAACGCTGTCAAACTGTTTGCCGTTGTCTGTTACTAACACTTGTGGTACTCCAAACCAACACACGATTGATTTCCATACGAAGGCTCGGGCTTGAAAGTCCGTGATGCTGGCCAAGGGTTCGGCTTCTACCCATTTTGTAAAATAATCTATGGCAACTATGAGGTATCTTCGCTGGCTGGTCGCTCCGGGAAAGGGCCCGAGAAGGTCCATTCCCCACATAGCGAAAGGAAGTGGACTGACTATTGGTGTCAAAAGGTTCGCTGGTTGTCGTGGCACAGTGGCATACCGTTGACAGCTTTGACATTTGGTCACCAACTCCATGGCTGCTTCCCTCATCTTCGGCCAATAGTATCCTTGACGAAGGATTTTGAACGCCAAGGCACATCCTCCGAGGTGATTTCCACATATACCTTCGTGGACTTCTCGAAGGGCGTAATTAGCTTCGGTCGGGTCAAGACACTTTAAGAAGGGCGTTGTCAACCCCCGCTTATACAGGTGATCATCCAGAATTACGTATCGGGCGGCTCGAGACACAATCTTTCGGGCTTCACCCTTATCATCGGGAAGAATACTGTCACGTAGATATTCTAGGATAGGACTCATCCATGTTCTCTCACCAACCACGGGTAAGACCATTATCTCGTCGATACTCGGCACGGCTAGGGTTTCGAGGTAAACTGCTCGCCTGGACTCGAGCTGGCAAGACGAAGCAAGCCGGGCCAATGAGTCGGCCTTCGTATTTTCTGCCCGCAGAATCTGGTTTAGAGAAAATACTTCAAACTGCCCGGCTAATGCCTTTGCTGCTGCTAGGTAGCGAGCGATTTTTTCTCCTCGGGCCTCGAATTCGCCGTTCACTTGGTTCACCACTAGTTGGGAATCGCTATATACATGTAAATTTTGTACAGATATCACCTTGGCTAGTTTCATGCCTGCGAGTAGAGCTTCATACTCGGCTTCATTGTTCGACGCTGGAAACCCGAACCTCAGGGCGTACTCAATGGCGAAGTTATCGGGACCGCTCAGAATGAGCCCTGCTCCGCTTCCAGAGTCGGTAGAGGATCCGTCCACATGAAGGGTCCATCGTAAAGGCAGGTTCGTTCGACTAACCTCCTGCGGAGATTCTGCTTCTGTTAAGGGCAAAGTAGTTTCCAGGACAAAATCAGCTAGGGCTTGCGCTTTGATAGCTGTCCGAGGCCGATAACGGATGTCAAACTCTCCCAACTCTATGGACCATTTGACTACTCTACCGGCGACATCTGGCTTGTGGAGTATTTGTCGAAGAAGCTGGTTGGTGAGGACCGTGATGGTATGAGATTGAAAATAAGGTCGAAGCTTCCGGGCCGAAATCAACAGAGCATACGCCATTTTTTCCGTTGGAAGATATCTTGTTTCGGCATCATGAAGCACCTTGCTGACATAATACACTAGCTTCTGTGTGCCTCATTCTTCTCGTATTAAGACGGAGGCCACTACTTCGGGACCAGCTGAAAGATATAAGAAAAGGTTTTCGCCGGCTATTGGTTTGGTAAGCACGGGAGGTGTCCCCAAATATATTTTCAGCGCCCTGAAGGCTTCTTGACAAGCTTCGTCCCATACGAAGTTCTGGGTCCGACGAATGGCTTTAAAAAAGGGAAGGCACTTCTCGGCAGATTTTGACATGAATCGGTTGAGGGCCGCTATTCTTCCAGTAAGGCGCTGGACTTCCCTAACGGTCCGAGGCGGACTCATGTTAAGAACAGCATCAATCTTTTCTGGATTGGCTTCTATACCTCTGTGGGTGACCAGGAAGCCGAGGAATTTTCCCCCGGTGACCCCAAAGGCACACTTTGTGGGGTTCAACTTCATGTGATGATGGCGGAGTATGTCAAAAGCTTCTTGGAGATCTGCCTCGTGGTCTTGTGTTTTGACGCTTTTGACCAGCATGTCGTCCACATATACTTCCATATTCCGACCCATCTGCTCTTTGAATATCTTGTTTACTAGTCTCTGGTAAGTGGCTCCAGCATTTTTCAAACCGAACGGCATGACCCTATAACAATATAGGCCTTGCTCTGTGATAAATGCCGTCTTCTCTTGGTCAGGCGGATGCATAAGGATTTGGTTATACCCGGAGTAAGCATCCATGAATGTTAACAGCTCATGGCCGGATGTTGCATCAACGAGTTGATCAATCCGGGGTAAAGGAAAACTGTCTTTAGGACAGGCTTTATTGAGATCAGAAAAGTCTATACAAATTCACCACTTGCCGTTTGCCTTTTTTACCATTACAACATTAGATACCCAGTCCGGATAGCTCACCTCTCGGATGAAGTCAGCCGAACGTAATTTCTCAACTTCTGCACGAACAACTGCCTGTCGCTCAGAAGCAAACGACCTTTTCTTCTGAATAACTGGTTTTTGGGTCGGGTCAACACTCAAGCGATGTACGATGACGTCAGGGCTGATTCCTGGCATATCTGCAGCAGTCCAGGCAAATAGATCTTGGTTTGCCCGTAGAAGGGCTAATAGAGATTCTTGAAAAGTGCTGGACAGGTTGGAACCAATTTGAACAGTTTTGGTGCTATCTTCGCCAAGGGGGATTGTGAGTACATCTTCTCCGGGCCTACCTCGTAGGTTGCTTGCTTCATCCCTAAGGTCATCCAGTTCGAGTGGTAGGGCTTCCGTCTTTTTACCTTTTATTTCACTGAGATAACAGGATCTGGCGGTTCGTTGATCTCTTTTGATCTCGCCTACTCCGTCTGTCGTGGGGAATTTGATTTTGAGATGATGGGTAGAGACAACTGCTAGGAGTTTATTCAGCGTGGGTCGTCCGAGTATCATATTGTAGGAGGAGGGTTGTCGGACAATTAACAAAGTGGAATGTACGTTTGTTGTTTGAGGTGTCGTTCCCGCAGTTACCGGGAGAGTTATGCTGCCTTCTGTAAAGACCGGTCCCCCTGAGAAGCCATAGAGTAGGGTGGAGACCAGCTCCAGATGTGCATCGCCCAGCTGCATTTGGTGAAAGGCATCATAAAAGAGGATGTCGGCCGAGCTCCCGTTATCGACTAAGACTCGTCTTATCTCATGGTTAGCCACAATGAGTGAAATTACAACAGCATCGTCGTGTGGGATCTGCACTCCTTCCAATTCTTCGTCCGAAAAAGAAATAGTCTCTCCAGTCCTAGGTCTTTTCTGAGGTCCAGCAACAGAGGCTATTGACCTAGCATAAGACCTACTGCGAGCATGGGACCCCCCGCCAGCAACGAGTCCTCCGTAAATGGTTTTGATAATCTTCGCCACGGGGACCTCCGGTTTTTTCTGGCTGGGCTCCCTATAACTTGGCCCCGCACTCTTCCGGGCTGCCCTTGTAGGTCTGTTTCGTTCATAAGGACGTTCAGGGCTTCTACGCGATCGTTCATCACATTTCTCCTGTCGTGGCCCGACGTATTCTTTTAGATGCCCTCGATCTGATTTTTTAAGGCCTTACACTCTTCCGTATCATGGCCGAAGTTTCTGTGGAACCTACACCAAGTATTGCGATCCGGGTATAGGTTCGGCGGCCTTGGAGGCCATTGCAAGAGGTCCCTGTCATGAATCTGCATCAGAATGTTGGTCCTGGAGGCATTCAGTGGTGCATAGCTGTGGATTTGCCTTGGAGTTCTGGCTCTGGTTCCGTAGGTTGTAAGAGTTCGGGATCTATCCTCGAAAGGCCTGAGGGTTCTGGGTTTCTCCTCGCGAAACGGCCGCTTAGAGGGTTCAAGGCTGGGACTAGTGGGGCCTCTCTTCCTCTTTTCTGTATCTCCTTCGCGTTCTCTTCGGAATGCTTGATCATCTTCTGCTAGCATGTATTTTTCGGCTCGCGCCAAGACTTCATTCATGTCCATAGGCGGACGTCTGATGAGTTTTGAGCTAAAGAATCCGGATCTTAATCCATTTTTGAATGCCAGGAGCTGAACATTAGGATCAAGGTCTGGGATCTCCCAAGCTGCAGTGTTGAATCTGGAAATATAGGCGCGAAGCTTCTCTCCTTTTGACTGGACAATATTAAACAGAGACTTCGAAGTTTTCTTGGGTCCTTTGCTGCTGATGAAATGTGAGGCGAAGGCATAGCTTAGGTCTTTGAAGGTGCGAATACCCCCTGGTTTCAAGCGGGAATACCACGTCCCAGCCGCTTTCTCTAGGGTTAATGGAAACGCTCTGCACATCACAGGGTCCGAATGTCTATGGAGGGTCATTGTGGTTCGGTAGTGCTGGAGGTGATCTAAGGGATCTGTGGATCCATCGTAAAGTTTGATTTGTGGCATCCGAAAATTGTGTGGGAGGGGGGCGTCAAGGACTTCTTGTATGAAAGGTGGGTCCTGTACGTCGAGATCATCGCTAATACTGTGGCCGCGTTCTTTAAACGCCTCATTGATGCGTCCCTTTATGTCCTCGATCCGTTTGCCAAACCCTTCGCTGTTCTTGGGCACGGGACTCTCTCTGAACTTGGCTGGGGGAGGTGAGTGGGTTGCCGAGCAGACATCCGCTGGTGGGCGGCGGTCAGTGGAAACATCGTGACCTGGTTCCAGCGATGGGAGTGGCAGCATCTGCTGAGGTCTCCTGCGAACTTCGGCAGCCAGATCGGCCACCAGGTGTGCAAGCTCTGCGAATTGCGCCTGGAGCGTGCCTTCATTCGGGTGAACCTCGGGTTCGGCTGAAGAACTGTCTCCCGACCGTAGCACGCGAGCGCCTAGATCCCTGGCGGGTGTTTTTGGAGGCATGCTAACAAATGAGTTCTTTTGACTTCTTCGCTGTTACTGTCAGCGAGAGATGTGGTTTCCCACGGACGGCGCCAATCTGTTGATGCCAAAAAGGAGTGTTGCTGAGCTGGATGTTTAGCCTGTAGAAGTACCTGCACAGAGAAAGGGAGATTAGCTATTGGGATCGACGGAGGGGATGCCTCTGAGGATGCTCCGATGCTTAAGTTAGCAAATGCTCAAGGTTGTATGTGTTTAAAGCTGAAAAGCTCAGTCCCCTCTTTGGACCGCTTACCAAGTCCTTTTATAGAGTTTCGGAGGCGGTGATATTCGGAGGCGGTAGTGGGTCGGGGCGGCTGTGACAGGATACCCCAACTGGGTTGGGTAATGATGCCTATGAGGCCCAGCTAGGAAGCTGAGAACCGTTCAGTAGGGCTTTTGCCTTGTTGGCTTACTCCAGAGCCGTCTATGCGTAAGACGGTGTTTAGATCTGACGTCCCAACTTGGTTGGGTAATGATGGTTCGGAGGGCGGTGGTGACGTGGAGGCCCAGCTGGGGCCAAGATGCCCCTGAGGGCGGTCATGACCTGGAGGCCCAGCTGGAGGCAATGATGCCCTGAAGGGCGGTCATGACCTGGAGATCCAACTGTCTGGGCCTGATTTGTCCGCGTGTCTCTTTGAATTCTGGGATCACGATGATCCACGTGTCCTCCTCCTATTGGAGTGTCATATTTTGGTAGTATCACTACTTTACATTGTAAATAATAAATATTTCTTTAAAACATTCAAATATTCAATGATCAAATGAATGAGCTAACAACCATTATGCACCAAAATGGGTTCTTCCCCTACTCCAAGAATTTCCAGTTCAGTAATAAACTTTTGCATCGAACATCAATGATGTAAACCTGTCATATTACAAAACCCCTAAAGCAAAGAGATATAATCATAAAAGCAAACTTCAAAGAAAATTTCTTTGGTCATCACTTAAATTGAAGCTTCAAAACTTACGTATTACAAGAGAAATACATACCCAAAGCTAGAAACTTGAGAATTCGTGGATTTGAAATAGAACCCAATCCACCAAAAAGACAACAATTACGTTGTAGAGATTTATTTATAAATAAAACCATAGATGAATAAGCTCAGCTAAGAAGAAATATCTCTTCCTTCATATGCACCAAACAAACAAAAATTGACAAAAACAAACTAGGCTCCAAAAAAAAAACTAATAATACACCTTCCTCAACCAAATCAACCTCAACAACATAATTTGCTTAACCAATTCAACCTCAAAAACAAAATCCCAAAAAATACACGTCGATTAAATCAGCACAACAAATTTTGAAAGTATTTTGACATAATATTTTTACAGATGAAAAGAAAAACGTAATCTTTCATAAGAAAAATTTAAAAAAAATTAGCATTGGAAATATTAATTTTCATTTTTTAATATTAAAAATTCAAAAAATCATAAAAAAATTAAATATATGGAATTTTGACATGAACTTTTGTATAAAATTAAAGAAAAACCTAGTCTTCCATAATAAAAATTATGAGAATATATTCAGATCTGGAAGTATATTTTCTTTTTTAATTTTTTGGGTTTCTACACACACTTGTGTGTGTAGTGTGCGGGTGGTGTGTGAAGTGTGCGGGTTGTGCACGAAGTGTGTGCGCAGATCGCGTGTGTCCACTAAAAAGCCTTAGTTTGGATAGTGTGTGTGTGAAGATTGTTTAGTACGCCCGCAGTGTGCCCACTAAAAGGCCTTAATGTGCGCAATATGTGCACAGTTTGCGTACTGTGTGCGCATTGTGTGCACAGTTTACAAATCATGTGCATAGTGTACCCACTGAAAATCCTTAGATTTCGTTGTGTCCGCATAGTTTGCCCGCTAAAATCCCTTAGTGTGCCTAATTTGTGCGTAGTGTGCCCGCTTAAAAGCCTCAATGTGCGCAGTTTGAGTACCGTGTGCTCATTGTGTGCATAGTTTGCAAATCGTGTGCATAGTATACCCGCTGAAAAGCCTCAGATTAAGTAGTGTGCACATGGTGTTCCCACTAAAAGCTGTTAGTGTTCGTATTGTGTGTGCAGTGTGCCCGCTAAAATGCCTTAGTGTGCGTATTGTGTGCATACTGTGATGGCATTGTGTGCACAGTTTACAAATCGTGTGCATAGTGTACCCGCTGAAAAGCCTCAGATTGCATAGTGTGTGCACAGTGTGCCCGCTAAAAAGCCCTCAGTGTGTCTAGCGTGTGCGTAGTGTGCCCACTTAAAAACCTTAGTATGTGCATTGTGTGCGCTGTTTGATACCATGTGCACATTGTGTGCCCAGTTTGCAAACCGTGTGTGCAGTGTACCTGCTGAAAAGCCTCAGATTGCGTGGTGTGCCCACTAAAAGCTCTCAATGTGCCTAGCATGTGCGCAGTGTACCTGCTTAAAAGCCTTAGTGTGCACATTGTGTGTGCAGCTTGCGTATTGTGTGTGTAGTTTGCAAACCGTGTGCGCAATGTACTCGTTGAAAAGCCTCAGATTGTGTAGTGTGCACCCAGTGTGCCCGCTAAAAACCCTAAGTGTGCCTAGCGTGTACGTAGTGTGCTCGCTTAAAAGCCTTAATATGCATATTGTGTGCATAATTTACAGATTATGTGCGTAGTGTACATGGTAAAAAGCCTCAGATTGTGATGTGTCCGCACAGTGTGCCAAGTGTGTGCGCAGTGCGTACCATGTGCGCATTGTGTACGTAGTGTACCCGCTAAAAGGCCTCAATTTGGATAGTGTGTGCGCATTATGTTCTTGCTAAAAGCCCTCAGTTTGGATAGCCAAACCCGTACCACAAACACAGGCTCGGGGAGAGAGCTCCTTAGCAATGATGCAAATGTGCAAAGTGCAAAGTGCGCCTAAACCACCAATTCGACATGTGCGTGCGCGTGCGGTGCAATGCATTGTGAGCCTTGACCTTTATACCTTCTTTTAATAGAAGTAGATAAGAATCCCAAGCATTGGTAGGCCATGACAACAAGGAGTTTGCCCGCATAGCCCAGGTCAGGTGCCATCCATAGTGGTCTGATAGCCCCCCTAAAGAGTTTTAGGTAATTTAGAGGTCTGGTAGGAGGAAACATAACCTATGTCTGAGCCGTCATATAGGGTCTAATAAATTCAATTCAAAGTATTTTGACACTATTTTTTGTACAGATGAAAAAAAAAATGTAATCTTCCATGAGAAAAATATGACAAAAAAAATTAGGGTCCTTTGGCGGGCTAGTACGGTGTAACATTTATACTGGACACAGGCCATCCGAGTGCTGTCGTGGGCTCAACAAGGTGATCATACTAGTGTTACGAGCGAAAAGGGAGGCTAGAACCCTCAGGGGATTTCCATGAAAAGTAAAAGAAAGATTCGGGGGAGGGACGAATTGGAGCGACAAAGGGCTGAATCTCAGTGGATCATGGTAGCATGGCCATTCTGCCACTTACAATACCCTGTCACGTATTTAAGTCGTCTACAAATGATTCTACTCGCTGCTCGATGGGAATTAATATTCAAGGCATCCCTCGAGGCTATTCCATCGCGAGGGCTTTGCCAACGACACGTGCCTTTAGGAGTCGAAAAATTCCTACTGCAGGTCGGCAATCAGGTGGTGGGCACATGCGTCACTTCTAGCCCGAATTCTGACTTAGAGGTGTTCAGTCATAATCCAGCGCACGGTAGCTTTGCGCAACTGACTTTTCAGCCAAGTACAATGACCAAATGTGCGAATAAACGGTTCCTCTCGTACTAGATTGAATTATTATCGCGATGCGGGCATTAGTAGGATAAAACTAAACTTTCTCACGACGGTCTAAACCCAACTCACGTTCCTTATTGATGGGTGAACAATCCAACACTTGGTGAATTCTGCTTCACAATGATAGGAAGAGCCGACATTGAAGGATCAAAAAGTAACATCGTTATTGTAGACTGAGGTTTCAACCCAAGAGGGGGGTGAATTGGGTTTTAAAAACTTTTTGCAGATTAAAACACAAGTTTATTAAAACAGATAACACAACAAGCATATAACAAGTAATATGTGCTGTAAATAAAAAGTTTAAGGAATAGAGGATGCAAACTCAGTTTATAGTGGTTCAGCAATATCGGAATCATTCCGACCCTATGTCCACTCTCTTCAAGGAACCTCCTTGAAGTACTCCACTAAGAAACTTAGTCGTGCAACTTCACGGGTGTTGCACAAACTTTACAATCCCTTCCTCTTGGAAGCAAACCCTTTCCTCTCGGAAGAAAAAAAAACCCTTCTTTTCGGAAGCAAATCCCTTTACAATAAATACTGTAAAAAAAACAGTAGAGAGACAACAATGGAAGCTTATACAACTGAATAATATCTCTCTTTCTAGGCAAAGCTTGAAGAATGGCTCAACAATCAATTTTTCAAAGCTTTTTGAGTATCAATGAGTAAAAACTTGTTTTGATGTGTGAAGCTCTATATCTAAATGCTCAGTAGTGTGGGTTTAAATAGCCTTGATGTAATATATCCGTTCTGAATTGATTTGGTTCTGTTTAATACTCATAGTTCGTTTGTGAATGCTTGTATGATTGATTTCTTAAAGAAAGGTCACTCAGATTTCATATTATTTCTCTACATACAAAATAACAATGTCTTCAGGAGGCTGTGTGCGCTACTAATGTTCGCTTCAGTGATGAATTACATTTATATGAATTTATGTTGTCTGCATAAGTTTTACGTCATTCAACTGAAAAAAGTATACTTTGAACTGATCTTTGTAGGTCAACTTCGTATTGTGAAAGTCTCCGGTGGCTGCAGTGAGACACTTTAATCTTGTTAAGCTCCATGACGTTTGTGAGTTTCTGTCCAGTCCCCATAACAAACAATCTTCTCTCCCGTTACAACCGAATTTAACACTCTTTTTGATGATGGAACTTCTGATTGTCCTGCTCATACGTCATTGGATACAAAATCTCTAGCTTGTAAAAGGCAGGAAGTTGATAACCCAGTTGATGCAAGCGATTTAGTACATGCAGAACCTTGGTACAAAACCGTAAAAAACTTGCACTTGTGGGATATTTCTTTCATTGATATTGTTTTAATCTCATGCCCGATGGGAATGCTAGGGTTGCCATTCCTTACTCAAACCAAAGGCTAAAGCCGCAAAGGTAACCAGAGATGTCCAAAATTTTAATTTGGGAACTGATCAAAATTTTATTTTGTTTAGCCTTAACTGAAATTTTGATCTTATAACTTTTGGTACATAACCTGGTCAGATATATGTGAGTGAAGCAACAGCAAGAATAATATAGTAAAATGTTGTGCTTCTTTTATTTCATGCCTAAGTTATCGTGTCCTTAATCTCATATAATCTATTAGAAGTATTTTCTCATAACAGCAACTATTTAAGTTCTAGCCAGTTTGGCAGAAGGGCAAGTACAGTAGTCGTGTTTGTTGATGTTTGAAAGCTAGTGGTTAATTTTTCCTTGGGTCCCATAACTTCCTAAAGCATAACTATATAAACTCTTGTGATATAAGAAAGAGGTCAAATTGCTTGTTAAGCTGATCTTTTATAAAAGCTTGTTTCTATTCTCATTTGTCCTTGTTCTTCTCAGTGCTGCTGACGTGAAGGATTGCATAAAGAAGGTTCAGACACTTAAATATGCTGAAGAAGCTTGTTATTACGGGACATTGAAGGAGGAAGATGGAGGACAAAGAAGAAGGAAAAAGAAAGGCAGCACCTGAACTGCATCTAAATGTCTCAAAAAGAGGAGAGTAGAAGGTTCAAGGGGCAGTTTTGATATCTCACAAGTGTCCAGTTAGTTTCGTGGTGTCATGGTTCAAGGACTCAATTGTTATACATTTGACAAGTCAGAGACCTGATTTTTTAAATTAATACATATTATGATTGAAAATATTTTTATTAAACAGAGAAAAAATGCTTACAATGCAAAGAGAGGAGGATCACTCAAAGTTATTCTCACACAATTACAAAGAAGCTTATATATTTCTAACTCTGCCTCAATAAAATAACTTACATTCTTATTTATAGACTAGCATTCGCGGACTTCAAATGGATTCAAATCCAGAACTATGCTTGTGCTGAGTGCTCTGGGTGCTCTGTCTTGCTTTTCTTTGTTGGCTTGTGGTGCTGGAAGCATCTTGCTTTTTCCTTTATTGCTTTCTGCTGTTGTGGACTGATCTTGCCTGAGATTTTGTTTGTCTTTTTGCGTCGGCTGATCTAGTCAAAAGCAAGATCAGTAAAGAAAAAAAAAGAAAAGAAAAGAACAGAAAAGAAAGGAAAAAAAAGAAAAGAAAGGAAAGGAAAGGAAGGAAAGAAAAAGAAAAAAAAGAAAGGAAAAGAAAGTAAAAGAAAAGTAAAGAAAAGAAAAGGAAGGAAAAGAAAGGAAAGGAAAGGAAATGAAGGGAAAAGAAAAGAAAGGAAGGAAAGGAAAGGAAAGGAAAAGAAAAGAAAGAAAGGAAAGGAAAGGAAAAGGAAAAGAAAAGGAAGAAAATAAATGGAAACAAAAAGAAAAGAAAGGAAAAGAAAAGAAGAGAAAGGAAAAGAAAAGGAAAGAAAAGAAAAGAAAAGAAAAGAAAGGAAAAAAAAAAGAAAAGAAAGGAAAGGAGAGGGAAAGGAAAGTGAAAAGAAAAGGAAGGAAAGAAAAAGAAAGAAAAGAAAGGAAAAGAAAGTAAAAGAAAAGTAAAGAAAAGAAAAGAAAAGAAAAGAAAAGAAAAGGAAGGAAAAGAAAGGAAAAGAAAGGAAAGGAAAGGAAAGGAAGGGAAAAGAAAAGAAAGGAAAGGAAAAGAAAAGAAAGGAAAGGAAAGGAAAAGGAAAAGAAAAGGAAGAAAATAAATGGAAACAAAAAGAAAAGAAAGGAAAAGAAAAGAAAAGAAAGGAAAATAAATGAATTAATTTTACAAATCATTAACCTCACCCAACAAACAAATTTTACAAATCAAAATCTTCATACAATTTCAAACCACCTTTCCACTATGTCTGCCACTATTGATTCTATTGATAGTAAGCTTGACCACGTGTCAACTGCTGTGGATAACGTTCATTCCCTCTCTCAAGCCCCCCGGAGGGAGTCTATTATACAACAACCTATAACTCATCTATCACAACCTATATTCCAACCTACCCACATTAATCCTGAAAATCTCATCAAATTATCCAACAATAATGACGATTTATTAAAAGTTATTAATGATAGATTAGGAGGTTTATCCATATTTGGTCAAACCAGTCATATTAATGCCATTGATCAAGATCTAATATGGGAAATCAAAGAATCAAAAGATTATGAACAAATTAATAAGATCTACAGAAGAAATAGGGCCCCTTTACCAACAACTATGAATTATTATCCTAGGCCCACTCTCCCTAACATGCAACATGAAAATAGATACCAAAATGTCCAAGCCCGTTATGATGATGCCTCCATCTTTGAATGGAATATAGATGGAGCCAATGAACATAACATCATGAATACCCTTCAAGAAATGACTATGGCAACTACTGCCTATAGATCAAAAAGTGGCACCACTGACAAAAAAGCTACCTATGCCATTATTGCAGGGTTCACTGGGACCCTCAAAGGTTGGTGGGATAATTATCTCACTCAGAACCAACGCAATGAAATTATTAATGCTTACATAGAAATTCCTAATACCCAAGCAGTTCAAGATCAAGAAGGTAATACTCAATCCAAAACTATTCTCATTAAACAAGAAAATGCTTATGAAACTCTCATCTTTGCCATTACTAAACATTTCTTAGGAGACCCAGAAAAGTTTACTGCCAGATTAGCAGAAATACTTATTAACCTTACTTGTCCAACCCTTCAAGATTTTCGGTGGTATAAAGATATTTATCTTGCAAAAATATATACCAGAAAAGATTGCAATAATTCTTATTAGAAAGAAAAATTTATTTCTGGACTTCCCAAGATATTTGCTGAGAAAGTTAGACAAAGGATTAGAGACGTCAATAATGGCTCTATTCCTTATGATCACCTCTCCTATGAAGAACTTATTAGTTATATTAATTATGAAAGATTAGCCCTTTGTAATGACATTAAGTTAAAAGCCAAAATGAAGTCAGAATTACACCAAAGCAAAAAGGAATTGGGATCATTTTGCCAACAATATGATTATGAAATCATTAGGGCCCCTTCCTCAAAAACCAAAAAGAAATCCATTTATTTTAGGAGAAAGACCTATAGAAGGCCCATGACTTATCAAAAAAATGAAAAGCCCAATAAGCCCAAACACTACAAATCTAAACCCAAATTTCACAAAAAAATCCAAAGTTCTTCTAAGGCTTGTTTCAAGTGTGGAAGACTTGGACATTGGGCCAAGAATTGCAAGGTCAAACAAAAAATAAATGAGTTAGATATTGAAGACTCATTAAAACAACAATTGTCCAAAATTATGATAAACGATTCTCAATCAGAAGAAGAAGAAGAATCAGCTTCTGATGATGAAGTAGTATATACTATGCAAGAAGAAACAAAATCAGATGATTCCATAAAATCACAATGTAATTGCGATGATGGACTCTGTTACTATAAAACCATTAATGTTATTACCTCTCATAAAGAATTCTTATTAGATATTATTGATAAGATTGATGATCCTATCATTAAAAAAGGGTATCTTATTAAATTAAGAGAAATCATCCAAGAAGAAACAAAAATCACCACACCTCCTGAACCGTATAATTTAGAAAAGATTTTTGAAAAATGTTTTCAAAAACCTAAATTAGCCACTACTCAAGATTTACAGACAGAAATTAATACTATGAAAGAACAAATTAAAGATATCCAAAAAGATATTATTGATTTAAAAGCAAAAACGATAAATCTTGAGATTAATAATCTTCGAGATTCTATCACCTCTTATATTAAACAAGAAACTACAACTTCTTCAACATCTTTGGTTAACATAGAAGATGAGCATAAAAACGATTTTATTAATCTTATAGAAAGAATGAATTACCATAAATGGTATATCAAGATTTCTGTAGTAATTAATAATGAATATCATCTTAATACCACTGCCTTAGTAGATTCTGATGCTGATCAGAATTGTATTAAGGAAGGATTAGTCCCCACCAAATATTATGAAAAAACCACTGAACGTCTTAATACTGTCAGTGGATCAAAACTCAATGTGGAATACAAACTCACCAAGACCTATGTTTGTAATGATGGGTATTGTCTAAAAACCCATTTTATATTAGTAAAAAATATTCATCAAAATATTATTTTAGGAACTCAATTTCTCACCCAAATTTATCCCTTCCAAGTAAATCATACAGGAATTGAGACAAATATATTAGGACAAAAATTATTTTTTTCTTTTTTACAACCTATTGATACCCGAGATTTAAATTTACTACAAACCAATAGTTTGTGCCGACAAATCAATATCATCCAAAACAAAAAAGCCCACATCAACTTTTTAAAAGAAGAAATCAATTATCATCATATTGATCAACAACTCAGCCAGCATTAAATCCAAGACCAAATAAAAGATCTCGAGGACTTATTCAAAAAGCACATTTGTGCTGATTTCCCAAATGTTTTTTGGGATAGGAAAAAGCATATGGTATCTTTACCATATGAACCAGATTTCAATGAGAGAGATATTCCATTCAAATCTCGACCCATACAAATGAACCAAGAATTATTAAAGAAATCAAGAATTTACTTAACAAAAAATTAATTCGTCCAAGCAAATCTCTTTGGAGCTGTTCTGTTTTTTATGTTCAAAAGCAAGCAGAATTAGAAAGAGGAACACCCAGATTAGTCATTAATTATAAACCGCTTAACAAGGTTCTCCAATGGATTAGGTATCCCATACCTACTAAAAGAGACCTTCTTAACAGACTTCATGATGCTACCATATTTTCAAAATTTGACTTAAAATCTAGATTTTGGCAAATTCAGATCCAAGAAGAAGATCGTTATAAAACAACTTTTAATGTTCTATTTGGTCATTATGAATGGAATGTTATGCCTTTTGGACTCAAGAATGCACCCTCTAAATTTCAAAATATCATTAATGATATATTTAATGATTATTCTACCTTAAGTATCACTTACATAGATGATATACTTATATTTTCAAAATCATTAGATCAACACTTTAGACATTCAAAAACATTTTTTAATATTATTAAGACCAATAGATTAGTTTTGTCTTTAACCAAAATGAAGCTTTTCCAAACAAAAATTAGATTTTTAGGACACTTAATTTATCAAGGTACTATTAGACCTATTGATAGGTCAATTGAATTTGGAAACAAATTCCTTGATGAAATTAAGGACAAGACCCAACTTCAAAGATTTTTAGGTTGTTTAAATTATATTGCTAATTACTTTCCCCAGTTAAGACAAATTTGCGAACCATTATAAAAAAGGCTTCGCAAAAATCCATAACCATGGTCCCAAAAGCATACTGATGCTGTCAAAATTCTTAAACCCAAAGTCTTGAGTCTTCCCTGTCTCGGGATTCTCAATCTCAAAGCTTCTATTATCATTGAAACAGACGCTTCTGACATAAGATACAGAAGAATCCTTAAACAAAGTCTACCTTTAAAACCTTAAGAACAAGTCGTCCGTTATCACTCCAGTATATGGCTTTGACCCAGACACGGATGATGACTCATCAAATTATCAAAATAAAGAAAAGTAAAGAAAAGAAAGGAAAAGAAAAGGAAGGAAAAGAAAGGAAAGGAAAGGAAAGGAAGGGAAAAGAAAAGAAAAGAAAATAAAGGAAGGGAAAAGAAAAGAAAAGGAAGGAAAATAAATGGAAACAAAAAGAAAAGAAAGGAAAACAAAAGAAAAGAAAAGAAAGGAAAAGAAAAGAAATGAAAAGTAAAGAAAAGAAAAATAAAGAAAAGGAAGGAAAAGAAAAGAAAGGAAAGGAAAGGAAGGAAAAGAAAAGAAAGGAAAGGAAAGGAAGGGAAAGGAAAAGAAAGGAAAAGAAAAGAAAAGAAGAGAAAGGAAAAGGAAAAGGAAAGGAAAGGAATAGAAATGAAAGGAAAGGAAAAGGAAAGAAAAGAAAGGAAAAGAAAAAAAAAATAAATGAATTAATTTTTTAAAATTTATAGAATTCACTTGTAATTTTGCACTTGTTATGTTTGAAAAAAAAAACGATGAAATTCATTTTGAAATGAATTTACTATAGGATTGAGTTAGCATGTTATAAATTATATCAAAATAATAAATTCAAAAAAATGAAAAGAAAAATGTTATGTTGACCAAAATATTTTCTCTCTTCCACCTTCTTCTATTTTCTTTTATCTTTTAAATTCTTCGTTTATTCCAAAGATTTTAAAATTAAAAATTCAATTGGATTCTACAATTTAACAAAAAAAAATCAAATACAAAATTTATTTATAAATGAATTTCATTTTCATTTGGTTCCAAACTGAGTGTAAATATATTGAATTTTTGTATACTGATTTTTTGAGCTCGAACTCAACCATTGGATGAAAAAATATTCGGAGACTCTTGTCCAACAGTCCTAAACCCTAAAACCCTACAACCCTACAAAACCCTAAAACCCTACAAAACTCTAAACCCTAAACTCTAAACCCTAAACCCTACAAAACACTAAAAAATCCATAAACGCCAAACCCCAGCATCAAGAAATATCTAAAAAAGCATTTAGATATTCCTTGATGCCAATGTGTGATTCAGCTGTAGTCAATGTAGCATTTATTTGTAAAATGACATGTCAGACCATTCCCCTGAAGAGCATGACAGTCAAAACTCATTGCATTAGCATATACAGAGATGGAGCCTGATAAACAAGTTAAATTTCTTGGTGGGCCATTTATTGTCCAATTGCATGCACTAATTTCTAAACCGGAGCTGAATGCTTTTAAGATCAATGTCCCGTTATAACAAGCTTCTTCAGCATATTTAAGTGTCTGAACCTTCTTTATGCAAGGATTCATACTTGATTCATTTTCTTTTCTATCACATGTTATCTTCTCCCGAACACTCATTTTGCAACTCTCATTCCACATCAACATCAACACCAACCTAACCATATCAATCATTATGAAAATAAACCAAGGCTAAACTCATGCGTCTCCTATGAGGACACGACCAGGAGGCTGGCGAAGGGTCAACCCTATGTGTCTCCAGTACAGTATAATAGACGCCATCTTCCCGGCAGTAGCTCTAACCAATCTACATGTTGTGAACAACAGAACAAGCATCACATTCCATTCACCTCTTTGGAAATCATAATATAAATAATGGAAAAGATATGAAGGATGTAAACGATAAATTACCTTTGGCTTGGAATGTGGATTCAGCATCTCCATTAATTCAAGGAAGTGGGCCAGCCTACCACGCTGAAAACAAAAATATTGCTGGTCAGCTCACTTCTAATTTGTCAAACTTCTACAATAAATGAGCTTCTTCTGGATATTGAATGGCCTCAAGTAGCAAAGATTGAGTAGAGAAAAACAGATCAAAGCATGGTAAGAAGGTTAATGTTTAGTAAATTATTAAATTAACATATAGGCTTTACCACGGAAGAAAGCAGATGCTGCCATATTTTTTTTCAACAGAACAAAATATATTGCTACAAAATAAAACCAACAATAGACAAACATACCCTTCTCAACAGATTGATGGTAAAAGAAAGATTCACATACTGTTTAGAACAAGGGAACTCAATGCAACAGGACTGATAAAACCACATTTTAGCTTATCCACAGCATGAGAGATACCACATAACAGAAGATCTGAACCGTACACATAAAATATTATGTCCTTAGGCAATTGATGTCAACAAAGACATGATGAGAGACTAATACTTTCAAAATTAAGAAATCAAAGGGAAATGGAAACAGAAAATTTCATATACCTGAGGCTGCCTATAGATGTACTCTTCCGTAATCCTCACTGCAGTTGACCCAAGACCCCATCAGATGATATCCATGGATGGGACCACCCGCCATCTTGGTCCACACAGAAATGGATGTCTAAGAGCATCCAAACAACTGCATCAAAATCCAAAAAGATCGCCATGAATGATATCACTTTTATACTTTTCTAATGCAATTTTGAAATCTCAGTCTATCACCTCTGAAATGTGTGTTCTGTGTGTGTGTGCGTGCTTGGATTTTCCCATCCTATTCATGAAACCAGATTCTTATCCATTAATGGCTGATAAAACCATCTGTGGGTCCACACTTATGCTTAATCAGTTCCCACTTCTCAGCATATGTGAAGTTTATGTAAATTTATCTTTCAACTGAATGTGTATTCACAAAACTACATGAGTTCTGTAGTTGTGTGTTTGATATTAAAACAGAAAAAATAATCCCTAAATATATCCAGGGCATACCTGATTCTTTTAGAAGGTTTGGTAGCAAGCAATTACGACAGAAGGTTCCAACCTGCACCCCAATTTCTATCAAGTGTCTGCAACAAAGATAATATATTAAAATATCCCCCAACTGATAAGATGAGAAACCAAATTGCATTCAAGTGCACAAACACTTGGAGTCCAGCATTTCCAGATGGGGAATTTCTACTGACGATTTGCAGGAGGAATTCACGTAAGCATGAAGGATCATTTCCCTGTAATGGGCAAAATATGGTTTAATCTGAAATGATATTCATTTGATCAGAATTTCAAATTATCCCATAAGGCCCATTCTATCATTAATTGCTACACAGTTCAAAATTTCTGTTATGCTGTTACGAATGGTGCTTCAAAATGAAAATTTAGGCATACAGCATAACTGGTAAGTTAGGATGTACGTGCATAAATAAATTATGGTATCCAAGCAATGCAATGTATCTTGCAAACTTAGGCATTCATATGTTAACTCATTCCATTGCTTTATACATCTAGAAGAATTGCATTACATCACTAAACAAACATTTTCACTTTCAGCTAGCTTCATGTATGTAAAACATCTTTTCAAATTTGGGTAGCTTATGGATTGTATGGATTGCAACTCTCATTCCATATCAATCATTATGAAAATAAACCAAGGCTAAACTCATTTATTTGATTACTTGATCAACAAAAGAATGACACAGAGGAACAACCCTTTTGCAAATTTCAAGTCTTTCTTATTTTCTTGTCTATTCCTCTGCCTTTTGATGCATCAAAACTACCCTGGTTAATAAATAAAACAAGAAAAAACAACCCCAATAGTGTATGACACAAATAAGCAGTTCTATTAATGAGAAATGTACCCAATGAAAAAATTAAACAACCCATAAACTGTAAGATTCAGACTTTTATTTTCTGCTCTTTTCTATCACATTCCTTCTTTTCTCATTAACCAAACTTATATTAGAGGGATAATCCAGAGCCTAAGAGATCACCTGTAGCCCTATTTAGCTAAATGGAAAGCAATGTTCTGCTAAATTCGTCTTCCTCCGATGTGTGCAACACTTTCTTCATTGGATTTTCCATTCTCAAAATAAACTGCATATCAAAAATAAATAAAAAAATCAAAAACTGATTTTTTATATCATTCCAAAAAAAAGGTACATTTCACGAGCAAAATTTTGAAATCACCTGATAAATGGAAAATACAAAAAGAAATAAGTTTTCTTTGAGAAAATGTGAAGACGCAGCTACACCTGAGTGCTGAGAAGGGTGGGAAATTAAACCGTTAGACGCGGGGCCGAAAGTGGAGGGGCAATGGCCGAATACTGTGGCTCAGTGTCAAGATCAGCTGCCGAGACTCGAACAGAACGGAATCGCTAAAGCATAAAGATAAGACAAAAACCAAATCAACACCCAGTTACAAACCCCAATCCCTAACTAGGATATATTCAAATCTCATAAACTCTAAGTTAACCTCACAAAACAGGGGGTGGGGAAAAGAATTGAAATCCCCAAATTTTGAGGAAAAAGGAACCCGCAATGATTAAAGTTTAAGTAGAAATTGTACATGTAGGATCATGATAGTGTTTGCTTAAAAGATAATAACCTAAGTCAAAATCACTAATTTTGGGTCTCAAATTGTGAAAAATGTCTTTAATCATAAAAGCAGCAATTGAAAGCTGTAATCCTAAAATACTTGAATTTTCCATTAAAATTACAAAAGAAAAACATAAGATATGTGTCGATCGAAACGGATTGAGACGGGACAAAATAGATCGAAATAGGATCATGATAGTGTTTGCTTAAAAGATAATACTCTAGTATGAGTCTCAAGTGACAGAAAAAGAAGAAGAAGCCGAATCATGGAAACATTGATCAAGAATTCCAGTTTCAACAAGAAAGCTTGAATATAATTGTGGTTCCTCTAAAAAAAGGCATGAATTGTCCAATACGTAGAGAACCATTTCTATTCACATCATTCAGTAACATAAGTAGGCCCAAAGGAGTACAGCTAATGAGTAAGAAGCTTTCACATAGGTCAAGTAAGACTCAACACGAATCAAACAGTGGATTAAAGATTAGATAAGTTGAATAAAACAGTAATAAGCTAATCACACTAGAGAACTAAAATGACAAGCCTAAGTCATCTGATCCACGTCAGCTTTGGTCATCAAACTCAAGACAATCGTAAAAAACGTATAGTTCATTTTAAGCAGTCAAGGCCAGCAAAAGCTTGATATTCTATAAAAAAAAGGAACAATGATTTCATCATAAAACAAATAGGAGCAGGCACAGAACAAAAAGAAAGTACTTAAATATCAATGTAAGTAATTTGATATGAGAATAGAAGGAATATGTTGTTGAAGATATTTAATTCAGTTCGTTTAGTTTCCCTAAACCAAATATCTACTATTCACTTGAATATTTCCTTAATTTCCCTTTCTTATCCCCTTATTTCATTCAAATTTTCCTGCTGTGAACAATAAATGGGCTTTATAAAGAGGATTAAGTCACAACAGCTTGCTAAAGCAAGCATGCGAGCAACCAATCAGTATGGTTTGATCTCTAGCCAAGAAATGAATAATTGCAGGTCAAGATTTCTTTAAAATAACAAAGTAAAATTTTCACTCTCAACAAATAGAGTGACATTTCAGAGGTCTTCCTTATATCACCACTAGAACGGCTAAAAAACCAAATAATAATACAAACCTGTCTACTTCCTATGTGGTCACTATTTCAATAACATCTTTTAATTCAAATCGAACAAACACGAAAACTATATCACCACTAGAACGCCTAACAATAAAGAAACCACAACAAAGAACCTATCCAGTGCCTTCACTCATTGAGCTGAACACAACATGCCACGGTAGTTATACTTACCATTATTAAAAATTAGAAAACTCCAAATAACATTAGCCTCTTCAACCTATATTGAGTCTTCAAACATGCTGGATGCCTGCTAATAAGCTATGTCAAGAGGTCACTTCTCCACCATTACACGTGACAACATTTCAAAGACTCAGATTCTTACCATGAAAAGTGGTAACAAAACTTTTACTTCCTGATGTATTATTACGAGCATCCATTGTTCATCAAATTCTATCACTACCAAGGGATCTCACTTTATCATTTCTCTTCAGCTCGAAATGCGTTGGACCAAAATTAGGGACATTTTTCTCCATTATAATCGTTCCTTTATTGAGTGAAAAGCTAAAACAAATCCCATGTGTCTCATTGGAAATTGATTATTTAAATTTTCTAGAAATTCCAAAATGAGAAACTATAAATGATACCATTTATCATCAATTATAATCACATAAGACTATGAAAGGCATAATTCCCAACAATAATGGTGCGGCTTGGTTCGGGTGTCACTAGTATTGAGGAAATTCAAGATTTTCTCCATACTCTCTCTTTGTCATCTCAACAAGACAATGAACTACCAACAGATAACAATCAAGACGGTAAGGGCATGGCGAAGCAAATGAATGCAGAGATTCTTGATCCTATTCCTACACCTACTGTCAGTACAGAGAACAAAACCATCACAGACAAATTCAGTGCAGCGTGTGAAGAAATACGGCAACAGATAAGAGAATATTTCATGATCTATGGTGAAGATACAAATTTTGATGAATCAGATGTACCATTGGCAGAAAGGGCGCAAACCACAAACAAAAATAACGACAAGTAAATTCTAACTCATCAAGAAGAAAAGAACGCACCAGAATATGAGCAAGATCATCCTCATAACACGGCCGCAAAATCACCAACTGTCTCCGCAACAGAGATGATCAACCCACCCTCTGCCACCGCCACTAAACCTCAGCCCTCTGATTTCATCTTTGGATCTCCAGAGACGACCACGACACCCACTAACACAGAACCCAGATCGAAACCCATAAAAGACAGCGAAACGAACAAGAATCCCCGGTCAACACTAGCTTCAAATGCGCAAGCACCACCAAATCCGACACGGCCGCCCTCCGATCAAGAAGCCAAGGAATTGCAGCTAATAAGGCAGGAGTTTGTGGGAACATCTGGTGCACCAAACATTGGAATTTCTGACCATTCGGTGCACCCCATCGCGTTAAATCCCATAGGGTTTAGGGTTTAGGGTTTAGGGTTTAGGGGTTTAGGGGTTTAGGGGTTTAGGGTTTAGGGTGGGCCACACACCATGGGCTGACCACACACCATGGGCAGACCTGTAGCTATGGGTGGGAGAAAAATTTTTGGGTCTGGGAAAGGAACAGAGAGGAATCATAAATTAAGGCCATTGAACCACATTTCCCTAATTATGTCAATAGAACTCTCAATGCCTTCAAAAGCTCTACGATTCCTCTCGTTCCAAAGTATCCAGAAGATAGAAAAGGAATCATAGAGTAAGCTTTCTTGAGGTTCTTAGAAACCCGAAACCCACTCTAAGCCCACACTTTAGTTATCACATCTGGCGAACACCCAAGAAACCCCCAAAACCTTATAAGCCATCTCACACAAGGCCCTAACCGAAGAACACTCCAAAAAAAGATGAAACACGGCACCGAATCCTTTGCAAATGAAACAACGGTTCACCAACACCCTCGCACTCCTTTGCAAATTATCTAAAGTGAGAATCTTCTCCCACGAGGCTTCCCAACAAAAAAAACCCACTTTCTTCGGGGTGCTGGAGCACCAAATTGCTTTCCACGGGAAGTTGGAAGAACCATCCTCAAGAGCCTCGGCTACAAGAATCTTATAGAAAGATTTCACCTCGAAACCTTTACCCGGGTCATCCCTCTATCTCATCGCATCCTCTTTAAATAAAACCAACTTATAGTTATACAAAGTTTCCAACAAACTTTACACCCTCGCAACCTCCCAATCCTGAACATTTCAGAGATAGAGGGATGACCCGGGCACATCCCATGAAATAACACCATTAGCCACCAAGATACACGAAGAAATAAGAGCTTTATCTCTCACAATTGCAAAAATCTCCAAGAACCGGTCAGAAATGGACCCAAGGCTTCCCATCCATTCCGTATCCACACTCCCACAGTTAAATTTTCATTAGTCAAAGGTGTTAAATCTGGTCAAAAAGCACTATATGTCAGCAATAAATTGAAAATAACCCCAAAACACCCTTTAGCCCATATTACTCCTTGTATTTTGAATTTAAATGGTCAACTTTGTCTGTCTCTCTCTCTCATTTCTTTCTCTCGTTCTCTTTTTTTTTGTTCTCTCTCTCTTCCTCCCTTTCTCTCTCATTTTTTTCTTTATTAATCAGATAAAGAACTCAATAACATTAATTAAATAAAGAAATTGATTTTAATAATATTTCATATTGATTCAGTTATATATTAATCTTTCTATACCTCAAAGTTAGATCTGATCCGAATTATTCATCAACAATTGTTATTGGAAACAAAGGAGAAGGAAACATGCTAGGAACCCATTGATTAATCTTAACTCATATTAAGTGGACTGTCGACCTCAACAGAAAATAGATTTACTCAATCATCAAACCTATGTAAATTACACCCCAAAAACACGAACAAAGATTGTGCAATATATAGCAAAATAAACTACAGAGAATAACAGAAATGAGTTTGGGATTCCATTAACTGTTGAGACTCGATTTGACTAAGAATGGGTAGATTTGGAAGGGAACGAAAACACACTGTTTTGGTGGAGGAAATGGTCATGTGATAACTTACCTTTTGACAGCAACAATGAGGTGAAATGCCCGAATTTTGCAGATTAAACCCAAACAGTGATTACAAATCCAAATCCCCCAAAAAATAAGCAAAGCAAAACATAACCAAAGCTCAATCAAAACCCCAAATAAACAAAATAAATGTCACCACAAAATTGAAATCTAAACCCCCTTTAGTTGCTCGCATGGCTTCGTCTAGTGCTCGCTGCATGGAAATTCTTGAGGAAATCTGTTTTGCTTTGAAGAGTGTGATAATTTAGGTCACTATGGGATAAAAATACTCTCATGGTGGTGGGTTAGGTGTTTTGCTACATCATGATTTCACATCTTTGTGATTCTACCCAAAAATTGTTAAGAGAGAAAAAGTAGAGGCACAAACAACATAATTAATTAGCTAGAGAGAGCCAAAGAGATGATGGACTATGAAAGATGAGTTTATAAGGTTTTTCTTGTGGGTATAACAAGTCTGATTTCTACCGAAAAATAGGAAGACAAAAAGTTCTTGAAATTGATCTGGTAGGAAAGGAAAGAGAAGAGAGAGACAAGAAGAGAAACAAAGATAATCAGACCTATGAGGAAGAAGCAGTTTTGTGCGCAGGGGCGTGGAGGGATTTTGTCGCAAAGAGGGAGCGGAGGAGAGAGAATGTGTGATGAAATGTTGATTTATGATTTTGAAGGGTAATATAAATGGGGGCAATTGAGTCCTTCACTAATTTTTGTCAACTTTGGTCAAGGGGGGTATTTGTAAGTTTTGAAAACACGGGCCCTCATCCGTAGGTTTCACCATACCACGGGGGAAAAAGTAATTTTCCCAATAATTTTTTATGACATTAATACCATAAGTTTATGAAGCATTAGTAACTCTGCGCACTTGAGTTATTCAAACATATACGAGAACACCTAAGCAACCAAATCAACCACATCTTAATCATGTTATAATTTTACCCCACCCACCCACTCTGCATATGAACTTATAATAAACAAAGAGAGAGAAGTCAAATCAGATTCAATAGACAACTGAATTTGAAAACACTACCACTTATGAAAATGAGAAATCCATATTCTTTCATGTAACAACTATACCTCCTATTTTAAGTTGTAATCGTTTACACCTCCCATTTTAAGTTGAAATAGTCTTTATGTGGGACCATTTTCAAAACATTTCATAAGTTGACCTAGGTCAAACTTGCGGTTTGACAATGTTGTGTTGCATTCTCACTAGTTAACCTAGAGAACAGAGTTTTTTCTTTTATCTTCCTAATGTTCGGTTCCAACATTGACCAGTCATCATTAACATTATGGCTAAAGAAATTCATTTGAATGGCAAGAAACAAGAACTTTTATCTTAACAATGCATTAACAAAACATAACAGGTGTGACCTACAAAAAATCTCCTACAATATCAAAATAAAAAGTCCATATAGTCATAGGGAGTAAGAATTGCACAATATTAGATAAATACCCATGCCCCGTCACTCAAGCGCTCAAGAGCTTCGTTCATGTGTTCTTGATAAATTCCAGCACCCCTTGTAATAGGTATGCATTTACCTGCATAGATTACTACTTCATAAACAAAAGCTTACTTTGAAAAGCATTTGACAAAAAAATTCATACCAAGTTAAATCAAGTTTCCAATATGGCTATTAAAGGCTAGATAATGATGAAAGTGATTATGATAATGTTGATGGTGATGATGATGGGGATAATGATGATGATGAGTTATTATGCAGAGAACTACTGTTTGCTATTGCTAGTAATCTCTGTCACTACTAGAAAGGACCCCATCCTAGAGCTAGTTATCACGAGATGAGAAACTTCCACATTAGGAATATTGCACCAAAAGTCCATGAATTTTAAGTAGTGTGACTTAGATCCTTGAACTTCTAATTTGTGTGCCCAAAATTCATGAACCTTCTAATCATTGCAATGCGACCCTTCCTAGTTAACCCTGTTAAAGTGGGTTAACAATGTTAAATTAAAATAATCAAAATTTCATTCTCTGCATTGGTGTCAATTCATTATAATATTTTTGGTGAGATATTCTAGTCATTTTAGACCAATATTTTTAGCCAAAACTAATGAAATTGACAAGGAAGGAGGACATTGCAAGAACCAAAAGATTTATTGACCTTTTGCCCAAAATTAAAAGTTTACTAGTGCTACATTTATGCGATGGTTGAGATCCTATATATAAAAAAATATAATAACATGGCAAAACACTTCATAACCCACCAAACGGGTGCCCGTGTGGTGCTTATTTCACAGGTGTCTTATCGAAGTAGTAGTGCTATCGCATATCTTATGAAAACGGTTGACTAACTAAACACGTTGATCAGTCACACAAAAGATGGTAAAACGAACCATTATACAATTGTTGAACATGTAAAGATACTAAGCAGAACAAAAATTCTATACACTAAAGAAAGAAGGAAAGAAAGAAATCTATTGTGAACTATAACAACACTTAAGATGCGAATTCAAGTTAGCCCAAAGTTAAGGAGTTTAGCTTGCAAAAGGTTTGTTAATGAATTAAGATTAGTTGTTGGAATTTGGGCGTGCTCTAAAACCAGAGCATTGTTTCTTGTGAGAACACGTCTATGAACCAGAAGAATATGTTACATAGATTGATGTCCTCATGTTGCAGTTCTGGTTTGGGTCAAGACAAATAATTAGGCATTAATTACTGGTTATACACTGATCTAACACCTTAATTATTGATATTGACTGGATTTGGCTGGGTGACTACTTTTGCTAGATTTTAAGAGATGTGTGTCTGTATTTTAAACCTCTGTTATTAATGAAACTTTTCTATTGTTTTCTCAAATAGTGTAACCTTGCCGTTTGCTCAATCATGCTAATACTGTGATCTAGTATTGTTTTCCTACTATTTATTCGAACACCTTAAAATCCTAAATTTAGGCTTCTACCAAAACCTTAATGTAAAAATGACAAATTTGGTCAAGGTCCAAGGCTGGTAATTAGCCATCAATCTACAAAATGATTTTTCTTTAATCTTTTGAGCTGGAAAAAAAAATGGCGCCAAGAGGGATGGAGAAGAACAACAGAAAGAGAGGCTGAGGTACTGGTACAGCCCCACAACATAACATGATTTCTAGACACTGAAAGTGCATTGAGTTGAAACATTAAAACATGAGATAATGCACCACAAGCATTAGGCCCTGGCAACTTATATTAGTCCCATAAAAGGTATGAATGCCAATAAAAAAGGAGATGATGTGTCTTCTGCCTAATATTGGCATTGTCAAATATGAGTTATCCTAAATACTCAACAAGACAAATACCTAAGATATTGCTCTATAGCATTCCTAATAATCCTTCATGTAAAATTCAAAGCTCAAAAGAAGAGAATGTTTTACTAGTAACCAGAATATTTTGGGAGCATGATGCAAATTAGTAAGTGACATACCGAGGCGGAAAAAATAGGAAAGGAGGGAATTTTGAAAACAAATATCTTCAGCAGCAAGTACCCATCGAGCCAACTTTGCATCAAAGGAGGGGAAACCCTTGAATCCCCACATAACTGGATCATCCAACCTGTTAAAGCTGTGTAAAGAGCAATACAGGACAGACAAAAACAATAGAAAGAGAGAGAAGGAGAACTGACGTGGACATGTGATTACTAACAGTGATGAGAGGTACACCAGGGGGGCGAGATCTGACAAGAGCAACGAGGGTAGCAGCATTGTGAACGGAGGTTCTGTTGAGAAAATTGGCCACTGCCTTGGTGAATGCTCCCACCGCCATGAACACCATCTTCCTCGGTATCCCTCCCATGTGGTTGCCTCTCGCTGCCCATTCCATTTTCCTCCCCATTTCCCTCACACAATATTTCCCTTACTTCTTGCTCAAATCACCAAATCCAAACAACCATATGGTTTTAGACAATCAACAAAAGCATCAAAACCAAAATACCAGTATAAGTAAACTAAAGGAAAAAAAACATTTACCCACCCAAGTCCACAAGGTTACCCCTTTTGAACCATTTTCACCTTAAATTTTAACAATGCTCTTAGGTAGGAAAATTCACTCATTTAGGTCATTTTTCAATTCCATAAAAGGTTTTAAATAGAAACTAAATCAACTTGTCTCCAAAGAAATCAGTTCCAGGAGTATACATAGGGTAAGAGTCTCAAAGAATACATACTTACAACCAAGGCAATCATGTCTGAAATCCCTAGGTAAACATAGGTTTTATTAACTATTTCCAAAATCTAGAAATAATAAATACAAGCCCAAATCTCGAGAATAAATTTTACAGTTAATTATAAAAATCACCTATCCTCTTGAGAGTTGTCTCAATTAACACCCTATACTTTCAATTTGAACAATTAACACCTTGAAATTTTACAGTTTATACAATGTCCACCTTATATATCAATTTAATCTCGTTAAATGCTAGCAGTGCATACGTTCTGCACGTATGATGAGGTCACAGGGAATTGAGCTTGTAAACACACAGATGTCCTCATCCAACAGGATATAAATCAAATGTCATTCACAAATCCTCATCCAACAGGATATCAAACTTTCTCATACGTGTATCCCATCCAGTACTATATATCTTGAGTCATGTAAACCATTACTAGGCCCATTTAAAAATATCAAAAGAAACGAGATTTTTCAACTTATTCATAAGAATCATTTTTGCATTAAATTACAACGTAATAGTAAAAAAAACTATTTTCACATATATAACAAAGTACAATATAATAGATACATTCTTGTATAAATCAAGATAGTTAAATCAATTTTCATAATTGCTCTCCTCATAAACCATTAAAGATCATCAATTTCAGTATAATTTCCCATAAAATATCAAAATAGGTATAAAGATTCACATTTTCTAGACCAAGCAGAATATCGGGAGAGAATGTGTTGTAGAAACGCACCTCAAGCTACAACCAAAGAGACACAAAGAACAAGTGTATTGTTAGGACTCAGAGGTGGAGGCAGGAATTTTCTTGAGGTAGGGCTGAAATATATTACCAATCCTACGGCCACTTGATCAAAAAAAATTTCTTAGTTGCTCAAATATTAGTCCAAGTCCACAAACATGAAAGTTTTACTATATAATATTAGTTTTATATATACCTTCAATAGGACACACTTCACACAAACAGAAACAAGTGATAACTAAGTTAATATGCTTTAGAGAAGCATTAAAAGCTGTATAGATGTTGCAGAAATGTAATGAAGTGATAAAACTCGTACCAACGTAGATGCTGTAAATGGTGACCACTTCTTGACCACAAGTAAATGAGCTCCAATGGAAAATGTAACCTGACAATTAAGAAGTAACACTTTATTTACAGCACAAAACTAAGAAATATAATGCAATAGCTCCATATTTCAAGCAAACTGTTTCATTTGCACAACAATTTATCAACATAGGATTCAAGCCCAACAATATCAATAATCTAGACGAAGAACGAAGAATCTAACCTATACCACTACTTAATGGGGACTTAAGATGCCATGTACCAAAACAATAGCCAAGGGATGCTTACCGGTTAAAAACAAAGCCTAGGGACACGCTGAAATAGCACCTTCAATTGGCACGTTGCCTTGAGTGATATACAATCTGGTATGGCCTCGTATTATGCTAGTTGGGAAAGTAGATTAAGGAATAATATGAAAGAGAAGAAGAAGAGGCTACCTTAGAGAAGTGATAAGAAGAACTACTTTGGACATAACTGAAAACCATAATTATGTAAAATCAGATGCACGCAACATATCATAAAATTTCCCTTTGAACCAGAGCTTTTCTAAAATTGTCAGGGATACATGTTAACAATTTTCGAAATGATGAAAGACTAGGAAACAAAGTTTTCAGCAATTAGTTTTGCATTGTTTCAATATAGAATCTGAAAAAACTTATATAATAATCCAGAATGATTTCATAAACTTCCATATTTGTAGTTATTTCTTAAATTGCTTCTTAACATCCTAGTACAACAGTTGCAATAGCAGTATCTTCAACATTCGAAAAAGTCCACACTAAATCCAAATGCTATTACCAAAGATTTAAGTTACCTCTAATAACTCTGGCTGCTAACATTAAAAACTGCATCACAAATTTTCATTCTGAGATGTATTGAAGCCTTAAAAAGTCACTAAAATTGCGTTGCTTAATCAGTGGATAAGTACTAGATTATTAGTACTTAAATCTGCCAGATAAGGAAGAAGTGATATGCTACATTGTATTCATTTACGAACAACAGATATACAAAGCAATATGGGCATCAACATCATAGATAACAAAAGGTCAAGATTTATGATTTTACTAATCATTGTCAGTTTGTCACTGCTACAAAAAATGCTAATAAAGCCTTCCTTCCTCAGCAGTCAGCATCAATACCATTAGGCATTACCCTTTGATTGGAAATGAAAGATCGAATCCAATTCGTTCATTTCCCATAAAACAAACCAAAGAACCGGCTTTAATTTCTTTAATTTTCCTATGCTTTCTCGCAGAGAAACCCTAACTGGCTTTTTTTTAATTGCCATAAAAAGTTTATGTTGAATCTTCTCAAACCAATTCTTAACAAAAAGTAACTAACCCATTTTCAATATGAATAAATGGTTCAAACAAAAAAAATTAATTTTTGAACATAATATTGAAAGTAACTTAGAGAAAGAAATACTTTCAAATGCACAGTTGTTGCGCTGCACCACTTTTATACACTTTGATATCACTTTCGCATGCCTATACTCGTTATATATGTATACTCAGGAGAACTTTTCTTAAAAAAATTTAATAAAAACCCCTAGGGGTAGTAAGAAGATAAGAAATACATGAAATAAGAAAGAAAGAAAGGGGGAAATAACGAAAAAATAATTAAAAAAATCAGGTTGTAAAAGAAAAGAATCCAAGCCGCAACTTGGATTCAAGATCCCCAATCACATAACGGCAGTAAATAGGCAAAAGAAGTAGTAAGAAGATATACCTGTGTATACCAAGAAGAATTGACCTAAATCCCACAAACTTTCTCTAAAAACCATAATCTCTAGATTCTATTTTTCTCTGAAAATTTGAAATCACAATATGTGTATTTGAAGAAAATATCTAGAGGAACAAGAAGAACACGAGCTCAAAAAATGGAGTGAAGATCGACAAAATGAAAAAACCCATGAGAGAGCGAGAGAGAAAGGGATCTCGGTTTGCAGAGAAGTAGTGTGATTTGGTGGAAAAAATGTAAAGTGGCTGAAAGTTCACACGACATAAATGACCGTGGATTTGAAGAATCATCTCGTGTATTTAGAGCCTCTCTATAATTATCCTAACTGGATCTACCGAGACATCTGATTATTCAAATCACTGTATCATTGATATACAAAAATTAATTAAAAAACAAATTATAATATTAATTATTTTACTAATAGATATCTCGTTCTTTGCGTGTAAAATAACCATTTACATAAATAAATTGAAAAAAGCAACAATTACGTGATATATGTTAAATTAAAGGTTAAATTATAATTTTGATAATTCAAGTTTCCACGTTTCACTCGTTTTCTATTTTGATTTTTTTTCATGTCATCCTTCACGTTTTATGTTTTTTTTTCCCTAGTCAAATACTTCTGTTAACCAAATTTTATGTTCTTATGTGTTTTCCATCCAAAATTGGTTTGTATGGTTTAATTGGTCAATTGATATTTAAAAATAAAAACAAAGGAGAAAATTGTTTTCACAATTCTCTTTTTCAGATCCTGATTTTTTTCTCCATAAAACCTAAAAACCAGGTAACTAGCTAGCGAAATCACATCGAAATTTTGCTCTCTTTTATATGGTAAGAGTAAAAATTTGACTGACCCTAGATTAAAATTTATCCGACATGATATTCCAAATCGTTCAGCTAGTGAGAGACCCGAAACGGTTCCTCCGTCAAAATGAAATCGTTTTCACCAAAATGGGGTTCGATTCCTAAAGAGATGGTTTACAATGGCATTTAAGTGTTTTGGGGTCTTGACCTTGTCTGTGGCATTTGGTAATCTCATCCCATCATTTAACCTTTAGGCCATGAAATGAATTTGAAATCCCATAAAGAAAAAATTATTATGTTTATCTCTCTCTTATGTGGTGAATTATGTTACCACACTTAAGTGTCAAAATTGTCTATTTTTTTTTGTAATTTTTCTTTTAATTTAAAATATATAAATGTCTTACTTTTATTCAAGTACCATAATACAACACGAATCCAACATAATAAAGTGAAAATTCCATGGTAAGTAATTGCTTCCAATGCATGGGGAAAATTCCATGGTTCTAGTTAAATGCTTTTGGACACCATATTGCACTCTTTGACGGAAGAAGATGAAGGACAAACGTTTTCGGGATGAAAATATTTGATTGGAAAAAATTGAAACGTGAAGGATGGTATTGAAAGAAAAAAAAAATGATAAGGACCAAGATAGAAAATAAGTTAAACCGGAAGACCAAAATTGTGATTTAACATAAATCAAAAAATTGCATCATTAATTATTCATATTATTAGTATAATTTAAGTTTGACTTTTTTTCCCAATTACCAATATTTTTTCAAAAAAAATGGATCTCAAATGACAAACAAATTTGTTACTCCCTACAGAAAGTCGTGTTGCGAAAGGAGAGTAGCAATGCGGGTGCTCGCAGGAGTGCAAGAGGGAGTGGGCCACCCTGCACAAACTGGTCGGGGGCTGGAGCCGCTTCTCTGATGAGCCCAAGGCAAAGCGAAATCAGTTGGTCTCGAGAAATAGTACCAGCAGATTGAAGGCTGGCCCCGTAGGGGCAGGTGCCGCACAGGCTGAGTGTCATGTTGAAAAATGACCCTGTGACAGATGGTATCAGAACGAGTCTCATATCTTCAACTACGTGCGCGCATTGGCCGAGAACTTGACCTTCCCAAGCAAGCAGGGTATACGCACGCTCGCCAAGTACTTATGGGAGAACAAGCAGGCAAAGAGTAAGGAGCTGGATGTGTGGGTTTTTGGGATGAGACGTTGTCGAAGGTACACTTGCACGAGAGCATGCAAGATTTTAAGGGGGGGAAGTTTGTTTCACCCCTAAAATCTAGATTGACGAGAGGGAACGACTTCCTGGCACGACTACAGTTTTATATAGTCGACTACAAGACCACCATATTTTTATTTTTATTTTAAAAAATGTTGTAGTTGTAACAACCCATCCCGGGTTGGTCTTAAGACGGTATTGTCACATTTTGAAAATCTCAGCATAACACATATATGCAACAATAAAAAAAAATATCAATAGAAATTTTTACATCAACCCTCAACAGGGAGATACATCATTCTGATATTGACTTAAGCATTATATACAACGTAATATGTATGAATTTTGACAAATAAATTTTTATTTTATTTTCTCGTTAGTCTGAGGATATGGACATGCATGTGGCTTACAGATAATGACTTCGTCTGAATCTTAACTCACCAAACTATATGTTTTGCCTGCTACCTGAAATCATTGTACAATGAGGAGAAATCATTGTACAATGAGGAGTGAGCTTTAAAAGCTCAGTGAATTAAATTTACTAGAAGTATTCGATTTTATACTCCAAGTTACATCTTATAATTCAATTACTTCTAAAAAATCTTTTGATATTCATTCATCTTTTTTCTCAGATAATTCAATAACAATATTCTGTAATCACTACTCAATTTCATAATTCTCCTATTACACAATCTCTTTTTAAGTTACTCATCAGACATATCAATCTTTCAATCATATATTTAATCATCTCTAAATTCTCAATTCAACATTATTATTTACCTCATTATGAGGTTCACAATATATAATAACTCACTCAACAATTCTCATCATATCATATTTCAATATTTATTCCTTAGCATAATTGTCTCTATGTGAGACTCATTCATCTATCAATAAATTTACAATCATGAATAGCATTTTCATATCTTAAGCAATAACAATCAACATTTAAAGCAAATACAATGCATAAATTTAAATGTTATTCTTATTGGGAACGTCTTCCCACATGTCGACATGTTTTAGCTTAGATCGGCTGACTTCCCAGTTCTTTCATTCTCATTTAGACCGGCTGCCTTCCTGGTTATTTTATTCTCATTTAGACCGACTGCCCTTCTGGTTCTTTTATTTTCATTTAGATCGACTGCTTTCCCGGTTCTTTTATTTTCATTTAAACCGGCTGCCCTCCAGGTTCTTTTATTTCATGCATATGCATATAAATAATGATATGAATATGCATATGAATAATAAAATAAAAACAAATATGTATTCAGACATTTAAACTAGCTGTCCTGATTATTCTTAAATTATTATTTGAAAAAATTTCACTAAATTCGTCTCATCATAAATAATATCAAATAATTAACCATAGCTTGTAAAGAAATTCATTTATCACTTTTATTATTAAATCGACTCATTATTCTAATAATATTACTTCTCATATAATAATTTTTTACACCTTTATTCTTTTATCACCTTTATTATTAAATCGACTCATTATTCTAAATCATATCAAAAAATTTTGACCTTGTTATCTTTCCCATTTAACCCTCTATTCTCTCTACAAGTATTATTAATTATTGTTATTACTATTTTATACCATTTAAACTAAATAATTTATATTGTATAAGTACCAAAACCGATTTGATAAGAATAAAATCTTCTAAGCATCTAAATCGTCGATTTATATTAATATACCATTTTTGACATTTTCAACGTTTAAAAACACTTTTAAGATTTATCCTCAAAACTTAAACCCACCAAGTTTTACATGTTTGACAACATTTTAACATATTTCTTACTTAACTTAAACAATTTTTACTTTTATAATATTTATATTCATAACTGTTTTAAAATCACGTTTAAGTCTTCATAATAAAAATGAAAACTAAGCTAAACATGTCATTAATTGCCAATTGATTACTTTAATGATTTCAATAATTTTACACTAATGGAAAAATGAGCCTTAATTAGTTCATATTTTACTAGCTTTATTGTTTGATATTAGTTAACTTTTTCGTTTATAGTATATTTTAACAAAGTAAATTAAATAAAATTATTGAACTTCCCCATTATCCTTACGGAAAAACTAAAAAGTGCTATACATAGAATCTATGGCATTGGCTCAAATTTTTAATATAACATTTTTGAAAAAAAAATTTATATGACATATATTGGCCTTGTTTGATAATGATTTAAGTACAATTTAAATCTTAAATTTTTTTAAAATTGATAAACTTATCATTTAAGTTAGAAAATATGCGTGGAATGAAAAAATCATATTTACTCTTTACTTTATGAGATAATTACATACCCTTAATATTTTGTATAAATAAATATATATTTTTTAATTTTTATAATAAAAAAATATCATTTAAGAATATTACCCAAACGAGCTGCAAGTCATTTTTGTGATTTATTTTTCTATTTTTCTTTATAATTACACTAATATTAACTTCTTCTTTTTTTAACTTTTCCTCAAGAGTGGTTATATATAAGCTTTACTTTTTCTTTTTCATTTTTTGTGGTATATATTGTAACTTGTATAGTACTAATTTTATGTAGCGGACCAGTCAAATTGGCAAGTGGGCAAGACATTAAAAGGCTTAAAGCAAATTTGCCAATTGCAAAGAACTTTCTGTCACCAAATCCTTCATGTGCCGGCAATTTTTATTTTATTAAATTTTCTCCACGTGTTCATTTTTTTAAACCCGCAACCGACGCTTCTTTCACTCAAATGCATTTTTTACTTATCTTTCGCATTGATTTTGAGGGTCCATTGTTAGCATTAGTTGGTGGTCGGGTAAAAATATCAATTTTGGTATTGAAGATTTGGATCAAATATCAATTTTAGTATTTAAGATTAGGTTTCTATAGTGTTAATTTAAATAATTAAAATTTTAATTTATCAAATGCATAACAATTGGGTTCCTAAATCATAATGTTACGAAGAAAACTAATGGGACACATAAATAACGAACACAAATATCAATTATACTTGTTTTCTCGGTTTCCAAACATATCAAAACATTATGAAAACCGATCGAATTGGCTCGAAGACAACCACAACAAGCGAGTATGAGAATTTGTTACCGGTGATGACAGATAAGCTTGTGGATCTCTTGGACTCAAAACTTAAGCTAACCAAATGAACAAAAAAACCAAATAAATCAAACCCAATATACCCATACGACCATAAAAAATATATGTTCTTTTACATGCAATTTTGGAACTGAACTTTGATATGTTTAAGCTCAATGTTTGGAAGAATTAGGCATTCATAGATCAATTGCTGCCTATACAGAGAGCTAGGCTTTGGGCACTCGACGTAGACTCTCTTAAGCGCTTCCAATTGCTCAACTGTGTATCTCACATTGAGTTGGTTCTTTTAATTTTATGAAATTCAGATTTTTTTTAACTGTTGGCTAGTGTTTATCAAGTATTGCTAAGAAAGTGAAAGAAAAAGAAAAGAAAATTGGAAATATATGTTTATCATTTCTGATTTTTCTTCATAATTTATGTTTTTAAAAAGAAGAAAAGAGAGAGAATTGCATGATCTGATCACTCTGTTCCTTCACCGCCACCGTTCGGCTAGTCTCCTCCCTCCAGTTTTCACCTACGAAGAGCTTGAGTCCTCCACCAATCGGTTTGACCCCAAGCACAAGATAGGCGACGGTGGTTTCGAGTACGTGTACTTGGGTCAGCTCTACGATGGTCGAATCATCGTTGTCAAGTATCTCGACATGCACCACCACGCTGTAGCACCTGAATGGGTATTTAGCTAGCGGGCTTGGGTTTGGGTTGTGGTTTGGTGATGATGATGTGTGTTTCAAAGAGTACCAATACTTCTTTCATTGTTTCTTCTTCAACAGAAGGAGGTGGACCTCAGTTATTGTTATTGGTGGTGGATGATCTTGGAGGAGAAATTGAATGGTAAGGGTTTGAGTCCCTTTTGGTGCATTTGCAACAACTCATTTGAAGGAGGAAGATGGAGGACAAAGAAGAAAGAAAGAGAAAGGCAGCACCTGAACTGCATCTAAATGTCTCAAAAAGAGTAGAGTAGAAGGTTTAAGGAACAGTTTTGATATCTCATATGTGTCGTTAGTTTCTTTCGTGGTGTCATACTCCAGGGATTCAATTGTTATGTATTTGACAAATCAAAAACTTAATTATTTAAATTAAAATCATAAAATATCTAATTTTTATTTAATCTAAACTTTAGGGATCAAAATTGATATTTACCATAGGTAGTATTATTATTACTATGTAAAGTATAGACAAAAAAAAAAAATAGAGAACAGGACGTCACAGAAGTTTCAATTAGAGACCCGAAAGAGAGTAGCTAGCCTTTGAAACGAATAAGCTCTGTAAATTCATTCTATATCATCTCTTCGAGAAACCAAAACTTTGATCTTCATATTCTTTTCGTGGCCATGGTTACTCTCCGTCTCTCTTCTTCACATTATGTCTTCTCCTCTCTACTCTCAAAATCGGCGCTACATTGCAAGAAGAGAGCATTTACAATGCCGTGAGGAGCTTCGGCAAAATAGGGTACGATACGCTGCGTTTGCCGCACAAGGTGGTGGCTCAGGAGGCCGATGGGTCCGTGAAATTCGGGCATGGTGAAGGGTCGGCATATTTGTTCGACCCCGATATTTACACTGACGGCGGAATTTCGGTGCAGGGTATCGATGGGGTTTTGTTTCCGCCAAACCCAAGAAGACAAGAAGAACATCAAAGTTGCTGTAAAGCCCTGGAGAGGTATTTTTTTTTAATCTTTTTTAATACATTGAATTTGTGAATTACCTAATCAAATTGTTCTACTAGTATTATTCTGCTTTTCGTTGTTTTTTTTCTCGCAAAATTTAGAATTAGGGTTTTCGGATATTGTTTCGATTGGATGGAATTACTGGAGACTGTGAATTACCGGTGATGGGTCAAGGTGGGATTTTGGGTGAGGGGTTAGAGTTGGAGAACGGTAGTGTCGGTGGGTCAGAATTGGTCAGAGGGTGCACTTGTCCGTTTCCCTTCGTTTGCTTTTGTTGTTTTCTTGGGCAATGAATTTTAGAGGCGTTTTTTTGACAACTCATGCTGTTGAATCAACGAAACCACCCAAAAAAAAAAAGAGTAGTACAGGAGGTCTACTTAATTTCCTGCCATGCCTTGATTTCTTTTCGATGGGAAATGCTATATTTACGCTGGTTTTTGCCTCTATATGCACGGGAGTCGCTAAATACACGCGATGATTCTTCAAATCCATGGTCATTTTGTCTTGTAGTGTGTAAACTTTCAGCCATTTTACATTTTTTTCTCCAAATCACACGATGTCTGCAAACCTAAACCCCTTTCTCTCTCAGTCTTCTCTCTCGCTCTCTCGCTCTCTCTCATGGGTTTTTTCATTTTGTCGATCTTGACTCCATTTTTAGAACTTGGGTTCTTGTCGTTCCTGTAGATTTTTTCTTCAAATCCTCATATTTTGATTTCAAATTACTGTTTCTTGTGTATGAAAATTTGGGCATCTCTCTCTAAATCCTTGCGGGTTTGCTTTAAAAGCAGAGGATCTCGTAGGGAGCGGTTTCTTCCCAGCTGCCCAATTATCGACCTCATCTGCCCTGGAGAAGCCGCCACTTCCTCCTCGGACGAGCCCACCGTAGTGTTTTTGGTGCCGTTGATCAAGCGAAGGGAGCGATACAAAGTGCTAGCGGGTGGACCCCTACATTCGTTGTCGAATCCACCAGCACCAGGAAAGGTATTCGCCAGGAAAGGCAGCGGCCGTGATGTATGAGGCGTGGGTCTCAGGTTGCTTCTATAGACGAAGATGATATTCAAATGGGTTTAGTCTTTGCTATCCTAAATCCTTTTCCCTTATTTCTGCTGGCAGAGGCACCCAAATCAGATAAACTTCAGTAACGACGCAATCTGCCGCCTCCTCCTGTCGCGTTTCTGTCATCGCTACTGGTGAGCAAACTCTATACATCTGTTTCTCTCCCCCGGTTATGGCTAAGTGAATTCAAAGGAGTTCTAACCTGCTAGTTCAATTTCTACATAAACTTCAATCAATTTGGATTGGATCAAAAGTATGTTGTGTTTGATTGAAGATTTGCTTCTCAGTTTCGATGCCTTTATCTGGAGAAGCAAATAACAAAGAGGAAAGGCTCCATTTATCCCAAAAGCTACCTAACCTGGTCCTCCAATCTAACCCGGTCCTCCACTCCAACCCAACCCAACCCAACCGTCCCTTTGACAGCTATACTGTTCATCACCTCCGTCACCTGCGCCTGTCAACTCCAACTGCTTTACTCTTCTTCTCCCTCCTGTCACAGCACTCAGCGATAGCTGGGTCTTCAAGTTTTCTCAAAGAAAAATTATTTCTTTTTGTATTTTCTGTTTATCAGGTGAATTTAAAATTTGGCTGTTGAAATGAACCTTTTTTTTGGAATGATATCAAAAATGGGTTTTTGATTTTTTATTTATTTTTGGTGTGCAGTTTATTTTGAGAATGGAAAATCCAATGAAGAAAGTGTTGCAGACATCGAAGGAAGACAAATTTAGCAGAACATTGCTTTCCATTTAGCCAAATAGGGCTGCAGGTTATCTCTTAGGCTCTGGATTATCCCTCTAATATGAGTTTGGTTCATGAGAAATGAAGGAATGTGATAGAAAATAGTGGAAAATTAAAGTATGAATCTTGTAGTTTATGGGTTGTTTAATTTTTTCATTGGGTATATTTCTCATTAATAGAACTGCTTTTTTGTGTTATACACTATTGGAGTTGTTTTTTTATTGTTTTATTTATTATCCAGGGTAGTTTTAATGCATCAAAAAGCAAACAGACAAGAAAATGGGAAAGACTTGAAATTTGAGATATAAGGTTTCTGTTTATTTTTTTGGTGTCCCTCTGTGAAGGGTCGTTAGGTTGGTGTTGATGTGGAATGAGAGTTGGAAAAGGAGTGGTGGGGAGAAGATAATATGTGATAGAAAAGAAAATGAATGAAGTATGAATCCTACAGTTTCTGGGTTGCAAAAGGAGTATGAACATTAAGTGATTGAACATCAGAAATTTAGTCATGGAGACATCGTAATTAAGAAGATGAAGTTATGGTTGAAATTCAAATCTTAGTGAAGGGTGTAACATGACTTTGAGAACTGCATTAGAAGACTGATGTTAAATCCTTGAAGACCAAAGATAACTAAATTATTCGTAATCCTCATATAACAATAAGAGGTGCTGAATTCTGTTTAATACTCATAGTTCGTTTGTGAATGCTTGTATG